>OY757010.1:184514578-185114578 GCA_963580285.1 Lucinisca nassula
AAGTTACGAACAATTTTATATGTTCTTTTAAGTAGGTCAAAGGTCAAGGACATGGTAAAAAAAAATTGCATGAATTAATGCTCTTATCACAAGAAACCTACATGCCAAATATGAAGGCCCTATCCCAAACGGTTCGAAAGTTATGACCAAAATGTGCCCCCGCCCATCGGGGCTTGAAGAAATGTATGGGCTGCATGATGCTTCCACGCAGAGCTGAAACCGACCCACACACGAGTACTGGTAAACAGCTTAGATGATGAAGCCTGCCCAGGCAAAGCGGTGTGAGTCGTCCATGCTTAAAAACCCTATTGGTTTCATTGGGCGACAAGGCTTGAGATGTCATTTCATCTCAATGTCGGGTAAAAGTCCCACAAAATTGGAAGCAACGTCTCCAAAATGACCTTTACAGTGTTGACGGGGACGTTAAACCTCTGACCTTCTTCCAACCATGTTTTGTATTAGTATACAAGAGTAGACAGTGTTTATCGAACGATATACATGGCTTAAGTGTATGGATTTTAACAAATTTGGTATCAATGTATCTAGGTAAAATGTTTTTTTACGCTGTGATATTTATTTCCAGGTGATTTTCGCACTTGTGCATGAGAAAACGTTCTACTTGCATTCATATTTGAACAGTCCTCGTACTACATATATAAAATTGTATATCGGATAACAATCACACAACAGGCACACGGTGCTAGGGCATCGAGAAATCAGCATCAGTACAACGTCATGAAGTTGCAGTGACGTTGCATAAACCTCATGAAACTGCACCGAGGTTAATGTGACTTCTTTGTCACATGCAACGCACAATAAAAAGAGAAGATCTTTTAAAGATCAACTGACAATCATTTTGAGCGATTACAAGTTTAGTCCCTGCATGAGCACTTGATATGCATTGATTGTTGACATTTAAATGACTTCCCTGAAACAAAAGCGTATCAATTATAACATATTTGGATATTTTGTATACATAAACAAAATTCGCCGACTTTTTCAAAGGGTTTAAGATGATCTCACCTCCATAAGTAAAGACGCTCGCATTTAACGCGTGTTTCCATACCAATTAAGGTCATCATCACGAAAACACACCTATAGTGACGTCGTGCAACTTCGAGGGTGACGTCATTTATATATAAATATATCGATTACTACTGATGCAATTCTCTCGTGAATCAACAACAAACCACAAATACAAGCCATAATTTTGGCAGAATAAATATTCTTGCGATGCCGATCAGAGAGGTAAATATTACTTGAGACATTAAAAAGTTACAAAACTCCACCATTTATGCTAATACCTTTACACCCACATTTAGCCCAATGATTTCTTCATTCACCCACATTCTGGCAAAAATATCAAGCGTCCTTTGTTTACTGTTGACACATACCTGCAGACCTGTTTATCCATTATTTTCCTATGATGATCAATGTGGAAAAATTCTTTAACTAAACATACCTGCTGTCCTTATTACTTCAGAGGCTTAATTTCTCTTCTGGGAATTGAGAGCAGAAGTGAATGTGAGGCTCTTAAGAAATGATAAAATCTTAATAATCAAAACTTAAGGTAATTGTTCTTGTTCTTGGGACATCTAATTCTCATTTGAAGTAGATATCAATGAACAAATCAAATTATAAAATGGAGCTAAATTTTTGGACTCGTATGGAATAGAACAGAATGAACTAAACAATTCTCTAAATGAAGAATAAACCTTTGAGCATAAATGGAGAATGAGTGAAAAAAAATCATCATTTTCCAAATGGTTTCCAGTAAAATTTATATTATTTACAATAAAAGTATCTTGTTATCAATTACATGCCTGCATTTTATTTTTACCCCACACAGCACTTAATGATCCCCATGACAACTGCATCCTCGAACTTAAATGCCATTTTGAAAATGACTAGGAAATTGGTCATTCAATAAATAACAAGCTCTGTGGAAGTGTGCTCGTTAATTTTCATGTTTGTTTCTGACAGTTTGTTCATCAAATGTTGTTTGACTATTTTGTTGCCAACTTTTTTAATATATTGCTATTTATAGAAGTAAAACCGGTCAAGTGGCTTATATTGTACGTCCTCGAACTTGACCCCCTTGAATCCCATTTTATATGGTAAAACTGGGGTTTACATGGCATTAGGAAAACATGTCCGTGTGAAAAAATGGCGTCCAACATGGTGTCAGAAATGACAAATATTAGGTAAAAATTGTAACATCCAGGGTCCGAACTTAAAATTTTTGCCACAAGCAAAATTTAGCTTGTTACAAAACATATCAACTAGCTAAAATGAAAATCAACTCGATTTTTTCAAAACGCCTTTAATAAGAGCAGAAATTTATTTTCTGCGGAAGATCAAGGCTTTTTTCTTGTGTCCTGGCTTATGTATTTTATCCATTGCCTTGAATGTTATTGTGCGTAATATGTGGTCGCTGTCTGCAGTCAGTTAGAGCTGTCTCTCTTAGTAAACTGTCAATAAACCAGCAAGCTTCCCTTCAGACAATAGTGCAAAATCGGTCAGTTTGAACTCAAAATTTCTCCATGTAATTTTGATATTTTAAAAATAAGAAAATTATTTTGATACAATATAATCATTTGTCTTTCATTCTTTAATAATTTTAATATGAAGTATAATCGGACCAAATGAGAATCAAATAATCAAAGGTGATAATTGTCAGTGAAATTTTAACGGGTTTCGGCCGCCATTATTGGCTTCTTTAAACTCAAAATTTCTCCATGTAATTTTGATATTTTCAAAAAAAAAAAAAGAAATTTATTTTGATATAATATAATCATTTGTCTTTCATTCTTTAATAATTTTAATTTGAAAGCGACGTTAAACCCGAATTCACACACACTTTAATAATTTTGTTGTGAAGTATTATCGGCCAATTGAGAAACAAATAATCACAGGTGAATTCTGTCAGCGAAATTTTGACGGGTTTCGGCCGCCATTATTGGCCTCTGATACATAGCACCAGCGACACATCTCCCGGCATATTATTGTCGTCTGTATTATCGTTTTGTTTTTTTAACGACGAATGGACATTCGCGAAAATTTTCTTGTACAAATATTTTGTCCTCGGATTTTGAAATTCTCACTCGCATTTAGCGTAAATGCGAGCTTAATTTCAGACCCTGACATCTTTCTTATTTCGTCTTTTAACAAAGATTGTGGGTGCTCGTTAAAACCGCCTCAATGAGGTGGTTCTAACCAGGGACTTTCCTACCCTTCAGAATCGGGGTCCAGGGGCCGCTGGGTTTGGGAAAACAGCTCGCTAATATTTACAGTTGGGAATTTAAATCAGTTGTAACTTTGTCAATTTTGGTTCAATTTTCATGAAATTGTTATCAAAATGTAGCACAACATCAGAAATTGGGAAATTTGTAATAAAAGTTGGGAATATCTGTCTTCAAATTGGGAAAAATAGGGGCCGATTACCGGCCCCAATGTTGCACTAGGAAAATCCCTGCTAACGAATACCCACAATCTATGTTTTTGCACAAAAAAGGCAGATAATGTTTACCCCCTTATACCCAACTTTTCCATATATAAGTGGAGGTATGAGGGGTCTTCGTTTCACGGACTTGTTATCGTGATCGCTAAAGCTTATTTTCCTTATTTCTACTCTAAAATATAGAGTACACACAAAAACATATTTTGAGCAGAAATAAGAAAAATACAAAAACATATTTTGAGCAGAAATAAGAAAAATATCGCAATTTTTCATCTGAAAAATTTCTTTTTTTTTTCGACAAGAAAATTTACAATGTGTGAAATTTACCGTATAGGCGTTTTCGTAATGTGCAGTGGCACTCAGTTACATGTAATCACCGATACGGGTGTTTGATTAACGGAATAACGTGTGATGATTTAATTTACTACTTTTAAAAGAAAAGCCAATAAATTATAGTGTGAAATAAATAAATTACACCCGATATGGCATTGTGACTTAGCAGGTTCATATCTACGAAGACTGTGATAAGACAGCACTCATGGGTAGGAGGATCTAAGTCTTTACTGATTGAAAAACGACATGCAAACTTGAATCAACATACGCATCTATTCATTCTTATCACTTTTATCTCTTTGTATGTCGCAGTGGCTGTAGAAAGTTCGTGCAAGTCTCAAAGATTTTGAAGGTTCATGCAATCCTCAAAGGTTATGATCAGACTGCATGCAAGCGCTCGATGGTCTACTTCTTCACGTGCTACATACAGACAATTAAAGATCACGATGCGCATCCATTCTAAAAGATTTTTTTTCTTGACAGCCATGCGGTTACAGATCATACTGCACTGATGTGCAGGCTGATTGGTATTCACTTGTATCGCAATGACATACAGAGTTTCAGAACCGCATGCGAAACCTTTTATGGGTAGCCCTGTGACTGATCCAACAATTTTATATGATCGACATGCACCTGTCGTTGTGATAAGGGTCTTCCCTGTTCAGGTGAGCCCTCTATGGTTTCTGCACTATTTATAACGAAACAAGCAATGATATCAATAGCACAGGCTGATCTTTAACATGCAATATTACAATGCAATGCTTTGAGACAGTGATTAAAAAAAATGGGCCGAAGCGACCCTTCAATTTGGCAAAAACGACCTACACCCAAAATTGGTCTGAACGACTCTGGCCAAAACGACCCGGGGTCCGAAACGACTCAGGACCGAAACGACCCGGGGTCTGAAACGACTCAGGAGCGAACCGTTCCACGAACGCAATGTCGCACCGCACTGCGCCGGTAAATACTTTCGTCAATGAGATAATTACTTTATCCTCAACTACTAATCTGTTTAATTATATGCAAACACCGAGCAATCATCTCGACACGCTTTTCACACACCGAGGACGATCAAAGGTGTGTTGGCGCACGTGATTCTGACTGTCAATATAATACTGTGCAGGCAGAAAATGGGACTTCCTTAGTATTCAATAAACACAGAAAGCGGTTTCAGCTAAGAAGATGGAGCAAACTTTTTACAAACCGCTAAAAGTGGGCGGGTTTATACGTCTCAGTAATGATTTCTGGCCGTATAGAGAAATTTTCGGGAGTCCGCGGGACGCCTTTGATGTTTAATTTTGGCATCCCGAAGCGATTTCTGGACGTAATATTCACTGTACGTCCGCCTAACGGAAGCCCTGCTGTCATGTATTGTATATTTAGGGGAGTTTTGGGTATAAAGCCAATTAAAACAAAAGGGAATTCCTAAATCATTTTGTTTATTTCATGATAAGAAAAAAATATGATAGCACAACCTATAGGGTCTGCACTATAATCACTGTGTGAGTCCTTTCATCCGTCCATGGTCAGTTTGTGACAATCGCTGTAACTTTAGAACTGCTTGGAATATTTTGATCTATTTTGGCAAGAAAAGTACTATCAAATAAATAAAAACTCACTACTACACATTTTTCAACTTAAAATGTATTAAATATAGTAAATAAAGGTGTCCTGTTCTGTGGTGCCCTGCGGGGTAACTGGTCAACTCGTACCTAAGTCAACTCGTACCTTAGTCAACTCGTACCTGTTTTTGGTCAACTTGTACCTGTTCTTTGGTCAACTCGTACCCCCAAGTCAACTCGTACCTATTTTGGTTAACTCGTACCCCAGGTGGGGGAGGGGGGTACTCTAAATTTTGCCTGCTACATAGGATGGGACTATTTTGGGGGTTCATACTTTAATATTTTCGTTTTTTTATTATTATTATTATATTTTTTTGGGGGGGGGGGGTTAGAAAAATGGTATTTTTATGGGTACAGGCCATTTAGCAGATTTTTTGTTGACGACGGGGTGGGGTTCACTTCTAAAACGGACTACTTTCAGAAATTGTGGATTCTTTTATTGCTATTATTTATTTATTTGTTTATTTATTCATTTATTTTTGCTTTAAATGCCTATGGGTAATTAGTATTTTTGACACATTCCACTCACATCAGATTATTATTCGACAGAAATAAGTAAAATCACACGTTTTTAAATAATAGAAAGGTAGCCAGTTTAATCTGGGGAAAATATATTTTTTGGTTTGGGTTTTACGGCCCTTTCAAGATTATTTCACTCATATCGAGCCGATCGTTAATCAGAGGTGGGCGAAAACCGGAGTACCCGGAGAAAAACCACCTGACCTTCCGTTGCAGAATTTGGCGTCTCACACGTGGCCCGAGCGAGGCTCGAACCTACGGCGGTGAGAGACCTAATGACTAAGAGTCAGTGCTCTAATCCACTAGGCCACGGAGGCCCGTAATAGCTGATAGATAGATAGATAGATAGATAGATAGATAGATAGATAGATAGATAGATAGATAGATAGATAGATAGAAAGGCTCTAATCTATTATCTATATTTAGACCAGTGAACATGTATTTATTTATAAAAGTCCTGGCAATGAACACCCCTCTGAACCCCACTTTGTGTAGAGAAAACTAGAGTTTAGAGAGGCATGCTTTGTTAATACGAAAACAAGCGCATTCATATTTAATTGAAAATTTTACCAACAAAAAAAATGAAGATTTCCAGATGAAAAAAAAACCCTGACATTTTTCATATATCTGCTCAAAACATAGATTTTAAACATTCCTATACCCCCTCGAACCCCAATTTTACGTATCAAATCTGATGTTCGCATGGGTTCACGTTATTTTCCTCACATCTGCTCTACAACATAGGTTGCGGGTACTCGTTAGAACCAAATTGTCATAACAGTTCTAACGAATATACAACATTTACGCTAGCCAACGTTCATGTTTTGAAAAATATAATTGTAGAGCATATTTTATTTACAAATGTATTTTAAATGTAAGTTCAACAATTGTATTTTTTTCCTTTTTCTAATTTGCATATGAACTTATGGAATGTCGGCTTACGTTCAACTAGGTGTTATTCACCAATCATACCCCGGGAGGCCACACCCATTTCGGAGTACGCTATGATACAATTCAGAAAATAACTAGAAATGCGTCCATAGGACACGGATGCCCCCTCCTGAAAATATCTCTATGTTTGTTTTCATCCATAGAAAGTTATTGACCATGTTCAAGTTTTGGACCATTTTTTCACATTTGACCTCTAAGTATGACCTTGACCTTGGAGGTAAGGACCTTGGTTTTGTGTGAGGCAGATTGTCTCATGATGGCCAACATTTCCGCCAAGTAATTTCAAAATCCATCCAGAGATAAGGAAGTTATTGACTGCGTTTAAGTTTCGGACAATTTTTTTTTACCTTTGACCTCTAAGTATGACCTTGACCTTGGAGGTTCGGATCTGGGTTTGCACGTGACACATCGTCTCATAATGGTTAACATTTCTTCAAAGTAATTTCAAAATCCATCCAGAAATAAGTAAGTTATTGACTGTGTTTAAGTTTCGGACACTTTTTTTGACCTTTGACCTCTAAGTATGACCTTGACCTTGGAGGTACGGACCTGGGTTTTGCACGTGACACATGGCCTCATGATGGTTAAAATTTCTACAAAGTAACTTCAAAATCCATCTAGAAATAAGAAAGTTATTGACTGCGTTTAAGTTTCGGACCCTTTTTTTACCTTTGACCTCTAAGTATGACCTTGACCTTGGAGGTACAGACCTGGGTTTTGCACGTGACACATCGTCTCATGATGGTTAACATTTATGCCGAGTAATTTTAAAATCCATCAAGAAATAAGGAAGTTATTGACTGCGTTTAAGTTTCGGACGCACGGACGCACGGACACACGGACACACGGACGGACGGACGGACGGACGGATGGACGGACGGACGGACGGACGGACAGGGGCAACGCTATATGCCCTTTCCACCATTCTTCGAATGGCGGGGGCATAAAAATCATGACTGCATGGATATAGGTCCAAACATATGAAAGGCGCCATTTTAGCGCATGGTCATATTATCGTATTATATGTACACACTATATATCGTCTTCATCGTCCGGAAAAGGGTCAGCAGTCTTCATAGACTATAAAGTTGACTTGTATATATGTGTACCAAAGTTCAACTTATCCAAAAATAGATTTTTTTTAAACTAAGGTACGAGTTGACTTAGGTACGAGTTGACCAAAAACAGATACTGACTGGAAGATAAGCCCCATTCATGAATAATATTGTTGTGACAGCTGCAGGAGTGATCAAATTACTTCAAGGCTTAAACCCCAGTAAGGCCTTAGGACCTGATGAGCTTCATCCTAGAGTCCTGAAGGAACTAGCAAATGAGTTGGGTCCAGTTTTTGCACACTTGTTTCAACAGTCTCTTGATACGGGTGAAATCCCCAAAGAATGGCTCTTAGCAAACATCTGTCCACTCTTCAAAAAAGGAGATAGGGCTCTTGCCCGTAATTATCACCCTGTGTCTCTGACTTGTGTTCTGTGTAAATTGCTGGAACATATAGTCTGCTCGAACATCATGGCCCACTTGGACGAACATAAACTTTTGTCAGACAGACATGCATTTAGGAAAAGGCACAGTTGTGAAACTCAGCTTAGCACAGTTATTAATGACTGGGCAAAAATCTTGGACAAAGGGGGACAGGTGGACACATTTATTCTTGACTTCGAGAAGGCTTTTGACACCCCTCCTCATGAACTACTTAAATCTAAGTTATTTGGTTATGGAATTGGGGGAAAGACCCTCAAATGGATAGATTCCTTTCTTTGCTACAGAAAACAGCGGGTTGTTGTCAATGGTGAATCTTCGGAGTGGGCTCCAGTTTTGTCTGGAGTCCCGCAAGGGACCGTTCTTGGTCCAACTTATCCAAAAGTTCTCCATGTACATCAATGATATTTCCATTGAGATTGAATCAGAAATAAGACTGTTCGCAGATGACTGTGTTTGTTACCGGGAAATTAGAGATACAGATGACTCATTGAAACTTCAGGCTGACATAGATAGATTAGGATGTTGGGCACGTAAATGGGGCATGAGATTTCAGCCAGTTAAATGCAATATTATGCAGATAACTAGGAAGAGATCTAATAAAGTTGAGGCTTCTTACACCTTAGAGGGAACGGTCCTCGAGAATGTGGACTCCATTAAATACCTTGGAGTGACAATCTCACACAACTTGAGATGGAATACTCATATTGGCAACATGTGTACTAAGGCAAATAGAACGCTTGGTTTCCTGAGGCGAAATCTTCATCAGTGCCCTCAGGATGTAAAAGAGGCAGCATATAAAGGTCTTGTTCGCCCAATCTTGGAATATGGTAGTTGTATCTGGGACCCCAGTGGAGTGGTCCTTAACGATGAAATTGAGAAAGTTCAAAATAGAGCTGCTAGATTTGTAACAGGCAATTACTGCTTTGAAACTGGGAGCATGACTGGAATACTTGGAAAATTAAAATGGGAGTCTCTCAAGAAAAGGAGAAAAGACAGTAGGCTAATCTTTTTATACAAAGGTCTAAAGGGTGCTGCCAGCATTCCAACAGATGACCTTGTTCCCCCAGCTAGACACTGTAGAAATCACCATTCGTTGGCGTTGCAGACCCTTAGCGCAAGAACTGATATTTATAAAGAGTCGTTCTTCCCCAGAACCATTAGAGATTGGAATGCCCTTCCCGATTCCATTATTTCGACAGCTGAAGGTGCTGATGATTGTGTAGCTAAATTTACCTCTTTGGTTAGAGCTAGGGACTAACTTCCCACATCACGGGTCCTGGTGTATGAATGTCATTTGACGTGTCACCAGTAACAATTCTGATTCTGATACGAGTTGACTAAGGTACGAGTTGACTTAGGTACGAGTTGACCAGAAACCCCCTGCGGGGTCATGCAGACTTGCCTACCCACCCATGATTGGCGTCCTTCAGATCGGGACGTTAACTGGAGGCCCCCTGTGCAAGTTAAAGATCCCTACAGTAATTACATGATTACTGTGTAGGCTTTCATCCTGCAAACCTGGATTGTATGTAATGTACACCTGCGGTAATGGTCAAATGTGACTGACGCAGTATCAGGAGATAGGTAGATGATGGTGACATTGAATGGAGCAACATGCAGGTGCCCCATGGGGTATCTAAAAGGCAGACACAGCAACAGCTTTTAGATATAATCAAAGAACACTGCCTAGCCCAAGTAATTAATATACCCACCCGTCAAGAGAAGACCCTCGATCTATTATTTACAAATTCCCCATCCCCAGTTAATCGAGTTAAGGGGATGCCCCCGATCGGCTTTCCCCGATCGGCAAAGCCGATCACGACATAGTCCTTATTGAATACGACATAAAAGCAAAACGAATCAGACAAGCCCCGCGTAAAATATATCTATATAAACGTGCGGATATGGATGGTCTGCGAGACCATATGGCGCGATTTAGAAATTCGTTCCTTTCCTCTGACCTTTCGCACATGTCAGTTAACGACATGTGGGTCAATTTTAAGACCGAATTAACTGTGGCTATGGAAAGGTTTATTCCAACGAAAATGACCAAAACAAAGCATAGTGCGCCTTGGATCGACAACACGATCAAGCATCTAATTAGAAGACGCAATCGAATGTACTTTCGTGCTCGTAAGTCTAGTAGCCCTGACGTTAAGAGCCATTACAAAAGGTTCAGAGCACATGTACAAAAGGTAATAAGAGATGCATATTGGAAGCATGTTTCCAGCATCTTCACCTTTGAGGATGATAATACAGATCCCGACAGTCCCCAGAAGAATGGTAAAGTAAAAAAGTTTTGGTCATTTGTAAAGTCCCTGAAAAAGGAAGCCTTTGGGATCACTTCGTTAAGAGATAACGGTATTCTCAAAACAGATTCGCGCGATAAGGCCAACATATGTAACAAACAGTTTCAATCTGCATTTACGCGTGAAACTGATGGTGAGCTACCAACTAAAGGTAATAGTCAGTTCCCCTCAATGGGGGACATAACAGTTGACCCAAACGGGGTCGCCAAACTGTTAGGTAAGCTCAAAATACATAAGGCATCTGGGCCGGATGACCTGAATGCCAGGGTGCTTAAAGAATGTGGTGCTGAAATTTCACCTGTGCTGGCCTTTATCTTCAATGAATCACTCGCCCAGGGCACTGTACCAGATGACTGGCGACAAGCTAATGTTACCCCGGTCTATAAAAAAGGAGAAAAATACGATGCAGCAAATTATAGACCAGTGTCGCTAACATGCATCTGTTGCAAAACCCTGGAGCATATAATAGTTAGTAACATCAACAAGCACCTAGCCTTTGAGAGCATTCTTGCTGACTGTCAACATGGTTTCCGAAGTCAAAGGTCTTGCGAAACTCAATTAGTTCAGTTTTACCATGACATTGTGAGCAATCTGGATGGGGCCACAAACCGTGGCCACAAACAGACTGACTTGATTATCATGGACTTCGCTAAGGCCTTTGACAAGGTACCTCACAGGAGGCTATTGTATAAATTGGATTACTATGGGATAAGAGGATCCACACACAGGTGGATTAGCTCATGGCTCTCACAACAAGTTGTACTTGATGGCCAAGCGTCTGATCCAGTCCCTGTTTTATCTGGTGTCCCCCAAGGTTCGGTCCTTGGACCGGTCCTTTTCTTGGTATTCATTAATGATCTCCCTGATAACATCAGGTCATCTGTCCGTTTGTTTGCTGATGATTGTGTCCTTTATAGGAATATATATTCTTCTTCTGACTGTCTTATTCTACAAGATGACCTGAATCAACTAGCACAGTGGGAGGCCGATTGGCAGATGAAGTTCAATGTGGCCAAATGTCATTCAATGAGGGTGTCGCGACACCCTCCTGACAAACAAATTAAGTTTGACTATAAACTACACCAGCAAATCTTGGAGCAGGTTCAATCCGCCAAATATCTTGGTATCACCATCACTGATGATCTTGATTGGGGTCAACACGTTTCAGAAATTACATCAAAAGCAACTAGGACTTTAGGATTTCTTAGACGAAACTTGGCTTTTGCACCTAGGCAGACAAAGGATGTTGCATATAAAACATTGGTTTGCCCTCAGCTAGAATATGCATCACCCATTTGGCATCCCTATGTTAAAACTCAGATTCAGCAGGTGGAGAAGGTGCAGAGGACAGCTGCTCGATGGACGGTCGCGGGACGTTTCGGTCCTGAGTCGTTTCGGTCCCTGGGTCGTTTCGGTCCTGAGTCGTTTCGGCCGGGTCGTTTCGGCCTGGGTCGTTTCGGCCCAATTTCGGGGGTGGGTCGTTTCGGCCAAATTGGTGGGTCGTTTCGGCCTGATTTTTCTATCACTTTATTAATATGTATATGTATGTCATATAAAATAATAACATCGTTCAGTTTTTAATAGCTCAGAAAACAGGGGGCTTTTTCAAACTGTGTAGACTGATCACAATGAACAGATTTATAGGTTATTAAGTCTTTGAAGGTATCACAACGACAGATGCAGGCTGATCATAAAAAAATTATTACATCGTTCAGTTTTTAATAGCTCAGAAAACAGGGGGCTTTTTGAAAATGTGTAGACTATGATCACACTGAACAGATGTATAGGTTATTAAGCCTTTGAAGGTATCACAACGACAAATGCAGGCTGATCATATTAAATAATTAGGCTACATTTAGCAAATATTTCGCATGCTGTTCTCAAAATGTGAGTGTCATTGAACCTAGTACACTAGAATTCCGCTTAAAGACCACTTCTATATTAGGACCACTCCGCTGTTAAGACCGGTTTTCGCCAGACCCAAATTATTTCTTATAAAATTAATTAAGACCACCCCGCTATTCAGTATTATGACCGCTTTCAAAAGACCGAATCTACCATTACTGTTCTTTATTGAGACCACTTTTTGGCCAAGTCAAGTTAATTTGTATCTCTCCGTCCATTGGTCAATATAATTTTTTGCAGGATTCCTCATCATTACAACAGATCTTGGTAAGGTTGACTCATTTCCCTAAATGTGTGAAAAGCAGCAGATTACCTGTACTAGTCAGTGTGTTGTTTTGACAAGATTTTTTATGCTAGGTGAATAAATAGTTTTAATAATTTTGGTAATGTGCAGCTCTGTTTTCTTCAGAAAGAAGATTATTGTGGAACAATTGTTATCATTAATGTGATTTTTATTGGTGTAATATTGCCTATAATTACATACCGTAATAACGGTTTAACTGACATTTTGGCCGAAATAGTTTTCTGTCATAAATGGGTCCCTTAGGACTTGACACACTTGGTAAATAAGTTCTACAGCTGGATTCTGCCTCAATCATGATTTATTTCAGCATTTTGGAACATTTTGTTAGTTACACCGTTTTTGCTCTGACGTTTAGAAAAAAAAAAAGTTGGCGCAAAAACAGTGTAAGTGCACTTACCCCATTTTTGCGCAAAGTTTTTAATACCTCAAAAATATTGAATCCTGCTGCTTGATATTTCAGAATAAGCTTGTATGTACCACGCAGAATGTATAAAATGTGACCTATTACCTACCAAGTGTCTTTAATTTACTGCTTTACCATGTAAAGGCAAAGAAATAAGGTTTGTACATTTACACCGTTTTAGAGCTGGATGCACTTACACCGTTTTTGCACCAAAACACTCGACACAGAAATTGTGTATCAACCCTTAAATGCTAAATATTTCTTTTCAAATGTCATTTATTCAACAAAAAACATCACACACAAATGAAAGAAATCGCCATGAAGTTAAGAAACCAGCTTATTGTATGGTTCTCTATGTCATTCTTTAATAAAACAGTTTTTTTGTCTCTCCTGAAATGTTGCCATTTTGCACTTACAACGTTATTGCACTCAGCAGACGATATAATGAGGAAAAGAACAGTAAAGTTAAAGACAGCAAGATTTACTAAAAAGAAATAAAATAGGCACAGTGCACATAAAAAATATTTAATTCAGTCTTGCCAGCAATATTTTTTTCACCAATTCCATTATAAGGGACCACCCCGCTAATAAGACCACTTTTTAGAAGTCTAGAAAATGATCTTAATAGCGGAATTTTACTGTAAATACTGATCATTCTCAGACAATAATCAAGTCCTAGTCACACCTCCTCGCTGGTGCTAACTGGAAACATGGCTATGAATAGAACTTTTAAAACACTTTATTTGGGCTATCATAACCATGGCTAACGTGACAGGTCGTTGAAATAATATTAAAAATTTAAATAATAATTACTATTCAATATGTTTTATGCAGAAAAAATGCTATCTAATAAAATCGGGCCGAAACGACACAGGCCGAATCGACCCACCGAAATAGGCCGAAACGACCCAGGTCCAAATTTGGGCCGAAACGACCCAGGCCGAAACGATCCGGCCGAAACGACTCAGGACCGAAACGTCCCGGATTCCGATGGACCTGCCGACGATGGCGCAATAGAAGCAGCGTCGGTGACATGCTTAACGAGCTAGAATGGCCGTCCCTAGAGGCCCGTCGTGAGCAGTCCTCTTTAACCTTCTTCTATAAGATACATTCAGGTACAGTGGCCGTTAATAAAGATAAATACTTGACCCCTGTGACAGTTTCAACTCGAACAAGGGCATCAAAAGTAAATAACTCACAGTATCACAGGTACCAGTCCTACAGTGATGCCCTGAAAAATTCCTTCTTCCCTAGGACTATTCCCCAGTGGAATAGTCTTCCCTCCTCTGTGGTGAATGCTAAGACTGCAGAGGAGTTCAAAGCCCATACAGTGTAAGATTGAGACTCAGAGGTATGCGTTTTAGTATACCTGTTATTCAGATTGTAAATAGTTTTAAGGACTCATCCAGTGACTTCTCTTTTTTTTTTTTTTCAGCTAAATTCTAAATTTAGCTACGCACCCAACTGAGGTAATGGCCAAATATGACCGACTCAGTATAAGAAGATAGATAGATAGATGTTGTTGTTGTTGTATATCTATAAGGCATTTTTTCGCTGCCTATAAACTCATGGTACTTAAGTAAGTCACTTGTGCATTAAGGACTATGAAAATGTCTTCCTGGCACGTGGGCTAAAATTCATGGGTGTTTAGCATGTTGACATATTTCTAGAAAAGCAACCCATTATGTCACAAATTAAATGAATAAATATAAAACATGCATATTAAAAAACGTATTTTTGTTGTTGGAAGAAAAAAATAATAATTCACTTTGTAAGAAAAATACATTTCAAAATGGTCCATTTTTGAACGTCTGTTTCTCCATTGTCCTTCATTAGAAACATTACCATTTTTACACTAAAATATACTTCAGTGTGTGTACTAGCATCGACGAGACATGATTTTTCAAAAAACTGGCATTATAACATTATATCCATGCCGATAGAACCCCTGTCAACATGTAGAGGTCACTATACATTGTCATCCATGTACACAGTATGACGCACGGATTAAATTTAGCACTGGGGTAAATAAGCGTAGCGATGATAAAAATTCTGTCAAATCGTTATTATGGCTTTTGGACAAATCAAACAATTTTCCCCTCTTGTATCTTTTTAATGCATAATGTTATTCACCAAATTAACGGAAGAATAAAGGAAATCATGATCTGGGAATAAAAATATTTAGAATAAAATCCGTTGTGCAGGATATTTTTACCCACGATTAGCATGTTTATACCCCTGTTTTACCTGGGGAATTTACCATCCATGTATACAGTAATGGCTGTCGAAATGACCGTTCGGTGTGAGTTTAAAAGAATGGATATAATGTTATTATGACAGTTTTTGGAAAAACTACTTCTCGTCCTTGCTAGGACATGGATTATACTTTAGGTTAATGTAAAAACTGAATGTTTCCGAGGAAGCACAATGGAGAAACCGATGTTCAAAAACTGACCATTTTGAAAGGTAATTTTCTAATAAAGTAATTTATTATTTTTTCTTCTAACAACAAATATGGCACTTTTGAATAAGCATATTTTATGATTTTTCATATAATTTGGAACATTATGGGTTGCTTTTCTAGAAACTTGTCGACATTCTGGACAACTGCAAATTTTAGCTCACGTGTCAGGCTGACATTTGTATATACCTTAATAGATGGATGGACCAATGGGGTGCATACATTTACCGGAAAGCACCAAAATACCGGAAAGCAAACCAAAATACCGGAAAGCACATATAAATACCAAAAAGCACTTTGTACTTGTTTTTTTTTTCTGCGGAGGCACATGTTAAAAATGAAATTAAGACCTATGTATTAGATTTATAGTGAAAATTTTACCTAAAAAACTTAAATATTAACCCCTAATCCCCTAGGGTATTGTCAGAATGACATGCAAGTTTCAAGAATTGCACGCTGCTATCTATATCTACGTATACCGCAGCAACCGTTTGAGAGTGTTGTGTGCAGTTTAAAAAACTTGAACCAGACCGTTCGGAATACATTGGTTAAATAATGTCTTGACGTTAGTTCAACATAGGGTGTCTAATCGGAGATCACCACCAAATGACCATGTAAGGGTTACCAGGGTTTCCATTGCTAGAGCGGGGGTAGTGTCTCTGACTAAATACGGTGAATAACACGTCTGTTCAACAATTCACATGAAGATTTAGCTGCTTAGCGGGTAGTGGGGGCTATATAGCTCTTTCAAGATTTTCACATATATCGAGCCGATCGTTTGGGTTGGCAAAATCGGAGAACCAGGAGAAAATCAGACATAACTTGTCTTTCACACATGTTTTTTGAGCGGGATGCGAACCACCAATTAAGCGAGTGGAACTCGGAGAAAAACCAAACAGAACTTGTCTCTTAGAGACTCTCTTGCAACAAGTGGACTGTGCGGGGGGTGCGAACCACAGCGATGAGCGATCTATTGAGAAAGAGTCAGCGATCCTAACCACTAGGCCACCGAGACCCGTTGAAAACAATGTATAGGTACAATGCAATGACAATGGCATGTTAAAGTGATGTTACGTGCATTATAGAAGCAGTATTCATCTTTATTATATTGGAAATACAGAGAAAAAAAAAATCAGATTTTATCCAGTGTTTTAGCTTGTTGCAAAGATAGTTCTTTGAATACAGTATAAAAATCAGGAAGAATGAACAACATTCTTACAAATATACAAACATACAAGTAATTGTTTTCAGGTAGTATTATGTCGAGGAGTGAACATCCCCCGCCCATTGGGGCTCTTTATGAAATAGAATGGGCTTTAAGGTGCTTCCGCGCAGAGCTGAAACCGACCGCTTAGAAGGGCTGGGGCAGCCCAGGAAAAGTGGTGCTAATCAGACCGTCCATGCATATCAACTTGGAAGCAACGTCTCCAAAAATGACATAAACAGTGTTAACGGGGACATTAAACCTCGAACATACAACAATGTACGGATCGTTTAACTTAACATAATTGATGTTGACGGATGCACTTTTCCAGTGGGTATATAAAAAGGTCTCTCTCCAGTATGCATATTATTTTCACCATACTGTAAAAGTCTGTGAAACTTATCGCCCCTATCCGGCAGGGCTTCCCAACATTAGGAAACGGTACATGTCTCATTTCACAGTTTTTTGCACACTGGTGAAACACAAATCTAATAGACAATGATACATAGACAATGATACTTACATGTATACAACAATGCGCTTATCGTTTGTTGATGGGTCCGCATAACGTAAAACACTGACCCAGTGGGCCAACAACCTAAAACATTTACCCAGTGTGCACACAACGTCAAAACAACGTTGAATCGAACTTTTCTTTTATGACTGGCTTGATCTTATTTCACTCATATTTGGGTCAATGTTAAACATATATATATTTGCATCTTCACTTATATTTTTGCACACAACAATCACTATCAGCCTTAAAGGAGCCGTCTGATCTGGGACCACACTGTTTGCAAATTTGAAAGTAAACAGCAGACGACAATTATTGTGATTGGCATGTTAAAGGGATAAATGACATAAGGCATGTGCCAATAATTGATACAATTATCTAAATGTGGTGATTCTTTAACAGGTATTCATTTGTTTATCCACAATCAAGGTATTATATAATGAGCCGGAGCACGACAATTTCTTCTCTTTAGTCACCTGTGCGTAGCAATGGATGATTTTTGTCACTTGGTTTGACTTCTGATCAGACTGCGCAAATCATTATGAAAACGCGTATATACAAATACATTAATTTTTTTTTTAATTTTAAGATTAAAAATTGTGATATTTTTTTTTTATTCCTGCTCAAAATACAGACTGTGGGTACTCGTTAGAAACGCCTTATCGTACCCAAAATCTATATTTTAGAGCAGGGAGATATTGTTTACCCCTGTATATCCCATGTTTTACTATATAAAAGTGGGATTCATTGGGGGTCAAAATAATATAGGCGTGCTTCCGTGATGGCACAGACTGATCAGAGACCGTGATGGGCGCCCATGTAAAATATAGAGCTTTGTCTTGAGCGCTCGGGATACGCTGTTTGGGTAGTCCGGTAGTCACGGATACAGAAAATTTTCTAGCTCAGATCAAACGAGCATAAATTAAATCGGCCAATAAATTATCCGAGTCCACCGACTTTTAATACTCAAAGATATACAGATCATCTTCATTTTTGTCTGCATTTACTAGTATTTTGTTTGGGTTTTGTATAAGCTTGGTACACATATCTTTACAGTGAAGATCCAAATGTAATTGCTCATCATGAGCTATCGCATTCGGATCAACATTTTTTTTTTTTATTATTTTTTCAAATTATCGGGTGGTGCATACTTACCATTGCAATAAAATCGCAAGTTATAAGTCCAGAGAGGAACCATAGCTGTTCCAGATATATTATATATTGCATTTAAATACACTTTTCTAATGTTTTCCAGTATACTCGTATATAAGAGCTTTTTGGTATTTATATGTGCTTTCCGGTATTTTGGTTTGCTTTCCGGTATTTTGGTGCTTTCCGGTAAATGTATGCACCGGGACCAATGTACGGATTCTGGAACTGCGTGAAAATGGGTCATATTTGTGTTCACCCTAGACTCACGATTTAAATGTAATTAACCATGAAACTAAGTCAAATTTTGTGAAAGGTTTGAAACTTTGCAGTATAAACATAAATGGAATTAGAGGGAAAATTCTTGAACTTTTAGCTTTCCTCGATACATCTCAACCTCATATTGTTGCTATTCAGGAAACAAAGATTGACAGTTCAATTACTACATCTGAGCTTTTCCCTGAAAATTGTCAGTACTGTGTGTACAGAAAAGATAGGAACTCCAATGGCGGTGGGGTGATGTTGCTCATTCATAGAGACATCCCTCACATGCCATTCATGGAACTTGAAAATGACACCGAATCGGTCTGGGTTAAGGTTTTTGCAAATAAAACTTCCCACTTCGTAGCAAGTTGGTATCGACCACCAAATGGTACAATCGAAAACTTCCAGTTGTTTAAAGACCAACTGGATTGCATTAAATTGCAGCATAAGGGTAAAAAACTCCCGGCTGTACATGTTCTAGGTGACCTCAACTTCAGAGACATTGCTTGGCCCGACAGGCTCAGCAAACAAGGCACAATGCTGAGTCAGTCGGAAGGACAAATATTAATTGACATTATGAACGATCATGGTCTTGAACAAATTGTTAACTTCCCAACTCGTGATAAGAACACATTGGATCTGATCCTTACGACTTTGCCAGGACAATTCGAAGACATTCATTCCCCAGATAAACTAAGTGACCACGATGTTGTCTCCGGATATTTAAAAATTCACATCCCACCAATAAAGAAACCTCGGAGGAAGGTGTACTCATATCAGAAAGGTGACTATGAAACTATGAGGAAGGATGCACTCAGATTTGCAAAGGAGAATTACTTTAATGGTCATTCAGATGCTCGGTCTGTACAGGAGAATTTTGATTTGATAACTTCTTTCATTCATACTTCGGCCGAAAATCATATCCCCTCAAAAACTAGTAGGTCTGTATCTTCTATTCCCTGGATCACTCCAGAGATAAGAAGGAAAATTCGCAGAAGGAATAAGATTCATGCAAAGGCAAAAAAGACGGGAAGTGGTAAACTCCGGACAAAATTTGAAAACTTGAGACGTGAAATCAAGTTTGATATAAAAAATCAGCATGATTTGTATGTGAATAACTTGGTAGGTGATGTAAAGGCAAATCCCAGAGACTTCTACAGATATATTAACAGCCAGAAGAAAGACAGGCAAGGTATCCCGCCCCTTAATAAAAGGGGAGGGGACGGGGTTGCTGAATCAGACTCTGAAAGGGCAGAGGAACTAGTTGGTCAATTCAATGATGCGTTTAATAAAACTGAGTTCACGGAGGTTCCATTGACTGGAAGATCGGCCCCATTCATGAATAATATTGTTGTGACAGCTGCAGGAGTGATCAAATTACTTCAAGGCTTAAACCCCAGTAAGGCCTTAGGACCTGATGAGCTTCATCCTAGAGTCCTGAAGGAACTAGCAAATGAGTTGGGTCCAGTTTTTGCACACTTGTTTCAACAGTCTCTTGATACGGGTGAAATCCCCAAAGAATGGCTCTTAGCAAACATCTGTCCACTCTTTAAAAAAGGAGATAGGGCTCTTGCCCGTAATTACCGCCCTGTGTCTCTGACTTGTGTTCTGTGTAAATTACTGGAACATATAGTCTGCTCGAACATCATGGCCCACTTGGACGAACATAAACTTTTGTCAGACAGACAACATGCATTTAGGAAAAGGCACAGTTGTGAAACTCAGCTAAGCACAGTTATTAATGACTGGGCAAAAATCTTGGACAAAGGGGGGCAGGTGGACACATTTATTCTGGACTTCGAGAAGGCTTTTGACACCCCTCCTCATGAACTACTTAAATCTAAGTTATTTGGTTATGGAATTGGGGGAAAGACCCTAAAATGGATAGATTCCTTTCTTTGCTACAGAAAACAGCGGGTTGTTGTTAATGGTGAATCTTCGGAGTGGGCTCCAGTTTTGTCTGGAGTCCCGCAAGGGACCGTTCTTGGTCCACTTTTGTTCTCCCTGTACATCAATGATATTTCCACTGACATTGACTCAGAAATAAGACTGTTCGCAGATGACTGTGTTTGTTACCGGGAAATTAGAGATTCAGATGACTCATTGAAACTTCAGGCTGACATAGATAGATTAGGATGTTGGGCACGTAAATGGGGCATGAGATTTCAGCCAGTTAAATGCAATATTATGCAGATAACTAGGAAGAGATCTAATAAAGTTGAGGCTTCTTACACCTTAGAGGGAACGGTCCTCGAGAATGTGGACTCCATTAAATACCTTGGAGTGACAATCTCACACAACTTGAGATGGAATACTCATATTAGCAACATGTGTACTAAGGCAAATAGAACGCTTGGTTTCCTGAGGCGAAATCTTCATCAGTGCCCTCAGGATGTAAAAGAGGCAGCATATAGAGGTCTTGTTCGCCCAATCTTGGAATATGGTAGTTGTATCTGGGACCCCAGTGGAGTGGTCCTTAACGATGAAATTGAGAAAGTTCAGAATAGAGCTGCTAGATTTGTAACAGGCAATTACTGCTTTGAAACTGGGAGCATGACTGGAATACTTGGAAAATTAAAATGGGAGTCTCTCAAGAAAAGGAGAAAAGATAGTAGGCTAATCCTTTTATACAAAGGTCTAAAGGGTGCTGCCAGCATCCCAACAGATGACCTTGTTCCCCCAGCTAGACACTGTAGAAATCACCATTCGTTGGCGTTTCAGACCCTTAGCGCAAGAACTGACATTTATAAAGAGTCGTTCTTCCCCAGAACCATTAGAGATTGGAATGCCCTTCCCGATTCGATTATTTCGACAGCTGAAGGTGCTGATGATTGTGTAGCTAAATTTACCTCTTTGGTTAGAGCTAGGGACTAACTTCCCACATCACAGGTCCTGGTGTATGAATGTCATTTGACGTGTCACCAGTAACAATTCTGATCATTGGACAGCGATGTCGGTTCGGGCACTTTTGAAAATAATTTGTCCTACAGATTTCTATTTAAAAGTGCAAAATCAACGAAATATACGCAAGAAATCAAAGAAAACGTGACATACAGCCATCTCAGTTCCCGATAGGACAAAATCCGACTAAATCCGAAACTATTTTGTCTGCTTCTCTGACATTTGCAATGCCGGCGGTCTCACTATAAAGCGACAAGAAGTGTCAAGAAGGGGTATAGCTTAACAGCGAAAGGAAGGTTCCTTTCGCGAAAGGAAGCTTCCTTTCGCGAAAGGAAAGTTCCTTTCGCGAAAGGAAGATTTTCCTACGAAAGGAAGATATTTATGAGGCCTATGGCTGTAGTTTATGTATTTATGGATACTTATGAAACACTTTAGTGGAAATGAGGTACTTTTGCAGAAAAATAATAGGCATACGGGGATAAAAGGGAACCTGCATTTTGAGGAACAAACACTCCTGCCGCTAAAAGAAGGTATTGTACGAAAGGAAGATACTTATGAGACCATGAAATGACTAAGGGTTACTACAGGCTTGTCTGTGCCTCTTTTGTTAGCACACGCATTAAGAAAAAGAAAGAAAGAAAAAGAAAGAAAGAAAGAAATTAAGAGAAAGAAACACAAATAAAGGTTGGATACACGATGTAGACGAAAACATGGGAATAAAAACAAAGAAGCATAAAGAAAAAAACAAAGAAGCATAAAGGCGCTGATCAGACGGCGCAGATGCACAGGCTGACCTGCGCCTTTGCATACATCATGCAGCCCATATATTTCTTCAAGGCGCTGATCAGGCTGCGCCGATGCGCAGGCTGGTCTGTGCCTCTTTTGTTAGCACGCGCATTAAGAAAAAGAAAGAAAGGAAAAGGAAGAAAGAAAGAAATTAAGAGAAAGAAACACAAATAAAGGCTGGATACACGATGTAGACGAAAACATGGGAATAAAAACAAAGAAGCATAAAGAAAAAACAAAGAAGCATAAAGGCGCTGATCAGACGGCGCAGATGCACAGGCTGACCTGCGCCTTTGCATACATCGTGCAGCCCATATATTTCTTCAAGGCGCTGATCAGACTGCGCCGATGCGCAGGCTGGTCTGCGCCTCTTTTGTTAGCACACGCATTAAGAAAAAGAAAGAAAAAAAAAGAAAGAAATTAAGAGAAAGAAACACAAATAAAGGTTGGATACACGATGTAGACGAAAACATGGGAATAAAAACAAAGAAGCATAAAGGCGCTGATCAGACGGCGCAGATGCACAGGCTGACCTGCGCCTTTGCATACATCATGCAGCCCATATATTTCTTCAAGCCCCGATGGGCGGGGGCCGGTCTACAATATAATAATATAAAAGTGGGGATGATAAGCAGTGTAGATATATTTCTTCTAGCCCCGATGGGCGGGGGCCGGTCTACAATATAATAAGGTATAAGTGGGGATAATAAGCAGTGTCACATGTGAGACCACTCAACAAGATGGAGAAACAGACCAAACAATGTAAAAATGTACATACGTTACATAAATATACAAAAATCAAATAAAAAAAAATAAAAAACAAAAATACCAATATCAAAATTGACCCTTTCCTGCTCTGACACGGTTCGGCATATTGACAAGCAAAAAATTATAACGTCGAGTAGAAGACAAAATGGACCGACTGCAGCGGACTTACGATAGACACGGACGGACGGGGCTGGAGCCGAGCAATGGTCTCCCCATTCACCGGCAACGTGGAATGGGGGTAGCACCGAACGGCTAAGGTGTAGTGCCAGAATGGATTAGTTCCCTGGGACCCCACCAGCTGACGACCCGCGACACGGGGAAACTGGAAACAACAACAACATGTCACATGCAATCGAATTGGCTTAATCGATTTATCGGCAAATTGACATCAATCGATTACCCAAACTGCTGTTATCACCTTTGCTGATGGCAATTAATGACGCTCGTACGTTATATAATTTAAGAAAAATTGTGATATTTTTATTTATGCTGCAAAAATGTTTTGGTTCTCGTTAGTACCGTCTCAATTACGAAAAAAAAAAAAAACCGAAAATTTCCAGAGAAAAACAAATCTGATATTTTTCTTATTTCTGCTCGAAACATATATTGTGGGTACTCGTTAGAACAGCCTGAGCGAGGCGGTTCTAACGAGTACCCGCTATCTAAATTTTTATCAGAAATAATAAGAAAAATATATACCATTGTAAACCCCATTTTTACCATATGAAAGTGGGGTTTATGGGGGGACAAAATTATATAGTCATTTAAACGAGAACCCTAAATCTTTGTCTTGAGGCAGATATTATAATACCACCCCCCCCCCCCCGACCACACACAAACACACACATGACCCATAAACCCCAGTTACCTCAATATAATTGGGGTTTAGAGGGGTGCAAATAACACTATTCAAATATATTGAAAATTTTATCAGCAAGATTTGAAGATTTTCTGATAAGAAATTATCATTTATCAGTTTTTTTTTATATTTCTACTCGAAACATAGATTGTAGATACTCGTTAGAACAGCCTCGGCGAGGCGGTTCTACTGTACTGAGTAGCAACATAGTGTGCGTTTGAGACGAAATAAGAAAAAATAATATATATCCATGTAAACACTGTTTTTGCTATTTTCAAGAGATACGTCTTAGTGAAAAATTAAATTATTCAAATATTTAGAGGGACAGTTTAAACACGAGTACGGAGCAGGGCATTATCGTTTTACATACATGAATATAGATTCTCGTTTATAAATACACTAATCAACGAATAGTATTGGGAGTTAACACTGTTCTGGTTGCAGGAATAGTTGTTGTTGTTGTTGTTGTTTTCAAGTCAATGACTGTGTCGGCCAATCTGGGTCTGAACTGTAAAAATAATTAGCTATTCGATAATTGAAGTTTTAATTACCTGAACTGTTTTCAGGTTTGGGTATAAAAAGATTGGGTACAACATGGATATTATACGACAGACTGCATGCATGGTAGTTAACCCAATCACGGTTGGCAACTTTGCTTCCCTCTTTAATTGCACGCCGGTGGGTCAGGCCTCAGATTCTATGACGGCTCCAACGTAAAGGCTTATTGAAAATTAAAGAGATAATGTTGGTTGGTGCCTGATGCTCTGTCTCTGGTCGGGCTCATCGGAGTCTAACTGTTGGTTTTCTTTTGCTCCAGCATTTCAGTGGTTTCTTGCTGTCGAGTCCTCACCGTTGTCTCCCCTCTGTGGGTCTTTGATTTCTGTGTTCACGGAGATGTTGCACTGATGAGTTAGGAGGCCTTCATGCGGACTGAACAAATTATTTGTCTAAATCGCGACGGAAGTAAGGGCGAGGATTGTGGCCACGTAAAATCGATTTAAGCCCCCCAGTGGAAATCTTCCACTGACCGTTCCAAGGCGGCTCTTCTGTGGCGATTTATTTATGTTGTTGTTTGTTACTTACTGTGTGTATCACTTGTGTCTTTTAATTTTGGATGGCCATATGGCCATTTTGTGGGAAAGTAACTGTCCATATGGCCTTCCTTTGTTTAGGTTTCCATTATGGTCTGGTCGCTTAATGTTTGTATTTCTTTCCCTTTGGTGTCTTTTATGGATGGAGTAAGTTAATTGTATCAATTCCTGATCTTTGTTTTACTTCTACTTGACACAGCCGTCTCAAATTAACTTCTTTACTGGTACTTATCATGAGTGAAGCGTCAAGAAGCAACATGAAGTGACAAGAACGGTTTTAAACATTTTTTATATACATCTAAAGTAGAAGTAAAACAAAGATCAGGAATTGATACAATTAACTTACTCCATCCATAAAAGACACCAAAGGGAAAGAAATACAAACATTAAGCGACCAGACCATAATGGAAACCTAAACAAAGGAAGGCCATATGGACAGTTACTTTCCCACAAAATGGCAATATGGCCATCCAAAATTAAAAGACACAAGTGATACACACAGTAAGTAACAAACAACAACATAAATAAATCGCCACAGAAGAGCCGCCTTGGAACGGTCAGTGGAAGATTTCCACTGGGGGGCTTAAATCGATTTTACGTGGCCACAATCCTCGCCCTTACTTCCGTCGCGATTTAGACAAATAATTTGTTCAGTCCGCATGAAGGCCTCCTAACTCATCAGTGCAACATCTCCGTGAACACAGAAATCAAAGAACCACAGAGGTGAGACAACGGTGAGGACTCGACAGCAAGAAACCACTGAAATGCTGGAGCAAAAGAAAACCAACAGTTAGACTTGATTTGATCTTTTATAACATTTTAAATGCTTCCTGATATATTTTGGCGACACAAGTTCATTAGATGCCCTTAAAGTTTGCTCCGAACAACTGTGCAATCCCGACTCTGAAAAGCTTAAACAAGTATTGAGCGACAAGAAAGCGTCAAGAAAATATTTTAACACTTGTATTCAATCTTTCTGGTAATAAGATAAGACCAGACATTGGCAAACTTAAATGTGTAATTTTGTGTCCATACCAGTTCCTTTAAAAGCCCATAAATGCTTTATAGATCCATAATATGGACCTGTCGTCTAGCTTTATCGACAGATGAAAAAAGCGTTATGAAGGGATTTTAACTTTTGTTTCGCTAGATACTAGCCTACATGTGATAGATTTCATAAGATGTTTATATATATACATAAGCATTAATACAGAGACAAACAGATTTACGAATAATTCTTTTTTTTTTTTTTTTTTTTTTCTTTTTTTTATGTTTTTTTTTTAAGGCTTTATTATGCAAAAACGGTGCCGGCACCGGTCAAGTATCTGGAAACAAGAAAGCGTCAAGAAAATAAATGACGATGTCCACACGCATTTTTTCTGGATTTCTGACATATGCAAAGATCCACATATCATTATGGGTTCAATTTGCTCATTTATAATACTTCTTGGGAAAATAAAATCCACTTCCGACCCTTATAGTTAAGGGAAAAGTTCTACCTTCTGTCGGTTGTTCGCTTACCAGGAAAACGCGACTAGAAAATATATCATGGGCCCAAATCTTTAATTACTTTCACTCAGTTTGAGTAATTTAAGTTGAATTACTCAATGGCTTGCGGGCTATGAAACTGATAAAATCAATAAGCGTGTATTCCTTCATAGCACCGCCAATTTCTTTCTTTTCCTTCCTTTATTTTCATTTTCTTTCTTTCTTTCTTTTGTTCTTTCTTTCCTCTCTTTTTTCTCTTTCTTATATAGTAACAAATAAGTGCACTTATTTGAGATATTTCATTTTTTCCTAAAAAAAGATTTGTTGAGGGTTTTGTTTGTTTGTTTGATTTGAGGTTTAACGTCCCCGTCAACACTGTATAGGTCATTTTGGAGACGTTGCTTCCAATTTTTTCGCCATTTAACCTCCTTGTCGCTTTTTCATGGACTCGTGAAGTTTCGTGTCCCTTATTCAGAACTCAATTTATCGGGCGGTTTGCATGCTTTCGTCCCCCAAGATGCGTCTTCTACGGATTTTATGCATAAAATGCATACCGGAATATGTTCCATACACTTCATGACGCTTCTTGTTATTGCTTTAACTGTGAAAAATCTTCTTATCGCTTTTTCTAGCACTCAAACCGCATCGTAATTTCTTCATGTCGCTTTTTCACCACTCAAGATGCTTGTGCGGTTTGCCTTTCTTCTTACATCATGTTAGTCTTCTACATATTTCAATGCCTTTAATGCATATTGCATATAAGAGACATAAATATATATGACTTCAATTCGAGAAAAACAAGACTTATGTCTAACATTTACTCTTTGTCCGTCGCAACATTTTCTTGTCGCTTTTTCTCAACCGAACGCGGTTACGATCGCGATTTTTATTTTTTATTTTACACAAGAAAATGCAATATTTCTGGAACTATTCAAACCTGATCCTTTGAAATACTTAATTTATTTATGAATTCATAAAAAATCTAATGTTGGAATGTATATTTCGAATGGAATTTGATCATGACGCTTCTTGTCGCTTCTTGTCGCTTTATAGTGAGACCCAATGCCGGGACGTTTCGGTCCTGAGTCGTTTCGGCCGGGTCATTTCGGCCTGGGTCGTTTCGGACTAATTTTGGACTTGGGGTCATTTCGGCCTATTTCGGGTGGTCGTTTCGGTCCTGGCTCGTTTCGGCCTGGGTCTCGGATTTTATTAGATAGATTTTTTTTTTCAACAGAGTACCTGTTGAATCTTAAATATTTTATATATGTGGAATACTTTATATGGTCTTTCACGTTAGCCATGTTTTTGATAGCCCAGTTAAAGAGTTTTAGAAGTTCTTTCATAGCCATGCTTTCAGTTAGCTCCAAGGAGGTGATGTGACTAGGATTTGATAATTGTCTGAAAAAAACAGCTTTACTACATATATGAAATTGTATATCGGATAACAATCACAAAACAGGCACTCGGTGCTAGGGCAACGAGAAATCAGCATCGGTACAACGTCATGACGTTGCATCGACGTAGATGTGACGTTGCATAAACCTCATGAAACTGCACCGACGTTAATGTGACTTCTTGGTCACATGCAACGCACAATAGAAAGAGAAGATCTTTTAAAGATCAACTGACAGTCGTTATGAGCGATTACAAGTTTAGTCCCTGCATGAGCACTTGATATGCATTGATTGTTGACATTTAAATGACTTCTTTGAAACAAAAGCGTATCAATTATAACATATTTGGATATTTTGTATACGTTAACAAAATTCGCCGACTTTTTCAAAGGGCTTAAAGATGATCTCACCTCCATAATTAAAGACGCTCGCATTTAACGCGTGTTTTCACATCTAATTAAGGTCATCATCACGAAAACACACCTATAGTGACGTCATGCAACTTCGAGGGTGACGTCATTTATATATAAATATATCGATTACTACTGATGCCTTGGAGAAAACAAACTACCTGGACAAAATATAGGGGAAAGCTAAGGGCGCAGACAAATTTATTGCACTGTTACGAGAGACACACCCCGTACGAGGTTACACACAAACATGCCCGAAACCAAAACCGTTAGAGACCCGATTTCAAAAACAATAAATGATTTAACCGCACCTGAGACGCTACCAACCAAAAAGGAGCGTAGTGATCAAAGGGCGGCCGTCTCACGGCGAAAAGGGGAACAAAGTCAACGGTGGGCACTGTGGTTTGCGGCCTCGGCTTTGCACTTAGGAGTGCCTAACGGTGACAGCGACCCCTGGATCACTGTGAGAAGACCATAACAGAACGGGGCATGGACCCACCACAAGGAAAATCCATGGCCCCGACCCACCCTCCAAAGGGGTATGGCAAGCGAGAGGTTAAGACGAGGCGTAGCGTTGTGGTTGCGGCCCACTGGCTCTGCACTTATGAGCACTGCACCAAATTCCTAGCTGATCGGGAGCCACACTGCCCAAAAGAGGATCACACG
This sequence comes from Lucinisca nassula, assembly GCA_963580285.1. NCBI lineage: Eukaryota > Metazoa > Mollusca > Bivalvia > Lucinida > Lucinidae > Lucinisca > Lucinisca nassula. The sequence continues at coordinate 184,543,837 of OY757010.1, forward strand.
AGAACACGCCGGGACTGGGCATGGATCCACCACAAGGAAAATCCATCGCCCGGCCTCTCCGGAGGGGTTGAGGCAAACGGGAAATCAGGACGAGATGTAACGCTGGGGTTTGTGGTCTTAGGACTTTGGCACTGAGCAGCGTTGCGTCAAAATCCTGGCTGATAGAGAACCACACAACCCAAAGGAGAACGGCACACCAACACACTAGCAAACAAAAGGCTCTCCTTCAGGAATGCACATAGATGAGTGGGACAGAAATAAGAAACAATAGGCCTTATCACATCTCTTTGTTTTTCTTTTTTTTTTTTTTTTTTTTTTTTTTTTCGCAAATTTCGCTTTCGAATAAAGGATGTACATTATAAGGTTACCCAAACGGAATGATCTGGGGGCCCACAAAACGACCCTTTTATAAACACCCAACTAGCAGAAAAATCGCAGGAAGGCCCTTTCTAAGCACACATGGTATTGCTTCTGTCCCTCCCTTGACAAATGAATACGGTCCCTATAATAGTGCCTGCGGAGACGACCATCGCTGTCCCAAATTTGCCCTCGGAAAATATGAAACGCTGTCCCACAAGTCAACATCATAGCTCGCCACGCGCATACCACCACGGCCGAGAAACCGAACCTCGCCTGGTACATCAAACAGCCCTCGGTACTGCCCTTGTCGTTTAACATAAGAATCACCAAAAACAGCAAATCGCGCCATGACCGTAATTAAAACGGACGGTCAAGACGGCCAAATATTTATACAGATATGGGAAATTAAATAACTAACTAGGGCATGACTTAGCGCGACCCTGAAGGAGGACATCAACACACAACCACCCACGCAAAACTAAAACAACATACATCCACCCACCCAATGCTCAATTAGGTAGATATAGCGATAGTTGTAGAATATTTGTAGAGTAGGAATCCCGTAGAGAGGATAGTATAGGAAAAGAGAGATCGAAAACCTGGAGATAGAAGAAGAAGAAGAGTTTTTTTTCCCAAAAAGCGATTTCAAACATTGTTAACTGTAAATATGACACATAAAAACAAGATCGCATAGGAGTGCTCGACTGCGCACATGCGCAGGCGGACACTTGTATGCGACCTACATGATTATATGAATTTGTACTAACTACATTGCTAACGAGATCGGCACACGATATCTAGGGCCCTCAAACGACTAGGTAGGAATACAATTCCTCCTATGGTGCCTTCCTTCACGTAGGATGCGATAATGACATGTAAACATGGCGACTCAGAATGACCCACTTACGGCCCCACAGAATATGACATCCTACGTGGAGGAGGGCACCACATTTTCCTAACTTAAACAAAAAATGCAGAAAAGGGGATTGACCTACTTCCACATCCTCCGCGATAGAGGTCATCCACAAACTAAAATAAACACAAACTTGGGCCCGAGACGGCGGAGGCCGTCACACTATACTATATGTTGTATGTACAGAATAAACAAAAATCACAAAATATAATCTACAAGCACAATCTTGCAGGTACAAAAACTGTCCTACCCAGCAAGAGAGAGCGGGTGGGCTTGCCCGAAAACGGACAACACCATCTTTAAAGCACAAGAAAAACAAACACGACATGTCCGTGGCGGGGCGAGCACATCCGCCCGCATATATGCTCAATAAGCTGGGGGCACAGACCAAATAATGTAAAAATGTACATACGTTACAAAAATATGCAAAAATCAAACAAAAAAATAAAAAAACAAAAATACCAATATCAAAATTGATACAAAAAGCGTAGACGACATCCATAGACATGGTGCTGGCATGAGGGTGTAGATGCGGCTGAAGCTACAAGCTAGAAGAAAGAAATGGATGGACTCTTCAATTTTGTGGTGCAAATAAGCACCATAAAATGGCTAAAAAACTTTGTCTCGAATCCCTTGATTGGATATAAGGTGCATAACACGTAGCATGGAAACGTGTATAGCAATCTTTAGAAACGTCTTCCGAATCGCAATGAAACTTTCAAACAAAAGTAACTGCTAAACGATCCCCTTAATGATAAGTTTAAACTCGGAGCCTACCCTGTTACACAAAACAACCCACGCCCCTTTGCGGCAAACCGCAAAAACCCAAGGCACAGCACTGCTATAACTTAAACGCAGGCAATCACGTAGCCAAACCTTTAGAATGGAGTTCCAAATTACTACAACTAAACTATGTTGCACCAAAACAAAGGCTCAAATTGGAACTGTGCAACACATCCACAGCCCTTGAAAAATGAAGCACGCCTAGCCCAGAAACTCCAACAAATAAAGATGCCCTTTAGCGACAGGACACATGCACTCCTGAAGCAAACGGGAAGACAAAATATAAGCCCCACCGAGACCTGGAAAGGTCACGGCACCGTTTCACAAACCTCTCAGGACGGAGCTCGGCGATTGGCTACAGGGCAAGGGGATGCCCGTGGGCTCGGAGACACCTGAGACGTGAGACGACAAACATGAGACGGACGGGGTTGGAGCCGAGCGATGGTCTCCCTGTTCACCGGCAACGGGGAATAGGGGTACCACCGAACGGCTACGGTGTAGTGCCAGCATGGATTCGTTCCCTGGGACCCCACCAGCTGACGACCCGCGACACGGGGAAACTGGAAAACAACAACAACAACTGATGCTAATCTCTCGTGAATCAACAACAACAAACCACAAATACAAGTCAACATTTTGGCAGAATAAATATTCTTGCGATGCCGATCAGAGAGGTAAATATTGCTTGAGACATTAAAAAGTTACAAAACTCCACCATTTTTGCTAATACTTTTACACCCAACTTTAACCCAATGATTTCTTCATTCACCCACATTCTGGCAAAAATATCAAGCGTCCTTTGTTTACTGTTGACACATACCAGCAGACCTGTTTATCCATTATTTTCGTATGATGATTGATGTGGAAAAATTCTTTAACTAAACATACCTGCTGTCCTTATTACTTCAGAGGCTTAATTTGTCTTCTGGGAATTGAGAGCAGAAGTGAATGTGAGGCTCTTAAGAAATGATAAAACCTTAATAATCAAAACTTTAAGTAATTGTTCTTGTTCTTGGGACATCTATTTCTCGTTTGAAGTAGATATCAATGAACAAATTATAAAATGGAGCTAAATTTTTGGACTCGTATGGAATAGAACAGAATGAACTAAACACTTCTCTAAATGAAGAATAAACCTTTGAGCACAAATGGAGAATGAGTGAAAAAAATCATCATTTTCCAAATGGTTTCCAGTAAAATTTATATTATTTACAATAAAAGTATCTTGTTATCAATTACATGCCTTCATTTTATTTTTACCCCGCACAGCACCTTAATGATCCTCATGACAACTGCATCCTCGAACTTAAATGCCATTTTGAAAATGACTAGGAAATTGGTCATTCAATAAATAACAAGCTCTGTGGAAGTGCGCTCGTTTATTTTCATGTTTGTTTCTGACAGTTTGTTCATCAAATGTTGTTTGACTATTTTGTTGCCAACTTTTTTAATATATTGCTATTTATAGAAGTAAAACCGGTCAAGTGGCTTACGTCCTCGAACTTCGGTCCTCCCAATATATATACTTTTGACCCCCTTGAACCCAATTTTTATATGGTAAAACTGGGCTTTACATGGCATTAGGAAAACACGTCCGTGTGAAATAATGGCGTCCAACATGGTGTCAGAAATGACAAATATTAGGTAAAAATTGTAACATCTTTCTTATTTCGGCTTTCAACATAGATTGTGGGTGCTCGTTAGAACCGCCTCGATGAGGCGGTTCTAACGATTACCCACAATCTATGTTTTTGAGCAAAAAAAAGGCAGATAATGTTTACCCCCTTACACCCGACTTTCCCCTATATAAAGTGGGGTTAAGAGGGGTCTTCGTTTCACGGACTTGTTATCGTGATGGCTAAAGCTTATTTTTCTTATTTATACTCTAAAATATAGAGTACACACAAACATTTTTGAGCAGAAATAAGAAAAATACAAAAACATATTTTGAGCAGAAATAAGAAAAATATCGCAATTTTTCATCTGAAAAGTTTCATTTTTTTTTTTTTTTTCGACAAGAAAATTTACAATGTGTAAAATATACAGTGTAGGCGTTTTCGTAATGTGCAGTGGCACTGAGTTACATGTAATCACCGATACGGGTGATTGATTAACGGATCATTAACGTGTGATGATTTAATTTACTACCTTTAAAAGAAAAGCCAATAAATTATAGTGTGAAATAAATAAATAAATAAATTACACCTGATATGGCATTGTGACTGCAGAAGGTTTATATCTACGAAGACTGTGATAAGACAGCACTCATGGGTAGGAGGATCTAGGTCGTTACTGATCGAAAAACGACATGCAAACTTGGATCAACATACGCATCCATTCATTCTTATCGCTTTTATCTCTTTGTGTGTCGCAGTGGCTGTAGAAAGTTCGTGCAAGTCTCAAAGATTTTGAAGGTTCATGCAATCCTCAAAGGTTATGATCAGACTGCATGCAAGCGCACGATGGTCTACTTCTTCACGTGCTACATACAGACAATTTAAGATCACGATGCGCATCCATTCTAAAAGATTTTTTTCTTGACAGCCATGCGAATACAGATCATACTGCACTGATCTGCAGGCTGATTGGTATTCACTTTTATCGCAATGACATACAGAGTTTCAGAACTGCATGCGAAACCCTTTTTGGGTAGCCCTGTGACTGGTCCAACAATTTTATATGATCAGCATGCACCTGTCGTTGTGATAAGGGTCTTCGCTGTTCAGATGAGCCCTCTATGGCTTCTGCGCTATTTATAACGAAACGAGCGATGTTATCAATAGCACAGGCTGATCATTAATATGCAATATTACAATGCAATGCTTTGAAATGGTGATAAAAAAACGGGCCGAAGCGACCCACCAATTTGGCCGAGACGACCTACACCTAAAATTGGTCCGAACGACTCAGGCCAAAACGACCCGGCCGAAACGACTCAGGACCGACACGACCCGGGGTCCGAAATGACTCGGGAGCGAACCGTTCCACGAACGCAATGTCGCACCGCACCGCGCCGGTAAATGCTTTCAGCATACCAGGGCTTCTTTCAAAAGAAGCAAATGAGAGGGCTGCAGCATAATTTTATTTGACGAAGCTGCAAGAAAATTATGTACAATGATCTAGTCATTAAACCGCGTGCCATTTTTTGGTCTAAAATATCCCATTTGCGACGTCGAGTTTTGTTTTGCTTTGGAATTTTTATGGTCAAGTCAGTACTATATACAGTAGAACGCCGATGGCTCGAACACCGATGGCTCGTTTACCATGACTGAGTCGAACCCGTTCTTGAGTCCCTAGGGAATTTCTGTACATAAGAAATAGGGAGGGTAAAATTAGGATATTTTCGTCTTTTTATCCTGCAAATGTATGTTGTGTGTGCTCATTAGAATCGCCTCGATGAGGCGATTTCTAATGAGTACACACAGCATACATTTTTCATTATAGAACACAGAAAAAGATGTCATAAAGTATGTCGTTATACCTCCTGGCAGTAGCACCCAGAGGCTCGAACTACCCCTGTCTCGAACAGATTTTAATGGTCCCAAAGGTGTTCGAGCCATTGAAGTTCGACTGTAGGTCATATCGAGCCAGTTGGTTTACCTAACCACAATTCCTGTGCAGACTTATACATAAGCAGTTAACCAGAACAGTGCACATTCTTTAGCTAATTTTGCAATATCACAAACTGGTGAAAATTTAGAAGCAGTCTTATCTGGGTCTACATAGTTCTGTTTGTACTGGTGGGGACTCCAAATTACAACATTGCACCAGGATCTTAAATGTTACTGGACTAAATTTCTTCACCAAGGTGGTAAATGCAGAAACAGAATCCTCTGTCCTCTTCACCTTCACCATAGACAAAAAGATTGGAAGTTGATTCCACTACAGTTCTTGATCAGGAGAAATGAATCTGAGTCCCTAAGGAAGTTTCGCTCTGAGTGTAGGTTGAGCAAATAGTCCCGAACCGAGAATTGAGCTTCCGTTTAACCATTAAATTCCAGTATTTTAAGCAAGCAGTATAGACCTGATCAGATGCCGCGTTATGTGGCGTCTGATTAGGTATCTACTATTTGCCAATGCCCAGTGCACAAGCTCAGTCCAGATTTCGCTCTGACGTCAAGGGAGGCGACTACGGATGCTATAAACAACCTGTAGTTGAATTTTGATAGTCAGCAACAGTCAGTTGGACAATAACAGACGAAAACCTTCTGTACTTAGTTACTTTGGGTCGATTTATAAGCCAATGCCCCGTACACGAGCCCAGTCCAGATTTTACATTCTACACAGCGCCCTGAAGTCACAGGAAGAAGACTAGCACTGCTATAAATAACTGATACCTGGGTTTTGTACATGGTCAGCGGCAGTCACGTGGACAATAGTAGGTGGTAAGAACTCTGCTGTATAACATACTAGTTAAAACGCCTCATAACTTGATAAGAAAAGTGTTCAGTACAATTTTTGTCTGAAAAATGACGTTTTTGATGTTGGACTTTTCAAGACCCTTCTGTATACATGTATATTCTAATTAGGACCAGCACAACAGAGTCATCTTTCTGAATTTATAATATATCATTGATAATGCTTAAGCTCATATGCAGGACAATCTTTGCTGGAAAAGTTATAACAATTTCCACACTAAACCCTTATTCTGCTGTTCCTTTGCAAACAGTGTAGATCCAGATCAGATGGCTTCTGAAGAAGACATCTGATCAGGATCTCCACTGTTTGTCACTCATTTTGTGCATTTAAATAAACTCATGTACAGCAATCAAGTAATCTGCTTGGTTGAGTGTCAGTAATGGGTGTGGCTATAATAATTTATTCAGCGGGATAAGAGATTACATTAATTGCCTTGTATGTCCATAAGACGCTGACAAGCAGTGAAGAAAAATGCGACTGATCACTGGCTTCACTATGTACTTAAAGTATTTAGACAACGGAAAACCTTTCAATAAATATATTTAATCAGACACCACTCAAATTGAAATGGGCATGTACGAAATTATTAGATAGAAGAATATTCGTCAGACGTCAGCCATTTTGTGGGAAAGTAACTGTCCTTATGGCCTTCCTTTGTTTAGGTTTCCATTATGGTCTGGTCGCTTAATGTTTGTATTTCTTTCCCTTTGGTGTCTTTTATGGGTGGAGTAAGTTAATTGTATCAATTCCTGATCTTTGTTTTACTTCTACTTTGGTAGAAATCTGTTTTGGTCTATAAAAAATTCTGGCGAAGTTTTAAATAAATTGAAATCCAGACGTTTTCGTGCTTCAAAGTAGAAGTAAAACAAAGATCAGGAATCGATACAATTAACTTACTCCACCCACCAAAGACACCAAAGGGAAGTCTGTTTGCTGGTGGTTTTTTATCCTTCGCGCTGCGCTTCCTCGTGGTCTTGTGTGTGTGTGTGGGGGGGGGGGGGCTTGGTTGAATGAACGTTTCGTGGGGAGGGCTCCCTCTATCCTGCGTGTAATGTGGGAAATGCTTTTTCCGCTTCTGGGGGGGGGGGGGGGGGCATAAAAATTATACTTTGTGGTCATGTCAGAAAGTGTGTGAAGCTCTCACCTTTCTACCTTTCTACTTGACAATATTTACAGAAGATTTCGTGCTGGGTTGTTTGGGCGGATTGTGGGTGTTCCTATGGGTGCTGGTTGCGCGCCACTTGTGGCTGGTCTGTTTTTGTTCTGTTATGAGAGAGACTTCATGATGTCACTTTCTGCTGAAGGCCGGTCTGGAATCGTTGGGGCTTTCGGCTCCACTTTTTGATGTTTGGGTGGTTTGTTGGGTGTTGATAGTTCCTGTTTCGATGGTTTGGTCGGTCAAATATTACCGACTCAGTATAAGAAGATAAATTGAGAAACTCTTTGCCTCCGCCCATAGGGGCTTGGAGAAATAGTTTGGACTGCATGATGCTTCCACACAGAGCTGAAACAGGCCGCACACGAGTATTGCTAAACCGCTAAGAAGGTCTGTCCGCCAAGGCAAAGTGTAGCGAATCGACCTTTCCAATTATCCCTATTGGTTTCATTGGGCGGCAGGGATTGAGATGTCATTTCATCTCAGTGTCGTGTAGAATTAGAAGCAACGTGCCCCAAAATTACCTAAATGGTGTTAACTGGGACGTTAAACCTCAAATCAAACAAAAAAGTTGAGAAAACCGCTTAAATGTTGTTTTTATATATATATGCAGTTACTCATTTTTGTGCTTATTTTTAAATAGAAGTGAAAGCATTTATCAGGGATCGATACAACTGACCCACATCTCCTCTCAGAGACACCAAAGGAAAAGAAGCACAAACAAGAATCAACTAGACCCTAATGGAAACATCAATAGCGGATTTTTTTTAAGCCAAAGGGACACAAAATGGCCAATTGGCATACACACACTCAAAGACAAATCACAACAAAAATAAAACTGGAATGTGAAGTAGAAGTAAACCAAGATCAGGAATCGATATAATTAACTTACTCCATATTTTATACGCTTCTACCGGTTTCACTGTTCTAACAGATTTTCAAGAAGACGTTAAGTTATTGACATAGCAACAATCTATCTATATATATATAATATATATATGCATTTTTTTTTATATCAAAATGAAAATCTTTAGATAAAAATCTACTATTTTTTTATTTTTCTCTCCAAACATAGATAGAGAAAAATGATTAGAACAGCTTAGGCGAGTAGCAACAATCTATGTTTTTGAACAGAAATAAGCAAAGTCGTGTATACCACTTTAAACCCCAGTTTTACTCAGAGCTCTCACTAGGATTTTGAAAACAGGATTCCAGGAATCCTTCCTTGTAAAAAGTTGGATTCACAAGTAAGAATTTGGATTCCCACATAAAAAGTTGGAGTTCTGATCTCGATCATATGAAATTGTTGGAGCAGATTTGCCTTTTTTCTCAAATTACAAAAACTTATCAGTCACCAAATATTCAACACCTTGCATTATTCATCGTTTTTATAAGCAAACATATGCTGTAAATCGATCAACAGCTGACTGCAGTCTCTGGGCTACCCAGAGAACATTTCGCATGCTGTTCTGAAACTCTACATGCCATCGTGATACAAGCGAATACTAATCAGCCTGCAGATCTGTGCAGTAGGACCAGTATTTGCAGATCGCATCCGCATGGCTGTCAAGAAAAAATCTTATAGAACGGATCGATGCTCATCATTATCTGAAATTATGATGTTTGTTGTATGTGGCACGTGAAGAAGTCAACCATCGTGGCACGTGAAGAAGTCAACCATCGTGTGATTGCATGGTCTTATCAGAATCTTTGAGGATTGCACGAACCTTCAAAAACTTTGAGACTTGCACATACTTTCTACAGCTACAGCCACTTTGTCTTAATGAATGAATGCGTATGTTGATCCAAGTTTGCGTGTCGTTTTTCGAACAGGAAAGACCCAGATTATCCTGCGCATGCATTCAGTCTAATCAGAGACTTCATAAATTCGAACCTTCTGCAGTTACAATGCCATCCAATGTGTTTATTTATCTATCTATCTATTTACATGTATTTATTTATTAATTAATTTATTTATAGCACACTATAAGTTGTTGGATTTTTAAGTAGTAAATTAAATCATCACACGTTAATGATCCGTTAACCAATCACCCGTTAATCAAGTATTCTGGAGTTATCTGATCCCTTTCTTTTTTGCTATTTGGGAAAACTGAGTGCCGGTAGATGACTTTAATTACGAGTAGGTGTGAACACAAGCGTTAAATGCGAGCGTCTTTAATTATGGGGATGAGAGAATTTTTAAGCACTTTGACTTCCTCGGCGAATTCTAGTTACGTAAAAGATATCCAAATATGTTATAATTTATCTTTTTTTATTCTTCATTGTATGTGACAAAGACTGAGTCACATCAGCATCGGTGCAATTTAACGAGGTTTTATACAACGCCACATCTACGTCGATGCAACGTGAGGACATGGTACCGACGTTGATTTGACGTTACGCCTAGCGCCGTGGGCCTGCTGTGTGATTGTTAGCCATTCTAACACAGCGCGCCTATATGGGCAATGCAAAATAACTGTGTTTTATTCTGCAACAAATCACAGCTCGGAAGAGCGTGACGTGTGACGTCATTAAAAACCGCAAAATTATGACGTCACTAGTCGATTTACTTGACGTTGACGTTATCAGTCGATAATTTTAGCGGGATTTCTTCTTACAATGGCGAAAAGTTGTGACATTTTGAAGGAAACAACAACATTATTGCCGATTTTGAGCGTGTTAGAATCGAAATAGATCAGCTCTAGCCAGTGATTTGTTGGTTAATAAATCACAGTTTGGAGGTCAGTTGTAAGTAGACAAATCACGCGCGCTACGCGCTCGTTATTTGTCTACTTTACAACTGACCTCCAAACTGTGATTTATTACACAACAAATCACAGTTAGAGCTGATCTATTTCTTAAATATACAATTTTATATATTACTGCAGTAAAGTTGTTTTAACCCTAGTCACACCATCTTGTTGTGCTACCTTGAACCATGGCTATTAAATTCTTCGATTGGGCTGTCATAAACAAGGCTAACGTGTAAGGCCATGAAAAAATATTCCAAATATATAAAATAATTAAATTCAGCAGGTACTCTGCTGAAAAAATATCTATCTAATAAAATCTGGCCGAATCGAACCAGGCCAAAACAACCCAGGACCGAAACGACCAACCGAAATAGGCCGAAATGACCAAAGTCCAAATTTAGACCGAAACGACCCTGGCCGAAACCGACCGGCCGAAACGACACAGGACCGAAACGTTCCGGATTCTTTGTAGACACCAATACTGGCTCTTGTCGGTCTCACTATAAAGCGACAAGAAGCGTCAAGAAGCGACAAGAAGCGTCAAGAAGCGACATGAAGCGACAAGAACGTTTTTAAACATTTTTCATATACATCTATGGCAGATTTGATCTTTTATAACATTTTCAATGCTTCCTGATATATTTTTGTCAACACAAGTTCATTAGATGCCCTTAAAATTTGCTCCGAACAACTGTGCAATCCCGACTCTGAAAAGCTTAGACAAGTATTGAGCGACAAGAAAGCGTCAAGAACACATTTTAACACTAGTATTCAATCTTTCTGGTAATAAGATAAGACCAGACATTGGCAAGCTTAAATGTGTAATTTTGTGTCAATACAAGCTCCTTTAAAAGCCCATAAATGCTTATCAGATCCATAATAAGGACCTGTCGTCTAGCTTTATCGACTGGCGAAAAAGCGTCATGAAGGGATTTTAACTTTTGTTTCGCTAGATACTAGCCTACATGTGATAGGTTTCATAAGATATTTATATATATACATAAGCATTCATATGGAGAGAGAAACAAAGATTTACGAATAATTCTTTTTTTAAGGCTTTATTATGCAAAATCGGTGCCGGTCAATTGTCTGGAAACAAGAAAGCGTCAAGAAAAAAATGACGATTTCCACACGTATTTTTCCTGGATTTCTGACATATGCAAAGATCCACATACCATTATTAGTTCAATTTGCTCATTTATAATACTTCTCGGAAAAATAAAATCCACTTTGGACCCTTATAGTTAAAGGAAAAGTTTCACCTTCTGCTGGTTGTTCGCTACCAAGAAAAAGCGACAAGAAAATATATCACGGCCAAATCGTTAATTACTTTCACTCAGTTTGAGTAATTTAAGTTGAATTACTCAATGGCTTGCGGGCTATGAAACTGATAAAATCAATAAGCGTGTATTTCTTCATAGCACCGCCATTTTTTTTTTTTTTTCCTTCCTTTATTTTAATTTTCTTTATTTCTTTCTTTCGTTCTTTCTTCCCTCTCTTTCTTATATAGTAACAAATAAGTGCACTTATTTGAGATATTTCATGTTTTTTCCTAAAAAAAAAGATTTGCTCAGGGTTTTGTTTGTTTGTTTGATTTGAGGTTTAACGTCCCCGTCAACACTGTATAGGTCATTTTGGAGACGTTGCTTCCAATTTTGTGGGATTTTTACCCGACATTAAGATGAAATGACATCTCAAGCCCTGTCGCCCAATGCAATCAATAGGGTTTATAAGCATTGACGGATCGACTCGCACCGCTTTGCCTAGACAGGCTTAGCTCTGCCTGAAAGCATCATACAGCCCATTTTTTTCTTCAAGCTCCAATGGGCGGGGGCCGGATTTGTTGAGGGTACGTATTAGAATCCTGTGGGAGTAAGTTGTAATGAGACCCACTACATGTTTTCTATCGTTTTCATGTGGATACCCGTTAGAATCCTTGGTAAGACTATTGTGACTACCCACGAGATATTTCTTTATTTTGTTTTTATTTCTTTCTTTTTCTATCCTACAAAGGAACCGGATAAGAATAACAGCAGTTATCGGTGAGTTTCCGAGTTAAAAAAAAAAACGTTATGGGTACTTGTAAGACTCCTTAAGAAACATACTTGTCCTCAAACTCAGTAGCAATAAAACACGCCTATATAATTTTGACCCCCTTAAACCTCACTTTTATATTGTAAAAGGCATAGGTTGTGGGTACACGTTAGAACCGGCTTGGCCCGGCTCGGCGAGGCGGTTCTAACGTGTGCCAATAATCTGTTATAAATTCTAAAAACAAGAGGACCAAGCTGGTCCTATATCGCTCACCTGAGCTAACAGATTCAAAGTTTTAGGAAGTGCCAACCTTTACTGAAGGATTTATGCGAGGACAAGGTGATGACAAGTTAAGCATTTTCTGCAATCAAGCCCTGGTTAATTACTGTCACTCAGTTTTGAGCTATTCTAGTTGAATAACTCAATGGCTTGCGGGCTGTGACTAGCGTTAATTGCGATCGACCGAACAGATTAGTAACAAAACATCGCTCAACTTTCTTTCTTCCTTTCTTTCTTTCTTTCTTTCAGCAGCCACATTGAGCCGGTTATAACTAGTGCCCACAATCTTGTATTTGAAGAGAGAGAGAGAGAGAGAGAGAGAGAGAGAGAGAGAGAGAGAGAGAGAGAGAAGAAAACGTCATTGCATGTTTTCGACGTTGATACGACGTTGAAAACACATCATGTGCCAACTTTCTTTCTTTCTACCTTGTCTTTCTTTCAGCAGCCTCATAGAGTCGCATATAATGAGTACCCACAACCTTGTATTGGAAGGGAGAGAGAGACGTCATGACGTTGTTTCGACGTTGATACGACGTTGCAAACACGTAATGTGCCAACTCTTCAGTACTCCCCTCGTCAAGTTATTTCTTCTTGTCGCTTTTTTCAGTACTCAACTCGTCCCGTCATTTCTTCTTGTCGCTTTTTCATGTCACTTACCATAAACCACGACAACAAGTCCGTGTAATGGATATTCATTAATCCAACTTATTTTTTTTTTCTCCCCAGAACTATAGTTTGTGGGTACTCATTAGCACAGTCTCGCAGAGACCGTTTAAACGAACACACACACTCTATCTTATCCATCTTTAATTTTCGCTCGCAACGCAAAATTATCTTGTCGCTTTTTTCAGAACTAGCCCCGTCCCGTTATTTCTTCTTGTCGCTTTCTCATGTCACTTTACATAAACCACGTCAACAAGTCCATGTAATGGATACACATAAAATCCAACATTTTTTTTTCTCCATAGAACCATAGTTTGTGGGCATCCATAAGAACCGCATCACGGAGGCCGTTCTAACGAGGACCGACAATGTTATACGTTTAATTTTGGTTGCTATGCAAAATTTTCTTGTCGCTTTTTTCAGTACTCACATCAACCCATTATTTCTTCTTGTCGCTTTTCAGCTGATGGGGTTATTGGTCGGTTTGACTATTTTCTTAACGACATTCGCATTCTTCTGCCTGAAAGGCATAATTAAATTTAATCCTTTGGGTTCTTCTTTGCGCAGCCCCTAAGTTCTTGTCGCCTTTTGAGGACTCATATAGCCCCGTTGAATTTTCTTGTCGCTTTTTAGCTCCCGTGTTTCAGCTCTCGACGTTATTGTGCGGTTTTTTTTTTTTCATTTTTTTTCTTACCAGCTGATTATCTACTTTGCGATTTGATGCCTGGAATGGATATATGATTTTGATGGTTCTTCATCTTTGTGTACTCGCCATTTAACCTTCATGTCGCTTTTTCATGGACTCATGAAGTTTCATGTCGCTTATTCAGAACTCAATTTATCGGGCGATTTGCATGCTTTCGTACCCCATGATGCGTCTTCTACGGATTTTATGCATAAAATACATACTAGAATATGTTCCATACACTTCATGACGCTTCTTGTTATCGCTTCAACTGTGAAAAATCTTCTTGTTGCTTTTTCTAGAACTCAAATCGCACCGTAATTTCTTCATGTCGCTTTTTCACCACTCAAGATGCTTGTGCGGTTTGCCTTTCTTCTTGCAGCATGTTAGTCTTCTACACATTTCAGTGCCTTTAATGCATATTGCATATAAGAGATATAAATATATATGACCTCAATTCGAGAAAAACAAGACTTATATCTAACATTTACTCTGTCAGTCGAAACATTTTCTTGTCGCTTTTTCTCAACCAAACGCGGTTATGCACGCGATTTTTATTTTTTATTTTACACAAGAAAATGCAATATTTCTGGAACTATTCAAACCTGAGCCTTTGAAATACACAATTTATTTATGAATTCATAAAAAATCTAATATAGGAATGTATATTTCAAATGAGTGTTTGAAATGTGGAATGCCAAACTTTTCCACATCTCTGTTTGACACCTCATCTTCTATAGACACCTACAACCACTTTGAACCTTTATCTACCCTATCCGAGCCTGATAGTCCGATACCAGACAACATCGGCCCACCCACGGCAGCTTCATCGCCCATTGTGCAGCAGTCAAAAGAAGCTAAACGAAAGACCAAAAAGGCGGTCCTTAACCATCCCCTCAGAATATTGATCATGAATTGTCAGTCAATAAAGAATAAAAGGGCTGAACTTCATACAATTATCGACTCGGCGAAACCAGACATCATTTTGGGCAATGAGTCTTGGTTAACCCCAGAAATTAAAAACTCGGAAATTTTCCCTGAATCCTTTGAGGCCATCCGGAAAGACAGAGTTGGGGATGCACATGGAGGTGTCTTCGTGGCTTTCAAGCGAGACCTACTCTGTACAGAAACTCCGGAGTTGGACACCAACTGTGAACTAGTTTGGTGTAAATTGAACATCATTGGATGTAGGACTTTGTACCTTGGATCTTTTTATCGCCCACCAGATCAGATTGACCCAGAATATCTTGAGGCTTTTAATTCATCTTTGTCTAGGATAATGTCAAATGCAAATGCCCATATTTTGGTTGGTGGAGACTTTAATTGTGGTGACATTGAATGGTGCAGCATGCAGGTGCCCCATGGGGTGCCTAAAAGGCAGACACAGCAACAACTTTTGGACATAATAAAAGAACACTGCCTGGCCAAAGTTGTTAACATACCCACCCGGCAAGAAAAGACCCTTGATTTATTGTTTACAAATTCTCCATCCCCAGTAAGCCGAGTTAAGGGGATGCCCCCGATTGGCAAAGCTGATCATGACATAGTCCTTGTTGAGTATGACATAAAAGCTAAACGAATCAGACAAGTCCCGCGTAAAGTTTTTCTCTACAAACGTGCGGATATGGATGGTCTGCGAGACCATATGGCGCGATTTAAGGATTCGTTCCTTTCCTCTGACCTCTCACACATGTCAGTTAATGACCTGTGGGTCAGTTTTAAGTCCGAATTAACCACGGCAATGGAAAGGTTTATACCAACTAAAATGACCAAAACAAAATATAGGGCACCATGGATCGATAAGACGATCAAGCATCTCATCAGAAGACGGAATAGAATGTATTTTCGTGCTCGCAAGTCTAGTAGCCCTGACGTTAAGAACCATTACAAACGGTTCAGAGCACATGTGCAAAAGGTTATAAGAGATGCATATTGGAAGCATGTTTCCAGCATCTTTACCTTTGAAGATGACAATATAGATCCCGATAGTCCCCAAAAGAATGGTAAAGTTAAAAAGTTTTGGTCATTCGTAAAGTCCCTGAAAAAGGATGCGTTTGGGATCACTTCGCTAAGGGAAAATGGAATTCTAAAAACAGATGCGCGCGATAAGGCTAATATTTGCAATAAACAGTTTCAATCAGCATTTACGCGTGAAACTGATGGTGAGCTACCATCTAAAGGTGCAAGTTCGTTCCCCTCTATGGGGGACATAACAGTTGACCCCAATGAGGTCGCTAAACTGTTAGGTAAGCTCAAGATACATAAGGCATCTGGGCCCGATGACCTGAATGCCAGGGTACTTAAGGAATGTAGTGCTGAAATATCTCCTGTGTTGGCCTTTATCTTCAATCAATCACTTGCCCAGGGCACTGTACCAGATGACTGGCGACAAGCAAATGTAACCCCGGTCTATAAAAAGGGGGAAAAATATGATGCAGCAAATTATAGACCAGTGTCGCTAACATGCATCTGTTGCAAAACCTTGGAGCATATATTAGTAAGCAACATCAACAAGCACTTAGCCTTTGAGAGCATTCTTGCTGACTGTCAACATGGTTTCCGGAGTCAAAGGTCTTGCGAAACGCAGCTTGTTCAATTTTACCATGACATTGTGAGCAATCTGGATGGGGCCATAAATCGTGGCCACAAACAGACTGACTTGATCATCATGGACTTTGCTAAGGCCTTTGACAAGGTACCTCACAGAAGGCTATTACATAAACTGGAGTACTATGGGATAAGAGGATCCACGCATAGGTGGATTAGCTCATGGCTCTCTGGGCGCTCACAACAAGTTGTACTTGATGGCCAAGCGTCTGATCCAGTCCCTGTTTTATCTGGAGTCCCCCAAGGTTCGGTCCTTGGACCGGTCCTTTTCTTGGTTTTCATTAATGATCTCCCCGACAATATCAGGTCATCGGTCCGTTTGTTTGCTGATGATTGTGTCCTGTATAGGAACATATATTCTCCTTCTGACTGTCTTATTTTACAAGATGACCTGGATCAACTTGCACAGTGGGAGGCCGATTGGCAAATGAAGTTCAATGTGGCCAAATGTCACTCAATGAGAGTGTCACGACACCCTCCGGACAAGCAAATTAAGTTTGACTATACTCTTCACCAGCAAGTTTTGGAGCATGTTCAATCCGCCAAATATCTTGGTATCACCATCACTGACGATCTTGATTGGGGTTTAATATTTTTGGTGAAAAATAAAAACCTACGTCACACTTCAATGAACATTTTTATTGAAAATTGTGCCTTATCTCTACCATGTAATGCAAATACACAAACATGACCAATGATGATATATATGCTCATAATGACATACTAAACATGAATGTAATTATGAAACTAGGATGCTGAAAATGGCAAAGACGATAACGTTTTACGACAGGTATTGTCGTAAAATCAATATGACTAGTAGTATGATTATCGTGTGACTACAGTTTAATATTTTTGGTGAAAAATAAAAACCTACGTCACACTTCAATGAACATTTTTATTGAAAATTGTGCCTTAATATAGAGATTTTCTACATGTTTAAAATAGTAAAAACTGGTGAGGTAAATGCCTTTTACCCGTTATAAAATGAAATATAAACGATAAACTTTGAACATTAACAGAAATTTGACAAGATTGTAGCCACTCAATATTCATAATTACTGCTAGTCTCAAATCTTATTATCTGTCACTGTCTATTAATTTCCTGTATATCTCCAAATGAGTCATTAACACCATGTGAGTTAAGGTTTCCCATGTCACAAGACTCACAACCTCTTATCAATACTTATAAGTCACTATCTATTATTGCTAATCTTGTATGGTTTAAAGTTATGCTCAATTGATCTCGTACATAACATTATCAGTCACTGTCTATTTTCTAACTAATACTTTAAACCCTCAAATGACAAAACACCATCAGTATAGCTCTTTTCAGGAAATGAGTGAACATAATGGTTATAAAATACTTCTTTAGTCTTCCATCTACCCACGTACATAGCCATATCAGGCTCACAACCTGCCCTGATTGCCGCATTTGCTGCTGTAGGCCTAAAACTTTTAGCTTTGTACCCTTGATCACCTAGACCTACACAGTTTATTGCATTGAGAAGAATCTTTGACACTGTATCTGCTTTAATACCTATGTACGGCTTAGATAACGAAAGAAACACTGGACCATCAGTTGATGTTAATTGACTAGTACGTTCAATGTAACACTTCAATGTTGACACTGGATCAACCTTAGCATTTTGAGATGGAGGTATTCTGACCTCAAAACCAGACCTGTTTGAGTCATTCTTAATTCCAAAAAATGTCAACGACAGGGAGCCGTCTGTATGAAAATTGACATTTTTTCGAGAAAGAATATATGGTGATATCTTAGCCGATACCGGATCAAACAGCTCTGTTCTCGGGGCAATATCAGAAGGCCTTATCATAAACGAAAGTGCCACCAATGTTACGGCTTTCATCCGTAACTCTTTCAACGACATCACTTCATTTTCACTAGCACTATTAAAATAATCATAAAATGGCTTGACAGGCATCACTGTTGTTCTTTTAGCTGGACGCTTTGTACCTGCCTTCACTAACGCTGTAATTAACCTCTGAACATGTGGATCCTTTATTGGGCTTGACAAGCCTATCCCTTCATATAAACAAGATAATGCTGCACTATGCATTTTCAATAATGATTCTGGCCTATCACTTCTATCTGCCACAGAACACAAATAATCAGCAAAAATATATTTTTTTTCTGGGATAGGTGGAAAATTATAACCTTTCTCATCACAAAACGATTCAAACACCTTAATATAACGATCATACTGTTGTAATGTACTTTTAGCCCAACTAAACTGTAATTGTTGAGCTGCTCGATCGGACCATCCTTGATTTTTCACTGCTGTTTTCCAGATACTCGCCAAGCGAACATTTTCCACTTTTTGTTTTTCAGTGGTTCTGGAATTACACTCCTCCCTAAACTGATGAAAGCTCGCTGTGAATGTGGAATACGAATTGGTGGATACATCGACATGTTTTTCAGTCTAAATTTATTGTTCTTTTTTGGCACACAGTTTATTGGTGATATGAATTGAAGTGAATCGTCACGCTTAATAACTCCAGTTTTACTCAATCTAGCAATTTCCGCTTGCAGAAATGTTTGTTCACTCTTACTAAAATGTCTGTTTGAATATTCAAATGTAAACGGTGTACTCTTAAATGGAATGTTAATACCATTCTTTAACCAGTTTATAACCGTGGGTGAAGCTGAAATGTCTTCCCACTGACTAATACACATAACTGTTAATTTTACAGATCATCGCGATCCGATGGAATTGTATTAGATGCCGAATCAGGCCTCCCTCGAGGTAGTCCCATGAATCCACGACCGCGTCCGCGATTACCGAAAGACCTAGAACGATCTGAGCGGAAGCCACGTGATGTTCTGCCTCGAACAGCTGCAATCTCTGCTGCTGTCTTCAAATTATCTAAACTCTCTCCCTTAAATGTTGTAGAATGTTTTTCTAAACACTTGAATAGGGTGGCAGTCTCTTTATCAAATTGTCCCTTCACAACCAAAGATGTGTATTCAGACTGTAAAAAGTTCATATGGGCCACCAATACTGTATATAACTGACCGAGATCATCCGCTGATACGGTTTCATCAAAGCTTGCTATTAGTTTCAAACAAGTTTCTGTAAATCTGGCAGATTTAGCTAATGCATTATACATGGACTGGTCCTCCCTTTTTATACCAGTCTTAGACTCCAACAATTTCATGTGGTTGGGCAATTTTATTTTCGTGAGAGAGTCCCTAATGTTTTCAAATTCTCTCTGGAAATCAGTAGGATCAGTGCCAGATTGTTCATTCCTAACTGGAGTCCTGGGGCTGAGTCCTGATCCGATTCCTAACCGGCCATGACTTGGCGGGATTTCCTGCACGGTTTCACTTTCACTTTCGAAAGACGGGATAGTCTGTCTTTTCTGCTCAAGCCGTGCAATTCTGCGATTGGCAGTTTCTTGTTCAATTGTCAGATTATTCAATGACACTTGTATAGTCTCTAAAGACTGCAACACTGTGCTGTGATACGCCGAAGAACTCGGACTTGAAGTGGCCATGCCCGTGTATTTTGCACTGAAAATGGCATGTACATCCTTGATATCGATTGTAACTAGCTTATCCTTTGATCGGATAATCTCCGTTATAGATGAAATGTTATCATACTTGAAATTCTTGGTGCATATATGTGAATTAATATGCCTTAAATCTGCAACAAGTCTAAATTTATTGTTCTTTTTTGGCACACAGTTTATTGGTGATATGAATTGAAGTGAATCGTCACGCTTAATAACTCCAGTTTTACTCAATCTAGCAATTTCCGCTTGCAGAAATGTTTGTTCACTCTTACTAAAATGTCTGTTTGAATATTCAAATGTAAACGGTGTACTCTTAAATGGAATGTTAATACCATTCTTTAACCAGTTTATAACCGTGGGTGAAGCTGAAATGTCTTCCCACTGACTAATACACATAACTGTTAATTTTACAGATCATCGCGATCCGATGGAATTGTATTAGATGCCGAATCAGGCCTCCCTCGAGGTAGTCCCATGAATCCACGACCGCGTCCGCGATTACCGAAAGACCTAGAACGATCTGAGCGGAAGCCACGTGATGTTCTGCCTCGAACAGCTGCAATCTCTGCTGCTGTCTTCAAATTATCTAAACTCTCTCCCTTAAATGTTGTAGAATGTTTTTCTAAACACTTGAATAGGGTGGCAGTCTCTTTATCAAATTGTCCCTTCACAACCAAAGATGTGTATTCAGACTGTAAAAAGTTCATATGGGCCACCAATACTGTATATAACTGACCGAGATCATCCGCTGATACGGTTTCATCAAAGCTTGCTATTAGTTTCAAACAAGTTTCTGTAAATCTGGCAGATTTAGCTAATGCATTATACATGGACTGGTCCTCCCTTTTTATACCAGTCTTAGACTCCAACAATTTCATGTGGTTGGGCAATTTTATTTTCGTGAGAGAGTCCCTAATGTTTTCAAATTCTCTCTGGAAATCAGTAGGATCAGTGCCAGATTGTTCATTCCTAACTGGAGTCCTGGGGCTGAGTCCTGATCCGATTCCTAACCGGCCATGACTTGGCGGGATTTCCTGCACGGTTTCACTTTCACTTTCGAAAGACGGGATAATCTGTCTTTTCTGCTCAAGCCGTGCAATTCTGCGATTGGCAGTTTCTTGTTCAATTGTCAGATTATTCAATGACACTTGTATAGTCTCTAAAGACTGCAACACTGTGCTGTGATACGCCGAAGAACTCGGACTTGAAGTGGCCATGCCCGTGTATTTTGCACTGAAAATGGCAAAGACGATAACGTTTTACGACAGGTATTGTCGTAAAATCAATATGACTAGTAGTATGATTATCGTGTGACTACAGTCAACATATCTCAGAGATTACATCTAAAGCAACTAGGACTTTGGGATTCCTTAGACGGAACTTGGCTTTTGCACCTAGGCAGACAAAGGATGTTGCATATAAAACATTGGTTCGCCCTCAACTCGAATATGCATCACCCATTTGGCACCCCTATGTTAAAACTCAGACTCAGCAGGTGGAGAAGGTGCAGAGGACAGCTGCTCGATGGACCTGCAGGCGATGGCGAAATAGAAGTAGCGTCGGTGACATGCTTAATGAGCTAGAGTGGCCGTCCCTGGAGGCCCGTCGTGAGCAGTCCTCTTTAACCTTCTTCTACAAGATACACTCTGATTCAGTGTCTATTGATAAAGATAGGTACTTGACCCCTGTAACACTGTCGACCCAAACAAGGGCATCAAAATTAAACGACTCACAATATCGTAGATACCAGTCCTATAGTGATGCCCTGAAGAACTCGTTTTTTCCTAGAACTATTCCCCAATGGAATAGTCTTCCCTCCTCTGCGGTGAATGCCAAGTCCGCAGAAGAGTTCAAAGCCCGCACAGTGTAAGATTGGGTCTCAGAGGTATGCGTTTTAGGATACCTCTGTTATGCAGATTGTAAATAGTTTTAAGGACGCATCCAGTGCCTCTCTTTTTTTTTTTTTTTTTTCAGCTAAATTCTAAATTTAGCCACCCAATCAACTGAGGTAATGGCCAGATATGACCGACTCAGTATAAGAAGATAGATAGATAGATAAATGGAATATGATCATGACGCTTCTTGTCGCTTTATAGTGAGACCCGGCTCTTATACATCAGTCCTTTTCGACCGTTTCATTCGGAATGTTCGTAGTTTATCGTCAGTGCTAATAAATTATTTGTCAAAAATGGCTTCTCTAATTTTTCCAATGTTAAAGACAAATTCCAACCATAAATTAAAGATCTGCCAGCATTACTGTGTTATTTTCATTTTGTTTGCTTGTTTTCTGGCTTACTGTTATTGTGATAGTATGTGCAATGGTAAAATATGCCGTAATGGGATATGTAAAAAGAACGACAAAAATGTGACAGAATGTGAATGTTTTGATGGTTGGTCGGGCTCTTCATGCACTCATTGTTCAGGAAGGGTTAGGTAAGAGAATAAATAGTAAATTTAAGATTTCAGATTTTTTTTAATGTCTCCTAAGTGTTGAATCAGAACTGTTACTTGTGACACTTGCCTGTGCAAGTGTCGCAGCCAGATTTTTGTCGTGCATTTTATGGTTCTGGGACGTTTCGCCCCCAAACCATTTCCTCCCCTAGTCATTTCGCTCCAAGACGTTTCCTCCCTGGTCGTTTTCCCCCCTAGTGGTTTCGTCCCCCTAGACGTTTCACCCACTTTTCACTGTAAGACTAATTTTCACTGTTGAACTTTTATTGGAGGTGAGAAGAGACAAATATTTAAGTAGCACCATCGCCCTGTCACGTCAACCTTAGTATCTGTATCTGTTCATTCTGTGAAGAGACTTCATTCATAGTTGAACATTATGTTATAGGGTAAAGGTACATATAGCACACTTGTACTGCCTTGCGGTACAAGCCGGCTTTTATAGCGATGTGGTGGAGTGTTTGCTTATCAAACCGGCGTCCCGGGTTATCCCCGCCGGGTATAGGTGATAGGATTTTTTTCACCTGTAACATTTAGCGCCCACAGGGATTTTCCTAGGGAAAATTTGGGGCCGGTAGTCGGCCCCTATTTTTTGCCATTTAGAGACAAAAGTTCCCAAATTTGACAATAAATTTCCCAATGTCTGACTTTTTGCTACATTTTGGCGAAAACTGCATGAAAATCGGATCAAAATTGACAAAGTTACCGCTGATTTTGTTCCTAATTTCAAATTTTAGCGAGCTAGTTTTCCCAAACCCAGCGGCTCCTGGACCCTGATTATGTTGGGTAGGAAAATCCCTGGCCCAACGTGGGGCCAGCGCCGCTTCTAAGGGCTGACAAATATGAAAATAAGTTTGCAGCCAGACTGGATAGGACTTCGGGACAAATCTCATTAGGCAGGGGAAAATGTAACAGGTCGACCGTGTGGCTCGGTAGAGTGTTCGCACGGTATGCGAAAGGCCCTGGGTTCGAGTCCGGGTATAGCCATGTTCTTTACCCGGCGACACATGGCGCCCACCATGGGGTCATAGGGTATAGGTACGTATAGCACACTTGTACTGCCTTGTGGTACAAGCCAGCTTTTATAGCGACACGTTAGAGTGTTTGCTTACCAATCCGGCGGACCGGGTTCGATCCCCGGCCGGGCCAAAGGTGTTAGCATTTTTTCACCTGTTACATTTGGCGCCCACCGTAAATAACCCACATGTGCATTAGAACTCCTTGTGTATCATTTCACATGATTCTCAGACTCCCAGAAATTCGAGGACGAATTTCAATGTGGAGGGGGAGAATGTCATAGGGTATATGTACGTATAGCACACTTGTACTGCCTTGCGGTACAAGCCGGCTTTTATAGTGACATGGTAGAGTGTTTGCTTATCAAACCGGCAGCCCGGGTTCGATCCCCCGTCGGGTAAAGGTGATAGGATTTTTTTCACCTGTTAGTGTTACAATTATGTCTCTGGTGGCGGGTGAAAAAGAGAAAGTCGGAAATATAGGAAAGAAAGAGAAATAGTGGACAGGCAAGAAAGAAAAGAAAGGAAAGATTCCAGCCTGCTTTTTCAAATCATCATTGGAAACTAGACCTCTCCGGCTATAGTAGCTGACCCTGGGTATGGTCGCCCAACCGGCACAGGTTAAAAATCCCTCAGACTTTACTTACAGACCGGCCCCTACCTAGCTATTAAAACGAGAGAGTGGACTGCCCCTGCTTGAAGGATACCAAGTAGGGGGCCTCAGCAACAGATGCTGGTAAAGAATTCCAATCTGGTACAGTCCAAGGGAAGAAGCTGTACTTGAATGTATCAAGCAAACAGGGTTGCCTGATCGGGGTCTGCATTATTTGCTTACAGTTCAGGAATTACTGGGTCGGACGCCACAAATATGCTCATGGTATACACAGATTGCTGACAGAACATTGATAAAAGGGATCGACTTTATTACATGTACGTTGCATCGGTGTTGACCCGTCGCTGCTTAGACGCAATTTGCGGCAATACTCAATCATGTAATACCTAGTGGGCACCTAAGGTGTATGCAACGTCGTATCAACGCCAATGCAACTTTATTACGTTGCATCAGCGTTGACACGACATTGCATGAGCATTTGCGGCAATATTCAACAATGTTTTCTGGCTGACTCTGTTAACGAACCAACCGAACAATTTAAAACAAAACTGGTAAAGGTGCTTAAGCGATAATTAATGACGTTTAACTTTGCAAAGAGCGCTTGTTTTCACACCTCATCATTAATGGCATTGAATGCACAATTTCTCTCTCTCCTGTTACTGTTACTTTTTTAGCTCACCGTCGCGTAGTGGTGAGGTGAGCTTTTGGGATCACTTTTCGTCCGTCGTGCGTCCGTAAACAATTTCTTTAAACGACATCTCCTAAACCACTGATCGGATTTTGACC
Organism: Lucinisca nassula; assembly: GCA_963580285.1. Classification (NCBI taxonomy): domain Eukaryota; kingdom Metazoa; phylum Mollusca; class Bivalvia; order Lucinida; family Lucinidae; genus Lucinisca; species Lucinisca nassula. The sequence goes on from OY757010.1 coordinate 184,568,886, forward strand.
AAACTTCACAGGAATGATCCTTAGGTGGCCCCCTTTCAGAGTTGTTCAAATGGTTCCGGTCCGTTGCACATCTAGGTCATAGGAGCCAAAATAGATTTGTTTCGCCTTCTCTGAAGCCACAAGGCCCAGGTCTTTGATATTTAGTATGAAGCTTCATTTAGTGGACCCCTACCAAGATTTTCAAATTATAGTGCTGGGGCCTAAAAAGCCCCCGCTCTGGGGCCCTTTGGTTTAACATGGGCTTATATAGGGAAAATCTTAAAAAAAGTTCCTTCTTTGAAATCGTAGGGCCCATGTCTTTGAAATTTGGTATGAAGCTTCACCCAACAAGGCCAAGGTAAGCCCCCCACCCACCCCGGGGACTTTTGGTTCTACAATGTACATGGGCTTATATAGGGAAAATCTTTAAAAAATCTTAAAAATCAAATATAGCGCTGAGACCAAAAATACCCCCGCCTCGGGGGGGGGGGGCCCTTTGGTTTTACATAGACTTATATTGGGAAATCTTTAAAAATCTTCTTCTCTGAAACCACAAGGCCTAGGTCTTTGATATTTGGTATGAAGCTTCATCTTGTGGGCCTCTACCAAGATTTTCAAATTATAGTGCTGGGGCCAAAAATGCCCCCGCTCTGGGGCCCTTTGGTTTTACATGGGCTTATATAGGGAAAATCTTAAAAAAGTTTCTTCTCTGAAACCGTATGGCCCATGTCTTTGAAATTTGGTATGAAGCTTCACCCAACAAGGCCAAGGTACGCCCCCCACCCGCCCCGGGGACTTTTGGTTCTACATGGGCTTATATGGGGAAAATCTTTAAAAAATCTTCTTCTCTGAAAACACAAGGCCAAGGTCTTTGATATTTGGTATGAAGCTTCACCTAGTGGACCCCTACCAAGATTGTTCAAATTATAGCCCTGGGGCAAAAAATGCCCCCACTCTGGGGGCCCTTTGGTTTTACTTAGACTTATACATGAAAAATCTCTTCTCTGAAAAACGCAAAGGCCCAGTCTTTGATATTTGGAATGAGGCTTCATCTAGTGGACCCCTACCAAGATTTTCAAATTATAGTGCTGGGGCCAAAATTGCCCCCGTCCCGGGGCCCTTTGGTTTTACATGGGCTTGTATAGGGAAAATCTTTAAAAAATCTTCTCTGAAACAGCAAGGCCCAGGTCTTTGATATTTGGTATGAAGCTTCGTCTAGTGGACCCCTACCAATATTGTTCAAATTATAGTGCTGGGGCCAAAAATGCCCCCGCCCCGGGGCCTTTTGGTTTTATATGGGCTTATATAGGGAAAATCTTTTAAAATTTTCTTCTCTGAAACCGTAAGGCCCAGGTCTTTGATATTTGGTATGAAGCTTCATGTAGTGGACCCCCACCAAGATTGTTCAAATTGTAGTGCTGGGGCCAAAATTGCCCCTGCCCCGGAGCCTATTGGTTTTACCTGGGCTTATAGGGAAAATCTTTAAAAATCTTCTCTGAAACCGCTAGGTCCAGGTCTTTGATATTTGGTATGAATCTTCACCTGGAAGACCCCTACTAAGATTGTTCAAATTATAGTGCTGGGGCCAGAAATGCTCCTGCTCTGGGGCCCTTTGGTTTTACATGGCTTATATAGGGAAGATCTTTAAAAATCTTCTTCTCTGAAGCCACAAGGCCCAGGTCTTTGATGTTTGGTACATGTATGAAGCTTCACCTAAGTGGACCCCTACAAAGATTGTTCAAATTATAGCTCTGGGGCCAAAAATGCTCCCGCTCTGGGGCCTTTGTGGTTTTACATAGACTTATATAGGGAACATCTTTAAAAATCTTCTTCTCTGAAACCACAAGGCCTAGGTCTTTGATATTTGGTATGAAGCTTCATCTAGTGAACCTGTACCAAAATTGTTCAATTATAGCCCTGAGACCAAAAATGCCCCCGCCTCGGGGGCCCTTTGGTTTTACATAGACTTATATAGGGAAAATCTTTAAAAATCTTCTTCTCTGAAACCACAAGGCCTAGGTCTTTGATATTTGGTATGAAGCTTCATCTTGTGGGCCTCTACCAAGATTGTTCAAATTATAGCCCTGGGGCCAAAAATGCCCCCGCTCTGGGGCCCTTTGGTATTACAAAGACTTATATAGGGAAAATCTTGAAAAATCTTCTACTCTGAAACCAGAAGGCATGGGACTTTGATATTTGGTATGAAGCTTCATTTAGTGAACCTCTACCAAGATTTTCAAATTATAGCCCTGAGACCAAAAACGACCCTGTCTCGGGGCCCTTTGGTGTTACATACACTTATATAGGGAAAATCTTTACAAATCTTCTTCTGTGAAACCACAAGGCCTAGGTCTTTGAATGATATTTGGTGTGAAATTTCATCTAGTATTACCTGTTTTGATCAATACTGTTAATCAAGTGGGCCTTTGTTGATATTTGGTATGAAGCTTCACCTTTTTAGACCTTCCTCCACATTATGCACATTGTAGCCCTGGGGTGAATAATGGCCCTCCGTGAGGCCCACTTTTATTCTACCATATGGATCAGATGAGTGATCCAGGGCCATGATGGCCCTCTTGTTTTTTAGTTTAATTTATTTATTAAGCAATGTAGATGAAGTGCCTTACTCAAGGACACAACACTTTGGTTAGTGTGAAGCTGGAACCCGCAACCTCTCGATCACAAATCCGATGCGGTACCACTGTACCAAAGCGCTCCACTACCAAAGCTTAATATGTCAAATCAAATAAACAATTTGATTAACATTATTGATCAAAACAGGTAATACTCCACATCATTCCTAATTAACATTTTCATTCAAAGAACAGGTTCTTCCCCCTCTCTCTCTGTCTCATATATGAATCTTTTATATATAAAATGTAGGAAAATAGTTTGGGGGCGAAAGGACTAGGGTAAAAAAGTTAGGGGTTAAACGTCTTGGGGGCGAAACGTCTTGTTACACCTGCTATTAGCATGGCGCGATATAGGCATCCAGTTTTCCGTCCATTCGTCAAGGCATCAACATTTGCGACCACCCTAGCGTTCATCAAAAGGTTCAAGTTTACCATAGGCGTGACATAGCCTTCGGAGGAATTCTTGTTTTTTTTTTGTTTTTTTGTTTTTTCTTTTTCTATTACTGCTACTCGCTCACATCTGAGCATTACGAGCAGGATTTCCTGGGTGGTAACCAGTACTTTTTGTAAGCAATGTGGATGAGTGCCTTGCTCAAGGGCCCAACACTTTGGTCAGCGTGAGGCTCGAACCCGCAAATCTGATGCGCTACCACTGCACCAAAGCGGTCCACGATTGGGTCTGGTATTCGCACACCTTTTTCAACAATCACTTGATTCAGGTGAAATTCCCAAGAAATGGTCTTTAGCAAATATATACCCATTGTACAAGAAAGGTGATCGAACTTGTGCTGGAAATTGTCACCCTGTATCACTCACATGTGTACCTTGCAAACTTTTGGAGCACATTGTTTGGTTCGGGTATGAAACACACTTCCCGATCCAAAAATCCCAGATCCAAAATTTTCTGTTTTCACTACTTCATTAATTAGTATAGATTTTAAACCTTTTTTGTGTTTATTTTATTACTTTTAAGTATTTTAATCATTATTTATGTATATTTTGTTTAAATGTGTGCAATTTGTGATTTTATCCTTAATTATTCCTCTCTCAGGGGTATGAAAGACCCTGCTGATTTTTCGTGAAAATATTCCTCTAGTTAAAAAAATAAACAATAACTAAATGATAAAATCAACATAACGGAATTGTTATATACTTTTATTGCTTTTCTAGAACAAAAGAGAACTTAAAAAGAGTTTCGGAGGTGTTTTTGCATATTTTTATCCAAAACGATTACCGATCATTATTGCTATTTATAGTTACGAAAATTGAATCGAATGTGAAAGAAATTACTGGAAACGGAGCGATCTTGAGTTTCACATTGTCTCAAAAAATCAAAAATAGATAGATAGGACATGGTGAGGCTTCTATCACTCGCACAATGGTCATTATATGTCACATATATGATTTTTGAGACAATGTGAAACTCAAGAGAGGGATAGAATGACTTCTGTCACTGTCTGTGTTTACAAATTTGCGATACCACATGATAATGTTATATCGCAAGTGACTGATCGTCCACTGTACAAATCGCAAGTCCTGTTCATCCCAAATGGTCATTAACTTCTGCTCCAATACTGTGATAAGTGCTTCATTGATGATACTTGGTACAAGCTGACATCTAGGCATGACAACTTTTACCTTGACCTAAATTTCATGGTTCAGTGACTTTGCACTGAGACAACTGCAACATAGCCTTCAGCGGAATTTTTGTTAATAAGAATAAAAACATGTGGTGGATATTAATTTAAGTATCCTTTATCACCAATTTATTTCTATGATCCAACTGATGATCATTAGACAGTGGTTTCATCACTTCCAAGTCCGGCAACATTCTATGGTGGAGACTGTTCTCAGCTGGCATGTTCCACTATTAACCCATTTAGTACCAGAAACCCCAAAACGGGTACCCTGACAAACAGTGCAGGCCCAGATCAGATGCCACAGAATTCGGCATCTGATCAGGGCCAAATCTGTTTGTAAAACGTTCAGCCAGTTTCCAAATAAATTTTAATGAAAACACCTGACACCCCCAAATTTTGAAATGAACTCCTGCTATATATAAGGAGGAAGATTCCATTTGGTACAAAAAAGGTTAATTATCCTTTATCACCAAATGCCCGCATTATTTATTACTATGATCCAACTGATGATCATTAGACTGTGGTTTCATCCCTTCCAAGCCCGGTAACATTCTATGGTGGAGACTGATCTCATCTGGCATGATATGCAGTGAAATTCCACTATTAACCCATTTAGTACCAGAAACCCCAAAACGGGTACCCTGACAAACAGTGCAGGCCCAGATCAGACGCCGCAGAACGCAGCGTCTGATCAGGGCCTCCACTGTTTGCAAAAAGTTCAGCCATTTTCCAAATAAATTTTAATGAAAACACAACCTGACACCCCTAAATCTTGAAATGGACTCCTGCTATATACAGGATGGAAGATTCCATTTGGCACAAAAAGGGTTAAGACCACCTAAAGTTAAGACTAATTCTGCTTTGAAAAGATAATGTAGTAGGTTGCAGTTATTCTTTCATTGCATTTTCTGCATACAGTGTCCTCTGGTCAGAGACCACCTTTGGGGCCATTCTAAAGTGGTCTTAAAGATCCCTTTTGAACAGTCCCAATGGTGGTCTTAGTTTCATCCTTTCCAAGTCTGGCATTTTCTGCATATAGTGTCCTCTGGTCAGAGACCACCTACTGGTCATTCTAAAGTGGTCTTAAAGACTACTTTTGAACAGTCTCAATATTGGTCTTAATTAAGACCACTTTTGAAGAGTCCCAAAGGTGGTCTAAATATAGGAATTTTACGGTATTTTCTCAACATTCTCAAGACTTTCCTTTGTGCTCATTCAACAAGGGCAACCAGGCCTCGGTAGCTCAGTCGGATGCCTGTCTGACTGGTGATCAGGAGGACGCAGGTTCGATACCTACCAGGGTCGGCAATATTTTTTGTGGAGATTGATCATGAAATCTTTTCTATGCCAGGACATTCTCTCCCTTCCGCTTATTTAAGAAGGGCAGTTGTCAGTTTCTCAGGAAAGAATAAGTTACTGGTTAAATCCTCACGTTTAAGGTTGCCCAGGAAAAGTGTGGTCAGGTATACTGACCAGCTAAAAATGACCTAAAAAGTGTTGACTGGACCGTTAAACTCAAATACAAACACACAAAAAATCAATAAGGGCCAAAAAATTGTGCACTGTGCTGGTTAACCACTTTTTAAGCGTATCCAGGAAAAATATGATAAGGTCAACTGACCTTAATGTTGTTGCCTGGGGCATTAAACTCTTAATCAAACGAGCAAAATTGCATGTACCTGATGACCCTTTTTGAATTTTGACATATTTCCACAGCAGTTGAAATTTATTGATAACTGTACTGCATAATTATAACCCTTGGTATGACCTAAATAGCACTGACTAGGCTGTTAAACTACAATCTACAATACAAGCTTTTTACTGTAATTTGATAAAAATCCCGCCCCTACACACACAGAAATACATTTGGTACTTCCACGCAGAGCTGAAACCACTGCACATGAGTACTGGTAAACTGCTTAGAGGGTCTAAGCCAGCCCAGGCAAAGTGGTGCGAGAGTCAGATGGACCATCCATTCAAATAAACCCTATTGGTTTCATTGGGAAGCAGGGCTTGAAATGTTGGAAGGGCAAATTGCTTCTTGGAGTTTTGTGCATGTGTGTGTCTGTACATCTGTTACGCTTTTTGATGCATAGCATAACTTCTGTATGGATTCCTCATAACAAAATAGTTAACATGTATTTTTTTCCTGTCAGGATTATGCCTGTTTCCTGAGTCGTGGCCCTTTGAAAATTTTGGCATTAAGGGGCAAGCATATGGTTGGGGGCATAGTGTTTTACAAACTACATTTCTAGCGGGTTAATGGAATCTCGAGTCCTCCTTATATATAGGTGGTGTCCAGTTCAAAATTTAGGGGTGACAGGTTGTTTGTTTGTATTGGAGTTTAACGGCCCAGTCAACACTATTTAGGTCATTTTTGAGCCGGTCAGTTTACCTACCAACACTTTCCTGGGCAGGCTTATGCGTAAGCGGTTAACCAGTACAGTGCACATTCTTTCGCCAGAAACTGACAACTGCCCTTCTTGAATCAGCGGAAGGGAGAGAATGACCGTAGAAAAGATTTCATGATCAATCTCCACGAAAGAATGTTGCCGACCCCGGCGGGAGTCGAACCCGCGTCCTCCTGATCACCAGTCAGACGCGCATCCGACTGAGCCACTGAGGCCGGCGGGTGACAGGTTGTGTTTTCTTCAAAATTTATTTGGAAATGGCTGAAAATTCTGCAAACGGTGAAGGCCCTGTTCAGACGCCGCATTCTGTGGCGTCTGATCTGGGCCTGCACTGTTTGCCAACTACCCATTTTGGGGTTTCCGGTACAAAATGGGTCAAAGTCTCATAAAATTGGAAGCAACAGCTCCAAAATGACCTACAGGTACAGTACGGCTCAGGTATTTGAACTGTTTTTCTTTTTCATTCCGCGGACAACTTTTTAAATCCGCGTTTTTCCGCCGAATGTTTTGGAGTAAACCACTCCGAGTGAAAATATTTTACTCCAAGTTATGCGCTCGATATTCCGAGGAAATTCCGTGAACCTCAGAGCATACCTGTGATATTTGGAGTGTTTGCGAGTATTTATGAGTGGTGATTAATTTAATTAAACATGTGTCGCCGGTGCGATGTATCAGAGGCCAATAATGGCGGCCGAAACCCGTCAAAATTTCGCTGACAGTTATCACTTTGATTATTTGTTTCTCACTTGTCCGATAATACTTCACATTAAAATTATTAAAGAATGAAAGACAAATGATTATATTATATCAAAATAATTTTCTTTTTTTGAAAATATCAAAATTACATGGAGAAATTTTGAGTTCAAAATGACCGATTTTGCAGTTTTAAAGAAGCCAATAATGGCGGCCGAAACCGGTCCAAATTTTCGCTGACAGTTATCACCTTTGATTATTTGTTTCTCAATTGTCCGATAATACTTCACATTAAAATTATTAAAGAATGAAAGACAAATGATTATATTATATCAAAATAATTTTCTTTTTTTGAAAATATCAAAATTACATGGAGAAATTTTGAGTTCAAAATGACCGATTTTGCAGTTTAAAAGAAGCCAATAATGGCGGCCGAAATCCGTTAAAATTTCGCTGACAGTTATCACCTTTGATTATTTGTTTCTCATTTGTCCGATTATACCTCACATTAAAATTATTAAAGAATGAAAGACAAATGATTATATTATATCAAAATAATTTTCTTTTTTTGAAAATCTTAAAATTACATGGAGAAATTTTGAGTTCAAAATGACCGATTTTGCAGTTTAAAAGAAGCCAATAATGGCGGCCGAAACCCGTCAAAATTTCGCTGACAGTTATCACCTTTGATTATTTGTTTATCAATTGTCCGATAATACTTCACATTAACATTATTAAAGAATGAAAGACAAATAATTATATTATATCAAAATAATTTTCTTTTTTTGAAAATCTTAAAATTACATGGAGAAATTTTGAGTTCAAAATGACCGATTTTGCAGTTTAAAAGAAGCCAATAATGACGGCCGAAACCCGTCAAAATTTCGCTGACAGTTATCACCTTTGATTATTTGTTTATCAATTGTCCGATAATACTTCACATTAAAATTATTAAAGAATGAAAGACAAATGATTATATTATATCAAAATAATTTTCTTTTTTTGAAAATATCAAAATTACATGGAGAAATTTTGAGTTCAAAATGACCGATTTTCCAGAAATTTTATGATGTTCAACATGCTTTCAATTACGGACTTGAAAGAGTTGTATGTACTCGTCATGCCCAACTGATTCCCTTGTTTGAAATCACTGTGCAGTTTCACACCCTTGGTAATTAATGATTACCTCTTTGTTGACTTTTGACATTGTATACATTATAATAACTATCAGTGATAATTATTATCTTATAATTAAATATAAATATATATGATGGTAAAAGAACATTAAATAAACAAAAAAATGCCCAGGTATTTCGTCAAATTCCTCCGAGTATTTCCGCATAACTTCGCGAGAAAATATTGCCTCCAGGTACAATATTACGACTCTGAATAATTTCTCGAAATTTCGCGTACCGCGGACCTTGCGAGTGTTTTCGAGGAGTGTCCGCCGAATATATACATATACTCGGAACAATTCTGTTTTTGAAAGTACTCGAAACGCCGAGATTCGGAATAAAGAGTTTTTTGGTTCTTATACCTGAGCCGTACTGTACATGTATATAGGTAATGTTGAAGGGGACCTCAAATCAAACAAACAAATCAAGAATATTGTATTAATTATTCAGAATAGTCAAATATAATATCCAAAAAGAAATAAATGTTGAAGATATTTGTTAGAATCATCTAACTCTTATCTTGCTGTTCACGACAACCCCTGTCTTTGCAAACAGTGTAGATCCAGATCAGATGGCTTCTGAAGAAGCCATCTGATCAGGATCTACACTGTTTGACATTCAGTTTATGAATTTGTAGGAATAAAATAAATCAAGGAATCTGATTGGTTTGATTGAGGTATGGTATATTCCTTATTTGGAGTCTTTATAGCAGTAAAAATCCTAAAAAATTCAGACACCTTGAGGACTTGCTGTAATTCTCTTAAAATGTAAACAAATTTATTTATGATCCAGCAAGGAGTCCAATGGTTGCAGCCGGAATGGCAAACAGTATAGACCCTGATCAGTCTGCCTTAGGCCTATCTGTTATAATACGGATCATTACGGTAACAAAACTATTATGCATTGCCTTGTTAAGAATAAGTATGTACCCTAAGTAGCTAGACACCGTTCGGAAATTTGAGCAAGTAGAATTGACCACCAGATTGACTTAAATATTGTGACCTCTCATCTTTGTCTACACAGTTTGCTCAAGCCTAAAATCACCACAGCCTTGTTATAACACTTTTCGTTATAAGACGATTTTGGATATAACACAGTTTCATGATTGTTCCTAAAATGAATAGTTTTTGACGCACCTGCTATTAGCATGGCACGATATAGGCACCCAGTTTTCTGTCCGTTCGTCCGTCAGTTTGTCAAGTAGAATTGACCACCAGATTGACTTAAATATTGTAACATCTCATCTTGGTCTACACAGTTTGCTCAAGCCTAAAATCACCACAGCCTTGTTATAACACTGTTCCTTATAAGACGATTTTGGATATAACACAGTTTCATGATTGTTCCTAAAATGTATAGTTTTTGACGCGCCTGTTATTAGTTTTCTGTCCATTCGTCCGTCAACATTTGTCAAGGCGTCAACATTTGCAACCACCCTAGCGTTCACCCTAATGATCAAGTTTATTTCTCAAGAACTGTTAGAGCTTCATTAATGATACTTGGTACAAACTTGTATCTGGGGATGGCAACTTAAATGCAAGCATCCCTATTTGACCTTGACCTACATTTTATGGTTCACTGCCTTTGTAAAATATTGCGACCACCCTATTGTTCACCCTAATGGACAAATTTATTTCTCAAGAACTATAAGAGCTTCTTTAATGATATTTGGTACCAACTTGTATCTCAGGATGGCAACTAAAATGCAAGCATCCATATTTGACCTTGACCTACATTTCATGGTTCACCGACTTTGTAAAATATTGCGACCACCCCAGAGTTCACCCAAATGGTCAAGTTAATTTCTCAAGAACTATAAGAGCTTTGTTAATAATACTTGGTACAAAGTAGTATCTGGGGGCGGCAAGTTAAATGCAAGCATCCATATTTGACTTTACCTACATTTTATGGTTCACTGACTTTGTAAAATATTGTGACCACCCTAGCGTTCACCAAAATGGTCAAGTTAATGTCTCAAGAACTACAAGAGCTTCATTAATGATACTTGGTACAAACTTGTACATTGTATCTGGAGATGGAAACTTAAATGCAAGCAGGTGTCCGTATTTGACCTAAACCAACATTTAAAGGTTAACTGACTTTGTAAAATATTGCAACCACCCTAGCGTTCACCCTAATGGTTAAGTTCATTTCTCAAGAATTATTACAGCTTCATTAATGATACTTAGTACAAGCTCGCATTTAAGAATGGCAACTTTTATGCAAGCATCTATGCTTGACCTCGGCATAGATATCATGGTTTGGTGACTTAGCGCCCCCACAGGCGCAACATAGCCTTCAGCGGAATTCTTGTCTATACATTTTTGTTTGGATATAATGCATTGTTTTGCCCCTGCCCATCGGGGCTTGGATAAATAGATGGGCTGCATGATGCTTCCTTGCAGAGCTGAAACCGACTGCACACGAGTACTGGTTAACAGCTTAGAAGGTCTAAGCCTGCCCAGGCAAAGTGGTGCGAGTCGGCCCGTCAATGCATATAAACCCTACTGGTTTCATTGGACGGCAGGGATTGAGATGTCATCTCAATGTCGGGTAAAAGTCCCACAAAATTGAAACCAACGTCTCCAAAATGGCCTAAATAGTGTTGACGGGGACGTTTAACCTCAAACAAAACAAACAATACATAGTTTAACGAATGCAGTTTCTGCTTTGGACCCCGTTAACCCATTTTGTACCAGAAACCCCAAAACGGGTACACTGGCAAACAATGCGGGTTCAGATCAGACGCCGTAGAATGATCAGGGCCTACACTGTTTGCGAAAAGTTAAGCCATTTTCCAAATAAATTTTGAAGAAAACACAACCTGACACCCCTTAATTTTGGAATGGACTCCTGGTACATGTATATATAAGTAAGATGATTCCATTTGGTACAAAAAGGGTTAATTGTGTTATACAGTAAATACAGTATCCTGTGATGGATATTTTGACACCAAAGGGGACTGTACTGCAATACAACAATGCATTAGTTGGCTTCTGAAACTTGGAGGTGATCATAAAACCTGATTAATGATTTAGAATGACAGCCACTAGGCCACATTTTGTTCAAGATGAACAAAGGTGTTACATGTAGTTGACATCCGGTATCATTAAAGCCTCTTTCATTTTGTATGCAAATAGATGTTCATTTATACCTTTACCTTCTTTATCCTCATCATGTTGAATATATTGATATGCTAAACTCTCTCCTTGATCCTTTCTTCTGTTCGTCCATTTGTCAAGCCATCAACAATTGTGTTCACCCTGATGTAAGAGTCCATTTCCAAGACCTCTTAGAGCCTCATTAATGATACTTGTTACAAACAGAGGATCTAAGCCTGCCTAGGCAAAGCAGTGCAAGTTCATGCTTATAAACCCTATTGGTTTCATTGGGCGACAGGGCTTGAGATGGCATTTCATCTCAATGTAGGGTAAAAGTCCCACAAAACAACATCTCCAAAATGGTCAAATATACAGTGTTGATGTGGATGTTAATCCTCAAATCAAACAAACAAACATGGTTCACTGAATTTGTGAACTATTGTGTCAACCCTAGCGTTCACTCTAATTCTCAAGAAGTATAAAAGCTTCATTAATGATACTAGGTACAAGCTTGCATCCAGGGTACAAGCATCCATATTTGACCTTGACCTACATTTCATGGTTTTGGGATGTAGCGCCAGCAGAATTCTTGGGGAGGGGTCAAAAGGTCAAATATCAATAAAATTCAATTACAAAGTCAATTTTGAAGATTTTGATGCCAAACTTTGCACATGTACTTAGTTATGAAAAAAGTAAAACATATTGAACGGGATTTTGGCTGTGACCCCTAGGTCACGCCCTGGGGGTCGGACTTGGGGGTGTCGGGGGTCAAAATTAAAGTTTTTCAGAACATAGTCATGTTGCATATCTATGCGAAGGGGATAATGGGTAGAATAAACTACAAGTAAAATTTTGACCCTGGGGTCAGATTGGGGCCCTGGGAGAGGGATCAAAGGGTCAAATTTTAAGTTTTTTGGAACATAGTCATGTGGCATATGAAATTGAAGGGCATGATTAGTAGAATATAATACAGGTAATATTTTGACCATGGAGTCAAATTAGGGCCCAGGGTGAGGGGTTTTCGGTACTTGGCCCCTCTGTAGAAAACGTGGGGATTTGCGATGGCGCGCCATCGACAGTATTCTAGGATTAAAATTGATTTGGGGTTTAACGTCCCCATCAACATTGTATAGGTCATTTTGGAGATGTTGCTTCCAATTTTGAAATGACATCTCAAGCCCTGTCGCCCAATGAAACCAATAGGGTTTATAAGCATGGATGGTCTGACTTGCACCACTTTGTCTGGGCAGGCTGAGATCCTCTAAGCGGTTTACCAGTACTCGCGTGCGGTCGGTTTCAGCTCTGCGTGGAAGCATCTTGCAGCCCATCTATTTCTTCAAGCTTCAGTGGGCGGGGGTGGGGTGTTTGTCTGGTAAGAAGTGACCTGCATGTAATGAAAACAGGCCGTTTGAGCAGGAGCATGAGATTACCTACACGTATCCTGTATGACCATTATCATCATTAGGTCTGGTGGCTCAGTTACATCTTTCCAAGGTTATTCTCTCCCTTCCGCTGAATCAAGAAGGGCAGTTGTTAGTTTCTGGCGAAACTGCACTGTTCTGGTTAACCGCTTACGTATAAGCCTGCCCAGGAAGTGTTGATAGGTAAACTGACCGGCTCAAAACTGACCTAAAATAGTCTGGACTGGGCCGTTAAACTCCAATACAAACAAACAAACAAGATTCAGTTACGTGTAGATATATGTTTGACGGCATGGTGACCTACAGGTTCAATCCCCACTAAGAGCAGTTCATGTAGTTCTGCTTTAAATACAGGTATTTTCAACAATCATTCTGACTCCTCCTTCATTATCAGAAAAAGTTTGGTTGGGTTAACCTATATTGTACCAGAAACCCCAAAACAGGTGCCCTAAGCAAACAGTGCAGGCCCAGTTCAGACGCCGCAAAATGCGGCGTCTGATCAGGGCCTACACTGTTTGCAAAAAGTTTAGCCAGTTTCCAAATAAATTTTGAAGAAAACACAACCTGCCACCCCTAAATTTTGAAATGGACTCCTGCTATATATAAGGAGGAATATTCCATTTGGTACAAAAAGGGTTAATAGTGTTTGACTGGGCTGTTAAACTCAAAAGCGCATCCCAGCCCATCAGGGCTTAGAGAAATAGATAAGGATGCATGGTGCTACCATGCAGAGCTGAAACCAACCAAACTTTAAAGTACGATAGATGGTTTGAAACTTGCCCAAGCAAACTGGTGTGAGTTGAATTGTCCCTTAAACCCCAGCAGTTTCTTTAGACTCTCTAAATAGTATTGGCAGCGAAGTAAATCCTCATCACAAACTAACTCTAAAGCAGACAAAATCAAAAGCATCTAAAAATGATAAATTATCATTTGTGTTGAGGTTTTAAGTCTACGTCAACACTATTTAGGTCATTTTGGAGGCATTGCATCCAATTTTTTAGGACTTTTACCAGGCATTGAGATGAAATGACATCTCAAGCCCCACTGCCCAAAGTAACTGACAGTACTTCATTTTATTTCTCTTCTGCTTTCTTTTTTTTTCCCTTATGTCTGTTCTCTGAGGTTTTTTAGCTCACCACAGCCGAAGGCTCCGGGGGAGCTTATAGGATAGGTAGTTGTCCGTCGTCTGTGTCGTCTGCGTCTGCGTCAACACTTTCAAACAACAACTCCTCTGAAGCCCCTGGGCCGATTGGGCCCAAATTTTATCTGTAGCATTCTTGGGCTTGGGGATTAAAAGTTTGTGTTTTTTATGAAAATCGCTCATTAGTTTGGTTGCTATGGCAACTTAGAGTTTCCATAGACTTATAATGGGGAAAATTGAAAAATGGCATTTACTGTCGAGCCTCTGCAGATATTTTGACAAAACTTTCATAGAAATGTTCCTTAGGCAATCTACTATCTGCCATATGATTTTAGGCCTACTGCTCATTTTTATTGGTTGCCATGGAAACAAAAATGCAAAAAATAAAAAAAAAAAAAACTTAAAAAATCATCTCCTCAGAAACCATATGCTCTAGGAGGCAGAGACTTTATGAAAATATTCACCATATTTGCCTTTACAGGTTTTGTGTTTTTTTATGAAATTTGGCCTTTTAGTTTTGTTGCTATGGCAACTTAGAGTTTCCATTGACTTATAATGGGGAAAACTGAAAAATGGCATTTACTGCCAAGTCCTTGTAGATATTATGACAAAACTTACATAGAAATGTTCCTTGAGTAAACTTCTCTTAGCCCTATGCTTTTTTGCCAACCTGGGCGTCCCCTAGGTTGTGCCGGGGCCATGCCCCGCCCCCTCCACTTCATAAAATGCCTTGTATCTCAGAAACCTTACAAATCCCCACCCCTAAACCATATATATTCTTGTTCCTTATGATAAGATGCATTAAGTGACACCAACCTGGAGGTCCCCTGGGATATGCCGGGGACATGCCCTGACCCCTCCACTTCATAAAAGGCCATTTATCTCAGAAACCATTCAGATCCCCAGCCCTAAACCATATATATTCTTGTTCCTTATGATAAGACACATTAAGTGACACAAACCTGTGGGTCCCCCGGAATGTGCCGGGGACATGCCCCACCCTCTCCATTTCATTAAATGCCATTTATCTCAGAAACCATTGAGATCCCAACCCATAAACCATATATATTCTCATTCCTTATGATAAGTTGCATTTAGTGACACCAACTTGGGGGTCCCCCGGGATGTGCCGGGACCATGCCCAACCCCCTCCACTTCATAAAAGGCCAAATATTCCATAAACCTTACAGATCCCCACCCCTAAACCATATATATTCTTGTTGCTTATGATAAGACTGATTCAGTGACACCAACCTAGGGGTCACCCAGGGCACACCCGGACCATGCTCCACCCCTTGACTTCACCAAAGACCATATATCTGAGAAACTGTTCAGAGCCCCAACCCTAAACCATTTATATTCTTGTTCCTTGTGATAAGACGCAATCAGTGACACCAGCATGAGGGTCCCCGTGGGATGCCATGGGCCATGCCCCACCCCTTTACTTCATTAAAATCCATATATCTCAGAAACTGTTCAGATCCCCACCCTTTAACCATATATTCTTGTTCCTTATGATAAGACTCCACTTCATAATAGGCCATATATCTCAGAAACCATTCAATTCCCATTCCTGTAATCACATATATTCTTGTTCATTGTTAATAGAAACATTCAGCCATCCCCGTCTTGGGGAGTCCGTAGTGATGTGCGATATTATCGGTATATCGTGATACAGTTCAGAAAAAAATCATATCACAATACGGTCCGCCAATACCGATATTTTCGATATTTTCTTTTTTTATCCATTTTTCATATTTTCTTTCATAACTGATTGGTAAATACAGCTCAGTCTGTCAGTCTTTGTGAGTCCTTAAATACGGTAAAACTAGACCAGTAAGTAAATCGCAATAATTGCTGCACTGTCAATTCAGAGACAAACCATCTGTGTATTTATTACGGTTCAAGTATTACACTATTGTTAATCCCTGTCATAAAATTGCCACCCTGCGGTGCGTGTCGATAAGGTGTGAAAATATGGTTGTTATGATTCTAATTGGCGTTTATCCTTCAATCACAAAATTTAATCCACAATCAATGTGAAAATGATTTAATCGCTCCTCAGACAATTAGCTATATCTAACGGTAGATATTTGCATAATAAAAACGGACTTTTCTATGATCTCATGAATGGTTATGTTTTGGCGCCAAATAGCAGACGCTGGACGGGAAAAGTCGAACGCTGTTGTTTATTGACACGGAGCCTTTGGGGATAATTCGGGAGCTGTGCAAAGCGCTGGTTTTCTATCCACCTCTATTCACAACCGTTTAGCTATCGAGAAAAGGTTTTTTACCTGTTCCAAACATTTTTTTATGAAAGAGATACACACAATGACATTAAACACTTATGGGGGTGCTAGCGTCGGATAACGAAATTTACCGATCGCATGCAGAAAAATGGTAGCGGTGGTTTGTGGGCGGCGATTTATATCAATTCAATAATCACTGATCGGCTTTTTCTGTATGTCTGTTCTTCGCCGGACATTGCATGAAAAAAGCCTGCAGTCCATGACCTCGGCTATAAGACGGGGTCATTTTGGAGGGAAAAATCCTCGTCTTATAGCCGAATTTTTACGGTAGGCCGAGCTAAGATTTCGGTGAATCACACGGCTGTTGTTGTTGTATACGTCACTTTAGTGTAAGCTGCCCAGCATTTACAAGATTGTGTAATAGAGTGAAAACCAAAACAAACTTTACCATGGCCAACTACCGATATCTAGCAACATTTCAGGTTGCAAAAGATGACAGTCACAAATAAAGTGACTGAGGCCATCAATCTAATACAACATTTAATAGCACTTTCAGATAGTATCTTTATTTCCCCTCATAACATTGGGACAATTCTTTTAAGTACCTTTGTTTTGTAAGTAGGTTAAATGATATTTACCCATGAAAACTCCCTTCTCTTTTCCATATATATTGTGGTTTTCCAATTACCAGTGTGTTTCAGATTGCTACATGATATATCGTGATACGTATCGTGATACGCAGTAACTGTATCGCGATATATCGTGATACGAAAATTCTGACAATACCCATCCCTAGGAGTCCGCAGGGGCCATTTCTCATCCTGCCACTCATAAAAGGGCCTCATATCTCAGAAATCATTCATATCCCCACCATTTAACCACATAGAGTCTTGGTCCTTATGATAAGACATATTCATTGACAACAATCTTGGGCTTTTCTGGGATCTGCCATGCCCGAATCCCGCCATTGCTTAGAAGGCCTTGCATCTCAGGAACCATACATATCCCCACTGCTAAATCATATATGTCTCTGTTTCTTTTGATAAGACACATTTATTGACACCAACCAGGGCTCCACTGGGTCCATGCCCCACCCTCTTTACTTTATAAAACACCTTATATTTCAGGTACAGTCCACATGGGTGCTCATTTGGGTATGGGGTTTGTTTGGGAGACTTTATAATTGGTATATTAAAATCATATCATGTTATTATACATGTCTGCCATTGGGCAGTGTCCACCGGAGCTCTAGTTTATGAAATTTAGCTCTTTGGTTTGTTTGCTGTGCCAAGTTAAGAGTTTCCATTGACTTATAATGGGGAAAATTGAAAAATGACATTAATGTCTTTCAAGATATTTTGCCACACTTTCATAGAAATGTTCCTTTACTAATGTTCCTTTTGGCCTATTTGTTGCCACAGATGGGAAATTGTCAATTGTCATCTGTTGTCAGGCAACAACACATTCAAGCGACATCAGAATCTGAAGCCACTAGGCTGATTGGATCCAAATTTTATCTGTAGCATCCTTGGGCATAGGGCTTTCATGGTTAATTAAAATACATTGCTGCCAGTGGGCAGTGGCCCCCCTGAGATCTGGTGAGCATTGTGGCCCATGGGCCTCTTGTTTCATATTTTTCAGAGGAAATGACTTTACAAGGCTTGACATTGTATGTGAATCATTTGCTGGGCAGATGATTCACATGCAATGTCAAGCCCTTATTTTCTCTGAAAAATTAGAAAAAAAATACTGTGAAAATGTCATCTGCCAGTTGTGATAAGCAGTCAAAGGGTGTAACTCTTATCATGCTGTTCACGACAACCCCTATCTTTGGAAACAGTGTAGATCCAGATCAGATGGCTTCTGAAGAAGCCATCTGATCAGGATCTACACTGTTTGACATTAAGTTTATGGCTTTGTAAGAATAAATTACATCAAGTAATCTGATTGGTTTATAGTCAGAAATGGGTGTGGCTAAACTGAATATTCATGTAAGGGTTTAAGCTTTCTTTCTGGGCATACATGTAGGTGTGAACAGAATACAAATCATGTGGCTTTTGACACCAAATTAGTCTAGGATTATTGATCCGGATATACTTTTTCCTGTTGATGACTGTTTGACATTTTATATTGATCAAGAGCACATAGTTGGTGATAATGAAGAGTAATATGCATAATTTTGGGATTTTCTTGTTTCTTGATGAAAATGTAATGTTGCAGCAGAGCTGCCTCATTGAGATCGTTCTCACAAGTACTTGAAGTAGTCAAGTACCCAGCCTCCTGATATGGGATAGGGAAAATTATCTCTTATTTTGTTGCTTTAGTTTTTTTTATCTGGAGCTCTGATTTTGGATTATTTATTACTTAGAAAACTGAACAAGTCCTTAAGGTACTCTTGATTGAATTACCCTGTTTTGTTTGATTTGAGGTTTTACGTCCCCGTCAACACTGTAAAGGTCATTTTGGAGACGTTTGTTCCAATTTTGTGGGACTTTTACCCGATGCTGAGATGAAATGACATCTCAAGCCCTGCCGCAAAATGATACCAATAGGGGTTATATGCATGGACGTGGCGAACGCTTTGCCTGGGCAGGCTTAGATCCTCTAAGCGGTTTTCCAGTACTCGTGTGCGCCTCGGTTTCAGCTCTGCGTGGAAGCATCATGCAGCCCATATATTTCTTCAAGCCCTGATGGGCGGGGGCCATGAATTACCCTGTTATATACTCCTATACATGTTCATGGAGATTGATCATGAAATATTTTCTATCTCATTCTTTCCCTTACAGTAGTTCATAAATGTCAGGAAATATGTTATAAGGTCATTTGGTCCCTTTAGGCTGGCCTCGGTAGCTCAGTCAGATGCACATCTGACTGGCAATCAGGAGGACACAGGTTTAATACCAGCTTAGGTCGAAACATTTTTTTCATGGAGATTGATCAGTCTTTTTTCCGCAGATCCAAGAAGGGCAGTTGTCAGTTTCTGGCGAAATAATGTCAACTGTACTGGTTAACCGCTTAGTGAAGCTTGCCCAGGAAACTTACTGGCTCAAAAATAACCTAAATATTGTGACTGGACCATTAAACTAAAATACACACAAAGAAACAAATATTTGGTCCCTTTTGCTGACTAAACCTAAGCCTGCTGTTCATGATAATCCCTACCATTGCAAACAGTGTAGATCCAAATCAGATCCTGTAGACCGGTACTGATAACCATGCAAACAGTATAATAACCCGTCCCGTTGTATGCATGGAAACCCCTAAAGGGGTACCTTGGCAAACACTACAGGCCCAGATCAGACGCCACAGAATGCGGGGTCTGATCAGGGCCTGCACAATTTGCTAACAGAATTTTCCATCAAAAATAGAATAAAAACGACAAAATAGGCTTGACACCCCTTATATGACAAATGGACTTGTCCAATATATAGCATTAGAAGAGTCCACTAGCATACAATGGGATAAAGATGAGACTGCGTATAAACTGCTTACTCTCATCAGGATCAGCATTGCATGCCACCTTATTAATTTACTTAACCTCCTATTTACTAGAATGGATGTGCCGATATTAAAAGTTATTAGAATACACTTCAAATGCCTGGGTAACATTTGGCTATGGGTGCCATACGATTTATTTTCTACGATTTCCCGTATGATTTTTAGAAGCCGTAGGAAGCTATCGGCTACGATTTATGTGGTTACATCGTATTTGGACATCGTGCAATTTCTTGCACATGTTTTCGGTGACAAATTATACAGGGACAATGCGGAAATCTTACAGACATCGTGCAGTCTCCGCAGCTATGTACGGCAATCGTACGGAGCCTATGAGTCGTCCGTGTAACATTTTCACCACTAACGAGCTCATTAAGCTAAAGATGCTTTGAACAATTGGCCCCTAGCTGTGATTTGTCAGACAGGCCCTTGTTATAAGGATAGTAACCGTTCCCTATCATTTTGCCAGTACATGTATATAGAATTTGCTGCTATAGGGAATCCCAATCACATTTACGAGTAGTATAACGGGGTAATAAATGTCCATTTCCCTTTGATATTCCAAGGGATAAATGCTAATAACAAACGGTTTGGATATTTGTTAGTGAAGCGATTCTGACAAATACCCACAACATTTATTTTGTGCATAATTAAATGCAATACATGTATTTATGAATATCTCCATTAAGGCTAAGAATTCATTCCACATTCAAATGTCAATATAAAAGAGGGTTTATATGCCCTAGTCAGACAAGCACAGTATATGTCCTTGTTCTGCTCCTCAGCTGAGGTACAGATGTCCCAGCTTGGGACTTTATATATACATGTACATGTAATGATGATAAACTCAATATTTTATTTTTTACAACAATGGTGACAGACATTTCATCGGATGAACAGTTTTGTCATATATTTCAACCCCTGTATAAAGTGTTATTTATTTTTGAACTTTTTTATGTGAAATTAAGATAGAATCATTGATAAAATGCATAGTAAATTTACTGTGACTACAGGTTTGTTTCAACCTTACCCGGCTGAATAAATTTATTCAGCCACACTCATTTCTGATTATCAACCAATCAAATTACTTAAAACATGTACATGTATAGTTTATTCATTCAAATTTGCAAACTGAATCACAAATAGTGTAGATCCTGATCAGATAGCTGAGAATGGAAGCTCTCTGCTATCGATCCTCATGATAGACAAGCCTGGAGATCTGGAGTAAGATCTGCCATGCATGCAGCAAGCCAGCTACCTGGAAGGAGGCCCACTGATGTGGACGTTGCCCCTGTACCTGCACGTTAATAAAAATCTGTTGATGATGATGATGATGAATTTGGGGATCATTTTTTGACGCACCTGCTTTAGCAGGAAGACATAGGCGTGCAAATGTCCGTCCGTCCATTCGTTTGGTTGTCTGTCCGTCTTTCTGTCAACATTTTACACTGGGTGTCTTGTCATCGCAACTCCTCCTACAGTTTCATACAGATTATTTTGAAACTTTGCGTGTGTTTTTGCCATGGCATGAGGATGCGCATGTGGTTTGTCTTTATCGTCCGATAAATTTTTGTCACTTTTTCCACATTGTGAACTTAGTCATTTTTAACCTTCAATTGATATATGATAGGTACCTCTTGTCATCGCAACTCCTGTTGCAGTTTTATGCCGATCATTTTAAAACTTTGCATGTGCTTTCGCCATGGTATGAGGATGTGCATGTTGTTTCGACATAATTCTCAGAATATTTTTTTTCACTTTTTGCACATTATGAACTTAGCCATTTTAAAGCTTCATTTGATATACGATAGGTACCTCTTGTCATCGCAACTCCTCCTACAGTTTCATATCGATTATTTTGAAACTTTGTGTGTGTTTTTGCCATGGTATGAGGATGCGCATGTGGTTTGGACTTTATCTTCGGATCAATTTTTATCACTTTTTTCACATTGTGAACTTAGTCATTTTTAACCATCAATTGATATATGATAGGAACCTCTTGTCATCGCAACTCCTCTTGCAGTTTTATACCTATCATTTTGAAACTTTGCGAGTGCTTTTGCCATGGTATGAGGATGCGCATGTGGTTTAGACTTTATCGTCCGATTATTTTTTGTCACTTTTTTTCACATTGTGAACTTAGTCATTTTTAACCTTCAATTGATATATGATCGGTACCTCTTGTCATCGCAACTCCTCTTGCAGTTTTATACCGATCATTTTGAAACTTTGCGTGTGCTTTTGCCATGGTATGAGGTTGTGCATGTGGTTTCGACATAATTCTCAGAATATTTGTTTTTCTCTTTTTTGCACATTGTGAACTTAGCCAATTTTAAGCTTCGGTTGATATACAATAGGTACATGTACCTCTTGTCATCGCAACTCCTCTTACAGTTTTATATTGATCATTCTGAAACTTTGTGTGTGTTTTTGCTATGGTATGAGGATGTGCATGTGGTTTGGACTTTATCTTGGGATCAATTTTTATCCCTTTTTCCACATTGTGAACTTAGTCAGTTTTTTACCTCACATATATAGGCTATGGATTCTTCTCAATGCCCTATATTCATTTCTTCTGCCTTAAATAAACTTTTATTTTTTTGTGTGGGGCAGGTGCGACATTAACTTCACCAAAGTTGAATCTCTGGTCTTATTTCTGCATCTGTCAAGTACGCACAATATTATGTTTAGATTATCTGGATAAGAAGTAGTACTGAAGATAATTTAGGATGATTTTTCTTATCGGTATTTCTACATTAAATATGTTTCTAAGAAGAAGTAATGAAAATTAACCCTTAATTTCCTTATAGGGTGTTGTGTATTAAGACACAACATCATGTAGTAAATTGTACTTGTTTAAAATTTTGGAACAAGTATGGGTGCAGATACTTAGGGTAGCTTTGGGAAGGGCCATTGTGTATAGTCAGTTTCATTTATTGTTTGTTTAACCCATTGTATACTACTACGCCCCTGCGAAATGGAGTTCTTAACTCAAGAACTGTTCTTGAACTGCTCTTAAGAGTTCTTAATCTGTTCATGAAGGTTTTCAAGAACACTTGTACTTGAACTATTCAAGACACATTCTAGGAACAGTTCAAGAACTTTTTAAGAATTTGTGATATTCTTGAACTATTCTTAAACTTTTCTTGAACACTTTAAAGACTTTTCTTGAACAACCTGATGACTTTGATGTTCTTGAACTGTTCTTAAATTTGTTCTTGTTGACTTCAAAGACTTTTATTGAACAATATGTCTTGAAAGGCGTTCTTAAATTGTTCTTAAATTTGTTCTTATTTATTTCAAAGACATTTCTGGAACAAATTGTAATGACAGGTGTTCTGAAACTGTTCTTAAATTTGTTCTTGATTATTTCAAAGACTTTTCTTGAACTTGTGTTCTTAAAATGTTCTGAAACTTTTCTTGAGTGTTTTTCAAGAACACTTTATGAACAGTTGCAGAACTTTGTCACATGATTTGAATCACATGATTGATGATGTCATTCAGATCTCAGCTTTCATTGGCCAGTTTTCCTTTCCAAAATGGCTTCTTCTTAGATTTATTGTTAGGGAAAGCAAAATGATTTTGATTTTCAAATACTGTTTTTATTTCTGATTATTGATCAGCCTCATTTTGCAAAAGACTTCTTTCTGGCAGTTACCAAGATTTGTTGGTGTTTTTGTTAAATATGGATGAGCAAATGTTTAAATCTTCTGCTGTCCGCATGGCAGCACCATTTATCTGATGTGTGGGTGGGGTATAATTTCTTCCTGCAGACCAAGATGAGCCCATCAAAGGCACAGAGTCTGATCAGAGTCTTTGCTGTGTCCTCAATGTGTAAAAAAGGGTATAATTTTCTTCATGTAGACAGCTAACTGAGCAAAGACTCTGATCAGTATGGGCAGTGCCAAGGCTTATCTGAGTCTGGGCTGGCCACACATGCCATTTTGTCAGTTTTGTCACATTTGTTAGCCCATAAAATATAATGTCTGGTATTATAAAGTGAAATCTGTCCAACACCACAGATGGATTCAACATGATTGGACAATGTCTCATGCAAAAGAATGACAACTTAACCTAGCTGCATTTATGAGTTACCTGCCCTTGCAAAAATTCTGTGTCCTCGCTGAAACTCTTTGACCATTTGACTGATTTGATTAATGATCTTGGAACTTCACAGGTGGATTCAACACCATGCGACAATATGGCTTACACAAAATTGGCAACACTACCTTGCTTAATTGATGAGTTATCTGCCCTTGCCAAACTTTGGTGTATACTGTTTGGACTTCTCATAAAAAGTATGCAGTGTCATATATTGATTAAGAGCAGTTCTTGAACAGTTCTTGGGCAGTTCAAGAACACCTGTTCTCAAAGTGGTTGAAACAGGTTCTTGAAGTATGCAAGAACTATAATGTTCTGGAACAGTTCTTGGTCAGTTGAAGAACTAATGTTTCTCTTGAACTGTTCAAGAAATGTACATGAGCTGCTCTTGAAATGTTCAAGAACAGTCCAAAAACATTTTAAGAAATGTTAAATTGGACAATTTTTAAGAACATGTGTTCTTCAATTTTTAAGAACATTGTATCCTTGAAAAGTTCTTAAAGACTGTTCTCGAATAGTTCAAGAACAAAAGTTCTTTAAAGAGTTCAAGAACTGTTCTTGAACTGTATGAGAACTTCATTCTTGAACTGTTCAAGAACATTTTTCATTACTTGTTCTTAAAAATTGTCCAATTTAACATTTCTTTAAATGTTCTTGAACTGTCCTTGAACACTTTAAGAGCAATTTATGTTCAGTTCTTCAACTTTGTTCTTGAACTGTGAAAGAACTTTTCTTGAATTGTTCTTGAAGTTTTCGCAGGGGAGGACTCTTTCATTGCTATATGTTGGACAAGTCTATTTGTCATATAAGGGGTAGTAGGCCTATTTTTGGTTTTTATTCTATTTTTGATGTTAGCAAATAGTGCAGGCCCTGATCAGATGCCACATTCTGCTGCATCTGATCTGGGCCTACACTGTTTGCCAAGGCACCCCTTTAGGGGTTTCCCGCATGCAATGTGTCAACAAAATCTCCAGTGCTACAAGTAAAAAGTAGACACCACATTAAGTACTAGCTAATCTGGCCACTATGGTCATTGGGAATGTTTAATATTCATGCAAACAAACACATTTTTGCAAACCCTACCTTTGCAAACAATGTAGATCCAGATCAGATGGCTTCTCAATAAGCCATCTGATCAGGATCTACACTGTTTGTCATTCAGTTTGCTAATTTTAATGAATTTGATTGATGGATGATTGATCAGAAATGGGTGTGTTTCTTTGTTTGTATTGGAGTTTAATGGCCCAGTCAACACTATTTTAGATCATTTTTTAGCATGTCAGTTTACCTATCCACACTTTTCCTGGGCAGGCTTATATGTAAGCAGTTAACCAGTACAGTGCACATTCTTTTGCCAGAAACTGACAACTGCCCTTCTTGAATCAGTGGAAGGGAGAGAATGAACGTAGAAAAGATTTCATGATCAATCTCCACGAAAGAATGTTGCTGACCCCGGCAGGTATCGAACCCGCGTCCTCCTGATCACCAGTCAGACACGCATCTGATCTACCTAGGCCAGCCACGCCCCCGCCCATAGGGGCTTGAAGAAATATATGGGCTGCACGATGCTTCCACGCAGAGCTGAATCCGGCCCGCACACCAGTACTGGTAAACCACTTAGAGGATCTAAGCCTGTCCAGGAACCGCGGTGCGAGGCGGACCGTCCATGCTAATAAACCCTATTGGTTTCATTGGGCGACAGGGCTTGAGATGTCATTTCATCTCAATCTCGGGTAAAAGTCCCACAAAATTGGAAGCAACGTCTCCAAAATGACCTTTACAGTGTTGACGGGGACGTTAAACCTCAAATCAAACAAACAAACAAACCTAGGCCAGCCCTACTTTGCAAACAATGTATATCCAGATCACGAAGAAGCCATCTGATCAGGATCTACACTGTTTGTCATTCAGTTTGCAAATTTGAATGATTACATTACATCAAGTAATTTTATTGATTGATGATCAGAAATGGGTGTGGCTAAATTAATTTATTCAACAGGATAAAGGTTAACTAACACCAGGATCAGCCTTGGATTGAAAGCTATCAGGATGTATAAATTTAACCCTTGTCCTGCTGAGCCTGGATATTTCTGATTTTTTCAAACAATGCAGATCCAGATCAGATGGCTTCTGAAAAAGCCATCTGATCAGGATCTACATTGTTTGTCGTTCTGATTGTGAATTTGTTGCAATAATTTGCATCAAGTAAGCTGATTGGTTGATAATTGATAGTGGGTGTGGCATATTTAAATATTCAGCAGGTCACGGGTTAAGTTGATTGATAAAATGTTGTTATTACAGGTTAACTGGATCTGAGGGTATCATTTCTGATGGCAGTGGTAATTACTCTGAAGACAACAAATGTATGTGGTTGATACAGTCCACAGACCTGGACAGACCAGAGCCAGTCAGACCAATCAGATTCAAGGCTAGTCATTTTGCAACAGAGTGTGGCTGGGACCACCTGTATGTGTTTGATGGGGATTCAGTCTTTTCACCGTTAATTGCTGCTTACAGGTAAGGTGGAGAAAAAAGCAAGTATTGGATTATTTCAAATTCTGATGATGATTTTGGAATAAAAGTACATGTACAGTTAGTATCTGGAGCAGAGAGGGCAGGCCTGAGCCTAATAAAGCTTAACTCTTATCTTGCTGAATATTCGTTTAAGTCACACCCATTCCTGTCTATCAACCAATCAAATTACTTGATGTAATTTATTGCTACAAATTCATAAACTGCATGCCAAACAGTGTAGATCCTGATCAGATGGCAAGCCATCTGATCTGGATCTACACTGTTTGCAAAGATAGGGATTGCCGTGAACAGCAAGATAAGGGTTAAGAGACTGGAAGTTATGAGTTATTAGGGAGAGATTTTTCGCTGTGCATTTTGTTAAGGCATTGCTGTGCCATGCTAAAAGCATAGGGATTCATTTTTCCATCTGTTCATTCATTCATCAAGCCAGCTTTAGAACTATTAACAGCTTCATTAATGATACTTGGTACATACATGTATGTGCAGCCAGAGATTCCAACTTAACTATAGGTATCCGTATTTGACCTTGACCTGCATTTCAACATGCACCAACTTTGTGAGAAGGCTCCTTGGTGTAGTGGTTAAGAGACTCGCCTCATAAACCAGGGGGTCATGAGTTTTAGTCTGGGCTTCTCCAAACTCTTGGCAGAGTCTTTTAACCAAGGTCGGTATGACCTTAGCTGTTGGTGGGACATAAAACTGAAAAACACACATGCGGACTTTGTGAATTTGCAACAACCAAACCACAAACGCTAAATACCCAAGTCAATCTTAAAAAGAACTGTAAGAGCTTCATTGATGACTTGCATGTTGGGATGAATGCAAGGATCCATTTTTGACATAAACCTTAGATGAAATGTAACGGTTATGGATAAATACCACTTCTACAGCCTTGCTGTAGGAGCCGGCTCTTTTAGCGACGCATGTAGAGTGGTTGGCTTATTCGCGAAGTTAAGCAACTGAGATTGCGATTAGTATCTGGATGGGTGACCGCATTGCTTGACCTCATGAACGACCCGGTACACGCTACAGTATCTCTTGTGGGCTTAATGCCTAGAGATACATGAATGAAACATGGTACAAACCTCTGGTGTAGCAACTTCAGTTTAAACATCCATATTTGATTTTTACCATCATTTCAGGGTTTACTGACTTCTGAAATAGTGTGTCAATACCTTTGCCTTGATTTCTTACAAATCGGTGATTGTCACAACGACATCAGGTCTGAGGAGCTTCTGTGCTAAATAACTCTGGGTCAACTAACAAAAGAAGGAAAGAGCCACAGAAAAACTACCCTGCTCCATAACCATTCCTTCGTGAGACTATTTTTAACCCTTCCAACCCTGCAGACCATGGCAGATACAAGTGCCTATTCAAACAGTGTAGATCCGGATGAGATGGCTCATAATGAGCCATCTCATCAGGATCTACACTGTTTACTATCCTGTTAATGATTAAAGCATGGCTGTGTCAGAATTCAAAGATGGAGGAGTCCATTTCCTAAACACAGGGGTGAAAGGGCAAGTGAAATATTTTTCAGTGGTTTGTCTGTTAACAAAGGAGATGTGGAGAACAGTTTATCAGAGCTTGTAGCATACTCTGGATCAGCCTACGTTTATTTCTACAGTGATGCTGCATATAACATGACAGGATTTGACTTGAAATGGGAGTAAGTTGAAAATTATGTGTTGGTGGTTCAATTGAATACTGACAACATAGGTTTTTTATGAATAAGCGACAAAAATTATCATTTAAGGGGGAATGGGTACACCTTCAGGGGAGGCAACGCCTGCAGAAGTATTTTTGTCTCTCATTACAATAGGGGTTAACTCTTAAAGAAATGAAGTTGCTCCTGAGGAGCAAATTCTTTCCTTTAAGAGTAGAACCCTTTTTCTTCAGGACAGAGTTTATAGATAAGCTCAAAGGAACTCCCAAAAGTTGTCTCCCTTTAAAAAATGGCGGAACAATTTGCCAGGTGTTCCCATTCCCCTTAATTATCACAAAATAACCACTTATCTGTTCCTATACATGTATGTATGTATAGCCCCCGCCAATCGGGGCTTGAAGAAATAGATGGGCTGCATGATGCTTCCACGCAGAGCTGAAACCGACCTGCACATGAGTATTGGTAAACGACTTAGAGGATCTAAGCCTGCCCAGGCAGTGCGGTGCGAGTCGGCCCTTCCATACTTATAAACCCTATTGGTTTCATTGGGCGACAGGGCTTGAGATGTCATTTCATCTCAATGTCTGGTAAAAGTCCCACAAAATTGGAAGCAATATCTCCAACAGGACCTTTACAGAGTTGAAGGGGACGTTAAACTTCAAATCAAACAAACAAACAAAACATGTATGTATGTCAAGAGGTTGTGTTTCATTCCTAGGTTCAGCAACCTTCTTTTGTGGATACAGTGGAACTTCAGTGACTCACTTTGAAATTTTGTCCTACATTTGTGCCAGTGTCCATACGGGCTTGGAGAAATAGATGGGACTGCATGGTACTTCTGTGCAGAGCTGTAACCTGGTGGCAGTGAGCCAAAACATTAGTACTGGTAAACCAATTAGAAGCCGACCTAGGTAGCTCAGTCGGATGTGCGTCTGACTGATGATCAGGAGGACGCGGATTCGATACCTGCTGGGGTCCGCCACATTCTTTCGTGGAGATTGATCATGAAATCTTTTCTATGGTCATTCTCTCCCTTCCGCAGATTCAAGAAGGGCAGTCGTCAGTTTCTGGTGAAAGAATGTGAACTGTACTGGTTAACAGCTTACCTATAAGCCTGCCCAGGAAAAGTGTGGATACGTAAACTGACAGGCTCAAAAATGACCTAAATAGTGTTGACTAGGCCGTTAAAAGTCCAAAAAACAAACAACACAAACCAATTAGAATGAGGCTGTTCTAATGAATACCTACCAGGTGCATACTCAATTAAAGAATGTAAATCAGAGAAAGTTAAAAACTCTTTTCTCATGAGTCAGCTCTATAAATCAATTTAGCCACACCCATTTCTGATATCCACCAATCAAATTACTTTAAATAATGTCTTTGTTCAATTCATAAACATGTGGAAAACATTGTCAGATCCTGTTCAGATGGCATGTGGTTGTCTTACAGTGTAGATCCTGATCAGATGGCTTCAGAAGCCATCTGATCTGGATCTACACTGTTTCCAAAGACGTGGGTTTTCGTGTTCAGCAACGTGTTCAGTTATCTTCTGGGTACTTGATAAAAGTTATTGTTGCAAACAGTGTGCCCCCAGATCAGACTGCTCCTCTAGGAGCAGTCTGATCAGAGTCCACACAGTTTGCCTGCATGCAAAAGTTTACAAGAAGACACATCAGATGACATAAAAAGATGTTATTTCCAGATGACATGTTTTAGGTTAATTGTGATATTGTCTTGGTTAATTGAGGAAAAACAAGCCTGTAGTACCTAGTGGTTAAAAGCGTTGACTTCTGACTGTCGTAGGTTTGAGCCTCACTCTGGTCATTGTGGGATCCCAAGTTCTGCAACAAAAGTTTGGTAGTTTTCCTGAGGGTACGGTACGGTAGTCTTTCTTTTGCCAATTGCTGATTAAACACTGGCTTAGTATAAGTGAAATAATCATAAAGGGCTGCAAAACCAAAAAGGAAAAAAATGTTATACATACACCCGTGGACACTAAAGCGTTCAAACTCCTATAAAATAACTTTCAATGAATCTCTTCGCATCAAGTTAGTTTGACAAGCAATTGTCATTCATCAAAGAATTCTAAAACTAGATCAAGCAATGGATTGGTCTCATTGTGGAAAACACTTTCTGATTGATCTCTGAGATGTATTTTGATTGGACAGTGCAGGAGTCAGCAATGAAATGTACACCGTCTTGTGTTTTGAATGTATTTCTGTCTGGCAGTTGACTGATATGATGTTAGGACGGGCCTCCGTGGTCTAGTGGATAAGAGCGCTGACTCTTAGTCATTAGGTCTCTCACCGCCGTAGGTTCTAGCCTCGCTCGGGCCACGTGTGAGACGCCAAGTTCTGCAACGGAAGGTCAGGTGGTTTTTCTCCGGGTACTCCGGTTTTCGCCCACCTCTGATTAACGATCGGCTCGATATGAGTGAAATAATCTTGAAAGGGCCGTAAAACCCAAACCAAAAAAAAAAAATGATGTTAGGATATATTGAATGATGTTTCAAGTCAGAATGACATGAAGCTCATCAAAGTTTGAACGCTTTTGTGTCCACAGGTGTATGTCAGAATTGCTACTAACAATGTGTAATTTCAGAATGGATGGTTGCCCGGGTAACTGTTCAGGTCATGGTGCTTGTCGGGATCGGAAGTGCGACTGTGAAACTGACTACATGGGAGAGATTTGTGAACTGAGGAAATGTCCCAACAATTGTTCCAGGCACGGACACTGTGTGAACAATTTTTGCCAGTGTGATAGCGGTTATAAAGGTACTTTGTTTCTTTCTCATTTTGCCTTAACCCTTGTCCTGCTGAATATTCATATATACCACTATCACTACCGATTATCAACCAATCAGATTATTTGATGCAAATTATTGCAACAAATTCATAAACTGAATGACAAACAATGTAGATCCTGATCAGATGGCTTCTTCAGAAGCCATCTGATCTGGATCTTCATTGTTTGAAAGATAAGGCATATCAGGGATCAGCAGGACAAGGGTTAACCCAAGGGGACACAAATGTGTGCATTATATACACCCCAGATTTGCAGGATGAAAGCCTACATGGTAATCATGTTTAGTACTGCAGGGGTTTTTAACGAGAGGATGACTCTCCCTGCACTTGGGCCTCCAGTTTATACCCAGGTTTGAAAACGGCACACTTTATAACATTCATCCCTGCAAATGGTGCCAATGAGGCATGTTCAGACACTTAAATTTTATCACAACCATGGGGGATTGAAATAGAGGCCTCTAGCATCAGAGGCGATTGCACTAATTGCTGAGCTATCACTTCTCAACCGCTTATAGTTTATAACTTTATTTTGGGGATTATAAACAGAATCTTCTATTTCTATTCTGTGATATTTACTAATCCTTGAAGTGTAAGTACTCAGCCAGAGTGCATATACATGTATACATCTGACTATCAGCAACTTGTTGGCATTAAGAGGCAACTGTTTAAGTTACAAAAATTAGGTTCAAAGATACCATTTTTAGAAGTAAAAAAAAACAAACAAAATCTCTGATTTATTAAAAATTATTCTTATACCCGAAACATGTTGCATTTCTGATACTCAGTTTTCAGAAAAGTACTACAGGTACCTGCCAACTGTGACTTTAATTCTTAAGGGTTAGTGTTTTTTAGTCTGTCTGCAAGAAAATGAAGAAATCTCAAGCAAAATATTATCACACGTGTATTTGTAAATTAATGATATATAGTGATATTCTGCAGTAAACCCTTGTTCTTCTGAATATTCATATATGCCACACCCACTACCGATTATCAACCAATCAGATAACTTGATGCAAATTATTGCAACAAATTCAAAATCTGAATGGCAAACAATGTAGATCCTGATCAGATGGCTTCATCAGAAGCCATCTGATCTGGATCTACATTGTTTCAAAGATAAGGCATATCCAGGCTCAGCATGACCAGGGTTAAGGCTAGCTGAAATCAAGAGTAGCATAAAAATTCTAAAAATGCGGACACCTTGAGGACTTGTGTGTAATTCTCAACAAATTTGTTTCATGATCCAGCAAGGAGTCCAAAAGGTGCAGACAGAATGCCAAACAGTGTAGATCCTGATCAGGCTGCTCATCAGGAGCAGTCTGATCTGGGACTGTACAGTTTGCTTAGGCCTATCTGTCCCAGTACTTTGGATCATTATGGTACATCTTGTCTTGACCATTTATTTTAAAGGTTTCAGTTCTTCTTATGTTGTGTTTTCTTGATCCATTTTCCTTGTAAGAGACCACCTTTTGGACTCTTCAGAAGTGGTCTTACGTACCACTTTTGAATATTCCCAATGGTTATCTTAATGTAGGAATTTTACAATAAATGGCAAATTTAGAAGAAGAAAAAACACACCCATATTGTATAAAATGTTTGATGTTTAGCAATTGTTTTAGTAATGTTAGAGGTTTCTCTCCTTTTAAGTGTGTATGTTCTACACCCAGTGTGCGTTAGTCTGATACACCCTTCGGACTTAAAATGTGGTCTTAAAGAACGGTGCCAAAAGTGGTCTTAGGATAGGAATTTTACTGTACATATATATTTGGCAAAAAGTACAAATGGTACCTAGGGCTGGCTAATCGGAGCTAAAAAGATAATCGATTATCAGTCCTGTCACTGCGATCGATAATCGATTAGTAATCGTTAAGGTTTTTGCCAGAATTTTACCTGTCTGGCTTTCTGTCTTAGCATGGCTCTTACCATATGTTGCATTTTACCATATGTTTATTTGGACAGGCCTGAGCAAACAGTGTAGACCCAGATGAGATGCCGCATAATGCGGCGTCTCATCAGGGTCTGCACTGTTTGCCACCCATTCAGCTATTTTAGGCATAACTTTGGGTAGTAAATTGTACCTATCAAGTAATCGATTAAAAGCAAATCAGAAATGATAATCATTCTTGTGGAATTTATCGATTGATTAATCGATTATACGATTAATCGTGTCAGCCTTAATGGTACCCACAATTTATAAGGTTCGGTATTTTCTTAGTCTTCAAGAAGAGATGGCAAGTTCAAATAAACCATAGTAAACAAGATATCAGTATTTGAGCCATTGAAGTTTCACTGTAAGATGTATTTATTTCCTCAACAGGTTCTGACTGCAGTGAGTCTGTAGATGAAGAAAGTTGGGAGATGTTAGGCATTCTAGAGAAACCAGCAGGCAGGGCATCCGCAGCATCTGTCATAATAGGAGACCACTTGTGGGTGGCTGGTGGATACTCGTTCGGCAATGAAGCAGATTTTCTTATTAAGTATGTACAGTAAAAACCTCCAGAAATTGTCACCACTATTTAGAAGCCACCTCTCTTCAGCAACCACAGTAATTCCTCCTAAAGCACTTTGCTATATATTTAACCTCTGCTCAGCAGCCACCTCTCTTCAGCAGCCACCTCTCTTCAGCAGCCAGCACCACTTTACTAAATCTAAATTCACTCTATTAGGCAGTCATAACTCAACTGCCAAAATTGGGAGTTAATTTAGGAATCATTTCTTCTGTGGTGTGTTGCTGTTGCTTAAAATTTCCATTCTGATAACATTTTAAATAATATGTAATTAAATGAAAAAAAAATATATGATGGAGATGTGTCCGATCAAGCTGAATTGTTATGAAGTTAGACCATGATGTGGAGCAGGGCATATTGTTTCATGGTTACAGTTGGCCAATTTGAACAGTTATGCACCTTTGAAAATTTCTGTAAACATTTAGTTTCCAGCTAACTCCTCCTGCAATTAACATTTGATCAAGCTAAAACTTGATATATAATTAGACCATGATGTGGAGCAGGGCATATTGTTTTGACGTTACGGTCCACCAAATATTAAGAGTTATGCTCTTTTAAAAATTTCAGTAAACATTTTGTTTCCAGATAACTCCTACATTTTGCATCTGACAATGATGTGGAGCAGCACGTATTGTTTTGAGGTTACAGTCCACCAAATACTTACAAAGTTTTGCCCCTTTGAAAATTCCTGTAGACATTTTGTTTCCGGCTAACGCTTCCTACAGTTAACATTCGATCAAGCTGAAATTTGATATATAGTTAGACCATGATGTGGAACAGCACATATTGTCTCCAGGGTATGGTCCACCAAGTATTAATAGAGTTATGCCCCTTTGAAAATTTCTGTAAACATTTTATTTCTGGCTAACCTCCTACAATTTAGATCTGATCAAGCTGAAACTTGATATACAGTAAGACCATTATTTGTTGGCCAAGATGGTGAATCTTACTAGCAGTGCATAATGTTTAGATGTTAAGGTCCACCAAATACTAATAGAGTAAGGGCCCTTTCAAAATTTAGGTAAATATGAGTTATGCCCCTTTAAAAATTTCTGTTAACATTTTGTTTCCGGCTAACTTCTGCTACAGTTAATATTCGATCAACCTGAAAGTTGATATATAGTTAGATCATGATGTGGAGCAGTGCATATTGATTCGAGGTTATAGTCTACCAAATATTGGCAGAATTATGTCCCTTTAAAAATTTCTGTTATTGTTTTGTTTCTGGCTAACTTCTATAGCATAGTTCGCCAACAAATAGCTGGCAGTGACGTAGCTGACTATTTGAGCTATTTTACCGTTAGCCCCTTAAGCTTTGCATTGTTCAGAACAAAAACAAGTCGTGACGTCACTCAACTATTCCTCGACGGACAGTATATATCAGACTAAGCTAAGACTTTATAAATAGTGACAACATGATGCAGAGCAGTGCATCTTATTTCTAGGCTAAAGTCCACCAAATATTTGCAGAGTTATGTCCATTTGAAAATGGTGTAAACTTGATTAATAGTAAGACCATGATGTGAAGCTGTGCATATTGTTTCAAATACGCAGTTCACCAAATGTAATCAGAGTTATGCTCCTTTAAAAACTTCTGCAACCTATTTGTTTCCAGCTAACTGCTCCTACAATTTACATCTGATCAAGCTGAAACTTCTTGATGTATAGTTTCACATATTGATTTGAGGTTACAGTCCATCAAATATCACTAGTAATGGCCCTTTGAAAATTGTAAGCTAATTCTTCTAATAGTTTACATTAGATCAAGCTGAAACATTGTCAAAAGTAACACCATGATGTACAGTGAACGCTATTAAGACCACCTAAAATTAAGACTAATTCTGCTTTTAAAACATTATTTTGAAGGGTGCACTTAATATTTCTTTGTGTTTCCTGGTCACAGTGTCCTCAGGGACCACCTTTGGGACTGTTCAAAAGTGGTCTTAAAGACCACTTTTGAACAGTCCCAAAGGTGGTCTTAATATAGGAATTTCACTGTATACAATGAACCTTAAATGACTTGAACACCAGTGACTTATTTACCATTACTGATTCAAACTACTCAGTCCCTTTAGAATTCTCATACCCGCCAGGTTGGCAACGTCATTTCAAGAAGATTGATTGTTGTATCTTTTGTATGGTCCTTCTCTCTCTTTGTTGATTCAGAAAGGGCAGTTGTCAGCTTCTGGCGAAAGTGCAATGTACTTATATATAAATAAGCCTCAGGAAAAGTCTGGTAAAGTAACCTGACTGGCTTGATATGACCTAAGTAGTGTTGACTGGGCCTTTAAACTCCAAACAATGAACAAATCACAAAGGACAACATTTTATAGTTTTCTGAGCAATGTATGAGAGAACTGTTATTACTCGAAATACTGAAACAAATTTAAAAATTGTTTATACTTTGAAGCTTATATGGAATGGATAGAGCTTCAGGGGAAGTAGCTCTTTCCAAAGTATTTTTCATCTACTTTCATTAGGGGTCTACTCTATAAGGGAAGAATTTGCTCCAGAGGAGAATATTCTTCCCCTTAAGGGGAATGGGTTCACCTTCAGGGGAGACAACTCCTGCAAAAGTATTTCTGTCTCCCATGTCAATAGGGGTACTCGGGAGCCAATTCTTTCCTTTAAGGGTAGACCCCTTTTTCAGTGGGACAGGACTTATAGAAAAATAAACTGGAAGTCCCGAACGCTATCTCCCTCTGAAAAATGGTGGAAAATCTGCCAGGGATGCCAATTCTCCTTAAGAGTAGACCTTTTTCTGTTTCAGGGCCTTAGTTTAATTAAAAGCAAACAGGAAGTCCCTAAAGTTGTCTCCCTTGCTAAAAATAGCAGAAAATATGCCAGTAGTATCCTTTCTCCTTTAAAGAGTGAATATGTTTGTATAATTTTTGCCCTATTTTATTTAAATGATATTTTTTCAACTTCAAACTTGTTAATAGAAGCCTCTGTGGTGTAGTGATTAAGAATCAGGTGTGCTGGGTTTGATTCCAGGCTTCTCCAGACTTTTGGATGAGTCCATAAACCAAGATCCTGTCTCCATATGACCTTAGTTGTTGGTCGGACATAAAACTCAAACACACATACACAGAAGATTTTCACATTTTTGTGATACCATTCATTGTTTAGCTGAACTGTTTCAATGTTTATTTCTTGCAGGTTTAACATAAAAACCAGACTTTGGGAGCCAGTTACTGTCACATCAACTGACAACCCAGAATTCTTATATGGTCATGTTCTTGGAGTTTATAAGGTAAGATCCACCATCTTGGCCAACAAATAAATTTTTCATCAGGGCCCAGATATTCAAAACTAACAAAGTCATTTAACCTATTCCAGCCCCTACCTTTGCAAACAGTGTTCATCCAGATCAGATTGCTTCTGAAGAAGCCATCTGATCTGGATCTACACAGTTTGTCATTTAGTTTGTGAATTGAACAAATACATTATACCAAATAATTTGATTGATTCAGAGTTAGAAATGGGTGTGGCAAAATTAATTTATTCAATAGGATAAGGGTTAAACCAAGTAATCAGTATGACAAGAAACCTACTTTTGTTGAAAAACTGTAAAAAGCTTTTGAAGATTGTAGTTTATTAGGTAAGATTAGCCCTCTTTGCCAACAAACGTTCTTCATCTGGGCCAAGTTATTCAAAGTAATAAAGCCAGCTCGGTAGCTCAGTTGGATGCATGAATATTGGTGATTAGATACCTGTCGTGGGGTCGGCACCATTCTTTCCTGGCGAATGATCATGAAATCTTTTCTATGGTCATTCTCTCTCTTTGGCTGATTCAAGAAAGGCATTTGTAAGTTTCAGGCAAAAGAATGTGCACTGTTTGTTAACCACTTTTGTATAAGCCAGCCCAGGAAATGTGGCTGGATAAACTGGCTGGCTCAATATTACATGTTTGGTGTTGACTGGGCCATACAACTCCAAAACAAAATTCATCGTTAGAACTTCAAAGAAACTCATATTTTTGCAGAAAAATTGCAGGAGATACTTCTTATACTGATAGCACAGAAGTAGAAAACTGTGCTAATCACCTAATGTCTAATAATATCTAAGCTTTTTAAGAAAACATAGTAGTTCCTGGGCAAGCTTTGCGATTTCTTCTTGTTTTCTGGTCATTCCGGCTGTACTTCATTGAAAGATATGGTGCATACCATAAAAATACTGAAAATTCAGACCCCTTGAGGACTTGCTGTAATTCTCCTAAAATTTTAACATTTGTTTCATGATCCAGCAAAGAGTCCAAAAAGTGTAGATGGATTCGCAAACAGTGTAGACCCTGATCAGACTGCTCCTTCAGGAGCAGTCTGATCTGGGTCTGCACTGTTTGCTAAGGCCTGTCTGTCCCAACACTTAGGATCATTACAGTAGGTGTAATCTAAAGTTTTCTTTCATTTGAACCTTACATTCTTCAATTCTTCAATTTTTTCCGGACCCTAATAGTGTTGACTGTTTGAATGCAAAACAGTAACCATCTTCATGCATTTCAGAACTGTTTATACATGCATGGCGGTGTCTCGGGGCAGCATATAGAAAGTCGACTGTGGATCTTCAACCTGACTACAAGTGCCTGGTCATACCACGATTACAACGACACCTTCGCACTGGCTGGCCACAGTGCTATCATCCTCGATAATGTCATGTATGTTATATTTGGACACAGCCCACTGTATGGATACCTGAACAGGGTGCATGAAATCAGGTTAGGTAAGTATCTGTCAAAAAACTAAAGGCCTTAATGTAGCTGCAGATAAGGTGGAATGACAAGGATAATGAGTGAGTGAGTGTTTCAGTTTAGCTGAGGTCATACGGAGACGGGACATCGATTTAAAGACTCATCCGAAAGTCTGGAGAAGCCCGGGATCGAACCTGCGACCCCTGGTTTACAAGGTGAGTAGCGTAACCACTCGACCACGGAGGCTTCTGACAAGGATAATGAAGAGATAGCATATAAATCCTAAAAACTCGGACACCTTGAGAACTTGCTGTAATTCTCCTACACTTTTAACAAATTTGTTCCATGATTCAACAAGACGTCCAAAAGGTGCAGACAGAATGCCAAACAGTGTAGATCCTGATCAGACTGCTCCTTCAGGAGCAGTCTGATCTGGGTCTGCACTGTTTGCTAAGGCCCATCTGTCCCAGTACATAGGATCATTACGGGAGTTTTTCTTTTTTCTCAGTAAAATCGTATATTGTAGGTACTTGTTAGAATCGCCTAATAGACCCAGATCAGACTACTCCTTCAGGAGCAGTCTGATATGGGTCTGCACTGTTTATCTGTCCCAAAATTAGGATCATTATGGTAACTCTTTATCATATAGCTATAAATATATTGTTGGGATGGCTTGGTGAGACAAAAGTGATGTGTATCTTGTGTCACTGGAGTTGTCCACAGTCTGATATTGGCTTACAGTTTGGCAAGGCTTGTAGTCCTTTCAGCGGGTAGAGGGGGAATGTTGTTATGTCTTCTGTTTCTACACTTCCATTTATTTTCCCCTTTCTCCCTTGTCCCTCACCTTTATCTCCTCTACTATCTCTTATCTATCTTTCTCTGGGAGACGACACAAAATGAATATTGAGAGTTAGATCATCAGTTGTATTGTCGCAAATTTCATCTCATTGCAATGTAATACCTACAGTGGCGACTTAATGCTTACTTTGACGACTCCTAAGTGTGGCTGTATACTTATTACTGAAAACTTACCTTCCAGGGGCCAGTTGTTAAAAACTAAGGATGTCATTAGTTAACGTATCGTTAAAACTTTGATTATTAAATATGGCAAATATGCCAATATTTTTGCTGAAAAATGTGAGCAGCTTTTGCAAATGCAAAAATACCACTGTATTAGGCATTGTTCTTACTAGAACAGTTAACAATTTGACCAGTAATGAGCTCGTTAAGCTAATTATTCGAACAACTACCCCTAATTCCCTTGTTTCAGATGAACCTGAGTATCCTGTGTTGTCCCCTAGTACGAAGGGAGCTCTAGTAAAGGGTTCCTATGGTCACAGTAGTGTCTTCTATGAGAAAACAGGAGAAATTTTTGTCTATGGTGGCTACCAGTCCGGCAGCATTTCACAGTACTCTCTTACAGATAAACTCTACTCTTACAAACCAAAGGAAAGACTATGGTAAATAGATGTGCTTTAGCTGAACCCTCTAGATATATCATTTTTTTAAACGGTATAGATCCAGATCAGCTGGCTTCTGAGAAGCCAGCTGATCAGGATCTATCCTGTTTTCATTCTGCTTCTGAATCCATGGTAAAATTGAAAACCTGCAACACAAATGGCTGAAAATTGGGGAGGAGTGTAGTATATTAAAATATTCAGCAGGTAATGGGTTAAATAAAAAAGGGAGTTTGGCACCAGAAGCTCAGTGGACTTAACCCATATGATGCCAGTCGTGACAATTGTTATCTGCTTTGTCGTCTGCCAGTTACTTTAAAAGTCATTTTTCAAACATTGTGAACCCAGATCAGACTGCTCCTAGAGCAGTCTAATCTGGGTTCACGCTGTTTGCCTGTCTGCAAAAATATTTTTAAAAAGTTTGCAGACGACATATGCAGACGACATTTTCAGATGTAGATTTTCTCAGCATTTTAAGGGTTAATAATCTCCATAAGCTAGAAGGTTTCAGTCTCACTAGAGTCAGAAATCTTCTGGGCCCCGATGTTGAAAACCATTCTAACGTTGGTCGTCTATATAGCCAATGGTTAAATCCAGTGATTTACTGAGTGACAAATCACTAGGCGAAAAAGCGTGACGCAAAGAGCCGCCAGTTTATGACATTTTGCCACGTCATTGATAGTTTCCTTGACGTTAGACGGAGTAACGTCTTTTTCATGCATTCATGTATGTTACAAAAACAGATAACTGCATGTGTTACAGTCAAAAATGTTGGCAGGATTTCGTCGAGTGAGTGAGTGAGTGAGTGTTTGAGTTTTACATGCCACCAACAGCTAAGGTCATACGGAGATGGGACCTTGGTTTAAAGACTCATTCGAAAGTCTGGAGAAGCCCGGGATCGATCCTGCGATCCCTGGTTTACAAGGGGAGTAGCGTAACCACTACACCACGGAGGCTTCTAGGATTTCTTTGAACAATGGAGGAATGTTGAGAGAATATGAAGGAAACAACAGTATTTAGTCGACTTGTTGGTCATTTGTAAGTAGATAAATCACTCGCATTACATCCTTGTGATTTGATCTACCTTACAACTGACCTCCAAACAGTGATATATTACTCAACAAATCACTGCTAGAGCCGATCTATTTCCTAAACAAAGTTGTAAGGTAACACTTGCAAAGGACACTGTACAGAAGTACAGTGCACAAGGGCCATAACTATATTTACAATATCAGTGGAGTTATTGGACTTGGTATTTTTTGCATCACATTAACAGTCTGTTTAATGAGCTCCCTCGAAAATTCCAGTTTACACAGTAAAAAGTTACATTTTTGATCTACATTTCAGTAAAATGCGCTAAAGCGGGGGTATAGCAGTCAATTCCTCTGACAGTTCTAGGTCTTAATTACTGTCAGGGCCATTCAAAATACTTTGAAGGCTTTAGAAAGTTAGTTTGGCCACATGGAATATTTTTTTCATTTGTACTCTTTCTAATTTAGTATGTTACTTATTTAGTATGTACAAATATTCTTCAGGACAGAGTTGGCTGTAAGTGGTTCACCACGTTACTTACACACAGCTGTGGTTATGGATGATTTGATGCTTGTATTTGGTGGGAACACACACAATGACACACAGATCAGTCTCGGGGCAAAATGCTACTCACCGGACTTCTTGGCATATAATCCAGGTATAACATGTCAAATTACTTTGCATACAGAACACGTGTATGTACAGTCAAACTTCAATGGCTTGAACACGTTTTGGACCTCTAAAATCTGTTTGAGACAGGGCTAGTTTGAGCCACTGAGGATTACTGCCAGGAGGCATAATGAGATACTTTTGCACATCTTTTCAATGTTCTATTATGAAAATGTATGCTGTGTTAACTCATTCGAATACCCTCAATGAGGTGATTCGTATGAGTACACACAGCATACATTTGCCAGATGAAAGCTGAAAACCCCAAATAATCACCCACTGTTCTTAAGTAGAGGATTTACCTAGCAACTCAAGAACAGGTTCAACTCAGCCATGGTAAGCGCACTTTCGGTGTTCGAGCCATCAAACTTCTACTGTGTACAGTCACACTAGAATGGCTCAGACACCTTCGAGGCTGTAAAAATGTTTTTATGTTCCCGGTTGCGATAGCGGGGAGATATTGTTTTTGCCTGTCTGTTTGTTGGTTTGTACGTGGACAACTTTAACATTGGTCATAACTTTTTAACCGTTGGAGATAGTGAGTGAGTGAGTTTGAGTTTTACGTCCCACCAACAGCTAAGGTCATACGGAGACGGGACCTCGGTTTAAAGACTCATCCAAAAGTCTGGAGAAGCCCGGGATCGATCCTGCGATCCCTGGTTTACAAGGCGAGTAGCGTAACCACTACACCACTGAGGCTTCTCCGTTGGAGATAGAGTATTCATATTTGGCATGAACGTTCCTTGTGACAAGAGCTTCACAGTCATGCAAAAAAATTTGACCTTGACCTTTGACCTACTTAAAAGAAAAAACTAACATTGGTCATTACTTTTGAACCGCTTGAGATACAGCCTTCATATTTGGCATTTATGTTCCTTGTGACAAAAGCTTTACATTCATGCAAAAAAATTGACCTGTGACCTAGACCTTTGACCTTCTTAAAAAAAAACAAAAAACATTTTGGTCATAACTTTTGAACCATTTGAGATACAGTCTTACTATTTCGCATGTATGATCCTTGTGACAAGAGCTTTACATTCACACAAAAAGTTTTGAAGTGACCTTGACCTTTGACCTACATAAAAGAAAAAGTTAACATTGGTCATAACTTTTGAACTGTTTGAGATACAGCCTTCATATTTGGCATGTAGGTTCCTTGTAACAAGAGTTTTACATTCATGCAAAACTTTTTGACCTGTGACCTTGACCTTTGACCTACTTCAAAGAAAAAACATTTTGGTCATTACTTTCGAACCGTTTGGGATAGAGCCTTCATATTTGGCATGTAGGTTCCTTGTGATAAGAGCTTTACATTCATGCAATTTTTTTTTACCATGACCTTGACCTACTTAAAAGAACAAATAAAATTATCATAACTTTTGAATCATTTAAGATAGAGCCTTCATATTTGGCATGTAGGTTCCTTGTGACAAGAGCTTTACATTCATGCAAAATTTTGTGACCTTGACCTACTTTAAAGAAAAAAATATTATTGTTCATAACTTTCGAACCGTTTTAGATAGAGCCTTCATATTTGGCATGTAAGTTCTTTGTGCCAAGCGCTTCCCACTCAAACCAAAAATCATGACCTGTGACCATGAATTTGAACTGGGACCAACCTGAAAAAAAATGACCATGCCCGGGGACATGTTCCTGTTTCACAAACACATCTTGTTTCAGATGGGCAGTTTATCTCAGGGTTAATCATGCACCAGGTAAGAAAGTATAGGGACATCTTTGCAATCGTCTGTAAAGTAAAAGGATGAGGAGATACTGCCAGAACACACAACATACCTGAGTATACTCAGTAGAATGGCCTCATTGAGGTGATTCTAATGAGTATACACAACAATCCTGAGTGTACTCTAGAATTGCCTAAATGAGGTGATTCTAATGAGTGCTGAAAACATACCTGAGTATACTCAGTAGAATGGCCTCACTGAGGTGATTCTAATGAGTACACACAACATATCTGAGTGTATTCAGTAGAATTGCCTCAATGAGGTGGTTTTAATGAGTACACACACATACCGGAACGGACAATCTGTATCTACTTTGTTTGCTAAGGTAGGGTTTGTCGTTTTCAGCAGGATAAGGGTTAAAGGATGTTTTTCTTATTTCTTCATACAATCCTGTATTATCGGTACACGCATAAAGCAGCTTTTGGCCGAATTCTTTCTTATTTCTTCATACTATAATGTTATTAATCAAGTAATTTCGTATCGGCCCAGTTACAGGTCCGAGGTCTGCTGTATTGGCACGAAGCCGAAGGCCAATACAGCTGACCGAGGACCTGTAACTGGGCCAATACGAAATTACTTGATTAATGACAATTTTATTAATTGAAGCAATTAAAAACATGATTTATGATTTTTGAATATTGGTTGACCTAGTGTAATATAGGATAATCTATTAATAAAATCCTGTATTATCGGTACATGCACAAAGCAACTTTTGGCCAAATTCTTGTTCATAAATATTTCCTGACTCTATTTTGTTACTTTAAGAGTATCAATATTCGATACAGAAATTTCCTGGGTTATTGTTATGATATTTTGTATATATTTGCAGATTGTAATTCCTGGCATTCTCTGGCCTCATCTAGAATACCAGTGTCATCAGCCCGCTATGGTCACACTGCACAGGTTTATAAAGAGTGAGTATAATGAAACATTAGATAACCCTTTTTGTACCAAAAGGAATCTTCCAACTTATATAGAGTCCATTTCAGAATTTAGGGGTGTCAGGTTGTGTTTTCTTCAAAATTGATTTGGAAAATTGCTGAACTTTTTTCAAATAGTATAAGCCCTGATCAGATGCCATGGCGTCTGATCTGGGCCTGCACTGTTTGCCAAGGTACCCCTTGAGACATTACTGGTACTGAATAAGTTAAGTAAGAATATATTTCTGAAGACAGGTGCATGCTGGATAAAGGTACATTTCTGCTTATTTGCTTTTGAAGAATCAGAAAATAGTGTTTGTTTATATAGATACACCACAACCTCTTTATAACACTATTAATGGGGTCCAAAGCAGAAACCGTGTTACTTAAACAACCGAGTTGTATCCAAACAAAAATGTGTAGATTATATGGAAACGTCAAGGAAAAATTCCGTCCTTTAGA
Organism: Lucinisca nassula; assembly: GCA_963580285.1. Classification (NCBI taxonomy): domain Eukaryota; kingdom Metazoa; phylum Mollusca; class Bivalvia; order Lucinida; family Lucinidae; genus Lucinisca; species Lucinisca nassula. The sequence continues at coordinate 184,613,406 of OY757010.1, forward strand.
ATAGCGATGTCCGTGTGGGTGGGGGGCTGGCCGTCCGTGTCCCGGTTAACCAAAAGGTTAACCCTGAAAAAGCCTGTCCATAATGCCATATGGCGTTTTCCTTGTTCTATATACTCTACACATTTTTGGTATCCATCTTGAAACCGTGTTATATCAAAACCATGTTATAATGAACCTTGTTGTAATAAGGTTGTGGTGGAATTGCTTCATTCATTCTCTTACTACTTAGGATCTGAGCAGTGATCAGACCGCATCTGAGAGCCCAGGCTCCGCAACTAAAGGTTAGATGTTTCGTCTTGGGCTCCATGGTGTAGCTGTTAAGATACTTGCCAGATAAACCAGGGGTCTTGTGTTCAATTCTGAACTTCAGACTTTTGGATGAGTCTTTTAAACCGAGGTCCCATCTCCATATGACTTTAGCTGGTGGTTGAACAAATATGTCCAAATTTGACGTATTAAAACAATAAGTTGGTTAATATGCACAAATTACCAATTTTTCCCTCTTTATCATAAAAACACAATAATTGAAATGTAAGATTGATCTTTTATCACTGTTTCAAATGCATCAAACTGCATTATCTTAATCTCTAAATTAGTTTCGTCTATACTTCTTGATTTTGTTTGTTTGATTTGAGGTTTAACGTCCCCGTCAGCACTGTAAAGGTCATTTTGGAGACGTTGCTTCCAATTTTGTGGGACGTTTACCCGACATTGAGATGAAATGACATCTCAAGCCCTGTCGCCCAATGAAACCAATAGGGTTTATAAGCATGGACGGTCCGCCTCCCACCGCGGTTCCTGAACAGGCTTAGATCCTCTAAGCGGTTTACCAGTACTAGTGTGCGGGCCGAATGCCGCTCTGCGTGGAAGCATCATGCAGGCCATATATTTCTTCAAGCCCCTATGGGCGGGGGCTTCTATACTTCTTGAAAAAGTACAGTGAAATTCCACTATTAAGTCCACTTAAAATTAAAACTAATTCTGCTTTAAAAAGCTTTATATTTCGTAGGTTGCAGTTATTCTTTCTTTGTGTTTTCTGCATACAGTGTCCTCTGGTCAGAGACCACCTTTGGGCCTGATCAAAAGTGGTCTTAAAGATTACTTTTGAACAGGCCCAAAGGTGGTCTTAGTAATGGAATTTTACTGTATTTGATGTGCACTTCAAAGGTAATAAATCTGAAATCTAAGAAAAACAAAACAATGGAATAGTTCACTGAAGTTGAAGACCTTACTGCTGTTCTTGGTTGTTTTAACCTTTGTTATACTGAATAAATTTATTTCGCCACAACTATTTGACTATCAGCCAATCAAATTACTTGATGTAATTTATTCCTATAAGTTCACCTGCTGAAGGACAAACACTGACGATCCAGATCAGATGGTTTTCCAGAAGCCATTTGATCTGGATTTGCACTGTTTGCAAATGCAGAGTGCTTGTCCTGGTTCAGCAAGACAAGCATTATGGGTAATTGATAATTCCTAAAGGGGAAGCAACTCTGTATGAAAGTTAACAGGAAGTTTTTCAAGTTGTCTCCCTTATAAAAAAATCTTGAGTGCACAGCCGGCCTCGGTAGCTCAGTCAGATGTGCGTCTGACTGGTGATCAGGAGGACACAAGTTCGATACCTGCCGGGGTCGGCAACATTCTTTTGTGGAGATTGATCATGAAATCTTTTCTACTATCATTCTCTCCCTTCCGCCGATTCAAGAAGGGCAGTTGTCAGTTTCTGGCGAAAGAATGTGCACTTTACTGGTTAACCTCTTATGTATAAGCTTGCCCAGGAAAAGTGTGGATAGGTAAACTGACCAGCTACAAAATGACATAAAATAGTGTTGACTGGGCCATTAAACTCCAAAAATTAAAAATTGGAAAGATACAGTATTCATACCTGTTTTATTTTCGCAGTACTGACAGCAAGTCTAAGATGTACCTGTTTGGAGGATTCACTGGGGTCATGTTGAATGATGTCATTGAATATATACCAGGTAAGATACTTACTGTTTTTACCTTATATGTTTGGCATCTCCAAAGTGTTGACGGGGACGTTAAACCTCAAACCAAACTATACGTTTGGAGATCTCAACTCCTTACCATACTTGTCAAGCACAATTTACTACCGTATGCTGTATCTAAAAATAGCGGGATGAGAGGCAAACATTGTAGACCCTGATGATGCATTCTACAGTGTCTTCTCATCTGATGCCACATTCTGTGGCATCTTATCTGGGTTTTCACTGTTTGCTCAGGGCTATCTTTAGTAAATATTGTATCCAGATGATCTTGTTCATTGGAGCTTCAATAACTCGAATAACATTGTGACCATGAAAATTTGTGGGAGATAGGGTTAGTTGAACTACTGTGTCCAGTTGGTCAAAGCATTGTTAGCTTAACGAGCTTGTTAGTGGTAAAATTGTTAACTGTTCTAGCAAGTACAACACCTAATATAGTGTTATTTTTGCTAAAAAAATGAGAGCATTTGCAAAAGCTGCTCACATTTTTTCAGCAAAAATATTAGCATATTTGCCATATTCTTAACGATATGTTAACTAACAACATCATTAGATTTGAGTAACTGGCCCCTGAAGGTTAATCATAGTACCAGTCATGATTTTGTTTTGTTTGATTTGAGGTTTTACGTCCCCATCAACACTGTAAAGGTCATTTTGGAGACGTTGCTGCCAATTTTGTGGGACTTTTACCCGACATTAAGATGAAATGACATCTCAAGCCCTGTCGCCCAATGAAACCAATAGGGTTTATTAGCATGGACTGTCCACCTCGCAGCGCGGTTCCTGGACAGGCTTAGATCCTCTAGGTGGTTTACCATTACAAGTGTGCGGGCCGGATTCAGCTTTGCGTGGAAGCATCATGCAGCCCATATATTTCTTCAAGCCCGGCAAAGTGGGGATGACCTCAGCTTACTGTCTTAGGCTCTGACAAGCATTGGCAGCAACTGACACACTGAAAATGTTGCCTTAGAAAATAAAGGTTTTTACTTGCCCTTTTGAAAAATGAAACGTACGAGGGTCCTTCAAAAAGTTTTGTCACTAATAGGTTTCAGTAGTTTTATCGTATGTATTTCTGATAACGCTTCATTGACCTTAAATAGCCTTCAAATAGCTACTGATAACAGTTTAATTTCTACAAATTGCTTTTGTAATGACAGAGATATGTGGAATTGAACTACATGCTGTCATATACACTGGCCAATTTAGGATGTAAAATGGACAGAAAGGCTGAAATTCGCAGCTACATTAAATGCCATGTTAGGCTTGACATAGTTTCAAGTCAGATTTGATGAATTGTTTGGCATATATGAACCTCTTTCCATTTCAAAGCGCACAGTTTATCGGTGGGTCAAATCTTTTAAAGCTGGTAAATCATCGGTCAAAGATGATACCTGTGTTAATTGGCCGAAGACCTCCCTCAACACATAGGTTGTGGGTACTCTTTAGAACCGCCTCATTCTAATGAGCACCCACAACCTGTTTGCAGTATAAATAGGAAAACTATCACATATTTTCATCAGAAAAGTAGCCATATTGGAGATGTGAAAAAAATGCACTAAGTTGCACAGGTGAGCGTGTGTGTTTCAGTTTTACGTCCCACCAACAGCTAAGGTCATACAGAGAAAGGACCTTGGTTTAAAGACTCATCCGAAAGTCTGGAGAAGCCCGGGATCGATTCTGCAATCCCTGGTTTATCAGGCGAGTAGCATAACCACTACACCACAGAGGCTTCTAAGTCGCACGGGTCTGTTATCGTACTGTCGAGCTCTGAAACAGAAGGTTAGATGTTTCTTTCCGTGCACTCACATTTTTGCCTGCCTCTGATTAATGATCGGCTTGATATGAGTGAAATAATTTTGAAATGGTCATTAACCAACAGTCGAAAAAAAAAATAAATAACACCAGTTTTAAAGAATACCCACAGCATTACATTAGGATAACATACCTGTGCAACACAGAGCATTCTTTCACATCTCAAAAATGGCTACTTTTCCGATGAAAATCTGTGATAATTTTCCTATTTGTAGTGCAAACATAGGTCGTGGGTGCTTGTTAGACTGAAGCGGTTCTAAAGACTACCCACAACCTATGTCTTGGAGCAGAAATAAGAAAAATAATGTATACCCGTGTAAACCGCAGTTTTTATGCCCCTGCCATTCGAAGAATGCTGGAAAGGGCATATAGCGTTGCCCCTGTGCGTCCGTGCGTCCTAAACTTAAACGCAGTCAATAACTTTCAATAACTTTCTTATTTCTGGATGGATTTTGAAATTACTTTGTAGAAATGTTAACCATCATGAGAGGATGTGTCAGGTGCAAAACCCAGGTCCGTACCTCCAAAGTCAAGGTCATACTTAGAGGTCAAAGGTAAAAAAAAGGGTCCGAAACTTAAATGTAGTCAATAACTTTCTTATCGCTGGATGGATTTTGAAATTACTTGGCAGAAATGTTGGCCATCATGAGACAATCTGCCTCACACAAAACCAAGGTCTTTACTGCCAAGGTCAAGGTCATACTTAAAGGTCAAATGTGAAAAAAGGGTCCAAAACTTAAACACGGTCAATAACTTTCTATGGATGAATACGAACATAGACATATTTTCAGGTGGGGGCATCTGTGTCCTATGGACACATTTCTAGTCTTTATACAAAGTGGGATTTAGAGAGGTGTTCATTTTACAGACTTGTTCATGTGTGTACTTTGATTTTAATTGTTATTTTGTGTAAACTTTTACAGGAATGTGTTCAGTATACCAAAACCAAACAGCTTGCCTATCAGCATTCCCTGGTACAGTTTGTGTTTGGAATGTAAAAGAAGGATGTTTATCACAAGAAGAAGCTTCATTTAAGAAGGAAATCAATGTCATCATTGACTTTGAACGTGCTCAGAATTGTTCAACGACAAAAGGTAAGAATGTTAGTTCATACTGCCAGATAAGGATACATAACTAGGATAATTTTAGGATAATTTTTCTCATTTCTTCATTAAAACCTTAGTAGAATTGGCTCTATGAGGCAATTCTAACAAGTACCCACAACATATGCACCAGATCGGTTCACTAGATTGCTAAACAGGATAGATATCTGACCAGCTTGGTTCATTAGACTATTAAACAGGATAGATAATTGTCCTGATTGGTTTATTAGGGCCCCGCACTGAAAGTGTGGGTGCCCTATAGTAATCACTCTGTCCGTCCGTCTGTCTGTCTGTCTGTCTGTCCGTCTGTCCGTCCACAAATTTTTTTATCCTCCATAACTTTCTTATTCCTGGATGGATTTAAATATTACTTGGCAGAAATGTTAACCATAATGTGATGGAGTGTTGCGCGCAAGACTCAGGTCCGTACCTCAAAGGTCAAGGTCATACTTAGAGGTTAAAGGTCAAAAAAGGGTCTTTCCTGTGTCCAATTAATAACTTTGTTATTATTCCTGGATGGATTTAAATATTACTTGGCAGAAATGTTAACCATAATGTGGCCCCGCACTGAAAGTGTGGGTGCCCTATAGTTATCACTCTGTCCGTCCGTCTGTCTGTCTGTCTGTCCGTCTGTCCGTCCACAAATTTTTTTTATCCTCCATAACTTTCTTATTAGGGCCCTGCACTGAAAGTGTGGGTGCCCTCTGTCCGTCCGTCTGTCTGTCTGTCTGTCTGTCCGTCTGTCCGTCCACAAATTTTTTTATCCTCCATAACTTTCTTATTCCTGGATGGATTTAAATATTACTTGGCAGAAATGTTAACCATAATGTGATGGAGTGTTGCGCGCAAGACTCAGGTCCGTACCTCAAAGGTCAAGGTCATACTTAGAGGTTAAAGGTCAAAAAAGGGTCTTTCCTGTGTCCAATTAATAACTTTGTTATTATTCCTGGATGGATTTAAATATTACTTGGCAGAAATGTTAACCATAATGTGGCCCCGCACTGAAAGTGTGGGTGCCCTATAGTTATCACTCTGTCCGTCCGTCTGTCTGTCTGTCTGTCTGTCTGTCCGTCTGTCCGTCCACAAATTTTTTTTATCCTCCATAACTTTCTTATTAGGGCCCTGCACTGAAAGTGTGGGTGCCCTATAGTAATCACTCTGTCCGTCCGTCTGTCTGTCTGTCTGTCTGTCTGTCTGTCTGTCCGTCCACAATTTTTTTCCTACTCCTCTGATAGCGCTGCCGGGGCCCTAGTCAGTTTTACTGACAGCTCTAGTTAGACTTCTGAACAGGGTAGATAACTGTCCTGATTGGTTTATTAGACTGCTGAACAGGATAGATAACTGACCTGATTGGTTTATTAAACCTCTTAAAAGGGTAGATAACTGTCCTGATTGGTATATTAGACTGCTTAACGGGATACATAACTGACCATATTGGTTCATTTAACTGCTAAAAAGGATAGATAACTGACCTGTTTATTAGACTGCTAAACAGGGTAGATAACTGACCTGATTGGTTTATTAAACTACTAAACAGGATAGATATCTGACCAGAGTGGTTCATTACACTGCTAAACAGGGTTGATAACTGACCTCTAAACAGGGTAGATAAGTTCATAACTGACCTGATTGATTTATTAGACTGCTAAACAGGATAGATAACTGTCCTGATTGATTTATTAGACTGCTAAACAGGATAGATAACTGTCCTGATTGATTTATTAGACTGCTAAACAGGATAGATAACTGTCCTGATTGGTTTATTAGACTGCTGAACAGGATAGATAACTGACCTGATTGATTTATTAATCCACTAAAAAAGGTAGATAACTGTCCTGATTTGGTTTATTAGACTTCTAAACAGGATAGATAACTGACCAGATTGGTTTATTAAAATGTTGAACAGAGATAAGGAAACAGTTTGCATCTAAAAAGAACAGTTTCTGTCTTTAAATATTATCACTTGAAGACTGAGTGAGTGTTTGAGTCTTATGTCCCACCAACAGCTAAGGTCATACGGAGACGGGACCTCGGTTTAAAGACTCATCCGAAAGTCTGGAGAAGCCCGGGATCGATCCTGCGATCCCTGGTTTACAAGGCGAGTAGCGTAACCACTACACCACGGAGGCTTCTATCATTAGAAGAATGGAGGTAAAAATATATTATAGCAGATTGATAAGATCCTTCTTAGGTCACTTTGGAGACTTTGGAAGCACTTGTCTCTGATGCTTAAGGGGAATAGGTAAATTTGTTTAAATTAGGAGAATTACAGCGAGTCCTCAAGGTGTCCGAATTTCTAGGACTTGAATGGTATGGGTGCTTGTTAGAAGTCTCATGAGTACCCACAACTTACATTTTTAGCAAGAACAGAAAAAATGTTTATCCCTGCAAAACCCTAATTTTCTTTATATAAAGTGGGATTTACAGGAGATGTTCATTTCATGGACTTCCAGTTGACATGATGCTTCTCCTCACCTAGAACTTCTGTAAAAATTCGGGCACCTTGAGGACTTGCTGTAATTCTCCTGAAATTTTAACAAATTTGTTTCATGATCCAGCAAGGAGTCCAAACGGTGCTGATGGAATGGCAATTAGTGTAGACCCTGATCAGACTGCTCCTTAAGGAGCAGTCTGATCTGGGTCTGCACTGTTTGCTTGGTGCTTTGGCCTATCTGTTCCAATACTCAAAATCTGTACAGTGTGCTGTATGTGTTTGCAGGTGCTGATCTGTTTTGCAAGAACATGAAGACATGTGGCTCCTGTCTATCAACTGCCTACAACTGTAAATGGTGCTCAAATAATTGTTCCTCGGTCTGCTCAGCCACTGACCAGGTAAGACTTGTAGCTACAATAAATATTGCAGAATACCACCCAAGTTTACATGTGACACCCTCAGTGGCCTAGATGGCCCCCGTTCATCGGGGCTTGCAGAAATAGATTGGGCTGCATGATGTTTCCACGCAGAGCTAAAACGGACCGCACATGACTACTGGTAAACCGCTTAGAAGGCGTAGGCCTGCCCAGGCAAAGTGGTACGAGTCAGACCCTCCATACATGTAAACCTTATTGGTTACGTTGGGCGACAGAGATTGAGATGTCATTTCATTTCAATGTTTGGTAAAAGTTCCACAAAATTGGAAGGAACGTCTCCAAAATGACCTAAATAGTGTTGATGGGGATGTAAAACTTCTAATCAAACTAAGTCAGTGGCCTAGAGGTTAAGAGCGCTGTCTTTTAAACATTAGGCCTCTTACTGCTGTAGGTTTGAGCCCCAGTCAGATCATGTGAGATCCCAGGTTCTGCAATAGGTCGGGATTTTTCTCCGGATACTTCGGTTTTTGCCCACCTCTGATTAACGATGAGCCTGATATAAGTGAAAGAAGGCCATAGAATTTGAAAGCCAAAACTAAGGAATGAAATGAAAAAAGAAGGAATAAAGAAACAAAATCCAAGATTTTTGTTCCTGAAACTGGAAAATTACATCTTGCAACTCCAGTTAACCCTTATCCTGCTGTTCACGGCAACCCCTACCTTTGAAAACAGTGTAGATCCAGATCAGATGGCTTCTTAAAGCCATCTGATCAGGATCTACACTGTTTGACATTTAGTTTGTGAATTTCTAGGAATATATCTCAAGAAATAATCTGATTGGTTCAAAGTCAGAAATAGGTGTGGCTAACATAAGTATTCAGCGGGATAAGGAAGCAGTTCTGTTTCAAAAAGAAAATGTTTGGTGAGGTTGAATGACTGGCTCAGCATGACTTTAATAATGTTGACTGGACGTTAAAGTCCAAAGCAAACAGACAGCTGGGGCCATTTGTTCAAAACTAATGTGGTTAGCTTATCATTTAAACTTTGATGAAGTAATATGGAAAAATCATCCAATTTTTTAAAATGAATAAATGTGAATAGCTTTTGCATTTGCTACTCACATTTTTCAGCCAAAAATACTTCTTAGAATATTTAACTTTTCAACTTTTGAAGCTAACAAGTTTTTGAAGGACTGGTCATAGATTTTTAATGGAGAAATAATGTTATCAATCATAGTAACAAATAATGTGGGTATTTGGTGATAACTAAAGGATAGTTTTCCTTATTTCTCCATATAAACCTATGTTGTGGGTATTCATTTGAGCCGCCTTCTTCAATACTAAAAAAGGGAGGAAAAACATAGCAAGAAAGGTGGTTTTCGACAGTGTGTTTATCTTTAAGCATTGTTCTTCATGACATTAATTAAACATAAAATTGTATTTCCTTTGATTGTCAATTTGATGTTGTCTTGTGACCTGTATCTTTCTCTCTTTGTTTTGAGTGTCTCCATGTAATTTTCTTATTACACCTATCATAGCAACAGATAAGTGATAATTGAAGAATAGTTTTTGTGAATTCTCCATAAAAACCTATGTTGTGGGTACTCATTAGAACCGCCTCGGCGAGGCGGTTCTAATGAATACCCACAACATAGGTTTTTATGGAGAAATAGGAAAAACTATCCTTCAGTTATCACAAAATACTTACCTCATCTGTTCCTTTATTCTATGTTGTGATCTTTATTCTGTGTCTATATTGTGATCTTTTGTCATAGCTCCAGATTAGGAGTGCACTGGGTATAATTCAAGAAAACATAGCAACATATAAGGTATTTTGTGATAATTGAAGGATAGTTTTTGTCAATTCTCCATAGAAACCTATGTTGTGGGTATTCATTAGAACCGCCTCACCGAGGCGGTTCTAATGAGTACCCACAACATAGGTTTATATGGAGAAATAAGGAAAACTATCCTTCAGTTATCACAAATTGCTATTGCTATACTGTTGCTATGACTGAATAACTTTGTTTATTTCTTGTCAGAAACATATATTATGGGCACAGGCACTTGGCCCGTTGATTTGTCCGAAAAAAAAATGTCATGAGTAAAAAAAAAAAAAAAAAAATCAGATTTTTTTTCATACTGGTATAGAAAGTAGACAAGGTTCTCAACAAACCAGTGCCATTTTTCTCGGTACATATCAAATGACAATTGGCACAGGCATATTTCTTGACAAAGGAAGGTACATTTTGTATGAACTTCAACCTAAGACATGCAGAATTTCATCAAAATAATGCAGAACTCCTGGTTCAAGCCCCATCGTAGTCTAAACGTCAAATTACCCCGGATAAACCTTAGTAGGACAACTAACTGTCACACCCACTCAATGCTTTTTCACTGTTTCCCTGCGATTTCCTGCGGAAATTCGATAATGTCAGCACAAAAACCAACATTTTTATAAATATCAATGAAGATGCTCTCACCTTATGCAAAAATTTTCTCCAGATAACCGTTATTACCAGCAATTTTCACCTTTTTCATGCGAGCAGGCATTTCTCATTGGAATATTGTTTTCATTCTGTATCTTGAAGATGATGTAATCTGTGAGCTGATTGGTCGAAATTTGGGAACTCCAACAATTTCGACCAATCAGCGCTCGGATTACATCAGCTTCAAGATATAGAATGAAAACAACAGTGCAACAAGAAATGCATGCTAGCACACAAAAAAGGCGAAAATTGCTGGTAATAATGGTTAACTGGCGAAAACTTTTGCATTAGGTGAGAGCATATTCATTGATATTCCTAGGTGTATTGGCTTTTGTGCTGATATTATCAGATTTCAACAGGAAATCGCAGGGAAACGGTGAAAAACCATGAAGTTGGTGTGACAGTTAGTTGTCCTACTAAAGTCTACCCGGGGTAATTTGACGTGTAGATCACAATGGGGCTTGATGCAGGTGTTCTGCATTATTTTGTTGAAATTCTGCATGCCATAGGTTGAACTTCATACAAAATATACCTTCCTGTGTCAAAAAATGTGCCTGTGCCAATTGTCTTTTAATGTGTACCGAGAAAATGGTGCTGGTTTGTTGTGAACCTTGTCTAGCTTTCTATACCAGTATGAAAAAAAATCTTTTTTTTTTGTTTTTTAGCTCACCATCACGTAGTGACGAGGTGAGCTTTTGGGATCACTTTTTGTCAGTCGTCCGTCGTGCGTGCGTGAGTCCGTGCGTCCGTGCGTGCATCCGTGCGTCCGTAAACAATTTCTTTAAACGACATCTCCTCCTAAACCACTGATCGGATTTTGACCAAACTTCACAGGAATGATCCTTAGGTGGTCCCCTTTCAAAGTTGTTCAAATGGTTCCGGTCCATTGCACATCTAGGTCACAGGAGCCAAAAATAGATTTTTTTTCACCAAAAACTTAAAAAAATCTTCTTCTCTGAAACCACAAGGCCCAGGTCTTTGATATTTGGAATGAAACTTCATCTAGTGGACCCCTACCAAGATTGTTCAAATTATAGTGCTGGGGCCAAAAATGCCCCCGCCCCGGGGCCCTTTGGTTTTACATGGGCTTATATAGGGAAAATCTTTAAAAATCTTCTTCTCTGAAACCACAAGGCCCAGGACTTTGATATTTGGTATGAAGCTTCATCTAATAGACCCCTACCAAGATTGTTCAAATTATAGTGCTGGGACAAAAAATGCCCCCGCCACGGGGCCCTTTGGTTTTACATTGGCTTATATAGGGAAAATCTTTAAAAATCTTCTTCTCTGAAACCACAAGGCCCAGGTCTTTGATATTTGGTATGAAGCTTCATCTAGTGGACCCCTACCAAGATTGTTCAAATTATAGTGCTGGGGCCAAAAATGCCCCCGCCCCAGGGCCCTTTGGTTTTACATAGGCTTATATAGGGAAAATCTTTAAAAATCTTCTATTCTGAAACCACAAGGCCCAGGACTTTGATATTTGGTATGAAGCTTCATCTAGTGGTCCCCTACCAAGATTGTTCAAATTATAGTGCTGGGACAAAAAATGCCCCCGCCACGGGGCCCTTTGGTTTTATATTGGCTTATATAGGGAAAATCTTTAAAAATCTTCTTCTCTGAAACCACAAGGCCCAGGTCTTTGATATTTGGTATGAAGCTTCATCTAGTTGACCCCTACCAAGATTATTCAAATTATAGTGCTGGGGCCAAAAATGCCCCCGCCCCGGGGCCCTTTGGTTTTACATAGGCTTATATAGGGAAAATCTTTAAAAATCTTCTTCTCTGAAACCACAAGGCCCAGGACTTTGATAGTTGGTATGAAGCTTCATCTAGTGGACCCCTTCCAAGATTGTTCAAATTATAGTGCTAGGACAAAAAATGCTTCCAACACGGGGCCCTTTGGTTTTACATTGGCTTATATAGGGAAAATCTTTAAAAATCTTCTTCTCTGAAACCACAAGGCTCAGGTCTTTGATATTTGGTACGAAGCTTCATCTAGTGGACCCCTACCAAGATTGTTCAAATTATAGTGCTGGGGCCAAAAATGCCCCCGCCCTGGTGCCCTTTGGTTTTACATAGGTTTATATAGGGAAAATCTTTAAAAATCTTCTTCTCTGAAACCACAAGGCCCAGGACTTTGATATTTGGTATGAAGCTTCATCTAGTGGACCCCTACCAAGATTGTTCAAATTATAGTGCTGGAGCCAAAAATGCCCCCACCACGGGGCCCTTTGGTTTTACATAGGCTTATATAGCGAAAATCTTTAAAAATCTTCTTCTCTGAAACCACAAGGCCCAGGACTTTGATATTTGGTATGAAGCTTCATTTAATGGACCTCTACCAAGATTGTTCAAATAATAGCCCTTGGGCCAAAAATTCCCCCACCCCGGGGCCCTTTGGTTTTAAGTAGACTTATATAGGGAAAATCTTTAAAAATCTTCTTCTCTGAAACCACAAGGCCTAGGTCTTTTATATTTGGTATGAAGCTTCATCTAAAGGACCCCTAACAAGATTATTCAAATTATAGTGCTGAGGCCAAAAATGTCCCCGCCCCGGGGCCCTTTGGTTTTACATAGGCTTATATAGGGAAAATCTTTAAAAATCTTCTTCTCTGAAACCGCAAGGCCCACGACTTTGATATTTGGTATGAAGCTTCATCTAGTTGACCCCTACCAAGATTGTTCAAATTATAGTGCTGGGGCAAAAAATGCCCCCGCCCCGGGGCCCTTTGGTTTTACATAGGCTTATATATGGAAAATCTTTAAAAATCTTCTTCTCTGAAACCACAAGGCCCAAGTCTTTGATATTTGGTATGAAGCTTCATCTAGTGGACCCCTACCAAGATTGTTCAAATTATAGTGCTGGGGCCAAAAATGCCCCCGCCCCGGGGCCCTTTGGTTTTACATAGGCTTATATAGGGAAAATCTTTAAAAATCTTCTTCTCTGAAACCACAAGGCCCAGGACTTTGATATTTGGTATGAAGCTTCATCTAGTGGACCCCTACCAAGATTGTTCAAATTATAGTGCTGGGACAAAAAATGCCCCCGCCACAGGGCCCTTTGGTTTTACATTGGCTTATATAGGGAAAATCTTCAAAAATCTTCTTCTCTGAAACCACAAGGCCCAGGACTTTGAAATTTGGTATGAAGCTTCATCTAATGGACCTCTACCAAGATTGTTCAAATTATAGCCCTGGGGCCACAAATGCCCCCACCCCGGGGCCCTTTGGTTTTACATAGATTTATATAGCCCCGGGGCCATTTGGTTTTGCATAGGCTTATGTAGGGAATATCTTTAAAAAAAATCTTCTTCTCTGAAACCACAAGGCCCAGGTCTTTGATATTTGATGTGTAGCTTCATCTAGTGGACCTTTGCCAAGTTTGTTCAAATTATAGCCTTTGTTGATGTTTGGTATGAAGCTTCACCTTTAAGACCTCCCTCAACATTATGCACATTAAAGCCCTGGGGCCAATAATGGCCCTCTCTGGGGCCCACTTGTTACACTATGGATCAGGTGAGCGATCCAGGGCCATCATGGCCCTCTTGTTTTTTTTACTCATGACATTTTTTTTTCGGACAAATCAACGGGCCAAGTGCCTGTGATTATGGGCCTTGGTACACATGTGAGATGCAAGAATACTGCAATGGCAGGGCAGGTGTTTTTTCTCCAGGTACTCTAATTTCCGCCCACCTCTGATTAACAATCAAGTGAAATAATCTTGAAAGGGTCATAAAAGCAAAACCAAAATAAAACATATATAATTATATTATAGATACTTGTTAGAAATGCCTCAGGTGTTTCTTAAAGTACTGACAACATACATTTCTTTTTTGGTGTGATAAAAACATTTCCTCGTTTCTGGTAAGAAGTATATGTTGTGGGTACTTGTTAGAATCGCCTCAATGAAGGGATTCTAAGAAGTACTTACAACATATGTTTTTATGGAGAAATAAGCAAAATAAGTTTCCTTGTCAGGGGCTATGATTTGTCCTGTGTTGTGTTGTGATCTGTATTATTTCGTACAGTAAAATCCTCCAGCTTATTCTTCCCTTTCTGCTTGCCAGTTTATAATGAACCAGTTGTTCAAAACTAACAATCTCATTGGTTAATGTATCGTTATTTTTTTTTTCTGTTTGAATATGGCAAATATGCTGATATTTTTGCTGGAAAAATGTGAGTAGCTTTTGCATTTGCAAAAGCTACTCACATTTTTCCAGCAAAAATACTGCAGTATTAGATATTGGGCTTGCTTGAACAGTTAACGTTTTGACCACTAATGAGCTCGTTAAGCTAACAATGCTTTTGAACAACTGGGCTCTTTTCTGCTTTGAGAATGTTGTGGACTTCAGTTGACTGCATTGTTTTAGCTTTTATCAGCTATCAGAAAGCTTTTTCAGCCCCAAGATAGAATGTTGGCTTTGAATGGCTTGCTGATCAATTCCAGGGAATTGTTTTAAGCTGCCTCACTTTGCTTCACAAGGCTGAATTTTTTCCTGTTCTGATGACTTTCGACAATCTTGGGTCACTGTTAATGATATTTAAGATTAATATTTGCTGGTGATTTAGACTATGTTCACTATGATGTTGATGTCACTCCACAGGGAGCCAGTCTGATTTCAATCTTTGCTGGTTATATATGCCATGTGCACAGGTTCAAATGGACATGGCAAAAGAAAAGGAATCTTGAAGCATGTGTGCTCAGTAAAGATTCAAATCTGTCAAAGTCAGAGTACAACCGGCCCAATGGGTCTTCATGGCCTAGTGGGTAAGAGCACTGACTCTTAATCATTAGGTCTTTCACCACTATTTGGAGCTTCACTGGGGTCACATTTGAGATGCCAAGTTCTGCAACGGAAGGTTAGGTGGTTTTTCTCCCTGTATTTTCGCCCACTTTCCGCCCACCTCTGATTAACGATTGGCTCAAAAAAAGTAAAATAGTCTTGAAAGGACTGTAAAACCAAAAACAACAAAAAAAGTACAACCTGCCCTATTGGCATGAAGAAATTTCCAGTCAGTGACGATTCATCCATATAGTGCACAGGGAAGGCTCTGATTTGATTGTACAGATACACAGGCTGATCTGAGTCTTTTCTGGGTGCACATCAGGGTCCATACTATTTGCCTGTATGTAAAAATATGTATGAAAGTTTGCAAGAATATACAGCAGACGACATAAACAGATAGCATTTTCAAATGCTGTTTTTCAATGCATAGTTAATGGTCTATTGTGGTTGCTGAATACAAAATCATATTCTCTGTCTGACATGGCCTTTCTTTACTTTCTGTATCTGAAACTTCTCAACTTCTGGAGAATGGATTGTTTCTTTTGAACCTTTGTATTACTCTTAACCCCTAAGATGCCAGTTTACAGTGTTGACGGGGATGTTAAACCTCAAATCAAACAAAACTAAGTTGCCAGTCACAACTATTGTTGTCTGCTATCTTGTCTGCTGAATATGTTTAAAGTAATTTTTTGCAAACAGTATGGACCCAGATCAGCCTGCTTGTCTAGGAGCAGTATGATCAGGATCTCTATACTGTTTGCCTGTATGCAGAAATAGTTTTGAAAACTTTGTAAGAATATGTAGCCGGATCATAAACAGACAACATTTTCTGTTGCAGTTGTTCTTGGCATCATAAGGGTTGAACTTTTTGAGTGTCTCTATTTTGAACAATATTGGCTCACCAAAAATCAGTTTACGCATTGATTGCTTGTTTAAGACAAATGAGTACATGATTGATCTTGGGTTTCCATGATTGATTAAAATTTTGTCTCTGAATACATATAAGCTCTTTTCATACTGAGGTTAGGAGCCAGAGAGTATTTGTGTTCGCTGCAAAGCCTGTAATTATAGCAATATCAAAATGTACAGATTATATAGAAAAATGACCATTTATGGTCATTTTTCTATATAATCTATACATTTTGCATATAGGCCTCTTCCTCTATTTTATCCAAAACCATGTTATCCCTTAACATGCCGAACTCAACAATTGTTGTCTGCTTTGTTGTCTGTTGATTACTTAAAAGTCATTGTTGCAAACAGTGAGGACCCAGATCAGTCTGTTTATCTAGGAGCAGGCTGAGCAGGGTCCACAGAGTTTGCCTTTATGCAAAGTTTGCTAGAAGGAGTAGCAGACATCATAGACATTTTCAGATGCAATTTTTCTTGGCATCTAAAGGGTTGAAAGAAAACTTTGATTTTATTTAGCTGTTTCATCAGTCGGTATTTAATCGATCATCAATTGCTTTTGTAAGCTGATGATTGATCACAAAACTAGCTAGGTCCAGCCATTTTTGTACCATGGTCCGAACGCAACCTTCCAGACACCATTTTCCTGTGAGGATGAAATTTGATTTTCCAGGGCCTCTCGTCCAACCTCTCGCAGTGCACTGATGATAAACGAGAAACTCAGGAGCGCTGTTTTAAGATCAATAATTGTGAGGCGTGTCATTTAGAGCGAGACTGTCTCTGGCAGCAGACTCGTCAGTGTCTCAACAATTATGGTTTGTATGGTTTGTGTCATTTTTGCATGGCCTGATAGATGTTATGCTTTAGCTTGCTTCCTAACTCTGTTTTATTTCCTTTTGCTTCAACACAAGGGCTTGATAGGAGGCTCTTGCAAAAGGGGAGGAATGAGGGTAAAGAAAAGTTAATTTTTCTTATTTGTACACAAAAGCCTGTGTTGTGGGTACTTGACAGAATTGCCTCGTGGAGGCCTCATCGAGGCGATTCTGTCTAGTACCCACAACACAGGCTTCTAAAGAGGTTCACCCATACCCGGCTGAACATGATAATTCCTGGCTTTGCAAATAGTGTAGATCCTGATCAGATGGCTTCTGAAGACGCCAACTGATCTGGATCTACATTTTCAGAAGCCATCTGATGTGGATCTTCACTGTTGGCTTCTGAAGAAGTCATCTGATCAGGATCTACACTGTTTGTGATTCAATTTTGGAATATGAATGAATCATTATATCAAGTATTCTGATTGGTTGTTAGTCTGAAATGGGTCTGACAAATTTAATTTATTCAGCAGAAGAAGGCTTAAAAGAAAATTATCCCTGAATTATCTTTATTACTCGGCTTTATCTGGAGCTATGCTTGAAGCTTTGCCTAACAACCATTCTTAAAGTGGCCCAAAATAAAAAGACTGAGAAGCAATTTCACTTACATTTTTTTTGACACTTTGGATTTGGGTCATCAGGAATGACTTAGGCATAGAACTTCAAGCTCCTGTGTTCTTAGAAAGGGTTGCTTGTTACAGTATAGGTCTTAGACCTTGCAGGATAATAGATTAATTAGGTCTGGCTAGATCTGCAACTGTTTAAAGAGGAAGATGACTGTAACAAAAATGACTAATAGATTCCTTAAAGCACATACTGTAACCTCGATTCCTCAAAGCATTCTACATACCATAACTGAAGCTGATGACGTTTTTAGCTCACCTGACCGAAGGTCATGGTGAGCTTTTGTGACTGTGAGATGTCCGGTGTCGTTCGTCGTGCGTCCATAAACTTTTCACGTTAGCACTCTAGAGGCCACAGTTTTAGTCCAATCTTCCTCAAACTTGGTCAGAATGTTCATCCTGACAATATCTCGGTCAAGTTTGAATATGGGTCATTTCAGGTCAAAAAGTAGGTCAGTAGGTCAGATCAAAGAAAAACGTTGTTAACACTCTAGAGGCCACAGTTTTGGTCCAGTCAACCTCAAACTTGCTCAGAATGATCATCCTGACAATATCTCGGTCAAGTTTGATTATGGGTCATATCAGTCAAAAATAATAGGTCAGTAGGTCAAATCACAGAAAAATCTTGTTAACACTCTAGAGGCAACAGTTTTGGTCCAATCATCCTCAAACTTGCTCAAAATGATCATCCTGACAATATCTCGGTCAAGTTCGAATATGTGTCATGTCAGGTCAAAAAGTAGGTCAGTAAGTCAAATCATAGGAAAACCTTATTAACACTCTAGAGGCCACAGTTTTGGTCAAATCATCATCAAACTTGCTCACAATGATCATCTCTACAATATCTAGGTCAAGTTTGAATATGGTTCATGTGGGGTCAAAAAAGAGGTCAAATCGTAGAAAAACATTGTTTTCAATCTAGAGACTGCAATTTTAGTCTAATTTTCAACAAACTTGCTCAGAATGATCATCTTGACAATATCTAGGAAAGGTTCGAATATGGGTTATATCGGGTCAGAAAGTAGGTCAGTAGTTCAAATCATAGAAAAATCTTGTGAACACACTAGAGACCACAGTTTTGGTCCGATCATCATCAAACTTGCTCAGAATGATCATCTTGACAATATCTCGGTCAAGTTCGAATAGGGGTCATGTCTGGTCAAAAAGTAGGTCAAATCATAGAAAAACCTTGTTAACACTCTAGAGGCCCCAGTTTTGGTCCAATGATCCTCAAACTTGCTCAGAATAATCATCCTGACAATATCTCGTTAAAGTTAGAATTTGGGTCATGTAGGGTCAAAAAGAAGGTCAGTAGGTCAAATCATAGTAAAACCTTATTAACACACTAGAGGCCCCAGTTTTGGTCCGATCATCATCAAACTTGCTTAGAATGATCATTTTGACAATATCTGGGTGAAGTTTGAATATGGGTCCTGTCGGTTCAAAAAGTAGGTTGGCAGGTCAAATAAAATAAAAACGTTGGTAACCCTCCAAGAGGCCATAGTTTTAGTCCAATTATCATAAATCTTGCTCAGAATGATCATCTGGACAATATCTCAGTTAAGTTTGAATATGGGTCATGTCAAATCAAAAAGTAGATCAGTTGGTTATTATGTCATAACCAGTTGAGATAGAGCCTTCAGATTTGGCATGTAGATTCCTTGTGACAAGGGCTTACCACTCATATAAAAATATTTGACCTGTGACCTTGACCTGTGACCTACTTTATCATAACTTATGAATCATATGAGATAGAGAATTCATATTTGGCATGTATGCTCCTTGTGACAATGTTTTCCCAACTATTCCACATTTTTGACCCATTGCCTTGACCTTTGACCTACTTTGTCATAACTTTTTAAGCATTTGAGATACAGCCTTCATATTTGGCATGTAAGTTCCTTGCAGCAAGGGTTTCCTATTCATACATAAAATGTGACCTTTTCCTTGACATTTGACCTACTTAATCATAACTTTTGAACCATTTGAGATAGTGCCTTCACATTTGGCATGTATGTTCCTTGTGAAAAGGTCTTCCCGCCCTTACAAAAAATTTGGTCTTATGACCTTGACCTTTGACCTACTTTGACATAATTTTTGAAGGATTTGAGATAGAGCCTTCATATTTGGCATGTAGTTTCCTTGTGCCATACAAAAATGACTTGTGACCTTGACATGTGAACTACTTTATCATAACTTTTGAACCATTTGAGTTAGAGCCTTCATATTTGGCATGTATGTTCCTTGTGGCAACGACTTTCACCCACACAAAAAAATTTTGACCTGTGACCTTGACCTTTGACCTTCTTTCTCATAACTTTTGAATCATTTAAGAAAGAGCCTTCATATTTGGCATGTAGGGTCCTTGTGACAAGTGCTTCCCAACCATGCAAAATTTGTGACCTTTGACCTTGACCTTTGATCGTTTTTGTCACAACTTTTGAACCATTTAAGGTAGAGCCTTCATATTTGGCATGTATGTTCCTTTCTGAAAAGGTCTTCCCATTCATGCAAAAAATTTTACCTGTGACCTTGACCTTGATCTGTGACCTACTTAATCATAACTTTGGAACCATTTGAGATAGAGCCGTCATATTTGGCATGTATATTCCTTGTGACAATGGCTTCACATCCATACAAAATCTTTGATCTGTGACCTTGACCTTTGATCTACTTTATCATAACTTTTGAACCATTTGAGATAAAGCCTTCATATTTGACATGTATTTTCCTTCTGACAAGGCACCTTACTTTATTACCTACCATTTCATTGCTTCATTGTGGATCAGGTGAGCTATCCAGGGCCATCATGGCCCTCTTGTCATATATTTATTATTATTATTTGTCATCAGTGGAATGCTTGACAGTTCATGTGAATTATTTGCATAGCAGACAATTTACATGTCTTGTCAACCCTGTTTTCTTTGAAAAATGATTGACTTGATGTAAGAAAAATATTCTTGAAAGGGTCATAAAAGCCAATTCTAAAAAGAAAAGAAGAAAAAACACTGTCTGAATGAATGAGATGATGAGTGGTATTATAAAATGACTGCTCTTTTCAGCACACTGTTCCACCCAGTGACTTCACTGCAGAATAAAACATTCTGCATTGTCTGTAAAGATACTCTGTTTAATGATGATGATGATGATGTCGTGTTTAACGACGCGTCAACCCTCTTTGTGGGTCATAAGCGTCAAGCGGTTAATGGTTAAACGGCAAACTCTGTTTAATAATACAGGTGTTAAGTTTTCAGGCAGCCTTTTCTTCTGGCTTTGTTTATCACCCATTGATAGAGTACTTTGTAGAACATCATGCTACTTCACAATTTTCACACATTTCTGCAGAGCAAAGATGAATTGAATATGTGCAGTTTCTGAGTCACTTTTTAAGGGGAATGGATACACCTTTGGGGGAGATAACTCTTAACAGAAATATTATTGTCTCACATATCTAAAGGGGTCTACTGTTGAAGGAAAGAATTTGCTCTGTCTTCCCTTGTAGAGCAGACACCCTTTGCTTCAATAAGGGGCTACTCTTAAAGGAAAGAATTTGTTCTTTGAGAGCAAATTTGTTCCATTAAGAGCAGACCCATCTTAAACAGCATCTCACCAAAGAGGATTTCTGGATGTTGTCTCCCTCGGAAAAATGACTGAAAAATCTGTCAGATGTATCCATATTTTCATTCTTCTCAAAGAAATATTTTCTTCCCATCCCGTAATGATTTTGGTGGCGGTGTGCATTTGGAGTCTTAGGTTGGGGCAGGGGTGGGGTGGGGTTGGGTCACAAATGTTAAGCTCCCAGAGGCCATAAACTCTCAACAAAAAATTGACACTTAGTCCAGATAAAGTTGAAACTTGGGTGGATAAAGGTAAGTTATGAGGAGAATTGAAAGAATTTTTTCTTCTAAAACCTAATTAGTGGGTACTTGTTCAAAATGCTTCAATGAGGCAATTCTAAAAAATACCAACAACATAAGGTTTGAAGGGGAGCTAAGAAAAAATATCCCTTAATTATCCTTGTTCCTTTCCTTTATCGGACTTCAAAAACTCGAACACCTTTGGGTCCAGGAAAATTTGTTTGAGAAGTTAGGGTTAGTTAGAATTACTGAGGTTTAATCATAGTACCTAGTCATGTTACATAAGAGACATGGGGATCAGTTAAGGATATCTTTACAGTCTTCTTTAACATTAAGGTATGTTTTGTGTACTCATTAGAATTGCCTCATTGAGGCAATTCTAATGAGTGCACACAACATACCTTTTCCATATAAAATCAGAAAAAATCCATATATAATCCTAAATATATGGCTATCTGAAGCTTTGCGACATATTCGAGATATATTCTCAATGGACTCCGGAGCTTGTTTGAATTAGCCATGGTAAACGAACAATCCTAATTCGAGTTATCGAAGTTTCACTGTATATAAAATAACTTGCATGTGATTTTGCACCTGCATGTGCACTTAATGCTAGCTATGTTGCATGTGTATTGTAGTTTTGGTGATGGGCTGTACACAACCTCTTCTAACGTGACACTTTATATACTAACAGCAAAGCTATATCAGGCAGAGATATGTCCCATCTTTTGTAATCTGCGAGTGCACAAAAATGAAATCTCATATAACTGTTCTAGTTTTGGGAATGCTGAGCATCAGGACCAGTTGTTGAAACCCAGCAAAGGTGTCAGAACTTCAGAATAGCAACTACTCTTAAAAAAATTAACCCATAAAATGACAATCACAACAATTGTCGTCTGCTTTGCCGTCTGCCGGATACCTTAAAAGTAATTTTTGCAAACAGTGTGGGCCCAGATCAGACTGCTCCTGTAGAAGCAATCTGATTTTGGCCCACACTGTTTGCCTGTATGCAAAAATATTTTCAAAAAGTTTGCCAAAAAAAAATTCAGCAGACTACATAAGCAGACAACATTTTCAGATGTAGTTTTTCTCGGCCTCTTAAGGGTTAACCCTTAAAATGCCAATCATGACAATTGTGGTCTGCTTTGTTGTCTGCTTGTTACTTTAAAAGTCATTGTTGCAAACAGTATGGACCCAGATCAGACTGCTTCACTGCTCCTCTAGCAAAAATATGTTTAAAAAGATGCTGCAAATGACATAAACAGATGGCATTTTCAGACCTAGTTTTTCTTGGCATCGTAAGAGCTAACTTCAGTGATTCAACATAGCAAAATATACTAAATATTTTGTAGAAAAAAAGTAGAAACTTCTGCATTGCTACTGATTTTTTTTTCAGCAAAAACTATTTAAACTGCGGAAGCTAGAACATTGAATGTTTCTCTCACCTCTGAGCTCATTAAGCTAACCATTTTTTGAACAGCTGGGCCCAGGTGTATCTGTCCAGTAAATTGGTGGCCCAGTTGTTCATGGCATTTTTAGCATAACAAGCTCGTTAATGGTCCAATTGTTCACTGTTCTAGCAAATAAAATATCTTACGATGAGGTATTTTTTTCTCTTATGTGTAAAATGTGAGTAACTATTGCAAACGATCACATTTTATTCATCAAAAATAATAGCATATTTGCCATATTAAATGACCAAAGTTTTAATTTTAAATTAATTAACGACATTGTTAGTTTTCAGCAACTGGGCCCAGATGTTGAGACATTTTAAGGGGAATGGATACACCTTCAGGGGAGGCAACTCTTTCCAAAATATTTTGGTTTCCCTTACGAATAGGGGGTCTACTTTTAAAGACAAGAATTTGCTCCTGAGGAGCAAATTCTTTCCTTTAACAGTAGACCCCTTTTTGGAGGGACAGAGTTTACACAAAAGCAAACAGGAAGACCTAAAAGTTGTCCCCTAAAAATATATGAGGTTAATTCACTCCCATGAAAACTACTCAAAGAATGAAGAATGCAATTTGCTTGGCATAGCTTATACTAACGTCACAGTTACCTTCTATATACCCATGTAGTGACTAATAAGTCAAGAGGTTTTCGGTGTATTCTATTTTCACAGATAATACTCACAAATATTACGAAGTGCCCACGTAAGTACAGTGTTGTCTGTGAGCAAATTAACAACTGCCACGAGTGCAGTTTGTACGATGACTGTGAGTGGAAGTCGAAACAAGGCTGTCAGTTCCAGGCTCAGCGTACTTTCTTAGGTATGTATAGCTTTTAGACTGTGTTAAATTTTTTATGCTGTTACCTTTATACCCTAGCCTTCCTTAACCCTTGTCTTGCTGCACACGATAACCCCTACCTTTAAAAACAGTGTAGATCTCGATCAGGTGGCTTCTGAATCATGATCTACACTGTTTGTCATTCAATTTGTGAATTGATTAAATACATTAAAAAGTATTTTGATTGACTGAAAGTCAGAGGGCTAAATGTGCACTATTTTAATAGGATACATTTTTAAATCACTTTATCAAATTTTGGGCCACTGATTTGAAATTAATGTGGTTGGGTGAAAACCCAATGATGTAACCAGTGAGCCAGACAGGCGATGACTGAGCCAAAGTGTTGATTGACTCCCTCATACAGTTAACATGGATTGAGCCATGCATAGTCTTCAAAGGTAGGTAATTGAGAGTTGGACTTACAGACAATAACACTGCACCTCTCCAATGAAGTCATCAATTATGGTGACCTGAACCTATTTTCAGCAAAGTAAAGTCCGATCCCAGACGAGCCTCCATTGTATGATATGCAAATCATAAAAAAAGCACTGAAGCTGAGAAATCCTTACCTCTGATGGGGTTTGAACCAAGGCCACACAGGTGAAATCCAATGCTGTAACCACTGAGCCAATGATACAGTTTGTCAGAGAAAGATTATAAACCTATAAGCTATGCATAATCTACAGTAGATTATTAAGGGCAGAACTAGATGTCAGAGGAGTGAAATGATATTCTATTACAATGTTTTGACCAAAAAGGACACAACTAGTATTAAAGAAAAACGAGCTAGCTCATGGAAAAACCAACAATAAGACGGACATCAAGCAAAGAATGAGATTAGCCTGCATATCCACCCAGTTTGGTCTTTCTTTTTGGTAAGTCTGGAGCCTGTACCATGCAGTCAGCAAATCTATGATCATACTGCACAGATGTGCAGGCTCATCTGAATCTTTGCTGCTCACACGTCTTATTGTAGATTTTCTTGTGCACTGGCTCAAATGTAAAGAAGCTTTCAATCATAATTTAATCATTAAAAAACTTCTGAACCATTAATACACACCAGTTTTACTTTGAGAAGTACTGACAAGCTTCAGAACAGCAGTAGGAAAGAAAGGATTTGTAGGTAGCCTGATCAGAAGGTTAAGCCTCGCCATGCTGAACTTAAAAAAAAAAAGTATAGATTCAGATCAGCTGGCTTCTTAGAAGCCAGCTGATCTGGATCTATACTGTTTTCCATTCTGCTTCTGATTCCATGGTAAAAAATGAAAATCATTCAGCTTCAGTGGCTGAAAATCGGGGAGGAGTGTAACACATTGAAATATTCAGCATGTTGAGGGTTAACAGTGAGTTAAAGTAAAGTTTAAATTTGTAGTAAACCATTTTCATCCATCATGTGTGTGTGTGTGATAGTTAGCGAATGTTGTAACCTATACAGTTATAGGATAAATGTGTCCCCCAATTTTAGCATTGCTATGTTTATCATAAGAGATGTATTGTTTGTCTAAAACCTTTTGCTGATGGCTGGAAGGAGAATGTATAGACCTTCAGGGAAGACAACTCCTTCAAAATCATTTTTGTCTCCCTTATCAATTGTGGTCTGCCCTTTCAAGAAAGAATTAGCTCCTTAGGAACCTCTGTAGCTCAGTTCGAAGCACACCCAACTGATGATCAGGAGGTCATGAATTCCATCCCCCACCAGACCTTTCATGGAGATTGGTCACGAAATATTTTC
The DNA here is from genome assembly GCA_963580285.1 of Lucinisca nassula. Lineage (NCBI taxonomy): Eukaryota > Metazoa > Mollusca > Bivalvia > Lucinida > Lucinidae > Lucinisca > Lucinisca nassula. The sequence continues at coordinate 184,638,703 of OY757010.1, forward strand.
TATGGTCTCTGCCAGAAGGGAAGTTATCAGTTTGTGGCAAAAAAAATGTTCACTGTACTTATTAACTGCTTACGTAAAAGCTTTTACGTAAGCAGTAGACTCCAAACTATCAAGATCATGTCAAGCCATTCAGATTACCCAACTACACTTTCCCTTAAGATTACCCAACTACACTTTCCCTTAAGGGAAAGTGTAGTTGGGTAATCTGAATGGCTTGACATGATCTTGATAGTTTGGAGTTGGCCATCAGACTCCCAAAACAACCAACCAAATCCACAAAAGCAAATTCTTTCCTAGACCCTTTTTGAGAGGATTTGAGGTTACAGGAAAGCAAACAGGAAGTCCCAAAAGTCATCTCCCTTGCAAATGATGGTGGAAACATATGCTAGAGATGTATTATTTCCCCTTGATTTCGAGAAATCCTGTTGTACCTGGTCAGGTTAGCCGCATGAAAGAAAGCCAAGTTCTCCTTTAAAATAGCCAGGTGGTTTGTGTACAGGATCTCAAGTTTTTGTCAGCCTTAGACAAAAACTGCTTTAATAAAAGAAATGTTCTTGAAAAGGCCATAAAATCTTAAAACACTCAAAACTTTTCATGGGTGTAATGAAATGTATATTCATCAGGATATCTTTACAACACCATAGACATAGATTCAGATAAGGTTGGTATTTGGTGATAACTGAATGATAATTTTTGTCAATTCTCTATAAAAACCTCTGATGTGGGTATTCATTAGAACCACCTCAACGAGACAATTCTAATGAATACCCAATTCATAGGTTTATAAGGAGAAATAAGGAAAATTATCCTTCAATTATTGCCAAATACCCACCTTATCTGTCGCTGTGTAACCCTATAGGGAATGGCAGCTAGTTAACTTGGCGCTGTGTGTTGTCTGCACCAGTCGGGTGCCAGTCGAAACAATGGTCCTTACCAATATAACCCATGTTTTCTCAGTGCATTTATCATTAACCCATTGTATGCTAGTGGACTCTGCCACTGCTATATGTTGGACAAGTCAATTTATCATATAAGGGGTCTCAGACCTACTTTTCGTATTTATTCTGCTTTTGACAAAAAATTCTGTAAGCAAACAGTGCAGGCCCTGATCAGACGCCATGTTCTGTGGCGTCTGATCTGGGCATGCACTGTGCCAAGTTACCCCTTATGGGGTTCCCCCGCATACCATGGGTTAATGGGTACCCGTGTTTGATACCAATTCTTTTTGAGTTTAAACCAAACTATTTATAAAAGAGTAAATTAGCAAAGTTTTCTAGTTATGTTAAAAGAGTAAATCATCAAAATCTTTTAGTTTTGTTAAGCTACATGCCTTAGAGTGTGTTTCTTAGTACAAACTGGTAATTTTCAAAAGTTTACAATGGCTGAAGAAATCCATTGATAGGGGACCATTTTTCCTGTATAGATTATTAAGGGAACATATTCAACTGTGGACCCCTTTCTTGGGATCCAAAACAGAAACCGTATCAGTTACAAGTTGCATTATACCCAAACAAAAACATATAGATTATGTAGAAAAATGACCATTTTTAGTCATTTTTCTACATAATCGATATATTTTTGAGATCCATCAATAAGCTGTTTCATATAAAAACAAATTCTCTTAGAACAGTGTTTAAATTGGTTTTATTTGTAAATTATTTGGATATAACTCAGAACAAACAACTTTCTTTTTTCTGTAGATGACACAAATCCATTAGCCGATCAACCAAAATGTGACTTGCCATGCTACAAGTATAACAGTTGCGAGAATTGTACGACCAAGAATTGTATGTGGTGTGGTTCCCAGCAGAGGTGTGTGGAAACAAACTCATATGTAGCATCATTTCTCTATGGCCAGTGTAAAGAATGGACCACAACTCCAAGTAAATGTGCAGGTAGGTTTATAACTTTTTCACGGATGCGGTTTAAGATAAGAAAAAATTCCTACAGAGAACACTGTAGGCAGAAACACAAAAAAAGAAAGACTGAAACTTTCTAAATACAGTCGAACTTGAATTGCTCGAACACCTTCGGGACCTCGAAAATCTGTTCGAGACAGGGGTAGTTCGAGCCACTGAGGGTTACTGCCAGGAGGTGTAACGAGATCCTTTTGGATATCTTTTCGGTGTTCTAGAATAAAAAATGTATGCTGTGTGTACTCATTAGAATCGCCTCATCGAGGCGATTCTAATGAGTATACACAGCATACATTTGCAAGATAAAAGACTAAAATCTCCTAAAGGACTTCGGAAACTTTGTTAAGACATTTGCCCCGGAAATTATAAAATTCTCAAATTTAACCTAACGAACTCATCACAGAGGCTACTTAAAGGTAACACTTTGTTCTATTATGATATGCATTTTGGTCTACAGCTCAAATATTAATTTTGTTGATTTTTGGCTTAATTGAGTCAAGTTTCTATAAAGTTGCATAGGAAACAGAAACTTTTAAATAAGTATATGTTCCCCCCCTTGCCTAATAAAACAATTTGGCATACATTTGTATTTTTAACTTATACATCCTCTGACCAACTGTCGTGTTTGGGCAAGGGGGGGAAGGCTGTGAAAAATCCTAAAAACCAACATGCATGCTTAGCGCTATCATTGAAAAACTTCACAGGATTTGGAACTATACTGTATCATTATACAGTAGGGTTTATTTTTAAACTAAGGACATATTTATGCCTGGCTGAGCATATATAGTGTACATACAGAATACAGGTATGTTATACCTGAATGAGCAGGCTACCTGTCTTCTATAAATAACAGGTGTATATCTAATATTATTATTATCCCCTCGCACAACATAGTTGTGAGGGGGATATAGCATTTGTCCCGTACGTACGTACGTACTTTGTCAGCGCTCTAGCGCCTACATTTCTTGACCGATTTTAATATAACTCCACACAAATGTTCCTTATGACAATATCTCGAGCGAGTTCGACTTTCAAGGTCATGACCTCAAGGTCAAGGTCACTGTGGCTATTTTTAAAAAACTTTGTCATCGCTCTAGCGCCTACATTTCTTCACCAATTTCAATATAACTTCACACAAATGTTCCTTATAAAAATATCTCGAGCGAGTTCGACTTTCAAGGTCATGACCTCAAGGTCAAGGTCACTGTGGCTATTTTTAGAAAAACTTTGTCATCGCTCTAGCGCCTACATTTCTTCACCAATTTCAATATAACTTCACGCAAATGTTCCTTATGAAAATATCTCGAGCGAGTTCGACTTTCAAGGTCATGACCTCAAGGTCAAGGTCACTGTGGCTATTTTTAGAAAAACTTTGTCATCACTCTAGCGCCTACATTTCTACACCAATTTCAATATAACTTCACACAAATGTTCCTTATGACAATATCTCGAGCGAGTTCGACTCTCAGGGTCATGACCTCAAGGTCAAGGTCACTGTGGCTATTTTTAGAAAAACTTTGTCATCGCTCTAGCGCCTACATTTCTTCACCAATTTCAATATTACTTCACACAAATGTTCCTTATGACAATATCTCGAGCGAGTTTGACTTTCAAGGTCATGACCTCAAGGTCAAGGTCACTGTGGCTATTTTTAGAAAATCTTTGTCATCGCTCTAGCGCCTACATTTCTTCACCAATTTCAATATAACTTCAATCAAATGTTCCTTATAAAAATATCTCGAGCGAGTTCGACGTACAAGGTCATAGCCTCAAGGTCAAGGTCACTGTGGCTATTTTTTTAAAAACTTTGTCATCCCTCTAGCACCTACATTTCTTCACCAATTTCAATATAACTTCACACGAATGTTCCTTACGACACTATCTCGAGCGAGTTTGACCTTCAAGGTCATGACCTCAAGGTCAAGGTCACTGCAGCTATTTTCAGGAAAACTTTATCATGGCTCTAGCGCCTACATTTTTTCACCAATTTCAATATAACTTCACACAAATGTTCCTCATAAAAGTATCTCGGGCATGTTCAACTTTCAAGGTCATGGACTCAAGGTCAAGGTCACTGGCTAGTTTTAGAAAAACATTGTCATTGCTCTAGCACTTACATTTCTTCACCGATTTCAATATAACTTCACACAAATGTTCCTTATGACAATATCTCTAGCGAGTTCCAATTTCAAGGTCAAGGTCACTATGGCTATTTTTAGAAAAACTTTGTCATCGCTCCAGCGCCTACATTTCTTCACTTATTTCAATATAACTTCACACAAATATTTCTTATGATAATACCTCGAACCTGTTCGACTTTCAAGGTCAAGGTCACTTTGGCTATTTTTTAGAAAAACATTGTCATTGCTCTAGCGCTTACATTTTTTCACCAATTTCAATATTACTTCACACAAATGTTCCTTATGACAATATCTCTAGTGAGTTCTACTTTCAAGGTCAAGGTCACAGTGGCTATTTTTAGAAACACTTTGTTATGTCTCTATCGCTTACATTTCTTCACCGATTTCAATATAACTTCACACAAATGTTCCTTATGACAATATCTCGAGCGATTTCGACTTTCAAGGTCAAGGTCACTGTGGCTATTTTTAGAAAAACTTTGTCATCGCTCAAGCGACTTCATTTCTTCCTTGATTTCAATATAGCTTCACACAAATGTTCCTTATGACAATACCTCGAGCGAGTTTGACTTTCAAGGTCAAGGTCACTGTGGCTATTTTTAGAAAAACTTTGTCATTGCGCTTGCGCCTACATATCTTCACCAATTTCAATATAACTTCACACAAATGTTCCTTATGACAATATCTCGAGCTATCTCGACTTTCAAGGTCAAGGTCACTGTGGCTATTTTTAGAAAAACTTTGTCATCGCTCTAGCGCCTACATTTATTGATGGATTTTTATAGAACTTCACACAAATGTTTCTAATGATAATATCTCGAATTGCTTTGACTTCCAAGGTCATGACCTCAAGGTCAAGGTGACTGTGGCTATTTTTAGAAAAACTTTGTCATCGCTCTACCGCCTACATTTATTAACAGATTTTAATATAACTTCACACAAAAAATGCTTATCATTATATCTTAAGCAAGATCTTCTTTCGCGGTCATGGCCTCAAGTCAAGGTCACTGTGGCTATTTTTAGAGAAACATTGTCATCACTCTAGAACCTACATTTATTAATGGATTTTTAAACAAATTTTACACAAATGTTGCATATGATAATATCTCAAGCAAGTTGGACTTTTGCCATTTCAATGTTTCCACACACGAAGTTGTCTCGTGCGAGGGGATTTGGTGTGACGATTTTCCCGATTATGGAAGTAACACCAAAGTAATGAAATCAATTGCTGAAAACGATTTATTAACGAATGCTACACTGTTTGTAGCCCTTACGATTTTTCGTGACGATCTCTTAACAACTAATCATTTCCTAGCAACCGACGTTACTAACGTTACTGTCCAAACGTCACAACGCATGTGACGTCGCGTAATAAACCACTTATCTGAAATAACGTTATAAAAGAACCGTACATTATGAAATCGGTTTAGTCTTCATATTATCTTCTTTCCATTTTCCCCTCCTCAAATGTCTATCATTTGATAAACTCAAATAAATGATACAAAAGTCGCTATTATTTAAATGATACGTGCACCTGCTTCGAAAGTTCATAAACTGTATAGACATACTTATTAAATTATCAAACTTAATATGAGATTCACTATAATGTTGAATAGAATCTCAACTAAATTAGGTTAAACATTGTTAATCGTTTTGCGATAAAAGTTCTTATTCTAGTGATACAGTTTTGTGATTGGTTTCAATGTACCGTATTGAATCTAGAGCTTCGCCACGCGGACATGCCATCTCTTGTTTTACATTATTCCTCTTCTTTTCAGCTGTAGTGTTATCCTGTCCCAGTCGTAGTTTCTCGGTAGTATATTCCTTTATGTGCTCCAGCTGCCTCTCGCTGCGATCTCGCACTTCGTGATAATGTCTCTCTTTCTCCGGGATTTTCTCCATGTTTGTCTTATTCGACTGTAGCTTTGTTCTCTCCCCTGACAGGAACTGGTTTACCTTTTTTGCCGGTACAGCCTCCTTTGTCTTAAGCGTAAGCTCGCAAATTATTTTGGCGACGTCTTCTCTGTTTGGTTCTCGTATCTTGGTTCTTTCCTTTTCGTTCCCATTCAGTACTGCTTGGTCATGCTCCTTAGCTGATTCCTCATTGTGATATATTTCTCCCTTCCAATCCGTCATCTGAAGAACGACTGTTTTCTCCTTGGCTGGGTTGTGCCTCTGATGTATATTCTCAAGTTTCATTTGCACCCGACTGCGTTCATGCTCAAGGCAGTCGCTTGCGTTGAGAGCTACTTCAAATTTAGCTTCAGCGACGGACAGTTTGCGGACCATTTCATTATAGTCAAGGTTGAGTTTACCGATATCTTGTTTAAGACCATTTCGATTGATGTTGTCTTGTATAAGTAAGCTCTTTTCTTCTGAAGTCGGCTTGGCTTTTTCAAGTTCAGCTTCAACAGAAGTTTTAAAATGGCTAAGTTCGTCGTTTAGCTCTTTTCCAGAGCGATGAATGGCGTCAGCATGTGCCGTCTCAGACTGTTGTTTTAGTGCGATGCTGTCATTTTGTGCTGCTGTGAGTCTATCCTGTAATGAAACTATTATCTCCACCAACTTGGCATTTTGCTCTTTTTCCTTTCTATACTTATCATCATAACTTTCCTGGGCTGTTTTATAGTATTGCAAGTCTCGTTGTACCTGTACCTTCTGACTGCTTCTTTCTACAATGATTGTGTTGGAAACACGTGACCCATGTTCCACAGCGTTCAGTTTAGACTCTGTTGGGTTAAGCTTCTGCATCAAAGTTTCTACAGTGTCTTTATGTTTAGGATGTTCCCTGTCCTTTCTCTCCAGAATATTACACTGCACGGCAGACTCTGCTTTAATATTACCTAATGTTAGGTTCTGATGTGCAGTGCACGGCGTCAGGGCTTCTTCAGGTTTGACTTCACTATGAAGGTCCCCAGCTCTTGACTGAAGGTTCTCGTATTTCGGCAAATGTTCGACATTTTTAACAGCAAGTTTGTCATTAATGCTTATAATTGGTGTTTCAAGAGGAGTAGAGACATCTTCAGTTTTCCAAAATTGTTCCAACGTCTTATTTATTGCCTCGTTTTCAGACTTATTGTTTACATAGTCATGGCAGGCAAAATTTGTGTGTATTACCTCTTGCTGATCTAAGCCGGTATTACCAATACATGTCCAGCCCAGGGGTGTTAACCTGGCGATAGGTTCCCCTGGTCTTCCCTTTACCTCTTGTATGGCATAGAGAAGGTCCGCACAATCCAATCCTATTAAAATGTCGACAATAGGCCTTCTTAGCGAAGATGGAAAGTCGATATCCCTCAGATGAGGCCACCGTTCCTTGCACTTGTTCCAGTCGTCGACAGGCATATTCCCGGTGACCCTGTTTACCGTGTAGGCGTTGACTTCCATGGTAACATTGCCTGTTACGCTCTTTAGTTCGACACTGACTGGTTTGCTTTCAAAAGTGTTAGCTTGACCATTCAACACATTGACAGTCACCTTTTCTGTTCTTCCCCTCAGACCTAGCTCGGCTGCGACGTCAGCATTTACGTAGGTCTTCGTACTAGCATCATCTAGCAAAGCATTAACTGTCAGTGAACGGCCTCCATTTTGAAGAACTACAGGAACAGTTCGCAATCCAATAGAGTCTGTTTTTACGTACCTTTGAGTCATCATCGATGTCTGTTCCGTTTTCACATTCCCCTCCGTGAGGCAACTGGCTCGATGTGCTGTTGAATTTGCCACGTTTTGATCAGCAGGGCGCTTAACTTCAGTATTATCTGATGAAAGATGTGGTTGTTCGGTTGGCCCTGGCGAATGCAGTAGTTTATGGTGTAAGAAGATGCACCCGTCATGCCCGCATGGTCGGCTTCGCGGACACGACTTTCCATGGTGTCCTTGTCCTAAACATCGGTAGCACAGCTGTAGTAGTTTGGCTATGCGCCATCGATCTGGCACGCTTCGTCGAATAAATTCTCGACAATTCCAGATTCCGTGCTGCTTGCCACATTCCGGACAAAGTGATTGTATGGAGTTACGACCTCCTTTTGTTTCACCAAACAATGTCTGCTGACTGCCATATCTAGCTGTTGATCGAGTTGATGTATCATCGAGCTTGCCCGTTAGACCCCGCACTGTCTCTGAGGCTATTGTCTGAAACTCAGCTTCTTGTAATATCCATGTTCGCAGTGCTATAACCGATTCTTCCTTGTTGTTTTCAAAAACCCAGCGATGATAACGTGCTAGCATCGCTTCCGGTATTTTGCGTTGCAGTTTGATGTACAGCGATCCGTTCCCCAATTCATATTGATGTCCTGCCTCTTGCAGATTTATCATTGCGATGTCGAGCAGATCAGCAAACTCCTCGATATCCTTTGCACTGCCCGGTCTAATATGACGGAACTGCTCCAGCTCCTCTAAGTAAATAGCGATCTGTCTACGTTTTCCGCCGAACTTCCGCTCCAGTCGATCTTTGGCTGCTTCATAAGCTGTAGCAGAATGCCCTAAACTATCGATCACTTTCAAAGCGTCCCCGGACAAATATTCAAAATCAAAACGGGCCTCCGTGGCCTAGTGGATAAGAGCGCTGACTCTTAGTCATTAGGTCTCTCACCGCCGTAGGTTCGAGCCTCGCTCGGGCCACGTGTGAGACGCCAAGTTCTGCAACGGAAGGTCAGGTGGTTTTTCTCCGGGTACTCCGGTTTTCGCCCACCTCTGATTAACGATCGGCTCGATATGAGTGAAATAATCTTGAAAGGGCCGTAAAATCCAAACCAAAACCGGACAAATATTGATGTAGCTGCAAAAGCTTGTACTCGGCAGTTGCTGGTGCGCTATCAATACAGGCGAGGAAGGCAGCTTTCCAACTCTGATATTGACGCTTTTCTCCATTGAAAACAGGTATTTGAACACGTTTTAATTGCCTCCATAAATCCTGCCCGATTGATAGAGTATTATAGCTAGCTGTCGGTTCGAAAGACACAGCCTCAACACTCATTTTGTGTTCATTTACTACAGGACTCAAGCCGTGGTGTTCAATAGGTCTGTTTGTTTTTGACAATGTATTCTCCTTATCGATCGTGTTCGTTATTCTGTCATATACAGGCCTTTGTTCTGTTTCATCAAACAAAGCCTTTGGCTGTATTTTGGTGGTGGGGTTTGCTATTTCGTTTGCTCCAAGTTCCGTTGAGTAATCAATAAGTCCTATCTTTTTCAGCGTTTCATGTGCAGATTTCACAGGCTGACAGTCTATACTGTTTCTCTGTGATGCGTTCTGCTGCTGCACATATACGTTCGAATGTTCTGAAATGTTCATTCTGTTAATGTCTATCGTATGTATTTCTGATTTCTCACTTGTTGTTCTTTCTGTCTATCCATGCACCGTCTTGCTGCTTCATACGCCGCTGTGAATTCCGCCTCGATCTTCTCCATTTCTACGACAACCCTTTTACCATTTTCCATTTCCTTATTTTTCACAAACAGTTCCGATAAGGATGACATAACGTCAAGCACGCTCTCCATTGCACTATCAAGTCTATCGCATGCACATTCAATCTCCTCGTTGCAGGGCGATTTATGCCTTTCTATCAAAAAATAGCAACTTATTTCTTGAACGCGTAAAATAGGATTTCGTTCCAACCTTTTCTATCTTGAGCTTTGTTTCTGTATCCACACTCTCATTTGAAATCCCGGCCGAATTGACGTTATCGCTCTGACTGTCTGCACTGGGGCTGTTCTTCGATGCCATTTGGTCTGTGTTTCAGCAATATGTTTCCGTTTTCCTTTATTTTCTGTTCTGTTAACCTCGCTCTGCTACCAGTTTTGGTGTGACGATTTTCCCGATTATGGAAGTAACACCAAAGTAATGAAATCAATTGCTGAAAACGATTTATTAACGAATGCTACACTGTTTGTAGCCCTTATGATTTTTCGTGACGATCTCTTAACAACTAATCATTTCCTAGCAACCGACGTTACTTACGTTACTGTCCAAACGTCACAACGCATGTGACGTCGCGTAATAAACCACTTATCTGAAATAACGTTATAAAAAAACCGTACGTTATGAAATCGGTTTAGTCTTCATATTATCTTCTTTCCAGGATTTGTATCGCATGCGATGCCTTGTTTATGTACAGGTGTGTCCATTTGTGATGAGCACTGTACCTCCTGGTGTAAAATGCATTGAAGTAGTGCACCTGCGTTTTATGTGTGCATAGCACTATATGTTAAAATTTTGAGTTGTAATAGCCCTAACTTGATATCAACTTGAAAATGAAACATGGAATTGTCATTTTTTTACCTTATATTTTTTTTAAAAATTATCACCCCCGCCCACTTCAATGTGGAATTTTTCTACTAGTGTGCCATCCTTCTACATTTGGTAAATGCCATGATGTTCGACATACGTCAGTTATTAGTATACATTAGGTCAATTCCATATATACACACTACAGACGCTTGCAGAAGCTTTCAAAATTGAGGCATAAAACCCCCCATAGTTTCCGAAGTCCTTATCTCTGACTATTTCTTATGTAGAGGAATTCCCCTAGGGACTGAAGAACGGGTTCGACTCAGCCATGGTAAACGAGCCATCGGTGTTCGAGCCACCGAAGTTCTACTGTAAGATTTTTGAAGCAGATTTAGTCTCAATTTTTGGTGGTTTTAATAGCAGAATTTTACTGTATTTTTGGTAACATACAAACCAGCTGGCATTGGTGGCTCAGGCTGACATGATAAATCGTATAATCAATTAATCGATCGATAAATTCCACAAAAATGATTATCATTTCTGATTTGCTTTTAATCGATTACTTGATAGGTACAATTTACTACCCAAAGTTATGCCTAAAATAGCTGGATGAGTGACAAACAGTGCAGACCCTGATGAGACGCGCAAAATGCGGCGTCTCATCTGGATCTACACTGTTTGCTCAGGCTTGTCTGTTCAAATATACATATAGTAAAGTGCAACATATGGTAAGAGTCATGCTCAGATAGAAAGCCAGACAGGTAAAATTATGACAAAAACCTTAGCAATTACTATTCGATTATCGATTGCAATGTCGGGACCGATAATCAATTATCTTTTCAGCTCCGATTAGCCAGCCCTATTGGTGGCTCAGTCAGGTGGGCATCAAGAGGTCATGGTGATCTGGAGGTTTTGGTTTGATCCCTGCCAGGTGCCGCAAAGTCTTTAACTCTTTTTAGCTCACCTGACCGAAGGTCATGGTGAGCTTTTGTGACAGTAAGATGTCCGGCGTCGTCGTGCGTCGTCCGTCGTCCGTCGTCCGTCGTGCGTAAACTTTTTCTTGTGAACACACTAGAGGCCACAGTTTTGGTCCAATTATCATCAAACTTGCTCAGAATGATAATCATGACAATATCTCGGTCAAGTTCGAATTTGGGTCATGTCGGGTAAAAAAGTAGGTCAGTAGGTCAAATCATAGAAAAACCTTGTGAACACTCGAGAGGCCACAATTTTGGTCCAATCATCATCAAACTTGCTCAGAATGATCATTGTGACAATATTTTAGTGAAGTTTGAATATGGATCATGTCGGCTTAAAAAGTAGGTCAGCGGGTCAAATCATAGAAAAACCTTGTGAACACCCTAGAGGCCACAATTTTGGTCCAATCATAATCAAACTTGCTCAGAATGATCATCATGACAATATCTTGGTCAAGTTCGAATATGGGTCATGTCCGGTCAAAAAGTAGGTCAGTAGGTCAAATCATAGAAAAACCTTGTGAACACTCTGAAGGCCACTGTTTTGGTCCAATTATCATGAAACTTGCTCAGAATGACCATTGTGACAATATTTCAGTCCAGTTCGAATATGGGTCATATCGGGTTAAAAAGTAGGTCAGCGGGTCAAATCATATAAAAACCTTGTGAACACCCTAGGGGCCACAATTTTGGTCCAATCTTAATCAAACTTGCTCAGAATGATCATCATGACAATATCTCGGTCAAGTTTGAATATGGGTCAAATGGTTCCGGTCCGTTGCACATCTAGGTCACAGGAGCCAAAAACAGATTTTTTTCACCAAAAACTTAAAAAATCTTCTTCTCTGAAACCACAAGGCCCAGGTCTTTGTTATTTGGTATGAAGCTTCATCTAGTGGACCCCTACCAAGATTGTTCAAATTATAGTGCTGGGGCCAAAAATGCCCCCGCATTTTACATAGGCTTATATAGGGAAAATCTTTAAAAATCTTCTTCTCTGAAACCACAAGGCCCAGGACTTTGATATTTGGTATGAAGCTTCATCTAGTGGACCCCTACCAAGATTGTTCAAATTTGAGTGCTGGGACGAAAAATGCCCCCGCCACGGGGCCCTTTGGTTTTACATTGGCTTATATAGGGAAAATCTTTAAAAATCTTCTTCTCTGAAACCATAAGGCCCAGGTCTTTGATATTTGGTATGAAGCTTCATCTAGTGGACCCCTACCAAGATTGTTCAAATTATAGTGCTGGGGCCAAAAATGCCCCCGCCCCAGGGCCCTTTGGTTTTACATAGGCTTATATAGGGAAAATCTTCAAAAATCTTCTACTCTGAAACCACAAGGCCCAGGACTTTGATATTTGGTATGAAGCTTCATCTAGTGGACCCCTACCAAGATTGTTCAAATTATAGTGCTGGGACAAAAAATGCCCCCGCCACGGGGCCCTTTGGTTTTACATTGGCTTATATAGGGAAAATCTTTAAAAATCTTCTTCTCTGAAACCACAAGGCCCAGGTCTTTGATATTTGGTATGAAGCTTCATCTAGTTGACCCCTACCAAGATTGTTCAAATTACAGTGCTGGGGCCAAAAATGCCCCCGCCCCGGGGCCCTTTGGTTTTACATAGGCTTATATAGGGAAAATCTTAAAAAATCTTCTTCTCTGAAACCACAAGGCCCAGGTCTTTGATATTTGGTATGAAGCTTCATCTAGTGGACCCCTACCAAGATTGTTCAAATTTTAGTGCTGGGACAAAAAATGCCCCCGCCACGGGGCCCTTTGGTTTTACATGGGCTTATATAGGGAAAATCTTTAAAAATTTTCTTTTCTGAAACCACAAGGCCCAGGACTTTGATATTTGGTATGAAGCTTCATCTAGTGGACCCCTACCAAGATTGTTCAAATTTTAGTGCTGGGACAAAAATGCCCCCGCCACGGGGCCCTTTGCTTTTACATTGGCTTATATAGGGAAAATTTTTAAAAATCTTCTTCTCTGAAACCACAAGGCCCAGGTCTTATATATTTGGTATGAAGCTTCATCTAGTGGACCCCTACCAAGATTGTTCAAATTATAGTGCTGGGGCCAAAAATGCCCCCGCCACGGGGCCCTTTGGTTTTACATAGGCTTATATAGGGAAAATCTTTAAAAATTTTCTTCTCTAAAACCACAAGGCCCAGGACTTTGATATTTGGTATGAAGCTTCATCTAGTGGACCCCTACCAAGATTGTTCCAATTTTAGTGCTGGGGCCAAAAATGCCCCTGCCCCGGGGCCCTTTGGTTTTACATAGGCTTATATAGGGAAAATCTTTAAAAATCTTCTTCTCTGAAACCACAAGGCCCAGGACTTTGTTATTTGGTATGAAGCTTCGTCTAGTGGACCCCTACCAAGATTGTTCAAATTATAGTGCTGGGACAAAAAATCCCCCCCTGCCACGGGGCCCTTTGGTTTTACATAGGCTTATATAGGGAAAATCTTTAAAAATCTTCTTCTCTGAAACCACAAGGCCCAGAACTTTGATATTTGGTATGAAGCTTCATCTAGTGGACCCCTACCAAGATTGTTCAAACTATAGTGCTGGGGCAAAAAATGCCCCTGTCCCGTGGCCCTTTGATTTTACATAGGCTTATATAGGCAAAATCTTTAAAAATCTTCTTCTCTGAAACCGCTAGGCCCAGGTCTTTGATATTTGATGTGTAGCTTCATCTAGTGGACCTTTGACAAGATTGTTCAAATTTTAGCCTTTGTTGATGTTTGGTATGAAGCTTCACCTTTAAGACCTCCCTCAACATTATGTACATTAAAGCCCTGGGGCCAATAATGGCCCTCTCTGGGGCCCACTTGTTACACTATGGATCAGGTGAGCGATCCAGGGCCATCATGGCCCTCTTGTTGTACCAAATGGAATCTTCCTCCTTATATATACCTGGAGTCCATTTTAAAATTTAGGGTGTCAGGGTTGTTTTTTCTTCAAATTTATTTGGAAAATGGCTTGGCTTTTCGCAGACAATATAGGTCCTGATCAGCCACCGCATTCTGCGGCGTCTGATGGGGGCCTGCACTGTTTGCCCTGGTACCCGTTTTCGGGTTTCCGGTACAAAATGGGTTAAAGGACATTGGGCATGAATTTTTTTCTCTGACCATTTTCTCCCTTCCCATTACATTAAATCAAGAAGGGCAGTTGTGTTTTTTCTGAAGAAAGAATATGCACTGTTCTGGTTAACCCCTCATGTATAAACCTGCCAGGTAAAGTGTATTTAAAACTGACTTAAATAGAGCTGATGATCCTTATACTTTAAACCAAACCAAAACACACAGACTGATTTGAAAACTTTACTCATTGTGGAAAAATTGGAGTATTGGCACAATAGCTAAATGAAAAGAAATATCTAAATTATTGGTCTGTAATTGTCAAAGGGAGTTTACTCATGCAGAAAGCTTTTCTGTGTCTGTATTGTATAATGTGTCCCAAAGTAGTGCTACTCTTACTGAAATGAACTTGTTCCCAAAAGTAGTGCTAGTCTCAAAGACAAATTTGCTTTCAGGGAGAAAACCCAAAATAGTGCTAATCTCAAAGAACTGAATTTTCTCGCACAGGGAGCAAAGTTGGTGCTACTTTCTAAGAAATGAATTCGCTCTCACAGGGAGCAAAAGTAGTGGTAATCTCAAAGAAATGAATTTGCTCTCACAAGGAGCAAATTCACTGCTTTAAGAGCAGCCCTAGTTGAAAGGGACATTAGATATTTTATTTTAGGGCCATCTCCCCGGATGCTGTTCTTTCACTGCTGGGTTACAGAAATGGACTGTTCCGTCTTTGAATTTGGACATGTCTATTCTTGTAAATAGGGGGTTCAATCAAAATAATTAGTAGGATGGCTAACAGTGTTAATCCTTATGAAACAGTTCATTCTAGATCTACACTGTTTGCATTGGTATCCGTTACGCAAACACGCCTATACAAATACATTGCCACCTTTATCGCCGAAAAAATGAAAAGTTTAAGATGAAAAATTGTGATATTTTTCTTATTTCTGCTCAAAATATAGATTGTGGGCACTCGTTAGAACCGCCTCATCGAGGCAGTTCTAACGAGTACCAACAATCTATATTTTAGAGCAGAAATAAGAAAAATAAGGTATACCCCTAGAAACCCCAGTTTTACTATATAAAAGTGGGGTTCAAGGGGGTCAAAATTATATAGGCGTGTTTTCGTGATGAGTACCAGTCTGCAGGTTGATAAGGTTAAGGAGAGTTAGAAAACCTAGTCTTTGTGTCTCCAGTACGTATTGTTTTTGCCCTGTCTGTTGGTTGCTTGGTTGGTTGGACAATTTTTTTATTGGTCAAAACTTTTGAACCGTTTCCGATAGAGCCTTCATATTTGGCATGTAGGCTCCTTGTGACACCAGCTCCCCACTCATACAAAAAATTTTTGCATGTGACCTGTGACCTTTTACGAAAAATTGACCTTGGCCCGGGGGCATGTTCTTGTTCCACAAACATATCTTTTTGCCTTCTGAAAAAGAGGGCTTAGGTTTCAGAAGAACAAACTGGAGATCACAAAAATTGTTTCCCTTATAAAAATGGTGGAAAATATGTTAGATGTATTCTTTTCACCGAAATGCTTAAGATGCAAATCACAACAATTTTCATCTGCTTTCCCGTCTGCTGGTTACTGTAAAAGTCATTGTTGCAAACAGTGTGGACCCTGATACAGATCCACACTGTGTGTCTGTATGCAGAAAATATGTTTGAATAATTTACAAGAAGACGCAGCAGACGATATAAAGACAACATTTTCAGATACAGTTTTCCTGGCATTTTTAGGGTTAATTTTTTTTCAGCGACAAGATGTTCTGATCTCTTCACCTGTAAGGACTGCAGTGCCCATCCTGCATGTGGCTGGTGCAATGACCCTAGTAACACGGGCCTGGGCAAGTGTGTGGAAGGGTCTGCCAGTGGGCCTATGACTCTCAATAAAACTACTGGCACATACCACTTGGATACTGGAAAGTGTGTGGCAGAGAGATGGCATTTTATTAAGTGTCCACGTAAGTTTTGTTTATTTTAATATTCAAACTGCTGATGGCAAGTATGAACAGACGACATTGTATAAATGACCAGCTTCCAAGGTGGTGACAATAGCTCCAAGTAAAGGGGAGTAACCAGGCTAATTGAAGGATATTTTTATACCTTACCATACGTTATAACATTTATCCGTACTTTGTTTCCGGATGATAACTTGCATATTTATTGACAAATTTTCATCGGGGATGTTTGGTCTGGGATTGTGAATAGGTTAGGTGGTAGTGATCCACCTGTGGACCATCTGTAGACACAACCATGTTATATACTTAACTCCAGTACTGGTTCAGATATATAGATGGTTGTGGTACAATTCTACCTCATTGAGGCGAAATAAGAATCTACAACATAAGTTCCTGAAGAAAAGCAGGGAAAATTATCCCTTAGTTACCATAAAATTTCTAAAAATTTGGACAACTTGCTGTAATTCCCCTAAATATTTTGCAAATTTGTTTCACAATACAGTAAAGAGTCCAAAAAGTGCACACAATGGCAAACAGTGTAGATCCTGATCAGACTGCTTGAAGGAGCAGTATGATCTGGGTCTGCCCTCTGCTTAGGCCTGTCTGTCCCAATACTTAGAATAATTACGGTATCTTTGTTATGGACCAGGCATTTGTAACCACTGCTCCCCCACCTAAGGGGACAATGACTTTTCACTTTTCACAGCCCTGCTAGAAGCCCTGCACTGTGGGGGACCTCCAGAAGGTCTAAGCCCCGCTGTTTATAATAGTTCATTCCACTGGGGGTATATTTGCATAATATCAAAACCCCCGCATTAACCCGGCACTGCGGGGACACACAAAGGGTAACTACCCCACACATTAGCCCCGCTATCCCCCACCTATCCCCGTAGGTGGTGGTGGAGGGGGGCAGTGGTTACAAATGACTAGTGCATTACGCTCACGTATCTTTGTTACACTCCCATATTTGGACCATGGGCCACCATGACCTTAGTAAAGACATTAGAGTTGGTAAAGACATTAGAATGACCTCTGTGAGTGTTGTGCATGCAGAATTCTACTTAAAACAGATATATAAAACAATGTTGGAAAGGAGTATCTAAAATAGCACAAATCTTTAAATCACTTTTTTTAGAAACTGCAAAACATGTGAGTTTGAAGCATGCTTAACTGGTGATCAGGCAGTCACGAATTTGATCCCGACTGGATCCATAATGTTCTTCATGGAAAATGATCATGGAATATTTTATGTCATAATTCTCTCCTTTTCACTGTTTCAAGAGCGACAATTGCTAGTTTTATGGTGAAAGATTATGCAATGCTTTGTTACAATGCTTGAAAGTTAAATAATGTTGTTTGTCCCCGCCCATCAGGGCTTGAAGAAATAGATTGGGCTGCATGATGCTTCCATGCAGAGCTGCAACTGACCGCACATGAGTACTGGTAAACTACTTAGAAGGTCTATGCCTGCCAAGGCAAAGTGGTGCGAGTCGGCTCGTTCATGCATATAAACTCTATTGATTTCATTGGGCAGCAGGTATTGAGATGTCTTTTCATTGCAATGTCAGGTAAAAATCCCACAAAATTGGAAGCAGCATCTCCAGAATTACCTAAATAGTGTTGACGGGGACGTTAAACCTCAAATCAAACAAACAATATAAATAATGTTGTAAGATATGTTAATCTTACCCCAGTGTTGCTATTTATAGTAATGAGACTGGTTCTTTGTTTTCAGCATGTCAGTGTAATGGTCATAGTAGCTGTACAAACCAGTCTGATGTATGTGACAAGTGTATGAATCTGACCAAGGGCCATCACTGTGACATGTGTATGGAAGGATACTGGGGAAATCCCAAAAATGGTGGCAATTGTACAGGTAAGAAGTTACAAGTTTAAACTTTTTCAGTTTTCATCCTTAAATATTGAAAGTGGAAAGCTTTGCACTTTGTGAA
Source organism: Lucinisca nassula (assembly GCA_963580285.1). Lineage (NCBI taxonomy): Eukaryota > Metazoa > Mollusca > Bivalvia > Lucinida > Lucinidae > Lucinisca > Lucinisca nassula. The sequence continues at coordinate 184,656,962 of OY757010.1, forward strand.
TAAGAACATTGGTAATTGTGCATTTGGAAAGTTTATGATAGTGAATTAGTAGAAATTTGTTCTTGTGATGAATTAACAAACACATTACAAATGGGTCTTATTCTTCAACCCCACTTAGACCATTAACATGACTAAGTAACCCGAAGGAACCAATGACTCCAGCCCCAGGAGGCCAGTGAACGTCATAGAACACTCCAAAACAATCTGTGCTAATGCACATTGGGATGGTACACTGGCCCCAGAGGGTATATTAACAGTGCAAATTTCACAGCACACCAAAGTTGTGACAGTCCGCTGATGAAATCCAATTTTTTGGAAGAGACTATTCAGGAAATTGCGAATAACACTATGATGAGTCGCAACGAGCCAGACCAAGGTGCAACTGATCATCAACCACAATCTTTCAGCTAAGAAATCTACCGTAAAAATCCTAAAAATTGGACATCTTGAGGACTTGCTGTAATTCTCCTAAAAGTTTAACAATTAGTTTCATGATCCAGCAAGGAGTCCAAAAAGGTGAAGACGAACTTGCAAACAGTGTAGACCCAGATCAGACTGCAGTCTGATCTGGGTCTGCTCTGTTTGCTTAGGTCTGTTCTGTTTGCTTAGGTCTGTTCTGTTTGCTTAGGTCTATCTGTCCCAATACTTAGGAACTCTACAGTATTCTTGTTTTGCTGTCATGTATAAGCCATTTTTGATACATTTTCTTCTTAACTTGGCTATCACTTACTTAAGGAGAATAGGTATGGTACACCCCTTCAGATATGGCAAGAATTTGGTGTTTTTATTAGTAGGAGTCTATTCTAATATGGAAATAATTTGCTCCTTGTCCTTTTAGTGGAGACAGTAGCTCAGAGGTTAGTGCATTTGCAGCATATGCTAGAGGTCCCTGGTTCAATCTCTGGCAAGTGGTGATAAAATTTCGGAGTCTGAACATGCTCCACTGGCATCATATACAGTGTTTATTGCCAAAATATCTGATCCTTTAGAATGGGACATTAACTGGAGAGGCCCTGTACAGTCTCAGCTTGTGTAGATTATAGGGATCAGCCATGGTTTTTCATGCATTCACATTTGAGGCAGAGTGTTCGAATATCTTCGAGGGAGACGGCAGATGTCATTGCAATGAACTAACCATGGCTGGTTATTGATGCAAATGTGGAGTACACCTGCGAGTAATGGGCTTAGGTGCATCATATGCATTGAGGTGCAGTGAATGGAAGAAGAAACAAAATATTCCTTTTTAACCCTTTTTGTACCAAATGGAATCTTCCACTTTATATATAGCAGGATTCCTTTTCAAAATTTAGGGGTGTCAGGTTGTGTTATCTTTAAAATTTATTTTGAAAATGGCTTAACATTTCACAAACAGTGTAGGCCCTGATCAGACGCCGCGTTCTGTGGCATCTGATCTGAGCCTGCACTGTTTGCCAACTACCCATTTTGGGGTATCCGGTACTAAATAGGTTAATGGGACCGGGTGTACAGGGATTCTTGAAGGACACAGAAACTGTCCTGTCATGAAAATATCTTTAAAAAATTCATGAGGTGCAATCATTTTCTGTGTATTGTAGCTTGTAATTGTAACAGCCAGGCTGACAAATGCAACCATGTGGATGGTTCCTGTTACTGTCGGACAAGAGGTGTGAAGGGACCAAGGTGTGATGAGTAAGTACTTTGGTTTATTAAAAAAAACAAAAACTTAACCACGTACAATGAAACTTTGATAGCTCGAACACCGATGGCATGTTTTCCACGGCTGTTTGAAAATTGTTCTTGGGTCCCATAGAAAATTTCCCAAAACTGCAGATATTAGTATAGATATGCCAATTTTCTAAACTAATCTTATAAATATATGTTGTTTGTTCTCGTTAGAATTGCCTCACCGAGGCAATTCTAATGAGTACACTCAACATACCTTTATTTTGAAAATCTAAAATATATTTCTTTCATGCCTCCTTACCTGGCTCTATAAGCAACTCTCAGTGTAAATCCAGATCAGATGGCTTCTCTAGAAGCCAGCTATTTTGCATCTTCACTGTCATGAAATTGGCAAATTTATAGAAATAAATAACATGGATTAATTTGATTGGTTGACGGTCAAAAATGTGTGTGGTAAAATAAATTTATTCAGCAGAAACAAGGGTAAATAAGTAAATGAACAAATGTAGATGAATGTCTTTAGATAATCTTTAAACCCTTATCTTGCTGAATATTCATTTAAGCCACACCCATTTCTGTCTATCAGCCAATCAAATTACTTGATGTAATTTATTGCTGCAAATTCATACACTGAATGCCAAACAGTGTAGATCCTGATCAGATGGCTTCTTCAGAAGCCAGCTTCTTCAGAAGCCATCTGATCTGGATCTACACTGTTTGTAAAGATAGGGGTTGTCGTGAACAGCAAGATAAGAGTTAATAATGAACCTCCATGGCCTGGTGGGTATGGATGCTGTCTCATAATTATTAGGTCTCGTACCGCAGTGAGTTTGAGTGGTGCTTGGGTCATGTGAGATGCCAAGTTATGCAATTGCAGGTCAGGTAGTGTTACTTCAGGTACTCTGGTTTTTTACCACCTCTGATTAAAGATCAGGTGCCAGTTGTTCAAAACTAATGATGTCTTTAGATAACAATCGTTAAAACTTTGTTCATTAAATATGGTAAATTTAATATTTTTGCTTAAAAAAATGTGAGCAGCTTTTGCAAATGCAAAAGCTGCTCACATTTTTTCAGCAAAAAATACCAAAGCTGCTCACTTTTTTTTTCAGCAAATACCAGAGTATTAGATATGTAGCTGCTACAGTAGTTAACAGTTTGACCCCTAACAAGCTAGTTAAGCTAATGATGCTTTGAACAAATGGCCCCTGCTCAAATAGGTAAAATAATGTCAAAGGGGTTGTAAAATGAAAAGCAAAAAAGTTATCCTTTGACAACAGCAGTATCTTCTTTTTCTAGGTGTGACACAAGCAACAACTATTTTGGAAACCCAAATAATGGAGGCACATGTTACTGTAAGTATAATTATATCAGCTTACTGTATTTACCCCGAATATTCAGAATACCTCAACTCATTACCTTACTTGCTCTAAAATTTAAAACCACCAAGAAAAATTCTAGAGCAGATGACATCTTTGTTGTTGTTGTTTTTATCTTGCCTGGACAAGCAGGAAAAACTTTTGCACTACCACTGGCATTGGCTTCGATGTTGGATTCGGTGTCTGCTTCATGTCAGCATCCACATTTAAGATTTTTAAGGGCTCAAGTCTGACTGTCCCTGTATAACAACCATTGCAGCTTCAAGTAGGGCTCAAAATGTCATTTCATCTCAATGACAGATAAAAGTCCCACAAAATGGGAAGCACTGTCGATGGGGACGTAAAACCTCAACACAAACAGAACCAAGCAGTTGTACCTCACAGTTGTTCATCAATAATGCCTTGAGACCTGACTGCACTTTTTTTGTGTGGGTGGGGTGGGGGGGGGGGGGGGAGTCGACCATATTTTAGGAAAGTAGACTTAAATTGATATTATTCAATGGTAGATAGTTAAAATTCTGTTTTTAACCCATTGTATGGGGAAAACCCCTAAAGGGCTACCTTGGCAAACAGTGCGGGGCCAGGTCAGATGCCGCAAAATGCGGTGTCAGATCAGGGCCTGCACTATTTGCTAACAGAATTTTCTGTCAAAAATAGAAATAGAATAAAAACGAAAAAAATAGGCCTGACAACCCTTATATGACAAATGGACTTGTTCATCATATAGCAGAGGAAGAGTCCACTTGCATACAATGTGTTAATCTTAAACTTCGTGTCAACAAAGAGACGTCTAGTTGTGCTCTTGTACATGATGGTTTATCAAAAGATAAATTCATATTTTGAAAACTCTTACAAAATGTATTAGAAACTTGCTTCCCTTAAAAAATGGAATACACTCATCAGGCTTGAATTTTGAACTCTTGTTTGTTTGTTTGCTTGTATTGGAGTTTTATGGCCCAGTCAACACTATTTTAGGTCATGTTTGACCTGTCAGTTAACCTATCCACACTTTTCCTGGGCATGCTTCTACGTAAGGGGTTAACCAGTACAGTGCACATTCTTTCGCTAGAAACTGACAACTGCCCTTCTTGAAACAGGGGAAGGGAGAGAATGACCGTAGAAAAGATTTCATGATCAATCTCCACGAAAGAATGTTGCCAACCCCGGCAGGTATCGAACCCGGGTCCTCCTGATCACCAGTCAGACTTGCATCTGACTGAGCTACCAAGGCCAGCATGTTTCTTGGAGTATTATTTTAAACTGTAAAAGGGCATTGATTTACTATATCTTTGGCCCGCACAACCTCTTGTCAGAAAGTATATATCTATTCGTTTTTGTTTGAGTTGAGGTTTAATGTCCTCATCAACACTATTTAGGTCATTTTGGAGATGTTGCTTCCAATTTGTGTGACTTTTACCTGATATTGAGATGAAATGACATTTGAAGCCCTGCCGCCCAATGAAACCAAAAGGCTTATATGCACTGGCCGGTCTGATTCACACCACTTTGCCTGGGCAGGTTTAGTTGTAAGCGGTTTACCAGTACCCATGAGTGGTCAGTTTCAGCTCTACGTGGAAGCAGCATGCAGCCCAGTCTATTTCTCCGATGGGCAGGGTCGGAGTAAATATCTATAAATGAATTTATTGTGGCTGAACTTTGGAGAAAAATCTGATCGGGGGTTGGGCTTATTTGCAGAGCAAGCAAATAACATCATGAAAACACACCTATATAATTTTGACCTTCTTAAACCCCACTTTTATTATGCCCCTGCCATTCGAAAAATGGTGGAAAGGGCATATAGTGTTGCCCCTGTCCGTCCGTTAGTCCGTCCGTCCGTGTGTCCGAAACTTAAACACAGCCAATAACTTCCTTATTTCTTGATGGATTTTAAAATTACTTGGCAGATATGTTAACCATCAAGAGACGATGTGTCAGGTGCAAAACCCAGGTCCGTACCTCCAAGGTCAAGGTCATACGTAGAGGTCAAATGTCAAAAAAGGGTCCGAAACTTAAACCCAGTCAATAACTTTCTTATTTCTGGATGGATTTTGAAATTACTTTGTAGCAATGTTAACCGTCATGAGATGATGTGTCACGTGCAAACCCAGATCCGTTCCTCCAAGGTCAAGGTCATACTTAGAGGTCAAAGGTAAACAAAATGGTCCGAAACTTAAACACAGTCAATAACTTTCTTATCTCTGGATGGATTTTGAAATTACCTCGCAGAAATGTTGGCCATCATGAGACAATCTGCCTCACACAAAACCAAGGTCCTTACCTCCAGATCAAGGTCATACTTAGATGTCAAATGTGAAAAAAGGGTCCAAAACTTTCTATGGATGAATAAGAACATAGACATATTTTCAGGCGGGGGCATCTGTGTCCTATGGACGCATTTCTAGTATAGTAAAACTGGGATTTTTAGGGGTATACATTACTTTTCTCATTACTGCTCAAAAACATAGTTTGTGGGTACTCTTTAGAACCACCTTGCCAAGATGGTTCGTTAACCACCTCATCGAGGTGGTTTTAACGAGTACCCACAATCTATGTTTTGTGCATAAATTTAAAAAAGTATCAGAATTTTTATCAGAAAATTTTCATTTTTGGTGGTAAAATTTTCAATGTGTTTGTGTAGGTGTGTTTTCGTAATGAGAAATTAATAATTAGCATTGTCAGTTGGTAAGGCTAATCAAACCAACTCATTTAATGTATAGCACAGTAAGATAGCCAAGCCCACTCATTTAATGTATAGCACAGTAAGATAGCCAAGCCCACTCATTTAATGTATAGCAGAGTAAGATAGCCAAGCCGACTCATTTAATGTATAGCACAGTAAGATAGCCAAGCCCACTCATTTAATGTATAGCACAGTAAGATAGCCAAGCCCACTCATTTAATGAATAGCACAGTAAGATAGCCAAGCCCACTCATTTAATGTACAGCACAGTAAGATAGCCAAGCCCACTCATTTAATATATAGCACAGTAAGATAGCCAAGCCCACTCATTTAATGTATAGCACAGTAAGATAGCCAAGCCCATCCATTTAATATATGGCACAGTAAGATAGCCAAGCCCACTCATTTAATGTATGGCACAGTAAGATAGCCAAACCCACCTATTTAATGTATAGCACAGTAAGATAGCCAAGCCCACTCATTATGACCCCAACTTTGAAAAAGTTGGAGGGGCATATTGCTTCTGGTTCGTTCGTCCGTTCGTCCATTCGTCTGTTCGTCCGTTCGTTCGTTCGTCCGTCCGTTACGCTTTTGATGCATAGCATAACTAAAGAACCGTGTATGCTAGGGTTTTGAAATTTCATATATGGATTCCTCATGGAAAATTAGCTGACGCATATTTTTTTTCTCGTCCGGATTATGCCCCCTTCAAGAGTTATTGCTCTTTGAAATTTTTTTAATAAAATCTTGTCAGCAAGATATCTCAAAAGCTATTGGAGCTAAGGCCTTGAAAGTTGGTGATTATATTGGTGGTGATGAGTAGCTGAACTGATTAACTTTTGACAAAATTCCGAAAAATACTTTGTGAGTTATGGCCCTTTGTCATTTTGGTAATTTGTGCCCATTGTAATGTATGCTAAAAGTGATGCATAGCACAACTTTAGAACCGTGTATTCTAGGGTTTTGAAATTTCATATATGGATTCCTCATGGAAAATTAGCTGACGCGTATTTTTTTTCTTGTCCGGATTATGCCCCTTTTAAGAGTTATTGCCCTTTGAAATTTTTTTAATAATATTTTGTCAGCAAGATATCTCAAAAACTATTGGAGCTAGAGCCTTGAAAGTTGGTGAATATATTGGTGGTGATGAGTAGATGAACTGATTAACTTTTGACAAAATTCCGAAAAATACTTTGTGAGTTATGACCCTTTGTCATTTTGGTAATTTGTGCCCATTGTAATGTATGCTAAAAGTGATGCATAGCATATCTTTAGAACCGTGTATGCTAGGGTTTTGAAATTTCATATATGGATTCCTCATGGAAAATTAGTTGACGGGTATTTTTTTTCTTGTCCGGATTATGCCCCTTTTAAGAGTTATTGCCCATTGAAAATTTATTAATAAAATTTTGTCAGCAAGATATCTCAAAAACTATTGGAGCTAGAGTCTTGAAAGTTGGTGAATATATTGGTGGTGATGAGTAGATGAACTGATTAACTTTTGACAAAATTCCGAAAAATACTTTGTGAGTTGTGGCCCTTTGTCATTTTGGTAATTTGTGCCCATTGTAATGTATGCTTAAAGTGATGCATAGCATATCTTTAGAACCGTGTATGCTAGGGTTTTGAAATTTCATATATGGATTCCTCATCGAAAATTAGCTGACGCGTATTTTTTTTCTCGTCCGGATTATGCCCCTTTTAAGAGTTATTGCCCTTTGAAATTTTTTAAATAAAATCTTGTCAGCAAGATATCTCAAAAACTATTGGAGCTAGAGCCTTGAAAGTTGTTGAGTATATTGGTGGTGATGAGTAGATGAACCGATTAACTTATGACAAAATTCCGAAAAATACTTTGTGAGTTATGTCCCTTTGTCATTTTGGTAATTTGTGAAAAACATTGTCATCGTTCTAGCGCCTACATTTCTTCACCAATTTCAATATAACTTCACACAAATGTTCCTTATAAAAAAATCTCAAGCGAGTTCGACTTTCAAGGTCATGACCTCAAGGTCAAGGTCACTGTGGCTATTTTTAGAAAAACTTTGTCATCGCTCTAGCGCCTACATTTCTTCACTAATTTCAATATAACTTCACACAAATGTTCCTTATAAAAAAATCTCGAGCGAGTTGGACTTCAAGGTCATGACCTCAAGGTCAAGGTCACTGTGGCTATTTTTAGAAAAACTTTGTCATCGCTCTAGCGCCTACATTTCTTCACCAATTTCAATATAACTTCACACAAATGTTTCTTATGATAATATCTCAGCGAGTTCGACTTTCAAGGTCATGACCTCAAGGTCAAGGTCACTGTGGCTATTTTAAGAAAAACTTTGTCATCACTCTAGCGCCTACATTTCTTCACTGATTTCAATATAACTTCACACAAATGTGCCTTATGACTATATCTTGAGCGAGGTCGACTTTCAAGGTCATGACATCAAGGTCAAGGTCACTGTGGCTATTTTTAGAAAAACTTTGTCATTGCTCTAGCGCCTACATTTCTTCACTGATTTCAATATAACTTCACACAAATGTTCCTTATGACAATATCTCGAGTGTGTTCGACTTTCAGGGTCATGACCTCAAGGTCAAGGTCACTGTAGCTATTTTTAGAAAAATTTTGTCATCGCTCTAGCGCCTACATTTCTTCACCGATTTCAATATAACTTCACACAAATGTTCCTTATGACAATATCTCTAGCGAGTTTCACTTTCAAGGTCAAGGTCACTGTGGCTATTTTTAGAAAAACTTTGTCAATGCTCTAGCGCTTACATTTCTTCATTGATTTCAATATAACTTCACACAAATGTTCCTTATGACAATATCTCAAGCCATTTCAACTTTCAAGGTCAAGGTCACATTGGCTATTTTTAGAAAAACTTTGTCATCGCTCCAGCGCCTACATTTCTTCACCGATTTTAATATAACTTCACACAAATGATCCTTATGACAATACCTCGAAAGAGTTCGACTTTCAAGGTCAAGGTCACTGTGGCTATTTTTAGAAAACTTTTTCATTGCTCTAGCGCTTACATTTTTTCACCAATTTCAAAATCAATTCACACAAATGTTCCTTATGACAATATCTGTAGCGAGTTCCACCTTCAAGGTCAAGGTCACTGTGGCTATTTTTAGAAAAACTTTGTCAATGCTCTAGCGCTTACATTTCTTCACCAATTTCAATATAACTTCACACAAATGTTCCTTAACCCTTTACCACTCAGGGATTTTGCGAATTTCACTGATTTTCACAGTGTTGCACCTGACAGCAACTTCAACTAGCCATTGTTTCATAATGGATGGTCTGTTTTACACCAAACTCGGTATGAATGTTCATTGGACAGTAACCTTTCAAATGCAACCTTTCATGACTTGATCTTTGTTGTCATGGTAAAGAGGGGGCATCTCAAAGTTGGCAAAAAGTGTGTTTTCACATGAATTTTTGACCACATTTTAATCTTCACACAGCTGTCAAGGCAACAATTAAGGTGTTTGGCACTGGCCATTTTCACTGTTTGCAGCATGTTTTATCAGCATCAATTTTCAGGCATTTTTGACCCCAGACACCCTCAGATATAAATTTTAGCGGCCGGTTGGGCCATAAACTCCAAAATTTTCGGGATGTGAGGGGGGTGTTGCCCCCCTTCAATCCCCCCCAGAATATTTTTAGTGGGGAGGCGCGCGAAAAAAAAAACAGGTCATTTTTTTGCCCAACAAATCCTAAAGCAAACATAACTATCCAGGGGTAACAATGCAGATTTTGGGTGCTTCTGGGGCTTAAAATTGGGGGGGGGGGTGCAGACACGTAAAAACACGTATCTGAGTGGTAAAGGGTTAACTGAAATCTGGGAACATACTGAATTTTAGCCTAAAATGCATTAATTATATCTGAAATATTGTTTCTTGCAATAAAATGATGAAAAAACATTATTTTGGTCATTTGGGATTTTCTTCATTAACCCTTTACCACTCAGGGATTTTGCGAATTTCGCTGATTTTCACAGTGTTGCACCTGACAGCAACTTCAACTAGCCATTGTTTCATAATGGATGGTCTGTTTTACACCAAACTCGGTATGAATGTTCATTGGACAGTAGCCTTTCAAATGCAACCTTTCATGACTTGATCTTTGTTGTCATGGTAAAGAGGGGGCATCTCAAAGTTGGCAAAAAGTGTGTTTTCATGAATTTTTGACCACATTTTAATCTTCACACAGCTGTCAAGGCAACAATTAAGGTGTTTGGCACTGGCCATTTTCACTGTTTGCAGCATGTTTTATCAGCATCAATTTTCAGGCATTTTTGACCCCAGACACCCTCAGATATAAATTTTAGCAGCCGGTTGGGCCATAAACTCCAAAATTTTCGGGATGTGAGGGGGGCATAGCCCCCCTTCAATCCCCCCCAGAATATTTTTAGTGGGGAGGCGCGCGAAAAAACAGGTCACTTTTTTGCCCAACAAATCCTAAAGCAAACATAACTATCCAGGGGTAACAATGCAGATTTTGGGTGCTTCTGGGGCTTAAAATTGGGGGGGGGGTGCAGACACGTAAAAACACGTATCTGAGTGGTAAAGGGTTAAGACAATATCTCGAGCGATTTCGACTTTCAAGGTCAAGGTCACTGTGGCTATTTTTAGAAAAACTTTGTCATCGCCTTAGCGACTACATTTCTTCACTGATTTCAATATAACTTCACACAAATGTTCCTGATGACAATACCTCGAGTGAGTTTGACTTTCAAGGTCAAGGTCACTGTGGCTATTTTTAGAAAAACTTTGACATGGCTCTAGCGCTTACATTACTTCACTGATTTCAGTATAACTTCACACAAATGTTCCTTATGACAATATCTCGAACTTTTTCGACTTTCAAGGTCAAGGTCACTGTGGCTATTTTTTGAAAATCTTTGTCATCGCTCTAGTGCCTACATTTATTGATGGATGTTAATAGAACTTCACACAAATGTTTCTTATGGTAATATCTCGAGTTGCTTTGACTTTCAAGGTCATGACCTCAAGGTCAAGGTCACTATGGCTATTTTTAGAAAAACTTTGTCATTGCTCTACCGCCTACATTTATGATTTTAATCTAACTTCACACAAAAGATGCTTATGATAATATCTTGAGCAAGATCTACTTCAATGCAAGTATCCATTTCTGACCTTGACCTACATTTTATGGTTCACTGACTTTGTAAAATAGTGTGACAACCCTAACTTTCACCCTGATGTAAGAGTCTGTTTTTAAGAGTTTCATTGATGATACTTGGTACATGCTTGCAACTAGGAGTGAAATTTTTATGCAGGCGCTCATGTTTGACCTTGACCTAGATTTCATGGTTTGGTGACTTTGCGCCCCCACAGGCGCGACATAGCCTTCAGGGGAATTCTTGTTGTATGTTTTTGAGTCTTTAACAATATTTGTTGAATATTTTGCCATCTAAGGACAAGCAAAGGTTGGGGGCATTGTGTTTTACAAACACCATTTCTAGTTTAATGTATGGCGCAGTAAGATAGCCAAGCCCACTCATTTAATGTATAGCACAGTAAGATAGCCAAGCCCACTTATTTAATGTATAGCACAGTAAGATAGCCAAGCCCACTCATTTAATTTGTAACATAGCTTTGTTTTAATCAGAATCCACTTGCTCTAGAAGGAATAATTAACCAATGAGATACCAATCACAACAATTGTCATCTGCTGGTTACTTTGAAATAAAAATCAAAAATGAGTTCCTTTAAGAGCAATGAAAGTCATTTTTGCAAACATTGTGGACCCTGATCAGACTGCACCTCTTGTAGCAGTCTGATCAGGGTCCATACTGTTTTTCTGTATGCATAAACATGTTAGTAAAATTTGCAAGAAGATGCAGCAGATTACAAAAACAGATGACATTTTCAGATGCAGTTTTTCGTGGTGTCTTAAGGGTTATGTGAGAAAGGTGAAATGTGTAAATGGCCAGAGTAAAATTTATGTGGCTATGGGGATGTTTATAAATTAACAATAATGTGTTAAATAAGATATACTAGCAATATTGTTGTTAATATATGAAAACAACACGCTATAGTTGTTTTACCCAAGGTATTGGCAGATCTCCAGCCCTTAACCATACATATTCTGGTTTCTTATGATAAGACACATTTAGTCTAGGGCTTCAAAGTGTCTTCTAGGGTGTTTTGGGGCCTTTCTCCCCCCACCCCCCAATTCATGAAAGGCCTAATATCTCAAAAAACATTCAGCTCCCCACCACTAAATCTTATAATAATTCAAGTTCCTTATGATAAGATACATTCGGGGACACCAATTTGGGTATCCCCGGGGTGCGCTGGCGCCTTGCCCCACATCCTGCACTTCATAAAGACCTAATATCTCAGAAACAGTTCAGATCACAACCCTTAACTATAGATATTCTTGTTTCGTATGATAAGACACATTAAGTTGAGGGTTTCAAAATGTCCCCCTCGGTGTATTTGGGCCTTGCCCCACTCACTCCACTTCATAAAAGGCCTAATATTTCAGAAGTCCTTCAGATTCCTACCCCTAAACCTTACCCATGATAAAGGACATTCAGTGACAACAAACCTGGGGATTCCTGGGTTGTGACGTGCCCCACCCCCTCCACTTCATAAAGACCTAATATCTCAGAAACTGCTCAGATCTGCACCCCATAACCATATACATTCTTATTTCTTATGATCAGATGCATTCAGTCACATCAACCTGGGGACCACTCGGTAATTCTCCACCATTCAGATCCCCACCTCTAAACCATATATATTCTTGCCCCATTTGCTCCACTTCTTAGAAGGCCTAATATCTTAGAAACCCTTCAGATCCCCACCCCATACCTTATTCTTGTTCCTTATGATAGCTGCATTCAGTGATACCAATCGGGGATCCCCTGTGGTCATGCTCCACCCACTTCACTTCACGAAAGGTGTCATATCTCAGAACAGAATCAAAATAGGTGCTCATTTGAGTTCGTATGGGAGACTTTATAATCGGTAGATTATAATCATATTTTGTTTACAGATGACCTTCGTACTGACTACCAGTTCACCTTTAACCTGTCAAAGAGAGAAGATGCCTACTACACGGGCATTAACTTCATGAACATTCCATCATCAGTAAGTACTTGTCCTGTTACCCATATCCTGCTGCATAAATTAATTTAGCCACACCCTTTCCTGACTATCCACCAATGAAATTACTTGATATTATGTTTTAGTAATTTATAAAAACTGCATGACAAACAGTGTAGATCCTGATCCAGAAGCCATCTGATCTGGATCTACACTGTTTTCAAAGGTAGGGGTTGTCCTGTTCAGCAGGATAAAGGTTAACCTGGCTGATTTGAACTTGTGTTTGTGTTCCTAGGAAATTTTTCCTACTCCTCCAGACAAGAAATAGTTGAGAATAATTTAGAAAGATTGTTTTAGTCTACCTTGAAAATTTATGTTTGTATTCCTTAGAATTGCCTCAATTAGACAATTCTAATGAGTACACACATCATACCTTTTTGGTGTGCCTGCTTTAGGCATGACACAATATAGAAGTTCAGTTTTCAGTCAGTTCCTTTGTCCAGTAGTTTGTCCATTTGTCTATTCTGGCCCTTTACCCATCTGGGCTTAGAGAAATAGATCAGGCTGCATGGTGCTTCCATGCAGAGCTGAAAGTGACTGCATACGAGTACTGGTAAACTGCTTAGAGGTTCTACTAGTAAACCTTGAAGAAGCCTGCCTAGGCAAAGTGGTGCGAGTCGGACCGCCCATGCATATAAACCCTATTGGTTTTATTGGATGGTAGGGCTTGAGATGTCATTTCAGCTCGATGTCTGGTAAACTAAAAGTCCCACAAAATTAGAAGCAACATCTCCAAAATGACCTGGATGCTGGGGACATTAAACCTCAAATCAAACAAACAAAAAAAAAAAAAAATCAACCCAAGTGTTCAAGTCCATTTCTCAAATCCCAGGAGGGGCTGTATAGCCATCGGTGTTGCCACGGTGAAAGTGGTTGCGGTTTCGTACAAACAAACGAAACAAATATGAAAATGCATTACAACAGGAATAACTATTAAAAGTTGTATTTGGAGAGGAGGGGTGTAAACCATGTTTTTGCACACTAAAATTGTTTTTCAAGGCTCCTCTAACATATGGCTGAAATTGGCAACCAGAATGGCTGATTAACCTCCCCAAATGACAGTTTTGAAAATAAATATTCCATAGGGATTTGAAAATGGTTTCCAATAATATGGGATCCAAACATTGCAGGTACATGTGTTGCCCTTCTTTTTAATTTCAGGGTGACAGAGATGTAGATTTCACTGTCAACTGCACAGGGACAGCCTACCTCAATGTTACATTCAGATCCAGTGAGTTTATATTTTTTGCTCTTCCTGATCAAGAACCAACCATACCTTAGATAAGAGGCTTCTAATGAGAACCTACAACATATGTTTTCATGCAGAAATAAGAAAAATATCAGTACTTTTCATATGAAAAAAAAAAGCGTCTTTATCTGTAGCTATCCAACCAAAATCCTGTTGAACCAGGATGATTCTGCCTTTGCAAACAGTGTAGATCCAAATGAGCACTGAGACCCCTGCCCATCAGGGCTTGAAGAAATAGATGGGATGCATGATGCTTCCACTCAGAGCTGAAACCGACTGCACACGAGAACTGGCATTTGGCAACAGGGCTTGAGATGTCATTTCATCTCAGTGTCGGGTAAAAGTACCACAAAATTGGAAGCAAAGTCTCCAAAATGACCTATACAGTATTGATGGGGATGTTAAACCTATAATCAAACAAACCAAATGAGCACCAACAACCTATGTTTCGAATATAAATAAGCATAAAATCACAATTTTTCACCAGAAAATTGACTGTTTAAAAGAATGCCCTGCCACACGGATATGTTATCGTAATGTGAAGAATGAATTGGGTGCTTATGTCTACACTGAACTTGTTTTCAGAGTCACACCCTAACGAGCAGTTCAAAGTGAGGGAGTACATGTGTACATATTTCCGAGCCAAGTTTGAGCACAAGGAGTATAATTTTGGACCAGATGAGAATGTAACATTCCTTGTGTATGTTTACGGCTTTGAAACACCATTCTGGTTACAGGTAAGTGATATGCTCTTTTTAGCTCACCTGTCACGTAGTGACAAGGTGAGCTTTTGGGATCACTTTTTGTCCGTCGTGCGTCCGTGCGTGCGTGCGTCCGTCCGTAAACTTTTCTTCAAACGACTAAACCACTAAACCACTGGTCGTATTTTGACCAAACTTCACAGGAATGATCCTTAGGTGGTCCCCTTTCAAAGTTGTTCAAATGGTTCTGGTCCGTTGCACATATAGGTCACAGTAGCCAAAAATAGATTTTTTTCACCGCAAACTTAAAAAATCTTCTTCTCTGAAACCGCAAGGCCCAGGTCTTTGATATTTGGTATGAAGCTTCATCTAGTGGACCCCTACCAAGATTGTTCAAATTATAGTGCTGGGGCCAAAAATGCCCCCGCACGGGGGCCCTTTGGTTTTACATGGGCTTATATAGGGAAAATCTTTAAAAATCTTCTTCTCTGAAACCGCAAGGCCCAGGTCTTTGATATTTGGTATGAAGCTTCATCTAGTGGACCCCTACCAAGATTGTTCAAATTATAGTGCTGGAGCTAAAAATGCCCCCGCACGGGGGCCCTTTGGTTTTACATGGGCTTATATAGGGAAAATCTTGAAAAATCTTCTTCTCTGAAACCGCAAGGCCCAGGTCTTTGATATTTGGTATGAAGCTTCATCTAGTGGACCCCTACCAAGATTGTTCAAATTATAGTGCTGGGGCCAAAAATGCCCCCGCACGGGTGCCCTTTGGTTTTACATGGGCTTATATAGGGAAAATCTTTAAAAATCTTCTCCTCTGAAACCGCAAGGCCCAGGTCTTTGATATTTGGTATGAAGCTTCATCTAGTGGACCCCTACAAAGATTGTTCAAATTATAGTGCTGGAGCTAAAAATGCCCCCACACGGGGGCCCTTTGGTTTTACATGGGCTTATATAGGGAAAATCTTGAAAAATCTTCTTCTCTGAAACCGCAAGGCCCAGGTCTTTGATATTTGGTATGAAGCTTCATCTAGTGGACCCCTACCAAGATTATTCAAATTATAGTGCTGGGGCAGAAAATGCCCCCGCATCAGGGCCCTTTTGTTTTACATAGGCTTATATAGGGAAAATCTTGAAAAATCTTCTCCTCTGAAACTGCAAGGCCCAGGTCTTTGATATTTGGTATGAAGCTTCATCTTGTGGACCTCTACCAAGATTGTTCAAATTATAGCCCTGGGGCCAAAAATGCCCCCGCACGGGTGCCCTTTGGTTTTACATGGGCTTATATAGGGAAAATCTTTAAAAATCTTCTCCTCTGAAACCGCAAGGCCCAGGTCTTTGATATTTGGTATGAAGCTTCATCTAGTGGACCCCTACAAAGATTGTTCAAATTATAGTGCTGGAGCTAAAAATGCCCCCACACGGGGGCCCTTTGGTTTTACATGGGCTTATATAGGGAAAATCTTGAAAAATCTTCTTCTCTGAAACCGCAAGGCCCAGGTCTTTGATATTTGGTATGAAGCTTCATCTAGTGGACCCCTACCAAGATTATTCAAATTATAGTGCTGGGGCGGAAAATGCCCCCGCATCAGGGCCCTTTTGTTTTACATAGGCTTATATAGGGAAAATCTTGAAAAATCTTCTTCTCTGAAACTGCAAGGCCCAGGTCTTTGATATTTGGTATGAAGCTTCATCTTGTGGACCTCTACCAAGATTGTTCAAATTATAGCCCTGGGGCCAAAAATGCCCCCGCTCCGGGGCCCTTGGGTTTTACATAGACGTATATAGGGAAAATCTTGAAAAAATCTTCTTCTTTGAAACCACAAGGCTTAGGTCATCGATATTTGTTATGAAGCTTCAGCTAATGGACCTCTATAAAGATTGTTCAAATTATAGCCCTGAGACCAAAAATGTCTCCGGCATGTGGCCCTTTGGTTTTACATAGACTTATATAGGGAAAATCTTTAAAAATCATCTTCTCTGAAACACAAGGCTTAGGTCTTTGATATTTGTTATGAAGCTTCAGCTAGTGGACCTCTACCAAGATTGTTCAAATTATAGCCCTGGGGCCAAAAATGCCCCTGCTTCGGGGCCCTATGGTTTAACATAGACTTATATAGGGAAAATCTTGTTTTATATAGACTTCTATATGCAGGGTAAACCTTTAAAATCTTCTTCTCTGAAACCAGAAAGCCCAGGTCTTTCATATTCGATATGAAGCTTCATCTTGTGGACCTCTACCAAGATTGTTCAAATTATAGCCCTGGGGCCAAAATTGACCCTGCCCAGGGCCCACTTGTTATACATTGGATCAGGTGAGCAAACCAGGGCCCTCTGGGCCCTCTTGTTTACAGGGAATGGATACTTTTTAAAGGGAGGCAACTCTTTCTAAAATATTTTTGTCTCCCTTATCAATAGGGTCAACTCTAAAAGGAAAGTATTTGCTCCTTGGGGTCTACTCTTGACCCCCTTTTCAGGGGGTATTTTCACCTGAGCAGCAAATTCTTTGCCTTAAAGAGTAGATCCCCCTTTTTAAAGGGTCACAGTTAAAATGATAGTCTGGCTTGTACAAACTAGCAGAAAATATTATGTGTATCCATATTATTATGGGAAGTTATAAATAGAATTTACTACTCAGGCAATTTTAAATATGGGATTTATAAACCGAAGGAGGTTGAATATCCGATAAAGAAATGAGTGCCCTTGCGCAGGAATTTCTTAATGGGATGTTCCAATTCCCAAGTTTTATAAATCCCATATTTAAAATAGGCTAAGTCAATAAACTGTATATTGCATACACTTTAATAGAGCTGATGGATCATTTGGCATCTGACTCTTAGTACGGTCTTAACATGCAGTCCATGCAAACAGTAGTGGGTGCAGTGACACATAGCTGACTGAAAGGAAAACTGTATAGACGCCATCTTGAAAGCGCTTTCTATTGTACTGAATGAAAATAGAAGAACTAAAATTATTATAGTGACGATTGCACTGGAAAGTTGGACTGGCTACAGGCACATATTTCCTAAGAGGAAATAAATCTTCCTAGGCCAGAGGTGATTATCATCATTTTTAAATCATTGAGAAATCGTGGTATTAGTTATGCATGTAATATAAATCTTTAATGACTATTCTTTGTAGTACTGCATAAAATTTGAAAAACTGAAAATTAACCAGAAATTGGTGCTCATTCTTCCAAACTATGAAATAAAAGATACATTTCCTTATTTGTGATTCTTTTTATATAAGTAAATCCTGTTTTATCTGATCCTCTTTAAAATATACTGAACCGAAAAAGAAATGCAACTCCAAATATAAATGTGAGTATTTTCAGAAATAATCATGTTTGCAGAAAATCGATTTAATGATGCAATAATATAATGATTCCAGAATGTAACAACCATAGAGAGTTCAATTCCCAGTGAGAATGTTTGGAACACAAATCCGTTTTGTCATAGAGGTAGTCATTTCACAAGTTCAAAATATAGCAGTTAATAGCGAGTATGTCCTCCATTTGCATTCAGTCCTGCACGCACACGCCTGGTCATGGACAGGATTAAATGATTGATCTCTGCCTGGGGAATAGCATTCCACTCCTGTATGAGCGTGAGACGCAAGGCTTGACTTGTTGGCGGCTGGGGGTGGTTACGTACGCGCCTATCCAAGACGTCCCACAAATGTTCTATAGGAGAGAGATCTGGTCTATACGGAGGCCAGTGCATCACGTCAACATTGTTTTGCTGAAGAAACGCCATTCTGAGCCTTGCTACATGCGCCTGAGCATTATCCTGTTGAAATGTAACGTTGTGCTGTCGTACATATGGAACAACTACCGGTCACGTAACGCTGAGCCGTCAAAGATCCATCAATGGATACCAGGGGCGTTCTATGATCATAAGATATGCCAGCCCACACCATCAACCCACTGCCTCCAAATCGATCACGTTCAAACAAACAATTGTCAAGATAACGCTCTCCGTCACGCCTATACACACGTTGACGGCCGTCAGCTCTGTACAACAAGTACCTGGACTTGTCAGAAAACATTACGTTATGCCACTGACGAAGGGGAAACAGGTTTGGTCTTTGTTGTGTGAGCCATGCCATTCTAACCTGACGTCGTCGTGGTGTTAATGGCATACCAACGTACGGATGACGAGGACATAAGCCAAACTCTCGAAGGCGATTCCTGAGAGTATCTGCACTCATTTGATTGTTGTGCGTTCCTGGTGTCACCTGAGACGTGTCGATGGTTGTACAGAACCGATTACGAAGGTGGGTTAGACGGATGTATCGGTCCTGTCGAAGTGTCATGACACATGGACGTCCACTTCTGGGCCTGTCATTTGTCGTTCCCATTTGACGTAGACGCTGGTACAAGCGAGTTATCGTCTATTTACTCACTTGGAAGTTCCTGGCGATGATAGCCTGAGACATCCCACGTAGAAGCATTTGGACCGCTATGTTACGTTGATCTTGTGTCAAACATACCATATTCCGTAGAGAAATTTTACCCCACTTTTGAAACCTAAACTCCAGGTAACACAATATGCCAATATGATGAGGTTACTGTATACATTTAATGTACTTCACGAGAAAATGTTGAAAACAACGAATTGCCAAGTGGAGCGTTAAACTGTACAGATATCGCCCAAATGTTTTCTGCATAAGAAAGTTTAAAAAGTATGAAAGTAAATCGCAAAATGATTTTTCAGTCAACCTGATGGTTGGATGGAAATCTTTTGGGTTAAAAAGTTGCATTTCTTTTTCAATTCAGTATATATTTAGATTTCCAGTCACCCTCCATGTAAGGCTGGCCTCATATGGCCCTTCTCACCAAGATGACCTAACCCAGTGTACTTTTGTACACCCTGTCAATTACTGGAAAGTCAACTATAACACGAGATACTGCTTTTGAGAAAGAAAACCATGTACATGTAATTGAAAATTTTCTTGATAAGAGAAGAATATCTTGACAAATGAACAACTGTTCCAAACAGATAAAATGTTGTAACCAAAGAAGGATATCTCCAAACCCCCAAAAGCTTTAACCCTTAAGAAATCAAGATAAACCACATCTGAAAATGGTGTCTGTTTATGTCGTCTGCTGCATGTTCTTGCAAACTTTCAAAAATATTTTTGCGTACAGACAGTATGGATCCTGATCAGACTGCTCCTATAGGGGCCGACTGACCTGGGAATGACTTGCAGTGTAATCAGCAGACAGCAAAGCAGACAGCAGTACTTGTGATTGGCATCTTTAGGGTTAAAATTTATTCCTTTTGGTCTCTTTCAGATATCATTCTCACAGTTTCCAAAGATAGATCTCGTTCATTTCTTTGTTACTTTCTTCAGGTAAGTTTACAGTGTTCTCATGGATGGAATCTGCTGGCATTCATGTGATGCATGTCTACAGTAATATCAGCAGTTGACAGTAGCACTCTGGTATTTCCTTTGAAAAGGGTTACAAATTTCTTTCAGATCTTCTTGAGTGGAGACCCATTTTAATGTCATGTACTGATATTCAATAGTTCACATTGTGATAACGCATACCCTTGAAATGGTTAATTTTCTGATGAAAAATTTGTTATATACAGTCGAACTTTGTTGGCTCGAACACCTTTGGGACCTCGAAAATCTGTTCGAGACAGAAGTAGTTCGAGCCACTGAGGGCTAATGCCAGGCGGCAAAACGACATACTTTATGACATTTTTTCTGTGTTCTATAATGAAAAATGTATGCTGCGTGTACTTATTAGAATCGCCTCATCGAGGCGATTCTAATGAGTACACACAGCATACATTTGCAAGATAAAAGACTTAAATATCCTAATTTTTACTCTCCCTATTTCTTACATACAGAAATTCCCTAGGGTCTCAAGAACGGGTTCGACTCAGCCATGGTAAACGAGCCATCGGTGTTCGAGCCATCAAAGTTCTACTGTAGTCTTACGTCAACTCAGAACTTTGGTATTTGGTGCTATTGGTACCCACAACCTATGTCTTGGAGCAGAAACCATAATCATCATCATCAGATATTTTATTAACATGCAGGTACTGGGGCAACAACCACATATGTGGCCCCCTTCCAGGTAGCTGGCTTGGTGCTTGCATGGCAGGTCTCAAGCTAGATCTCAAGGTTTGTCTGTCATGAGGGGGCGATGGCTGAGTGCTTCCATTCTCTGGGATCTCTCTGTCAGCTGCTTCCAGGTCATCATGGGCCTCCCAGGCCCACATTTTCCATCTTGACTGCATCGTTGGAGCATTCCACATGTGCATACCAGCAGAACCTTTTCTCATTCAGGAAGAGGTTCAGGTCCTCAGTACCAAGCCGCGCAAGTAGCTTGATAGTGACGGAGTATTGTGGCTTGATATTGCGGATCTGCCATTCCGCCTTTGACAATAAGAATAATAATGAAACTTCAATAAACCACAGTATAAGCTATATAAAGTGGGGTTACCAGAGGTGTACATATCAGACATGTTAACATGATGATCTATAGTTCTAACAATGTCTGTATGTTTGCAAGGGTAAATATACCATTATAAGAGAATTTTCGGGACTCAAAGCATGATGATGATGATGATTTTGTGTTTAACGACGCGTCAACCCTCTTTGTGGTTCATAAGCATCAATCGGTTAATGATCAAAAGGTATTGGACTCAAAGCAGAAACCTTGTTAGATGACCAGTCATGTTTTATCCAAACAAAAATATATAGATACTGTTATGATCATAAGTATTGAGATAGAAATGCCTAAGCAAAACCGTGCAGACCCAGATCAGACTGCTCCTTCACACTGTTTACCATTACATCTGCATCTTTTGGACTCCTTGCTTGATCATGAAACAAAATTGTTACAATTTTAGGAGAATTACCGCTAGTCCTCAAGGTATCCAAACTTTTAGGATTTTTATGGTAATACAGAAAATGACCATTTATTGTCTTTTTTCTGTATATATGTACAAACCATGTTATAATGAACAGTGTTAGAAAGAGGTTTATATATATGAGGGACTATTCACCTGGTATAAATGGACTATTTGCATTGATGCTGAATTTGGTTAAAGCCACTACATTTCATTTCAGCAACAATATTCACAATACAAGAACCACATGCACAATGATTAGGATAGAAATGAAATATTGTTTGTTCTAGTACACTGACGTTTGCATAGAAATCCGCATCCAAACATGTATACCTGGCGACTCAGAAATGGGTCATCGGTAAACAGTGAGGGCCCTGATCAGATGCCACAGAATGCGGCATCTGATCAGGGTCTTCACTGTTTGCTTAAAGTACAGAAATAGAGGAAAAACTCACAACAAATGAAATAAGCCTGACACCTGATATGCAGTAGCTGGATCTCACCAAAGCTGTAAGATTCTATTTGTCAGTAAAGGGTTTAACCCCTATCCTGCTGAATAAATTAATTTTCCACACCCTTTCGGACTGTCAATTGCTTGAAATAATGTTTTCTGTTTAATTCACAAAGTGGATGACAAACAGTGTAGATCCTGATCAGATGGCTTTTTCAGAAGCCATCTGATCTGGATCTTCACTGTTTGCAAAGGCAGAGATTATTGTGGTTCAGGGGGATGCGGGTTAATTAGCAAAAAATATGGCCACCATGCAAAAAATCCCCAGATTTTTGGTGCTTTAAGTATTGTCTTATGTGCTCTTAACATTTTTATATTTATTTTTCAGTTGTTTCCTGACATTATTAATCGTAGCAGCAGTATTATACAAAATAAAACACAAGTATGATGGCTATAGAAGGAGACAGGTAAGGAAATATGCTTAACAGTTATAAACATAGCTTGTAGATTTGACATCATATGAGTCTGGCATATTGGAGGCTTAGTTTGATGCGAGTCCAACTGGTTATCGCAAATACAGTAAAATTCCTATATTAAGACCACCTTTGGGACTGTTGAAAAGTGGTCTTAAAGACCACTTTTTAACAGTCCCAAAGGAGGTCAATGACCAGAGGACACTGCAGGCAGAAAACACAAAGAAAGATTAAGTGCAGCCTTGAAAATAAGTTTCTTAAAGCAGAATTAGTCTTAATTTTAGGTGGTCTTAATAGCAGAAGTTTACTGTATATTTAATGCAGTGGTGGTAAACTTTATTTTGTGTGGACAAAGTATCTCAAATTCTTGCATAATTTAATTATTTTCAATCTTTTCACACAAGTTTGATTGTAAAGCAAAGAGAATGAAATGATGACTACAGTTTATATTCAGCTGTTTCTTTAAATCATTTAAGGGGAATGGGAACACCTGGCAGATTTTTCAGCCATTTTTAAAAGGGAGACAACTTTTGGGACTTCCTGTTCACCCTTCTGTAAGCCCTGTCTTGCAGAAAAAGGGATCAACTCTTAAAGGAAAGAATTTGCTCCTCAGGAGCAAATTCTTTTCTTTAAGAGTTGACCTCTATTGACGTTGGGAGACAAAAATACTTTTGCAGGAGTTGTCTCCCCTGAAAGTGTAGCCATTCCCCTTAAGTGCAAATTGAAAGTCAATATATGAGTCTTAGATTTAAACATGAGAGAAATAATAAAAAAAATATACCGAAAGTATATGACAGCAATGCTTAATTTTTGTTGGAGTGTATATATCAACATGTAAGATAATTCTACCATTTTTTTTTTACAGAGAATGATAGTAGAAATGGAAGAGATGGCTAGCCGGCCATCTGCTGTTATCACATTAGAAATAGACAAAAAATATGATGGTTGTGTGGCTGAGAAGAAAGATAATAGTTTGGATCTACGGAAAAGAAAAAGAGTATGATCTTAACTTCTTATTGTATATAATCATTGTTCTCAACTCCTGTCCTGTTGAATAAATTAATTAAGCCACACTTATTTCTGTCTGTCAACCAATCACATTACTTGATATAATGTATTCATTCAAAACATAAACTGCATGACAAACAGTGTAGTTCCTGATCAGATGGCTTCTTCAGAAGCCATCTGATCAGGATCTACACTGTTTGTAAAGATAGATAAGGGTTAAGCATTAATGTTAAGCCATTGATTGTTGAAAGCCTAATGAAGTAAAAGTAGGTCACATAATGAAAAAATGTACTTCAACCACATGGCCAGGAAGCAAAAACTCAGAACAGCCTGCATATATGTAATGTCTGATCCGAGCCTTCACTACCTGTATGAAAGAATGCCTTGTGGGTAAGAGTGTCGTCCCTTAATCATAAAGTCTGACTGCTGTGTGTTCTATTCACTTTCTTGTCACATGTGACAACAATGCAAGGTCAGCTGGTTTATGTCTTGATTCTCTGATTTTCGCCTACCTGATTAATGATTGGCTCGAAATAAGTGAAATAACCTTGAAAGGGCTTTATCGGGATCCAGTTGTTTGTCTACTTGTTCGTTCCTCAGTGTCAACCCTTGATGCTCCACTCAGGCACAACTTTCATGTTGCCTTCAATTTATGGTACCTGATCTGTGTTGTCATAGATCAGAGGACCCCAGAGACAACTTTTCTTGTGGCATAGCTAAAGCCTAGGGCCCATTTCTTAAAAGCTAACAATGTTGTCAGTTAACAAACCATTAAAACCTTGATTCAATATAGCAAATATGCCAGTATGTTTGCTAAAAGAAATGTGAGCAGCTTTTGCAAATAATAATAAGCTGCTCACATTGTTTTAGCAAAAAAATACCACTAACTAGATCTTGAACTTACTAAAACAGTTAACATTTTGACCCCTAGAAATCTCATTAAGCTAACAATACTTTGAACAGCTCTCGGGTATAAAGGTTTCACTCCAGCCTTGTGATGGTTTGATGTGTGTTTTTCACTAGTGTTAACACAAGTGCAGTTTGCGAGTTCATTTGATTGTGTTTTGGCCTATAAAGTGTGGAATGTATTTAACACTTTCAGCCTTGTAGATACATATAGATACCTATGCAAATAATGTAGATCCAAAACAGGTGTCTCACCGGCCTCGGTACTTGGTAGCTCACTCGAACGCAATCAGGGATGGGGGTTCAATACCTGCCAGGGTCTGCACCATTTTTGTGGAGATTGGTCAGGAAATCTTTTCTTTGGTCATTCTCTCCCTTCCGCTGATTCAAGAAGGGCAGTTGTTAGTTTCTTGCAAAATAATGTGCACTGTGCTGGTTTAAGCCTGCCCAGGAAAAGTGTGAAAAGGTAAACTGACCGACTCAATATGGCCTTATTAGTGTTGATTGGACCGTTAATCTCCAAAACAAAAGAGCTCATAATGAGCTGTCTGATCAGGATCTACACTGTTTGCCATCCTGTTAACCCTCATCTTGTTGAATAATTTGATTTAGCCACATGAACCAGTCAAAATGTTTGATGTAATGTATTCCTTCAATTCACAAACTGCACAACAAACAGTATAGATCTGATCTGATGGAAGCCATCTGGATCAACACTGTTTGAAAAGGTATGGTTTGTCATGTTCAGCAGGATATGGGTTAATGATTTTGAATAAATGCCCTATATACAGAAATGGATGTCCAAATTCAGAGATGGAAGATTCCATTTTAGAAACTGAAGGATGAAAGGGCTAGGATGTTGCAGTTCCTGTACATATTTGAGCCAGTGCATGACAAAACCTACAATAAGACAAGTGCGACCATCAGAGACTCAAATGAACCTGCGCACCCATCTACTATGACAAGACCTTTTGCTTATGTCTCTTTGCATAGATAGTAGCCTATAGTAGGTATATGGAATCAGCAAAGACTCTGATCAGACTGCGTGAATGCGCAGGCTGATCTGAGTCTTTGCTAGTCGCTCAAGCCTTCTTGTAGATTTTGTCATGCGCTGGCTCATTTATTACTTTCTTGATTTTGTATATTTTCAGAATACTAGTAAACCTACACAAATGGCGCTAGAGCCTCTACATAATCAAAAAGCTGCAGTAGTTTCATTATTTGTCCAATTACCAACTGGAGATAGTGAGTTTACCGCGGCTGGTACCTCGGGGTTAGCTATTGGAAGTGCTCTTATATCAATAGGTAAGTGCATGTCTTTATTATGTTTGTAAGTGGAGATGTATTT
Source organism: Lucinisca nassula (assembly GCA_963580285.1). Classification (NCBI taxonomy): domain Eukaryota; kingdom Metazoa; phylum Mollusca; class Bivalvia; order Lucinida; family Lucinidae; genus Lucinisca; species Lucinisca nassula. Next base: position 184,682,835 of record OY757010.1, read on the forward strand.
TTAATGCGTAAAAAAAGTGTACAAACCAAATATTTTGAAAATATGCAGTGTGTGGTGTGTTTCTTCCAGGTAAGCTCTGACAACTGAAGCATCTATGACATGCAAAAATGACTGCCCCAATACCCCAGCCTTTGTGACATTGAATAGGCATTCGAGTCATTGAAGTTCCACTAGTTGCTTTAATTTGTTTCCATACACCTTAAAAGAATGCCAGCTTGGCAACAGTCTTTTGTGGAAATTGATCATGAAATGTTTTCTGTGGTCATTCTCTTCCTTTCGCTGATTTAAGAAGGGCAGTGGTCAGTGTGCACAGTACTGGTTAATTGCTTATATTTAAGCCTGCCCAGGAAAAGTGTGGTTAGGTAAACTGACTGGCTCAATATGATCTAAACAGTGTTGACTTGGGCCAGTAAACTCTAAACAACCAAAATGTTAACCCTTATCTTGCTATTCATGCCGGCCTCGGTAGCTTAGTCGGATGCGCGTCTGACTGGTGATCAGGAGGACGCGGGTTCGATTCCCGCCGGGGTCGGCAACATTCTTTCGTGGAGATTGATCATGAAATCTTTTCTACGGTCATTCTCTCCCTTCCGCTGATTCAAGAAGGGCAGTTGTAAGTTTCTGGCGAATGAATGTGCACTGTACTGGTTAACCGCTTACGTATAAGCCTGCCCAGGAAAAGTGTGGATAGGTAAACTGGCCGGCTCAAAAATGACCTAAAATAGTGTTAACTGGGCCGTTAAACTCCAAAACAAACAAACAAACAAAATCTTGCTATTCACGACAACCCCTATCTTTGGAAACAGTGTAGATCCAGATCAGATGGCTTCTGAAGAAGCCATCTGATCAGGATCTACACTGTTTGACATTCAATTTATGGATTTGTAAGAATAAATTACATCAAGAAATCTGATTGGTTCAGAGTCAGAAATGGGTGTGGCTAAATTGAATATTCAGCAAGAGAAGGGTTAAAATTTGAAACTCACAGAATATTTTGTAAGTTTCTGAGATAAACATGAGCCACAACAAGAGAAAACATGTTAAGATTGGTCATGAAATATTTCCTACGGTCATTATCTCCCTTCTGCTGATTCAAGACAGGATGGTTGTAAGTTTCTTGCAAAAGAATGTTCACTGTACTGGTTAACCCCTTACGTATAAGCCTGCCAAGGAGAGGTGAACTGACGGGCTTGATATGACCTAAGTAGTGTTGGCTGGGCCATTAAACTCCAGTACAAACAAAGCAACAAAGGTACAGATTAGCCTTTGAATATATGCAACCTGATTACCAACTTTGTATTGGTTACTTGTATTGCTTAGTGGCTCTAGTTTCTGTATCTAAAATTTCAAAACTTGCAAGCTTTTGCAAATGAGTTTATGTCAGCAAGAAGACAAGTTTTCTTGTAATTTGGCTCCTATGATGTTGACTTAAAGTCTTTGTTTCCTACAAAACTACCATATTTACTGCGTGTTTTCAGACAGACAGGCCGGAGCAAACAATAGACCCAGATGAGACGCTGCAAAATGTGGCATCTCATCAGGGTCTACACTGTTTCCACACATCCAACAAGTTTGGTGAGGAGTTGAAGTGTCTGGATATTTAGGATAAATACGGTAAATAAGGGCACTCATTATACTTAATTTTTGCTGTTTACTTTGCAGGTCATCAAAGGAAACAGAGTTCAGACCATGGAAAAACAGATAAACAGAAACATAAAAAACATCTCACCTCTCCAGACACTTGCGTATAACATTAACTGTAGTTAATATTATGTGTATATATATATGTGAAGTTTGAAGAAAAGCTGCTTCATGTCATTGAGAAGATTATCAGTTTAACCTGTAACCTTTTGAATTGCAGTCATCCCTTCTTATACCAACATTCGATATAACGGCCAAACTTGTTATAAGGACAAATCCTAAGCTTAAGATGACACAGACTAATTTAGATAGTCAAGAATATTGAGTTTAACACTCCATGGAAACAAATGTTGTGGATATTTGTTAGAATCGCCTCGCTCGAATGTTGAGGATATTTGCAAATGTTGTGGATATTTGTTAGAATCACCTCGCTCGAATGTTGAGGATATTTGTTAGAATCACTTTAGGCGATTCTAACAAATATCCACAACATTCTTTTCATGGAGATTTTCTTCTATACATAAATCTCTTTTCAACACTGTTGATTATACTATCATATACAAGTCTGTGAAATGAACACCCCCTAAACCCAATTTTATAAGAGAAAACTGGGATTTATGGGGGTATACAATATTTTACTTGTTTCTGCTCCAAGACATAGGTTGTGGGTACTGGTTTGAACAGCCTCAATTAGGCAGTTCTAAAGAGCACAACCAATGTTTGAAGAATAAATAAGAAAAATATCATGCATTTACAGCAGAAAAGTAAGCATTTTGGAGATACTATGAAATGCATTATATCTCACGGGTGTGTTATCGAAATGAACTTCAGATATGGGCTGGTGCATGATTAAACCTACAGTAAGACCTGTGCTACCGGTGAAGACTCAGTTCAGGCAGTGCATCAAGCCAGTCTGACCAGTCTTCAGTTTTGACTGTTTGACAAGCGTAGTTACTATAGAAGGCCCATGCAAACTGCAAAGACTGTGATTAGAATGTGCAGATGAGAGTGAGTGAGTGTTTGTGTTTTAAGTCTCAATAACAACTAATGTCAACCAGAGACGGGACCTCAGTTTAAAGACTCATCCGAAAGTCTGGAGAAGCCCGGGATCGATCCTGCCACTCCTGGTTTACAAGGCAAGTAGCATAATCATTACACCATGGAGGCTTCTGAATGTGCAGATGCACAGGCTGGTCTAAGTCTATGCTGGTCACACATCTTGTATGTTTAAGAAAAATGGTCAAAATGGTCATTTTAAGTAACGCATACAAAAGTAAGGCAGATCTGTTGCAAGGCTAATCGGAGACTTTTTGAATTCACATGCTATGACACCACGTTTCTCTTTGCCCAGCCCATTTATAACCTGTGGTACAATTTATGACCGGGCCCCCGCCCATTGGGGCTTGAATAAATATATGGGCTACATGATGCTTCCCCGCAGAGCTGAATCCGACCCGCACACGAGTACTGGTATACTGCTTAGAGGATCTAAGCCTGCACAGGTAAAGTGGTGCATACGAGTCGGACTGTCCATGCTAATAAACCCTATTGGTTTCATTGGGCGATAGGGCTTGAGATGTCATTTCATCTCAATGTTGGGTAAAAGTCCCACAAAATTGGAAGCAACATTTCCAAAATGACCTTTACAGTGTTGACGGGGATGTTAAACCTCAAATCAAACAAACAATTTATGACCAGGTAGGTTTCTGTAGATCTGCTGGCAGATCTTGACCAGCACTGGTTAATGACATGAATCAGCTTTTCTTCCTGCACACATTAAACCTTTACCACTCTCTTGGCCAATCTGCAGAAAACAGGAGACAATTGGAGACAATTTGCATGAAATGTCAAATCCTGTTCTTCTATGGAGACAATTTGTTAGAGATGTCAAATCCTGTTTTCTAGGGAATACATGTATAAGAAAAATATTTCAAAATATAGTCTGCTGAAAAAATACCCAGCATGCAAAGTGTTAAAAACCAGAATAAACTACTGACACTCTAATTGTTTCAAAACTTATACAGATGAACCAGGCTGTGAGTAAAAGAGAACTTGTCAGATACATATAGATGAACAATAAAGTTCTGTTGAGCCGATGCAAATTTGCACAGCCAAAGAGAACCTTCACTAATTGTGCAAAAATGCTTTATGAATTCAGATGGCATTTTAACCCTTAAAATGCCAATCACAACAATTGTTGTCTGCTTGTGGGTTACATTAAAAGTCATCAGTGAGCAATCAGTGATAGCACATAGGCCCCCATTTCTCTTGGTTCAAAGGTATAGTTTTGGTACCGCTTATAGTGCATTTCAAAGCATATGCTTAAAGATGTAGTGTGTGCTGTTGCAGACACATGTTTACAAACCATGTTTAAACAGCTATTTCTTAAAACATTTTCTGCTGTTCCTTGTATGGAACAACACTCACCACCTTAGCATGCCTGTGCAAAAGATTTTTTTTGCATTAGTGCGTTAGTATTGAGGTTAATACTTTAGTAACCCTGCTGGTTGGGGTAATAGACAACATGGAATCTGATCAGGGGCCAGTTGTTCAAAACTAACTACATCAGTAGTTAACAAAACATCAAAACCTTGCTCATTCAGTATGGCAGATATACTAAAATTTTTGCTGAAAAATGTGAGTAGCTTTTGCATATGCAAAAGCTACTCACATTTTTTCAGCAAAAATACCAAAATTTTATATATTGTATATGCTAGAACAGAGAACAATTTGACAACAAACAAGCTCGTTAAGCTTACGATACTTTGAACAACTGGACCCAGATGTTTAGATAGGGATGGCATACACCATTCAGTTGTGATGTATCAGAACTTCATGTACTGGAAAAACTGGGGCCCACTTGTTCAAAGTATCATCAGCTTAACCCATAAAATGTCAATCACGACAATTGTTGTCTGCTTTGCCGTCTGCTGGTTAACTTAAAAGTAATTTTTTGCAAACAGTGTGGAGCCAGATCAGACTGCTCCTGTAGGAGCAGTCTGATCTGGGTCCATACTGTTTGCCTCTATGCAAAAATATTTTTAAAAAAGTTGCAAAAAAATTCAGCAGACGCCATTTTCAGATGTAGTTTTTCTCGGCATCTAACAAACAAGGTAACTGATCTAGCAAATATCATATGCATAGAATTTACCATATGTATTCGGACAGGCCTGAACAAATCGTGTAAACCCAGAAGAGATGCCACAGAATGTGGCATCTCATCAGGGTCTACACTGTTTGCTACTGATCCAGCAATTTTAGACAACATTGGGTTGTACTTGTTCAGATTAGAACAAATAAGGTAAGGAGTTGAGGTGTCTGAATATTTAGAGTAAATACAGTATTACATTTTGTATGTTTGCTGAAATATTACTCACAGGTTTTTAGCTCACCTGAGCCGAGGGCTCTTGGGGAGCAATTGTGATCTTGTGTTTTTTTTTTTTGTCATACTTGCCATACTGAGTGGTTTAAATTTTAAGGTAGTGTTAACAAAATGACTCCATTAGCTTTGAACAGCTGAGCCCTAGACACTTTAACCCTTTTTGTTCTGAATGGAATCCTCCCCCTTAAAAATTGCAGGTATCTATTTGGAAATTAAGGGGTGTCAGGTTCAGCAATTTTTAGAAATTTATTTAGAAAGTTGCTGGACTCTGCAAACAGTGAAGGCCCTGATCAGACGTCACAGAATGCGGCGTCTGATCTGGGCCTGCACTGTTTGCCAGTGGCCTTTGTTTTTGGGGTTTCCTGTACTAAATGGGTTTAGCAGTTACTGTTATTTCCTAGAAATTTGCTGGATGTGACCTATGGATGGTGCTGTCTGGAAAAAGGAGTGAAAAAAAAGTCTTAAAAAGCATATGTTTAGTTGTCACTGTTATATATTAATTTGTTCACGGTTGTGTTTTGTAAAGGTATAAAGATGTTATCTTTATATTTTACATGTTTATCATCGAAAACTGCACTTAAAATTGTATGTATCAGACCGTATTATATGTTCCTTTCATAGTTATTCCTATTTAAAAAAAAAACATTACTTTTTTGTAGGGCCTGCTTTTATGGCATTATATAGGGATTTGATTTTTGTCGCCCCTGCTATAAGCATGGCGCGATTTAGGCATCCGGTTTTCTGTCCGTTTGTCCATCTGTTTGTCAAGGCGTCAACATTTGCGACCACCTAGCATTCACCCAAATGGTAAAATTAATGACACTTGGCACAAACTTGTATCTGGGGATGGCAACTTAAATGCAAGCATCCATATTTGACCTTGACCTACATTTTATGGGTCACTGACGTTGTAAAATATTGCGACCACCCTAGCATTCACCCTAATGGTCAAGTTTATTTCTCAAGAACTATAAGAGCTTCATTAATAACACTTGGCACAAACTTTTATCTGGGGATGGCAACTTAAATGCAAGCATCCATATTTGACCTTGACCTAAATTTTATGGGTCACTGACTTTGTAAAATATTGCGACCACCCTAGCGTTCACCCTAATGGTCAAGTTTATTTCTCAAGAACTATAAGAGCCTCATTATTGACACTTGGCACAGACTTGTATCTGCGGATGGCAACTTAAATGCAAGCATCCATATTTGACCTTGACCTACATTTTATGGGTCACTGACGTAAAATATTGCGACCACCCTAGCATTCACCCTAATGGTCAAGTTTATTTCTCAAGAACTATAAGAGCTTCATTAATGACACTTGGCACAAACTTGTATCTGGGGATGGCAACTTAAATGCAAGCATCCATATTTGACCTTGACCTACATTTTATGGGTCATTGACTTTGTAAAATATTGCAACCACCCTAGCGTTCACCCTAATGGTTAAGTTCATTTCTCAAGAACTATAAGAGCTTCATTAATGACACTTGGCACAAACTTGTATCTGGGGATGGCAACTTAAATGCAAGCATCCATATTTGACCTTGACCTACATTTTATGGGTCACTGACTTTGTAAAATATTGCGACCACCCTAGCGTTCACCCTAATGGTTAAGTTCATTTCTCAAGAATTATAAGAACTTCATTAATGATACTTAGTACAAGCTTGCATTTAAGAATGGCAACTTAAATGCAAGCATCTATGTTTGACCTTCGCCTACATGTTATCGTTTGGTGACTTTGCGCCTCCACAGGTGTGACATAGCCTTTGGCGGAATTCTTGTTCTATCCATTTATTTGGTCATTTGTGAGTGGCTAATTTCACCTAATCATGAACATTTGTGTCACCCTGATGTTCAAATCCATATTTCAAGAACGGTAAGTCAGCTTTGGCCCCTTGATGTAGCTTTCAGTGGAATTCTTGTCCAGTTACATCAGTTAATTTTGACTCACTCTCGTCTAGTCACATTGTACTAAATTTTTAAAAGAACATTAAACTCACATTGTAAAGGTTTAAAGGGAATTGATGCACATTTTTGTATTCTGCTGGTTTATACAAGGAAGACAACTTTTGTGGCCTCATGTTGGCTTTCTGATCAACTGAACCACACTGAAAAGAGGGTTTTCTTGTAAATTTCCTTGCTTTTATCCCTAATCTAAAACTCTCTGTACCACTTTAAGGGTTAAAATATTTTACTTTTTTTAACCCTTATCTTGCTGAATATTCATTTAAGCCACACCCATTTCTGTCTATCAACCAGTCAAATTACTTGATCTAATTTATTGCTACAAATTCATAAACTGAATGCCAAGCAGTGTAGATCCTGATCAGATGGCTCCTTCAGAAGCCATCTGATCTGGATCTACACTGTTTGCAAAGATAGGGGTTGTCATGAACAGCAAGATAAGGGTTAAGGTGAATACCAAAAATATTTTAAGTGTGTTGAAAACATCAGAATTTTTACGAGTGTGAAGCAGGAGTGAAAATTCTGATGTTTTCAACACATGAGATGAAATGATTTTGGTATTTATCAAATAAAAGTAAATTTTCTTTTTAGCTTATACAAAAAAACAAACCAAAACATGTAGTACGGGCTGCTACTGTGAAAATAACATGGTCACAATATGAATATATCATATATCACAATGAGAAAATATCATTTTTATTTGTTTCAAATTATGCATTGATTTCACTGCTTAGTATAAAATAAATATCCTTCCTTTAACTGACCGCCAGGTTTATTCTGTCACAGTCACACTTAACTTTGATAATGATAAACATGACACCGGTCAAAATGCATTTACACTAAGGACTAAGTTGATCAACATCAAACAGTGTTAACCCTAGGGACCAATTTTGTCCCTATTGTGAACACAACTCTATGTGAATCAACTGGAAGCAAATTAAAACTCTGAATGTGTGCGGCATCTGAAGGTTGTGTGGCATTTTTTTGCTGTTCATCACGTTTATAAGGCCATGTAATGAATATCCCTCTAAACCCCACTTTATTTAGAGAAAACTGGGGTTTACAGGGGTGTGCAGTATTTTTCTTATTTTCACTCCAGGACATAGGTTGTGGGTACATGTTAGAAACGCCTCAATGAGGCGGTTCAAACGAGTATCCACAACCTATGTTTGAAGTATAAATAAGGAATCTATCACAAATTTTTCATCAGAAAAATACTGTGGTGTTCCTAAGTATTGGGACAGAAAGGCCTAATCGAACATTGCAGCCCCAGATTGGACTGCTCCTGATGGAGCAGTCTGATATCAGGAGCAGTCTGATCAGGGTCTACACAGTTTGCCATTCCATCTGCACTTTTTGGGCTCCTTGCTGGATCATGAAACAAAGTTGTTAAAATTTTAGGATTACAGCAAGTCCTGAAGGTGTCCCAATTTTTTGGATTTTTCCAGGAACAGTTTTGAAGATACGAAAAAAAAAACATTAATTTACACAGATGTGTTATCATAATCTGTTCATTTCTGTGTGTTCATGTTGTTCATTGTGTTTAATTCATGCTGAAAACTTGGCTGCTGCTAAAAGTCACTGCATACAAAGACTTAAGAGTAGGAAAAGACTTAAGAGTAGGAGACAATAGTCTTCATAACTGTCTTCTGTCAGTCCGTTTTTCTGTCCTTATGCTAGTCTGTCAGTCTGAATTTCTACTCAGTAGTTTGAGAAAAAAATGAAGAATTTTGATTTTATTAGAAATCTTAACCTTACCTTGCTATGAATATTCTGTGAGATCTTGAAGTGGGAAGTATTTCACTAGTGATGACATCACTGTTTCTTACGTTCCACTTGTGATGATAGGGGATTTGCCGGGGACTACTTTTTTCCTTATAAGAATACATAGTTCTGGATTCTGTCGCCTTGTTCAAATTTTGGGAAGGAGACATTATAGAGGGCAATGATTCTGGAGTTGGGGCTGAAATCCACACAATGATTTGGAGCACCATTTAAAATGTAAAAAAAGACACTTTATTCTCTGACAAAAAAAAACAAACAAGAAAAAAACACAAAGATGTCACAGATTAGAATGAACAGCAGATTATATCATGTTTCTCGAATTTGTAAAATGTGTCACTCAAGGTTAACTACTTAAAGTCTAAGCCTGCCAAAAGAAATTGTGGTTTGAATAACAGACCAGCTTGATATTACCTTAACCCACAAAATGCCAGTCATGACAATTGTCCTCTGCTTTACCATCTGCCCAACCTTAAAAGTCCTTTTTTGCAAACAGTGTGGACCCAGATCAGACTGCTCCTGTAGGAGCAGTCTGATCTGGGCCAACACTGTTTGCCTGTATGCAAAAATATTTTTAAAAAGTTTGCATGAAGATTCAGCAGACGACATAAGCAGAACATTTTCAGATGTTGTTTTTCTCGTTAGCTTAAGGGTTAAATAGTCTTGACCTGGCAGTTCAAACTTGAAAACAGCCAATCAAATGAACATTTTCATTGTGCATTATTTATGATTTGGGAGGCTTATGTTGAATATTCATGCGGAAAACAGAGAGAGTACTTGTTAGAACTGCCTCACTGAGGTTATATCTGCCTGCAATCATCAGTGTTTGCAGCAGGAATAAAGAAAATACACGGCATCTGGACCCAATTGTTCAAAGCGTCTTTACCTTAATGACTGTTGGTGGACGTAAAACTCCAAAACATACACACACACACACACCTTTACAAACTTGGTAAAAGTGGCAAAATTGTTAAATAATATTTATATTTACAACATGAAATCATCAAAATTTTAATGATACCTTAACTAAGGACATCGTTATTTTTTTTTAACAATTGGGCATTAATAAATAAATTTCAAACTGCCATGAAGGTTGGCAGTATTATGCACAAGTACGGGAACCTGATGCTGGCATTTAACCCCAACTTAACATGGCATCAGATACTCAAGTGTAATATATCTCTTTCCATGTTCTGTTCATAATGAGCTTCATCAACCATTGATAAAAACACTGAAATCTCTTCCTAGCACTGTTCCTAATAACACAGTTTATGATGTAACACGGTTTAAAGATGGATTTCAAAATGTATAGATCATATAGAAAAATGACCACAAATGGTCATTTTTCTATATTTTGTTTGATTTGAGGTTTAACGTCCCTGTCAACAGTCCCTGTCGCCCAATGAAACCAATAGGGTTTATTAGCATGGACGGTCTGCCTCGCACCGCGTTTCCTGGACAGGCTAAGATCCTCTAAGCGGTTTACCAGTACTAGTGTGCGGGCCGGATTCAGCTCTGCGTGGAAGCATCATGCAGCCCATATATTTCTTTAAGCCCCTATGGGCAGGGGCCGAACATTTTTTTTTTTCTATATAATCTAGATATAACATGGTTGTTTAACAAACATGTTTTTGCATTGGACCCCAGCAACTGTGTTATGAAGAGGTTGTAGTGTATGTATGTTAATTTTGGCTTCAGCAAGTGAAGATGTGTCTTTCAGCTTGAGTCTGCAATGACTACTCTGATCAACCTGCACAGTCTGATCAGTTTTGATTGTGCGATATATTGATAGGTAGTGTCACACAATGTGTTCATGCTAAGAGAGAAGACTGTGGCCCGACTAAGCTGTTGTACAAGCTGTTTTGGGGTAGATTGTAAGTCAATCCGAAGATACTAAGCTCAGAAGCTTAGAGTTGCTGCTGTGCATATGACTATCAACGACTTAGTAACAGTTATTTATAGCCACAGTATTTTGTTCAGTGTGACGTTAAAGTAACGTCTAAAGAGGTTTACCTGTAAAACTTGCACTGAACATGTGTGGGGTAAGGCAGACAGTGTAGACCCAGATCAGATGCTGCATTAGCAGCGTCTGATCAGGGTCTACACTGTTTGCATGAAATACAGGAATTTAAGGCTTAAACATAAACAGTGTAATTCTTCATTGAGGACCAATTTCCCAGCTTAGAAACAATTAACCGGTGCTGTCATTACTTAGAGATTTTTTTGGGTCTTTACTGCATGCACTTGACGGAAGGCACCTTTTCACATGTTTTAGCCAATTTTTGTGAATTTAAGATCTGTGATAGTTTTTTGTGCAGACAAAAAAAATCTTGAATGTTGTAAATTATGTAAATATCTAGACAACATATATTACAGGAAACACATGTATGTTAATGATGGAGCCATGTCGTGAGAAAACCTGTGTTTGCCATTTGCAAACAACAGCGGTACAGATCAGCCTCTGATGATCAGCACCTCTGTGTTTGCTGATTATGAGCCGGCGCATGACAAAACCTACAATAAGACCAGTAGGATTAGCAGAGACTCAAATCAACCTGCACCCCCATCCACTATGACAAGACCTTTGCTTATGTCTCCTCCCATAGATATTAGCCTATAGAAATTACATGCGATCAGCGAAGACTCTGATCAGACTGCGCGAATGCGCAGGCTGATCTGAGTCTGCTGGTTGCTCAAGACTTCTTGTAGATTTTGTCATGCGCTGGCTCATATCTCTTGTCTCTAAATCTAAAATTTCAAGATTCTTTTTAGTCTGTGTAGTTGAGCAGGCTCATTTGGGTCTGATGTTGTCAAAGAGCCCACACACAGGTTTTGTCATGTGGGGGCTCAAGTATTAAACACATTTTCACGGAAAAAAAGGACTTAAGGTGAATGAATATATCCTACTCTTTCAAAATTATTTTTTGTCTCCATTATCAATACTTTTAACCCTTTTTGTACCAAATGGAATCTTCCTCCTTATATTGCCAAAGTCCATTTCTAAATTTAGAGGTGACGGGTTGTGGTATCCTCAAAATTGATTTTGAAAATGGCTGAATTTCCTGCAAATAGTGTAGACCTGATGACACGCTGCGTTCTGCGGCAGATGCCACATTCTGCGGCGTCTCATCTGGGCCTGCACTGTACCCATTGTATGCAGGAAACCCATACAAACAGTGCATGCCCAGATCAGACGGGCCTGCACTATTTGCTAACAGAATTTTCCATCAAAAATAGAATAAAAACGAAAAAATAGGCCTGTGACCCCTTTTATGACAAATGGACTTGTCTATCATATAGCAATGGAAGAGTCCACTAGTATACAATGAGTTAATCAGTTTGTTTCAGTATACTAAATTGGCACTTGTCATAAATACAGGGAAAGTAGCAACCAGTTTAGATCTCAGTAATCCAGGCTGCTGTATCAGGGTCTGTACTGTTTGCTAGGTCACCTCAGTCCCATTATTATGGGCTGTCAAGGGCAGTGAATGCCTCAGGATATATATTCCTGCCATTTTTTTACAAGGGAGTCAACTTTGTGACTTCCAGTTTGCTTTCTGGTAAACCAAGTCCGTCTGATAAAAGGGTCTACCCCTAACCCGTTTTGTACCAAATGGAATCATTCCTCTTTATATATAACAGGAGTTCATTTGAAAATTTAGGGATGTCAGGTTGTGTTTTCATCAAAATTTATTTGGACAATGAGTGAACTTTTAGCAAACAGTGGAGGCCCTGATCAGATGCTGTGTTCTGCGACATCTGATCTGGGCCTGCACTGTTTGCCAGTGTACCCGTTTTGGGGTTTCTTGTACTAAATGAGTTAAAGGAAAGAATTTGCGCCACTGGAGCAAATTCTTTCCTTTGTGGGTAGACCCCCTTTTATACTAGATATGATAGAGTTGCCTCCCCTGAGGTTAAATGATCCCCGTGAGTGTCAGAAGAGAGTAATAGTGTTCACAGAAATTATGTTCATTATATACCACACAGTTACTTCAATATATTGTGATACTACGTTTATTTTGGACTTCATAAAAAGTTTGTAAAAATGTGCGCTTGATAATCTGGGCCTGTTTGTTCAAAATTAACCTTGTTGTTTGTTTGTTTGTACTGGAGTTTAACGGCCCAGTCAACACTATTTAGGTCATTTTTGAGCCGATCAGTTTGCTGATCCACACTTTTTGTGGGCAGGCTTATATGTAAGCGGTTAACCAGTACAGTACACATTCTTTCACCAGAAACTGACAACTGATCAATCTCCATGAAAGAATGTTGCCGACCCTGGCAGGTATTGAACCCGTGCTCCTGATCACCAATCTGACGCAGATTGGACTGAGCTACCGAGGCCAGCAACCTTGTTGTTAGTTAACATATTATAAAATAGTTCGATCAGTTTATCTGGCGAATATGCCAATGTTTTTGCATAAAAAAATGCTAATGTTTTTGCTGAAAAAATGTGAGTTACTTTTACATTTGCAAACAGTTACTCACATTTAGAGAAAAATTATATACTCTACTTGCTAGAACATTTAATAATTTGATCACTAACAAGCTCATTAAGCTAACGATGCTTTGAACAACTGGGCCTCAGGCCCAGTTGTTCAAAGCATTGTTAGCTTAATAAGCTCATTAAAGGCCAAAAAGTTAACTGTTCTAGCAAGAATCATATCCTTCACACTGGTATGTTTGCAAGAAAATATGAGAAATACCAGTACTCAATATTTTTCTGCCAAAATAATAGTAAACCACAACCTCTTTATAACACTATTGTTGGGGTCTGAAGTAGGAATCATGTTAGTTTAACAACCATGTTATATCCAAACAAAAATGTATAATTTATATTTAAAAATATAATCTTTACATTTTTGGGGTTCATTTTGAACCTGTGTTATATCCAAACCTGTGTTACAATGAACAGTGTTATAATTGGGTTTTGGTGTAAATTTTTCGTAATAAAATTATTATAACTAGATTTCTGACAAATAAAATGCTTAGCTTTAACAATATGTTGAGTAATGACATTGTTAGTTTTGAACAACTGGGCTTTAGTGTATTTGAAAGGTTGAACATACAATAGTAAAAGATGTACTAGAAATTATGAAAATGTGTTCTAATTTAAAGTTCTTGCCATTTTCAAAAGATGTATTAACCCTTATCCTACTATTCACAACATTCCCTATCTTTGAAAACAGTGTAGATCCAGATCAGATGGCTTCTGAAGAAGCCATCTGATCAGGATCTACACTGTTTGGCATTCAGTTTATGAGTTTGTAGCAATAAATTACATCAAGTAATTTGACTGGTTGATAGACAGAAATGGGTGTGGCTTAAATGAATATTCAGCAAGATAAGGGTTAAAACTGAGAACATGAGAGATTATCGGGAACACATCGTTGGCTGTATGTGTAACTTGATGTTTTACCTAACATCTCCTTTTCAAGTTCCATTACGAAAACACGCCTATTCAAATACATTGTAAATTTTACCGCCGAAAACATGAAAATTTTAAGATGAAAAATTGTGATATTTTTCTTGTTTCTGCTCAAAATATAGATTGTGGGAACATGTTAGAACCGCCTCGAGTACCACAATCTATATAGAGCAGAAATAAACCCCTATAAACCTCAGTTTTACTTTATAAAAGTGGGGTTCAAGGGGATCAAAATTATATAGGTGTGTTTTCAGGATAATATAAAGAACACCCTTCAAGTAACGTGATTGTTTGAAAGTCTGAATGTGTGGCTAAATTAACTTATTCAGCAGTACATGAGTTAATGTGTTGAATCTGATGCTGAGGGTGAAAGTAGCTACATCACGAAAACACGCCTATATAATTTTGACCCCCTTAAACCCCTATTTTATATAGCAAAACTGGGGTTTACAGGGGTAAACATTATTTTTTCTTATTTTTGCTCTAAAACATACAATGTGGGTATTCGTTAGAACCGCCTCATTGAGAAATAAGAAAAATATCGCAATTTTTCGTCTTAAAATTTTCTGGGTTTTTTTTCGTGGTAAAATTTACACTGTATTTGTATAGGCGTATTTTCATAATGTGGTGTGAAATGGTGTGACAAGCTGATAATACTGGTATATACAATGAAGAAGTTAAACATATCACAGAGATAATTGTGTTTGAATATATGAAAATTTTTGAATTCATATTGCATACAGAAATCCAACGGAATATTTTACATTATGTTAATGTTAGCTAATATAAGTAACAAAATGTATGTTTATTGCAGAACATGTACATGTCAATAAAAAAAAAAACCGAATAAAAATGCAAATCACTGTCTTTGTTCCTTGTTTTCTGAATCACCTGCATCTTGCCATGACTAATACACCACAACCTCGTTATAACAAGGTTCATTATATCGCGGTTATGGATATAACACGGCTTCAGGATGGATCCAAAAAAAATGTATAGATTATATAGAAAAATGACCATTTATGGTCATTTTTCTATATAATCTATACATTTTTGTTTGAATATAACACAGATTCTGCTTTGGACCCCATTAATAGTGTTATAAAGAGGTTGTGGTGTATGTGGTTAGCAGGTGTGTCTATTCATATGCAGTATAATGGAAATTCTTGGATTCATATGAGACGCCAAATTCTGCAACGGAAGGTCTTGTGGTTTTTCTCCGGGTACCCTGATTTTTGCCCACCTCTGATCAAGGATCAGCTCGAAAGGAGTGAAATACTCTTGATAGGGCCATAAAACCAAAACCAAAAAAAAGCACTTGATCATGAAATATTTTCTATAGCCATTCTCTCCCTTTCACTGTGAGATTTTAGAAAGACAGTTGTCGTTTTCTTTTGAAAGAATGCTTGCTGTACTTGTTAACCACATATACCCTCTACGGGCCTCCGTGGCCTAGTGGATAAGAGCGCTGACTCTTAGTCATTAGGTCTCTCACCGCCGTAGGTTCGAGCCTCGCTCGGGCCACGTGTGAGACGCCAAGTTCTGCAACGGAAGGTCAGGTGGTTTTTCTCCGGGTACTCCGGTTTTCGCCCACCTCTGATTGACGATCGGCTCGATATGAGTGAAATATTCTTGAAAGGGCTGTAAAACCCAAACCAAAAAAAAAAAAAAAAAAAAACATATACCCACTGATAATGATCTTAAGTATTCTGACAGACAGGCCTAAGAAAACAATGGAGACCCAGATAAGACAGTTCCTCTGATCAGGGTCTACACTGTTTTCCATTCCTTCTGCACTTTTTCGGGCTCCTTGCTGGATCATGAAACAAATTTGTTAAAATTAGAAGAATTACAACAGGTTCTCAACTTCTCAAGGTGTACGGATGTTTAGGATTTTCATGGAAAGTGTAGTAGTTTTGATCCTAGTGGCCTAGTTCTTGATTCCACATAACCCATATTTGAACCTGATTAAAATAACTCGAGACAAATATTCAGATGAAGTACCCATTATGAAAGCATGCCTATATAATTTTAGCCCCCTTGAATCCCACTTTTATATAGTAAAACTGGGGTTTACAGGGATATACCTTATTTTTCTTATGAGGCAGTTCTAACGAGTACCCACAATCCATATTTTAGAGTAGAAATAAGAAAACTGTCACAATTGTTCATCTTATAATTTTTCGGGTTTTTTTTTTTTTTTCGGCAATAAAATTTACAATAAATTTGTATAGGCGTGTTTTCGT
This sequence comes from Lucinisca nassula, assembly GCA_963580285.1. Lineage (NCBI taxonomy): Eukaryota > Metazoa > Mollusca > Bivalvia > Lucinida > Lucinidae > Lucinisca > Lucinisca nassula. Next base: position 184,699,291 of record OY757010.1, read on the forward strand.
AATTGGTGACTAATGAATCAAAAACATAACCAGATGTTTTTTTTTGAGACGACCTAGTTTTTGACCTGAACTGATCACATGATAACTCACCCTTGTGACATAGTGCATTTTTCACATCTCCAAAATGGCTACTTTTCTGATGAAAATCTGTGATATTTTTCTTATAAATGCTCAAAACACAGGTTGTGGGTGCTCTTTAGAACCGCCTCATTGAGGCGGTTCTAACGAGTACCCACAACCTATGTCTTGGAACAGAAATAAACTAGAGCTGTCAGAGGATCTGACTATAGCCCCGCTTCAGCGCTGTCAGAGAAGAAAGTTATTTAAGCTGCAGAGAAAACAGTTATGAACAAGAAATAACTGTTGAAAATTTTACATTATCTGGAAAAACTCTAAGAGTTGTGAGCCCTTGTCCCTCATTTCAATGAGCATGATACATTACAAGAATGTCCATGTTTATACTAAATTTCATCTTCCATTTTTCAATGTTCAAAGGGTAATAACTGCTAAAGTAGGCAAATCAGAGTCAGGGTTCCTGCGCTCTGCACATTGTCTCATGGTGCTTTACACTTGTGTGAAGTGTCATGAAAATATCTCAAATGGTTTGTGAGTTATGGAGCCGACACAGTCAAAATTGCCTTTTTAAATGTTCAAAGGGCTATAACTCCTAAAGTAGGCAAACCAGAGTTATGGTTCCTGCACTCTGCACATCATCTCAAGGTGCTTTTCATTTATTTGAAGTTTCATGAAAATATCAGAAACGGTTATGGAGCGGACATAGTTAAAATTGCCATTTTTTAATATTCAAAAGCCTATAACTGAAAAAGTAGACAATCCAGAGTTTGGGTTCCTGCGCTCTGCACACGTAATATGGTGCTTTACATTTGTGTGAAGTTTCATAAAATTATCTCAAACGGTTTTTGAGTTATCGAGCAAAGACGGCTAAAATTGATATTTTTCAATATTCAAAGGGAAATAACTCAAAAATTAGGCAATCCAGAGTTATGGTTCCTGCACTCTGCACACCATCTCATGGTGTTTAATGTTTGTGTGAAGTTTCATGAAAATATGTGAATGGGTTTTAAAGTTATGGAGCGGACACGAAAATTGTTAACAGACACAGACAGACACACAGACAGTCACACAGAAAATACGAAAACCAGAGTTATGGTTCTTGCGCTCTGCACATTGTCTCATAGTGCTTAACATTTGTGTGAAGTTTCATGAAATTATCTCAAACGGTTTTCGAGTTATGAAGCGGACACTGTTAAAATTGCCATTTTTCAATGTTCAAAGGGCAATAACTCCAAAAATAAGCAATGCAGAGTTATGGTTCCTGCGCTCTGCACATCGTCTCATAGTGCTTAACATTTGTGTGAAGTTTCCTAAAAATATCTCAAACGGTTTTCGAGTTATGAAGCGGACACAATTAAAATTGCCATTTTTCAATGTTCAAAGGGCAATAACTCCAAAAGTAGGCAATCCACAGTTATAATTCCTTCGCTCTGCACATTGTCTTATGGTGTTTAACATTTGTGTGAAGTTTCATGAAAATATGTTAAGCAGATACAAAGTTATGGAGCCAACACAAATTAACGGAATCACGGAATTACGGAAAATGTTCAAAGGGCAATAACTCCAAAAGTAGACAATCCACAGTTATAATTCCTTCGCTCTGCACATTGTCTTATGGTGTTTAACATTTGTGTGAAGTTTCATGAAAATATGTTAAGCAGATACAAAGTTATGGAGCCAACACAAATTAACGGAATTACGGAAAATGTTCAAAGGGCAATAACTCCAAAAGTAGGCAATCCACAGTTATAATTCCTTCGCTCTGCACATTGTCTTATGGTGTTTAACATTTGTGTGAAGTTTCATGAAAATATGTTAAGCAGATACAAAGTTATGGAGTCAACACAAATTAACGGAATTACGGAATGACAGAAGGACATGGCAAATCCAATATAGCCCCACTTTTTCAAAGCGGGGCTATAAAAATATTGTATACCCCCGTAAACCCCAGTTTTCTCTATATGAAGTGGGGTTTACGGGGGTCTTCACTTCACGGACATGTTCACGTGATGAATATTCGAACCAACTGATGGAACCTAACCATTTGAGGGAGTCTTTTATACCTTTCGATGTGCAATACATGACACAGGCGTCTAGACTGTCTTTCCAACCGGTCAAAGTCCACATTGTTCAGGTTTGGATAATCTCTAAACACGGAAGTGCTGTCTAATATGATTTCAAGTAGCCAAATGTCATCCTCCTGGTAGTCCATAATACCAAGTGTGTGACATAGCTGTATTATCTCGTCCAGGATGGGCTGTCTGACAGCATTCAGAGTTGAACAAGATAACATGAAGACTCCATTATGGCTATTTCCCAACTCAACTTAAAACTGATTTCTGGCCAGTCCATTGGTTTTAATTGAAATGACTACCCGGCAGGCACAAAATGTTGACTCAACGTTGAACTAACGTTTAAACAATGTTTTCAAAGTTGTTTAAATGTTAGTTCAACGTTGAGTGCCTGCTGGGTAAATGATCCGCAATATAATATCATGTTGAAATAAATACGTATACAAATGTGCCATGTGTATAGGGTGGTTAGATCTAAGCCTGCCAAGGCGAAGTGCTGCGAGTTGGACCGTCCATGCATATAAACCTTTCGGTTTCATGGCTGCAGGGCTTGAGATGTCATTTCATCCCAATGTCGAGTAAAAGTCCCACAAAAATGGAAGCAACGTCTCTAAGATGACCTAAATAGTGTTGACGGGGACGTTAAACCCCAAATCAAACAAACAAACAAAACAGGGCGGTTAGACTCTTAAAGACCATGTGAACGCTAAGCAAAATATACTTTTGTTCACCTATGCAAATTTTGCATATGTGCAAATAGTACACAGCCTAAGATGTCTTTACCTCACCATAAACTAGGTATTCAAGAATTTCATAAGTTTGTTTTGGCTCCAGCAGACAAGAGGCTCAATGAGCCTAAACCGCTCACCTGAGGAACTTAAGTTTTAACAATTCACAGACTTGACTACTAAATCTGCTAATAGAATCCAGCCCATTGACCCTTACAGGATATAAGTCATCATTATTGCATTGCATTCCAAGTTTGAGACTTCTAGCTTCTATAGTTCCTGAGAAATCTTTGACGAAAATTTAACATTGGTCAAAATGGAGAGAAAGAAGAATGAAAGAACAGATGAACAAATAAGCTGAGAAAGCCCAATGTCTCTTACACAAAATAAGTCATCATTATTCTATTGAATACCAAATTTGATGCTTCTAGCTTTTATAGTTCCTGAGAAATCTTTGATTAAAAATTTAACATTGGTCTATTATCTCTATATGGAGAGAAAGAAGAATGAAGGAACAAATGAACCAGACTAGCTCCAAAACCTAATGCAGCCTTTCCCCTTGCCCAATGGTGCTACACATAAAATTTAAACAAGATTGGTCGACTGCCTTCTGAGATATGCTTCATTGAAAGTGTGGACGACGGATGGACGGACGACAGACGACGGACTCCGGAGCCTTGGTATACTATCAGCTCACTGGAGCCTTTGGCTCAGGTGAGCTAAAAATTCAAGTCGCTATTTCTGTCACAACATTTTCCCTACGTTAAGTCTATGGGCAAATTTTTTTGTCTCTCAAGGTCACGTAACTCCGAGGTCAATATTCCGATTCGGCCCAAAATCGAACTTAACCGAGATTTTATGCCTGTCCTCGTTACCTGCAAGTTTGAAGCTGATATGAATAAAAATAAAGTTGCTATCGTGGTCACAACGTATTTTTTTATGCTCAAGGGCAGGTAACTCCAAGGCAAATATTCCGATTCGGCCCAAAATCTAACTTAACCGAGATTTTATGTCTGTCCTCGTTACCTGCAAGTTTGAAGCTGATCTGAAAAAAATTCAAGTCGCTATCGTAGTCGCAACATTTTCCCTAATTAAGTCTATGGGCAAATTTTTTGTCGCTCAAGGTCATGTAACTCCGAGGTCAATATTCCGATTCGGCCCAAAATTGAACTTAACCGAGATTTTATGCCTGTCCTCGTTACCTGCAAGTTTGAAGCTGATACGAATAAAAATAAAGTTGCTATCGTGGTCACAACGTATTTTTTTATGCTCAAGGGCAGATAACTCCATTTAATAAAACTGAGTTCACGGAGGTCCCATTAACTTGAAGATCCGCCCCATTCATGAATAATATTGTTGTGACAGCTGCAGGAGTGATCAAATTACTTCAAGGCTTAAACCCCAGTAAGGCCTTAGGACCTGATGAGCTTCATCCCAGAGTCCTGAAGGAACTAGCAAATGAGTTGGGTCCAGTTTTCGCACACTTGTTTCAACAGTCTCTTGATACGGGTGAAATCCCCAAAGAATGGCTCTTAGCAAACATTTGTCCACTCTTCAAAAAAGGAGATAGGGCTCTTGCCCGCAATTATCGCCCTGTGTCTCTGACTTGTGTTCTGTGTAAATTGCTGGAACATATAGTCTGCTCAAACATCATGGCCCACTTGGACGAACATAAACTTTTGTCAGACAGACAACATGCATTTAGGAAAAGGCACAGTTGTGAAACTCAGCTAAGCACAGTTATTAATGACTGGGCAAAAATCTTGGACAAAGGGGGACAGGTGGACACATTTATTCTGGACTTCGAGAAGGCTTTTGACACCCCTCCTCATGAACTACTTAAATCTAAGTTATTTGGTTATGGAATTGGGGGAAAGACCCTAAAATGGATAGATTCCTTTCTTTGCTACAGAAAACAGCGGGTTGTTGTTAATGGTGAATCTTCGGAGTGGGCTCCAGTTTTGTCTGGAGTCCCGCAAGGGACCGTTCTTGGTCCACTTTTGTTCTCCCTGTACATCAATGATATTTCCACTGACATTGACTCAGAAATAAGACTGTTCGCAGATGACTGTGTTTGTTACCGGGAAATTAGAGATACAGATGACTCATTGAAACTTCAGGCTGACATAGATAGATTAGGATGTTGGGCACGTAAATGGGGCATGAGATTTCAGCCAGTTAAATGCAATATTATGCAGATAACTAGGAAGAGATCTAATAAAGTTGAGGCTTCTTACACCTTAGAGGGAACGGTCCTCGAGAATGTGGACTCCATTAAATACCTTGGAGTGACAATCTCACACAACTTGAGATGGAATACTCATATTAGCAACATGTGTACTAAGGCAAATAGAACGCTTGGTTTCCTGAGGCGAAATCTTCATCAGTGCCATCAGGATGTAAAAGAGGCAGCATATAAAGGTCTTGTTCGCCCAATCTTGGAATATGGTAGTTGTATCTGGGACCCCAGTGGAGTGGTCCTTAACGATGAAATTGAGAAAGTTCAGAATAGAGCTGCTAGATTTGTAACAGGCAATTACTGCTTTGAAACTGGGAGCATGACTGGAATACTTGGAAAATTAAAATGGGAGTCTCTCAAGAAAAGGAGAAAAGACAGTAGGCTAATCCTTTTATACAAAGGTCTAAAGGGGGCTGCCAGCATTCCAACAGATGACCTTGTTCCCCCAGCTAGACACTGTAGAAATCACCATTCGTTGGCGTTTCAGACCCTTAGCGCAAGAACTGACATTTATAAAGAGTCGTTCTTCCCCAGAACCATTAGAGATTGGAATGCCCTTCCCGATTCGATTATTTCGACAGCTGAAGGTGCTGATGATTGTGTAGCTAAATTTACCTCTTTGGTTAGAGCTAGGGACTAACTTCCCACATCACAGGTCCTGGTGTATGAATGTCATTTGACGTGTCACCAGTAACAATTCTGATTCTGATTCTGATTCTCCAAGGCAAATAATCCGATTCGGCCCAAAATCGAATCAACCGAGATTTTATGTCTGTCCTCGTTACCTGCAAGTTTGAAGCTGATCTGAAAAAAAAATTCAAGTCGCTATCGTAGTCACAACATTTTCCCTATGTAAAGTCTATGGGCAAATTTTTTGTCGCTCAAGGTCATGTAACTCCGAGGTCAATATTCCGATTCGAACTTAACTGAGATTTTATGCCTGTCCACGTTACCTGCAAGTTTGAAGCTGATCTGAATAAAAATAAAGTTGCTTTCATGGTCACAACGTATTTTTATGCTCAAGGGCAGGTAACTCCAAGGCAAATAATCCGATTCGGCCCAAAATCTAACTTAACCGAGATTTTATGTCTCTCCTCGTTACCTGCAAGTTTGAAGCTGATCTCAAAAAAATTCAAGTCGCTATCGTAGTCACAACATTTTCCCTATGTTAAGTCTATGGGCAATTTTTTTGTCGCTCAAGGTCACGTAACTCCGAGGTCAATATTCCGATTCGGCCCAAAATCGAACTTAACCGGGATTTTATGCCTGTCCTCGTTACCTGCAAGTTTGAAGCTGATCTGAATAAAAATAAAGTTGCTATCGTGGTCACAACGTATTTTTTCATGCTCAAGGGCAGGTAACTCCAAGGCAAATAATCCGATTCGGCCCAAAATCGAACTTAACCGTGATTTTATGTCTGTCCTCGTTACCTGCAAGTTTGAAGCTGATCTGAAAAAAATGCAAGTCGCTATCGTAGTCACAACATTATCCCTATGTTAAGTCTATGGGCAAATTTTTTGTCGCTCAAGGTCACGTAACTCCGAGGTCAATATTCCGATTCTGCCCAAAATCGAACTATGACAAATAGGCCACCTTTGCCGGTATGCGAACTCATCCGAGGCTTTATCCCCAGCCACCTTGCATATAAGTTTCAGAAAGATCCGATCAAAACTCAAAGGGCTACGGTGATGACAAGGTCAAAAATCGGCATTTTCAGCAATCAAAGGGACGTAACTCTATTATAAATGGGCCGACTTGGCCGGTTTTCGTATTCATTTGAATTTTTATCCCCAGCCACTTTACATATAAGTTTCAGAAAGATTCGATCAAAACTGAAAGGGCTACAGTGATGACAAGGTCAAAAATCAGCATTTTCAGCAATCAAAGGGACGTTACTCTACGATAAAAGGGCCGACTTGGTCGGTTTTCGAACTCATCCGAGATTTTATCCACAGCCACCTTACATATAAGTTTCAGAAAGATCCGATCAAAACTGAAGGGGCTACGGTGATGACAAGGTCAAAAATCGGCATTTTCAGCAATCAAAGGGATGTAACTCTATGATAAACCAGTGGACTTGGCCGGTTTTCGAACTCATCCGAGGTTTTATCCCCAGCCACATTACATATAAGTTTCAGAAAGATCCGATCAAAACTGAAGGGGCTACGGTGATGACAAGGTCGAAAATGGGCATTTTCAGCAATAAAAGGGACGTAACTCTATGATAAATGGGCCGACTTGGCCGATTTTCGAACTCATCCGAGTTTTTATCCCCAGTCATCTTACATATAAGTTTCAGAAAGATCCGATCAAAACTGAAGGCGCTACGGTGATGACAAGCATTTTCCCATAGTAAGTCTATGGGACCTTGTGGTTGCCATAGGAACCAAAGTTTTAGAGCGATTTCAAAAAAAAGTTTATGTCATCAATGCCCCACCAGAGGCATGCTACAGGTGAGAAATGATTGAGATCAGCCTGCAGGATACAGAGATATAGCTGCTCAAAAGTGTGGACGGACGACGGACGGACGGACGACGGACGACCCACTATACTATAAGCTCCCCTGGAGCCTTCGGCCCAGGTGAGCTAAAAATTGAAGCCGCTATGGTGATGACAACATTCTCCCCATGTTACGTCTATAGGAAATTTTTTAGTCGCTCAAAGGCAAGTAACTCCTGAGTGAATTATCTGATTCGGTCCAAAATCGAACTTGACCGAGATTTTATGCCTGTCCTTATTATCTGCAAGAATGAAGTCGATCAGAAAAAAATTGACGGAGCTAGAGTGATGACAAGCTTTTTCCTATGTTCAGTCTATGGGAGCTATATGTTGCCATGGTAACCAGAGTTCCACTCAGATCTGCATGAAAACCTTATGCAGTCTTTCCGCTTGCCCAATAATGTTACACATGAAATTTGATCAAAGTCGGCCCAGTAGTCTTCAAGATATACATTTTTGAAATTCACATTAACCCTTATGCAAAAATGCACAAGGGCAGGTAACTCCTAAGTGTATGATCCGATTCTGCCAATTATCGAACTTGACCGAGATTTCATGGCTGTGCTGGTTATCTGTAAGAATGAAGCCAATCCGAACAAAATTGAAGCAGCTATAGTGATGACAACATTTTCCCCATGTTAAGTCGATAGGCAATTTTTCGGGCGCTCAAGGGGACGTAACTCTTGAGTGAATTATCTGATTCGGCCCAAAATCGAACTTGACCAAGATTTTATGCCTGTACTGGTTATCTGCAAGAATGAAGTCGATCAGAAAAAAATTGACGGAGCTAGAGTGATGACAAGCTTTTTCCTATGTGAAGTCTATGGGAGCTAGATGTTGCAATGGCAACCAGAGTTCCACTCAGATCTGCCTGAAAACCTAATGAAGCCTTTCCACTTGTCCAATAATGCGACACATGAAATTTGATCAAAGTTGGCCAAGTAGTCTTTAAGATATACATTTTTGAAATTCCCATTAACCCTAATGCAAAAACACACAAGGGCAGGTAACTCCTAAGTGAATGATCCGATTCTGCCAGTTATCGAACTTGACCGAGATTTCATGGCTGTGCTGGTTATCTGCAAGAATAAAGCCAATCTGAAAATAATTGAAGCAGCTACGGTGATGACAACATTCTCCCCATGTTAAGTCAATAGGCAATTTTTTCAACGCTCAAGGGCACGTAACTCCTGAGTGAATAATCCGATTCAGCCCAAAATCGAACTTGATCGAGATTTCATGCCTGTCCTCGTTATCTGCAAGAATGAAGTCGATCAGAAAAAAATTGACGGAGCTAGAGTGATGACAAGCTTTTTCCTATGTTAAGCCTATGGGAGCTCTTTGTTGCTGTGGCAACCAGAGTTCTCATCCGATCTGCACGAAAACCTAATACAGCCTTTCCCCCTACCTGATGATGGTTCATATGAAATTTGATCAAGGCCGGCCCACTGGTTCCAGAGATATACCTATTTGAAAGTGTGGACGACGGACGACGGACGCCGGCTCGTGGTATACTAATACCTCACATGAGCCTTCGGCTCAGGTGAGCTAATAAGGCCGCTAACAATGTAGTCGTCCTTCGACGGCTTCACTCTCCAGTAAGAACTTGGTGGTACTAAGGCCTATGAACTGCAACCTTTGGCTGTAGAGAGGGCTTTAGATGATGACCACAGTTGTCATTCAGCCACCAAGTTTGCTGTCTGTGTTACAGAAGGCCAATACAAGCTTGCTACGTTATAATGGTTACCTAAACTTCATAAAAGCCTATACAAAGCACCGTTTATTGCAAATTCAAGCTTTTGTACCATCACTGAACTCTCCAAATTATAAATATCATGTTTCACTGCCATCAAAAAACATTGCAACAAAGTCTGTGAAAGATCAGGCGGAAATTTGTTTTGGTCTATAAAAAATCTAACGAAGTTTTAAATAAATTGAAATCCAGACGTTTTCATGCTTCAACTCTCTCTACTTATAACTTTTTCCACCTATATAAGAAAAACTTAATGATTTAATTGAATGCACATTTCATAGGGAAGACTCCCTCTATCTTGCATGTAATGTTAGAAATGCTTTTTAGCTCACCTGAGCCTTTAGGCTCATAGGTGAGCTTATAGTATAGCCATGGTCCGTCGTCCGTCCGTCCGTCCATCCGTCCACCATTTTCAAAGATCTTCTCCTATACTGCAGGGCCAATCAAAGCCAAATTTCATATGGAGCCTCAGTGGGATGGGGGAACGAAAGTTTGTTCGCGGGGTCTGGATCACATGACCAAGATGGCCCCCATGCCCATATATGGTAAAAAGCCTTCAAAAATCTTCTTCTCCAGAACCATAAGGCCAGTGGCTTTGAAACTTGGCATGTAGCATATGGTACTCGGGCCCATTATGGTTTGCACAAATGGTGACCCTGGGTTGACTTGACCTATTTTACAGCAATGTCAAATTTTCCGACTTAGGCTTTTGCATGGGGCAAAGTGAAAATAATGGATTAATAGGAAACCATTGAAGACAGTGTCAACAAAATTTGTAGATCAGGTAAAGTAATTGAATACATGAAGATCTATGGGTCAGAAAGGTCAAGGTCATTCATTGGCCTTAGACTACGGTCATTCAGGATCCATATTTCAAACATTTTTTTCTCCAAAACTGCTGAGCCAATTTAAGTAAAATTTAATATGGAGCCTTTGTGAGTTGAACAAATGAAAAAATGCCAATACGGTCTAGATCACATGACCAAAATGGCCGTCACGCCCATATATGGTAAAAAGCCTTAAAAATTCTTCTCCTCCAGAACCGTAAGGCCAATGGCCTTGAAACTTGGCATGTAGCATATGGTACTCAGGCCCATCATAGTTTGTACAAATGGTGACCCTGAGTTGACCTTGACCTATTTTACAGCAATGTCAAATTTGCCGACTTAGGCTTTTGCATGGGGAAAAGTGAAAATAATGGATTTTTAGGAAACCATTGAAGACACTGTCACCAAAATTAGTAGATAAGGTAAAGTAGCTTAATACATGAAGATCTATGTGTAAGAAAGGTCAAGGTCATTAATTGACCTTAGACCAAGGTCACGCAGGTTCCATATTTCAAACATTTTTTCTCAGAAACTACTGAGCCAATTGAAGTGAAATTCAATATGGAGCCTTTGGGAGTTGAACAAATGAAAAGCTGCCAATATGGTCTAGATAACATGACCAAGATGGCCACCACGCCCATATATGGTAAAAAACACTTCGAAATTCTTCTTCTCAAGAACCGTAAGGCCAATGGCCTTGAAACTTGGCATGTAGCATATGGTACTCGGGCCTATCATAATTTGTTCAAATGGTGACCCTGGGTTGAACTTGACCTATTTTACAGTAATGTCAAATATGCTGACTTAGGCTTTTGCATAGGAAAAAGTGAAAATAATGGATTTTTAGCTCACCTGAGCCTTTAGGCTCATAGGTGAGCCTATAGTATAGCCATGGTCCGTCGTCCGTCCGTCCGTCCGTCCACCATTTTCAAAGATCTTCTTCTCCTATACTGCAGGGCCAATCAAAGCCAAATTTCATATGGAGCCTCAGTGGGATGGGGGAACGAAAGTTTGTTCGCGGGGTCTGGATCACATGACCAAGATGGCCGCCATGCCCATATATGGTAAAAAGCCTTCAAAAATCTTCTTCTCCAGAACCATAAGGCCAGTGGCCTTGAAACTTGGCATGTAGCATATGGTACTCCGGCCCATCATGATTTGTACAAATGGTGACCCTGGGTTGACCTTGACCTATTTTACAGCAATGTCAAATTTGCCGACTTAGGCTTTTGCATGGGGCAAAGTGAAAATTATGGATTTACAGGAAACCATTGAAGACAGTGTCACCAAAATTTGTAGATCAGGTAAAGTAACTGAATACATGAAGATCTATGGGTGATAAAGGTCAAGGTCATTCATTGGCCTAAGGCCCAAGATGGCCGCCATGCCCATATATGGTAAAAAACCTTCAAAAATCTTCTTCTCCAGAACCATAAGGCCATTGGCCTTGAAACTTGGCATGTAGCATATGGTACTCGGGCCCATCATGGTTTGTACAAATGGTGACCCTGGGTTGACCTTGACCTATTTTACAGAAATGTCAAATTTGCCGACTTAGACTTTTGCATGGGGCAAAGTGAAAATAATGGATTTATAGGAAACCATTGAAGACAGTGTCACCAAAATTGGTAGATCAGGTAAAGTAACTGAATACATGAAGATCTGTGGGTGAAAAAGGTCAAGGTCATTCATTGGCCTAAGACCCAAGATGGCCGCCATGCCCATATATGGTAAAAAGCCTTCAAAAATCTTTTCTCCAGAACCATAACGCCAGTGGCCTTGAAACTTGGCATGTAGCATATGGTACTCGGGCCCATCATGGTTTGTACAACTGGTGACCCTGGGTTGACCTTGACCTATTTTACAGCAATGTCAAATTTGCCGACTTAGGCTTTTGCATGGGGCAAAGTGAAAATAATGGATTTATAGGAAACCATTGAAGACAGTGTCACCAAAATTGGTAGATCAGGTAAAGTAACTGAATACATGAATATCTGTGGGTGAAAAAGGTCAAGGTCATTCATTGGCCTTAGACCCAAGATGGCCGCCATGCCCATATATGGTAAAAAGCCTTGAAAAATCTTTTCTCCAGAACCATAACGCCAGTGGCCTTGAAACTTGGCATGTAGCATATGTTATTCGGGCCCATCATGGTTTGTACAACTGGTGACCCTGGGTTGACCTTGACCTATTTTACAGCAATGTCAAATTTGCCGACTTAGGCTTTTGCATGGGGCAAAGTGAAAATAATGGATATATAGGAAACCATTGAAGACAGTGTCACCAAAATTTGTAGATCAGGTAAAGTAACTGAATACATGAAGATCTAGGGGTGAGAAAGGTCAAGGTCATTCATTGGCCTTAGACCAAGGTCATTCAGGATCCATATTTCAGATATTTTTTTCTCCAAAACTGCTGAGCCAATTTAAGTGAAATTTAATATGGAGCCTTTGTGAGTTGAACAAATGAAAAAATGCCAATACGGTCTAGATCACATGACCAAGATGAAAAGTTGCCAATATGGTCTAGGTCACATGACCAAGATAGCCACCACGCTGATCTAAGTAGGAAAATTGTCACCAGACAGGTGAGCGGTTCAGGACCACTGGTCCTCTGGTTTCACTTCTGAAGAGCATAAAAAATGAACTTAATGGTCAAGGCAGAAAGTGTGTGAAGCTCTCACCTGTCTACTTGACAATATTTACATAAGATGTGGTACTAAGCTATTTAGACAAGCTGTGGGTAATGCGATGGGTACAAATAGCGCACCCTTTGTGGCTGATCTGTTCTTGTTTTGTTATGAGAGAGACTTCATGATGTTCCTTTCCGTTGAAAACCAATCTGAAATCATTGAAGCCTTTAGCTCGACTTCTAGATATTTGGATGATTTATTAAATAAAGCCAATACCTATTTCGATGGTTTGATCGGTCAAATTTACCCTCCAGAACTTCAGTTAAATAAAGCAAATTCTTCTAATACCGAGGCCCCGTTTTTGGATTTACATCTGTATATTGTAGATGGGTTTGTTTCTTGCGAAATTTATGATAAACGCGATGATTTTGATTTTGAGATTGTAAATTTTCCTTTCTTGGTTCGTGATGTTCCTCGTGCGGCATCCTATGGCGTTTATATTTCGCAATTAATTCGACTTGTCAGAGTGTCTAGTCATGTAACTGACTTCAACACCAGTAATAAATTGTTAACTGCAAAACTTCTTAATCAGGATTATCGATATCATCAACTACGCAAAGCCTTTTCAAAATTTTATAGACATCATTCCGATTTGGTTTGGACTTAAAAGTCTTCTGCAACAAGGTCTGTCGGAACACGACCTTTATACTTCGTATTCAGAAAAACTATATAATCGCAATGACCTTAGCACCCAATTTCATAAATTCATTCTTCGATACAAAAAGATTGGGTACAACAGAAATGCATGCATGGTTGTTAACCCAATCACGGTTGACAACTTTGCTTCCCTCTTTAATTGCACGCCGGTGGGTCAGACCTCAGATGCTATGACGGTCCAAGCGTAAAGGCTTACTGGGAATAAGGGAGAATCTAATTCTATGTAATGTTTGTTGTTGCATGATGTTCTGTCTCTGATCGGGCCCATCGGAGTCTAACTCTTGGTTTTCTTTTGCTGTCAAGTCCACACCGTTGCTTCATCTCTGTGGTTGTTTGATTTTTGTGTTCACGGAGATGTTGCACTGATGAGTTATGAGGCCTTCATTCGGACTGAACAAATTTTTGTCTAAATCGCGACGGAAGTAAGGGCGAGGATTGTGGCCACGTAAAATCGATTTAAGCCCCCCCCCCCACACACACACACACACACACACTGGAATTCGTTTCACTGACCGTTCCAAGGCGGTTCTTCTGTCGCGGTTTATTTTGTGTTATGGTTTGTCTTTGCGTGTTTGTATCGCTTATATTATTTTGTTTCGGATAGCCTTGGCCATTTTGCGGGAAAGTAACTGTCCTTTTGGCTTTCCGCTGTTGATGTTTCCATTAGGGTCTGTTTGATTCATGTTTGTGTTTCTTTCGTTAATTGTATCGATTCCTGATCATTGTCTTCACCTCTATTTAACTGGCGCATGTGCGCGGGGCTTAATTTAAAGTGTATCAATAAAATGGTTGCTATTTAAATCTTCGTTTCCTGTCCCGACTTGAAACACTTGCATAGAATTACAATTGCACCCAAGGACTAATCGTCCCGTCCAGGACGAACGTCCCGTTACCGCGGTTGTAAGGAGTTTTACCATTGGCCCGCCTAGTTTATTTATAACTCTGATGCTGGTAAATGGCGGACATTTTTTCAATCAGTGTAGGCCCTGATCAGAATTAATGATGTTTTCATCCGTAAAATGTAAAAGGAGAACTTAGACCCTGTATAAAACAGGAAAACAGAAAGACAGGTGCGTCAATGAAATAAACCGGTTACAGAAAAATACAAATTATTATTTCCCGCTCTATCGGCAGTTTCATTTTTGTTTGTTTGTTTGATTTGAAGTTTAAAGTCCCCGTCAACACTGTAAATGTCATTTTGGAGACTTTGCTTCCAATTTTGTGGGACTTTTACCCGACATTGAGATGAAATGACATCTCAAGCCCTGTCGCCCAATGAAACCAATAGGGTTTATAAGCATGGACGGGCCGACTCGCACCGCTTTACCTGGGCAGGCTTAGATCCCCCAAGCGGTTTACCAGTACTCGTGTGCGGGTCGGTTACAGCTCTGCGTGGAAACATCATGCAGCCCACCTATTTCTTCAAGCCCCGAGTTTCATTTTTAGATATGAGGAATTTTTGCATCACGTGACCAAGTCCGTGAAATAAAGACCTCCTAAACCCTACTTTATATAGAGAAAACTGGGGTTTAGGGGGCGGGTAAACATTATTTTCCTTATTTCTGCTCCAAGATATGAGGCGGTTCTAACGAGCACCCAAAACCTATGTTTGGAGTGTAAATAAGAAAAATATTACAAATTTTCATCAGAAAAATTATCTTTTTTGAGGTTTGAAAAATGCCCTTTATCACACGGATGTGCTATCGTAATGGAAACTGTTTTGAATGTGGAGTCATATTTTCTCGCGGAGTCTTGGCTGTGATTAGGCCGTCTGCATCAGGCCAAACTTTAGTCGTATGTTAAATATGGGTCAGTTGTCGATAACAATCGACTCAATAAAAGCAAAATCTTGGGAACACACGATGTGACCAAGTGACCTAGTTTTTGATCCAACATGACCCATATTCGATTGTCAAAGAAAAATATTCTGATGAAGTTTCATGAAGAATGAAGCAAAAGTCTATTAGTTTCGACAATATAGAAGCAAATCTGTGGCTTCTAGAGTGCACGCAATGTTTTAACAAAATATCTGGTTATTCAAATCTAACCGAACTATCGTCAAGATTAGAATAAACCTTACCCTCATGAATATTTAATTTTGCCACACCCATTTCGGACTATCAACCAATCAAATTATTTGATATAATATAGCCATTTTATGACAAACAGTGTAGACTCCAGTTCTTCAGAAGCCATCTGATCTGGATCTATCCGGTTTGCAAAGGTAGGGGTTGTCGTGAACAGGATACGGGCTAAACTATGACCTAAGTAAATATTGTCGACTGATGACCAACACTAGATGATTACAATAGCTCCTCTTGAGCACTCGTTGCACAGGCGACATAAAAAAGAAAATGGCGCCAACAATGTTTTAGCATTTCAGGTGTGATATAGACCCTGCCTATATACTGCGAAACTGCATGTAGAGGTGAGACATAAAGTCTGTCACGTGTGTTGTTGAAATGTCGCCGACTTGTACACCTGTATGAAAGAATCGGCTCATAGAGAATGCAGTAGTGGCATACAGAGGCTTCTCTATTTGAAGAATCAAAGGTCTCAGAAATTGGTACAAAAGTGTAAATTCGAGCTACAAAGAAAACTTCTTTAAATTCAACACACTCTATGTTATCAATTTTCACACACGCACATTTAAGCGTTCTCGAAGGTCCGGATCCTGGTGTTTTGGGCCGAGAGAGGAGAAACCAAAGTATCCGGGAAATACCACTGACCTAGGACGGGCGACCACATTTGACTGCCTTGCCCCATATCTATGTCAAGCCAAGTGCACAATAAAATTTTTAAACCACGGCTTGAACTTGAAACCCTAGTTTGAACCAGGGTTTGGAAACTTCAAACCACTATAACTAATACTTTGCGCGCGTTATAGCCCTACATGACATTAATCCGGACTTTCCCGGGCCTTCTCTAATGTGGTCGACAATAATTAAGCTTTCATTGTTTTAAATTTAATTAAAATTTCTCACGCACTGGAAATAATGGTTAATGGAAATTGCCTGTTTTATGCAAATTGGGTCAACAAAATCACGCGGCAACTCAACGACGAATGGACGTTCTACTAACCCAAATAGTGCACTCATGCGCGGTAAAAATGGAACAGTTTTGAAAAAAACGAGGGGCATTTGGAAAGTATAAAAAGTGGGTCCGGCTTGTAAATAAAAGGGTTGGGTTACCTGGTCACTTAGAAAATGCATTTTGAAGTCATTTCGGGTTATACTCTTTTTACACTGGAACAACGCGACGGCTTTCAAAACGACAGGTCCTATTTAAATTTAAACTACTATGTTCTTTATGCCTGATTTTTTTAATAAATTAACAACCGCAATACAAATGATTCTGGTGGTGCCTAAACGAAAACAACATCTATGGGAGACTCTCTCTGACCTTAAAGTAGAAGAACTGAGCCTGATTGTCGGCTGATTTGTTTGTTTGATTTGAGGTTTAACGTCCCCGTCAACACTGTTTAGGTAATTTTGGAGACGTTGCTTCCGACCCTGTGGGACTTTTACCCGATATTGAGATGAAATGTTATCTCGAGCCCTGTCGCCAAATGAAACCAATAGGGTTTATAGGCATGGGCGATCCGACTCGCACCGCCCCGCCTTGGCAGGCCTAGATCCCCTAAGCGGTTTACCAGTACTCATGAGCGGTCGGTTTCAGCTCTGTGTGGAAGCATCATGCAGCCCATCTATTTCTTAAAGCCCCGATGAGCGGGGTGTGTAAAGTTGGTTTAATATATTTTGATGCGTGTACTGGGTTAGGCTAACAGTGTAGACCTTCATCAGACGCCACTCATAGCGGCATCTGGTTCGTGTGTACAATGTTTGCCAAACTAACAAGAACTGAAGGATTAATGGGAATGGGAACGTCTTCAGGGGAGGCAACTCCTGCAAAAGTATTTTTGTCTCCCATGTCAATAGAGGTCAACTCTTAAAAGGAAAGAATTAAGGAGCAAATTCTTTCCTTTAAGAGTAGACCCCTTTTTCAGTGGGACAGGCCTCATAGAAAAGTGAACAGGAGGTTTCGAAAGTTGTCTCCCTTTGAAACATGGCGCAAAAAAATCAGACAGGTGTTCCCATTCCTCTTAAACGAGAACGTCTTAGCCCCCGTTTAGGACCATTTTTAAGCACATCATCCCACCAGCGCTGTTATCGCTTTGATCTCTTATTTCTGTTTAACATAGATCAGGGGGTAGCTACCTGTACGCAGATACGCACTTGCGTACACATTACAAACGTAAAATATTTGAAGAAGAAAAAGAAGAAGAAAAAAAGAGAAAGGAGAAGAAGAAGAAAAAGAGGAAGAAGAAGAAAAAGAAGCAGAGAGAAGAAGAGGAAGAAAAAAAATAAGATAAAGAAGATGAAGAAGAAGAAGAATTTGAAGAAGAAAAAGAAGAAGAAAAAAAGTGAAAGGAGAAGGAGAAAAAGAAGAAAAAGAAGAAGAAAAAGAAGCAGAGGAAGAAGAAAAATAAGAAGAAGAAGAAGAAGAAGAAGAAGAAGAAGAAGAAGAAAAAGAAGAAAAAACTATGTGTCTAGGATATACGCAACACTATTTACTAGCTAGCATAGTTTCCTCCTTTGCCACGGGGACCGCACTTACAGGAAAGAATTTGCTCCCTTTAGAGAGCAAATTCTTTCCTATAAGAGTGGTCCCCATTTGGTAAACGGAGTTATTGTTTTTAGTATTTTCTTTGGTTTGCGTACAAATGATTTTCTTCTAGCTACCTGAATATTGTGGATACTCAATAGAACCGCCTCACCGTGGCGCTTCTAAAGAGTACTTACAGTCAAGGTTTCTTAGCAAAATATAAGGAAAAATAATTTATACCATTGTAAACCACGCTTTTCTCTGCATCTAAAGAGGGGCTTACAAGGAATCCTTACTTACATGCACTTGTTCACGTGATATGAGTAACCCCTGTGTACCTTGAGCGCCTGGTTACCTAAAATCATGAAAAAAATGGTATTTCGGAGACGTGTTAATGAGGACGAAAAACAAAGCCTGAATCGCTGTTTTCGAACTGTCACGTCACAACAGTCAAAACACCTTACAGCTAATTTCAAAAAGATTAAATGAAATTTGATACCAGTCAGATTCGGACAACAAAATCACAGTGACTGTTTGAATAGCTGTATACACATTGTTGCAACTGATGCTTAACGTCCCCGTCAACACCATTTAGGCCGCTTCCAATTTTGTGGTATTTTTACCCGACATTGTGATAATATGACATCTCAAGCCCTGCTGCCCAATGGAACCAAAAAGATTATATGCACTGGACGGTCTGACTCTAACCACTTTGCCTGGGCAAGCTTAGTCCTTCTAAGCGGTTTACCAGTACCCATGTATGGTCAGTTTCGGCTCTGCGTGGAAGCACAATGCAACCCAACTATTTCTCCAAGCCCCGTGGGCGGGGGCGAACACATTAAGACAGTCATACAGCTGAAAAGTTTTGACATTCTCCTTATTTCTTCTCCAAACATAGATTGGAGGTGCTTTGAAGCCCCCGTGGTGCAGTGGTTACGCTACTCGCCTTGTAAACCAAGGATCGCAGGATCGATCCCGGGCTTCTCCAGACTTTCGGTTGAGTCTTTAAACCGAGGTCCCGTCTCCGTATGACCTTAGCTGTTGGTAGGACGTAAAACTCAAACACACAGATTGGAGGTGCTTGTTATAACCGCCTCGGTTTAGGCGATTATATCGAGTACTGTCCCTGCAAGAAATAAAATGTATACCCCTGTGGGTTTACAATGTATTTATAACACATGAGTGTGTTAACGCGTACAGCTAACGATGTTTGGCATAATTGTGTCCAAGGCGTTTTTTTTTTTTTTTTTTTAGTCGGATGAGTCGGGTCCAGTACCGGACGAGTCAGGCTTTTAGACGCAATTTCTCACTTTGTATAGTCGAACTTCAATTAACTTGAATACCTATGGAGCAATAACAATTCGCTTGAGACGATGGGAATAATTAATCCTTATCCTGCTAAACATAGCAACCCTACTCTACAATAAAGAATACAAAAATATATGCATCACGAAAACACGCCTATATAATTTTGACCCCCTTGAAACCCACTTTTATATGGTAAAACTTGGGTTTACAGGGGTCAACCTTATTTTTCTTATTTCTGCTCTAAAATATAGATTGTGGGTACTCGTTAGAACCGCCTCAGTGAGGCGGTTCTAACGCGTACCCACAATCTATATTTTGGCCGCAATCACAATTTTTCATCTTAAATTTTTTCGGCGATAAAGGTTACAATGTATTTATATGGGCGTGTTTGCGTAATGTGTGCTCTTGGTGCCAGGGCAGGAGGCATATTAATGGGGGTACATGGAAAAGCCACTGTATTACCTCGCCTTCAGGGTGTTGTGCCTGAGAAACCAGGGGCTATGGGTTCCATTCCGGGCTTCTCCAGGCTTTCCGGCGAGTCTTTAACCGAAGTCCCGTCTCCACCCGACTTAAGTTGTTAGTGGGACACCCACACCCACACCCACACCCACACACACACACACTAAGAAAATTAAAACGCTACATGTAAAACCAAACTGGATTCATCGCTTGAGCTCAACAGTCTATTTTTGTTAAATGTTACGTTCTTTTTCAGTTACGTCCATACTTACCTTATAATGATAGGTCTAATGCTAACCTTATCATAAAAGACTTAGTGCTTACAACCCACAGACAAACTGATATGGGTTCAGTTAACGAGTGGATAAACGTAACATTTTATCAAATTTAGTCTTGTTAGGCAAACATAATTTTGCCAGACATTTCAACATTACGAAAACACGCCTATACAAATACATTCCGACAAAATGAAAATTTTGAGATGAAAAATTGTGTTATTTTCCTTATTTCTGCTCAAAATATAGATTGTGGGTACTCGTTAGTACCGCCTCATCCAGGCGGTTTTAACAAGTACCCAAAATCTATATTTTAGAGCAGAAATAAGAAAAATAAGGTTTACCCCTGTAAACCCCAGTTTTACAATATAAAAGTGTGGTTCAAGGGGTCAAAATTAGATAGGCGTGTTTTCGTGATGGTATGTCTGTATATTGATGGTCATCTTTCGTGATATAAAGTGAACAAGTCCGTGAAATAAAGACCCCCCTAAATCCCACTTTATATAGAAAAAAAACTGGGGTTTACGGGGGTAAACATTATTTTCCTTATTTCTGCTCCGAGACATAGGTTGTTGCCTCAGAAATTTCACAAATTTTCATCAGACAAATTGCCTTTTTAAGGTTTGAAAAAATGCACTATATCACACTCACACGGATGTGTTATCGCAATGGTTCACCGTATAGTCAGTTCAGCATCGGCAATGCCGAGCAGTGATTCTGGGAACTTGAACAGCACGGGGGTCGATGATAGGCAGTATAACGTTAGCTTGGTCGACTGATAAACGATCGACAAAGACTGAATAGCACGCAAAGAAACTATGATGACCTAACAATAGTTCTGGACGTCATGCTAAAACGTGACAATTTATTCAAAAGAAACCTGTCAACGATGTCTCGGATCAAGATTATAAAAAAGATATTCTCCGATTGATGTTTTGCATATGCGCATGCACGGCCAATAAGAAATGCTGTACCTACCTCCTTTTCTTGTCGTCGAGAGCAAAGACCCTGTCGAGACTGCGCACCTGAGCCTGTGCTAATTGCCCACGCGATCTAGATACATATTTCTCATGATTGCTGGTTTTTAGCCTTAACCCTTTTATACCAATGGAATCTTCCTCCTTATATATAGCAGGAGTCCATTTCAAAATTTAGGAGTGTCAGGTTGTGTTTTCTTAAAAAAAAAAATATTTGGGAAATTACCTAACTTTCTGCAAACAGTGTAGGTATTACGCACTACTGAGAAGCGCAAAAGTACTTAAGAAAATAAAGAGGAACACCGGTTATAAAAACAGTATTTAATGTGTAACAAGTAGTCTAATTAAGCAATTTTGCAAGAACAAAATGTAAGACCTTCCAAAAAATAAAATGTTAACATAAAACAGTTCTAACTGGTTTTCCAGTTCAATGTGAAGAAGGCTGATCCTTTCTTGAATAAATGTCCTTTAACTAGTAACACGGCAAAGTCCGGTGTAACATAAAATTTCCACTTTAAACACTGGTAATTCCAGAATTAAGACGGCAAAATCCAGTCTATCATGCATAAAGTTACTATAATGTAATTGTGTGTAATAACCTAAAAGACTCCCTTTTTATTAACATGCTGTCATGTACTTATGAAAACATTGCTCAAGAGGAAATTACCCTTTTTGGCATTTATCCCCTCCCAAGCCATGGTCATCAAGGATAACAATAAGAACATAGTTGTGTTTAACAACAAAATATCCATATCAATTATAATCTGTCTCATTGTTTGATTCTAGACATTTTGTTGTCACAATATGGTTTCAATATTTCCTGCTCATAAGGAGATTATGATTAAGTATGTTTTAGCAGTTCCTTTATGATCCTTGATGACCAGGTGCCTGAGAAAATCAGAAACTGTAATCTGGCTTAATAAAGCAAACAATATGACTTTACCCAAATTCCAACTGCCTTACAGGTTAAGAAAAAAATGTTAATTATAAAAAATATTTATTTATTTTTATAATTTTGCTAAATTTTTAAAGAAAAGTTTAGCAAATTTGATTTATACTGTCATGTCGATTTAATGTGGAATTTACTGCATAATAGATATTACGCACTACTGAGAGGCGCAAAAGTCCTTATGAAAATAATGAGGAACGCCGGTTATGAAAACAATTGTTTTATTTCTATTTTTCTGTATTTAAGCAAGTTCTTCAATATGTAAAATAATATACAAACACAATGTTCACAATGTTCACAATGTTAATGTGAAAACAGTTCGAACTGGTTTTCCAGTTCAATGTAAAGAAGGCTGATCCTTTCTTGTAAATGTCCCTTAACTAGTAACACGGCAAAGTCCAGTGTAACGTAAATTACAATGTGTCAAATGTCCACTTTAAACACTGGTAATTCCAGTATTGAGACGGCAAAATCCAATCTATCATGCATAAAGTTACTATATGTAATTGTGAATTGTGTGTAATAACCTAAAAGACTCCCTTTTTATTAACATGTTGTTATGTACTTATCCAAACATTGCTCAAAAGGAAAGATACCTGTTTAGGCATTTATCCCCTCCCAAGCCATGGTCATCAAGGATAACAATAAGAACAGATTTGTGTTTAACAACAAAATGTCCATATCAATTATAATCTGTCTCAGTGTTTGATTCTAGACATTTGTTGTCACAATATGGTTTCGATATTTCCTTCTCATGAGGAGATTATGATTAAGTATGTTTTAGCAGTTCTTTTATGATCCTTGATGACCAGGTGCTTAAGAAAAACAGAAACTGTAATCTGGCTCACTAAAGCAAACAGTATGATTTTACCCAAATTCCAACTGTCTTACAGCTTAAAAAAAAATGTTAATTATAAAAATATTTATTTATTTATTTTGGTAATTTTGCTAAATTTTGAAACAAAAGTTTACCAAAAAATTAATTATACTGTCATGTCAATTTTATGTGAATTTTACAGCATAATAGCTCTCCCCTACTTTGAAGATTTTGGTCCCCAAAATTTAAGGATGACAATATTTAAAAATGTACATTTCTTTTCAAAATTCAATGATGCATTGACAGTAATATGGGTATGGCAGTTCTATGAAAAACTCTGCTGAATATGCATACAATTTTGGAAATTTTGTCATACACAAAGTACTTTATTTTAAAAATATAGATTTAGAGAAGAAGAGATTATTTCACAACTATAAATGAAATCACTACTTTTAAAAACCTTCTTTGTCATACCGCCTTTTTAAACACACATGTTCAAGATGCCCCCTGACATTACAGTAAGCACAGTTCATTTCTCGTGCAACACAGTCCTCGGGCTTGTGATATAAACGACCTTTTACGCCACAGCCTTTGCAAATATGCAAGCAACTTAGTGAGTGATGTCCCCGTTTTGAACAGTTTTCACACACAAAGTTCCTTGCAGGACAGCGGTTAGGCTGATGAAATGAATACAGGCTTGCACATCTGTGGCAACTTTTGTTAAGCAGCGTAAGGTCAGAAGACATGTTTTGTTGAACATTTACTGTAGGCTTTTTCAGACCGGTTTCAGCACCCTTAATCTCACTGGTCTTATGGAGTGGTTCACTGCAGTCTGAACTGGCCTTACACTGTTTACTGTTTCCGTCTATTGGGACACTGCCTTTTATTTGTAATTTCAAGCTGATTATTTCTGATTTTAGTTGTTTCACTTCCACAGAATGTTCTTTTCGAATTCTTTCATTATTGTCTATTTCTCTGTTAAATTTTTCGCGTAATTCTTTGTTTTCTTCTTTTAAGTTCAAAATAAAGCTTTCTAATTCCTGTTGCTGTCTTATTTTCTGGTATATCTCCTTTTGCAGATTCGAAATTTCAATTTCTTAAGAGCTCAGTTTGTTTTCTTGCTGAGAAATGCAATCTCGTAGTTTAGTAATTTCACCTTCTGATTCTTTGAGGCTGGAATAAGCGTTGGTCACATCCTTTTTCAAAACAGTAATTTCTGAATTTAGGTTCAAAATATCTCCCTGAAGTTTGGCCACTTGGCTTGAATCAGAATTTTGATCAGGAAGATGGTTTGGCATCAGACTCAAAAGTTCATCATTTTCTACAGGATAAAATGGGAATGATCTACAGATAGAGTTCCGTACCTTGAATGCTTCCAGTCTATCCTGATCCCGCTGTTTCCGCTTTTGGCTTTTCCTCCTTTTATCGTTGTTATTTGACATTTGAGGATAGGCTTTTGTTGGTATTGTCAGATACAGAATTACTGGAAGCACATGATTGGTCCGCATTCCACTGTAGAAGTTTCTGCTGAAACGGCGTTCCATAGTTTTCACACAAGTTTGGGGACTTTCGCTTGGCTGTGTTGTGAGGTACTTGAAGTTCACGTACCCGGATGGCTGATATTACGCACTACTGAGAGGCATAAAAGTCATTAAGAAAATAACGAGGAACGCCGGTTACAAAACAGTTGTTTAATTTGTATTTTTTTCTGTATTTAAGCAAGTTCACCAACATAAAATAAATGATAACATAAAAAAGTTCAAACTGGTTTTCCAGTTAAATGTAAAGAAGGCTAATATCCTTTCTTGAAAATGTCCTTTAACTAGTTAACACGGCAAAGTCCTATGTAACATAAAATGTCCACTTCCAACACTGGTCATTCCAGAATAAAGACGGCAAAATCCTGTCTGTCATGCATAAAATGTACCTGTAATTATTGTCCTATAACCAAAGACCCCTTTTTTTATTAACATACTGGTTATGTACTTATGAAAACATTGCTCAAGAGGAAATTACCCTTTTTGACATTTATCCCCTCCCAAGCCACCGTCATCAAGCAACACAATAAGAACAGACTTGTGTTGACAACAAATATCCATATCAGTTGTAATCGCTCTCAGTGTTTGATTCTTGACATTTGTTGTCACAATATGGTTTTGATATTTCCTTCTCATGAGCAGATTATGATTAAATGTGTTGCAGCAGTTCTTTTGTGATCCTTGATGACCAGGTGCCTAAGAAATATAGAAACTGTAATCTGGCTTAATAAAGCAAACAATATGACTTTACTAAAATTCCAGCTGTCTTACAGCTTAAGAAAAAAATGTTAAGCACTAAAATATTTATTTATTTACTTATTTATTTATTTAATATGTCTTGATAATATTGCTAAATTTTGAAACAAATGTTTACTGAGCAATGTCAGTTTTATACGAAATTTACAGCATAATAGCTCTCCCCTACTTTGAAGATTTTGGTCCCCAAAATTTGGAACGATAATCGAAGGAAAAATACATTCTGTTTAACATTAAGTAAATGATGATAATGAATATCAAAACAAAAAATTGCTGGCTAGTATGTTGGCATTTGGCCAAACTTACGTACATCTTCTCAAACAATTTTTTGTTATAGCAGAAAATCTCTTCATTTCAAAAGTATTACCAAAATTAAAAGTATTTCAAAATGAAAAACATTTAATAGCCTTCTTCATCATACCTCTTCTTTAGACACATGATTGAAAAATGACCTTGCACTCCACAATAATCACAGTTTATTTCATATGCACCACACTGTTCTGGTTTCTTACAATATGAAGAACCACATCCATTACATATGTGGGGACAATTCAATGTATGATGTCCTCTTGCTGGACACTTTTTACATTGAAAATGCCTTGCTGGACATTTGCTTTGTGGGTGATATGAAAAACTACCACAGTTGTGACACCCTTGATTATTTTCCGTAGGCGGCTCATACTGCTTGTGTTTTCCGTTTGAAGATTTCTTTCTTTGTTTCGCCTTTGATTTAGTCACACATCCAGATTGGTCTTTACTTTGTGTTTCCTTTGTTACACATGCTGATTCATGTAAATCTCTTCTTAGTTGTTTAATTTCTTCCTTCAAATCGGCCACCTCTTGAAGATGCTGTTTTTCAATCCAGCGATGATGCTCTGTTTCTTGGTCTATGCTTTTGTATGTTGCCTCTTTAAAAGTTAAAAAATCATTTTCCTGTTTCTGAAGTTTTATTTGTCCCTGAGACAGTGTTTCTCTTAGATTGAAAATTTCTTCTTCTGCTACTTTTAGCTTCTGTTGTTCAGAATGCAATTTACACTTTATGCCAATTACATCATTTTCAGCGGCTTTAAGACTGTTAATTGTTTTTATGGCATTTTCTTGATATACAGTGATTTCTGAATTCAGACAAAGAATTTCCTGATGCAGTTCATTTATTTTCTTTTTCTGAGTTGCTGTGTTGCTCTGGTTAAATGCCTGCCATGGAATCATGTTTTGAATGTCTTCATTTTCCAATGAACAGAAAGGGAATAGTGAACAGAATGACTTACGTTCAATAAAGTTTTGCAGTCTCTCCCGTTGGTACTGTTTTTCACTTTTCCTTGTTCTGTTGGAATACTGTTGTGCAGTCTGGTGACACTGACCAGCAGGTAGAGTCAAGTAGAGCACCAATGGAAGCACTTGTGAATTCTGTCTGTTCCAGGAATTTTGGTTGACTTGGCGTCCCATAGTTTACTTTAATTAAGGGAATTCTCGCTTAGCTATTTATGAAAGGTACTTTAAGTTCACGTACCCCTGTGATCTCCACCAGATATTACGCACTACTGAGAAGCGCAAAAGTACTTAAGAAAATAAAGAGGAACACCGGTTATAAAAACAGTATTTAATGTGTAACAAGTAGTCTAATTAAGCAATTTTGCAAGAACAAAATGTAAGACCTTCCAAAAAATAAAATGTTAACATAAAACAGTTCTAACTGGTTTTCCAGTTCAATGTGAAGAAGGCTGATCCTTTCTTGAATAAATGTCCTTTAACTAGTAACACGGCAAAGTCCGGTGTAACATAAAATTTCCACTTTAAACACTGGTAATTCCAGAATTAAGACGGCAAAATCCAGTCTATCATGCATAAAGTTACTATAATGTAATTGTGTGTAATAACCTAAAAGACTCCCTTTTTATTAACATGCTGTCATGTACTTATGAAAACATTGCTCAAGAGGAAATTACCCTTTTTGGCATTTATCCCCTCCCAAGCCATGGTCATCAAGGATAACAATAAGAACATAGTTGTGTTTAACAACAAAATATCCATATCAATTATAATCTGTCTCATTGTTTGATTCTAGACATTTTGTTGTCACAATATGGTTTCAATATTTCCTGCTCATAAGGAGATTATGATTAAGTATGTTTTAGCAGTTCCTTTATGATCCTTGATGACCAGGTGCCTGAGAAAATCAGAAACTGTAATCTGGCTTAATAAAGCAAACAATATGACTTTACCCAAATTCCAACTGCCTTACAGGTTAAGAAAAAAATGTTAATTATAAAAAATATTTATTTATTTTTATAATTTTGCTAAATTTTTAAAGAAAAGTTTAGCAAATTTGATTTATACTGTCATGTCGATTTAATGTGGAATTTACTGCATAATATAGGCCCTGATCAGACGCCGCGATCTGCGGCGTCTGATCTGGGTCTGCACTGTTTGTCAGGGTACCCGTTTTGGGGTTTCTGGTACCAAATGAGTTAAACGTGACGACTAGCTCCTAACTTTTTGTAACATTAGTCTTCTCGTGAAATGGAAAGGGCATTCTCTTACCTTCACTTCTGTTGCTTCCCTGACTTTATATAAATTCTTTCATAATTTGGCATTTCATGTAAATGTTGTAGGTAAATGGGGATAGGTGGTGGGGTGTAGAGGGACAGGATGCCACCTGCTCAGAGTCTATGGATGAGTTATAACACAGGGGCCAGTTGTTCAAAACTAACGACGTCGTTAGTTAACGTATCATTATAACTTTGATCATTTATAATGGCAAATATATGCTAATATTTTTGCTGAAAAAATGTGAGCAGCTTTTGTATTTGCAAAAGCTGCCCACATTTTTTCAGCAAAAATACCAAAAATTTAAATATTAAATTTGCTAGAACACTTAACAATATGACCACTAACAAGCTCGTTAAGCTAACGATGCTTTGAACAACTTGCCCCCTGAGCTTCTTCAAACGTTCAGGGAAGACTGTTTTCTGAGTGCATGGAACCAGACTGGTGTAAGCCTTCGCTATACGCGTATGTCCGAGTTGCATGAACTCAAAACACAATCACACGAAAGACGTGGAAGCTACAACGGTTCACCGAAGCTCAGACCACTCTGCGCATTAGGCGACACCCCTTAAACTCTGCAGGTCTGCATAACAATGTGTGCCAAGATCAGACGGCTCTTTACCAACCGTCTCATCTGGATCTACACTTTTTATGAGCCATTCAATGTTTTTGACTGAAACGCTATTTGCAACGACAGTTGTGCCCAAATTGACTCACTTCAGAAACTTGGGGACACGCATGTACCGTAAAAATCCTAAAAATTCGGACAAATTGAGGACTTGCTGTAAGTCTAATAAATTTGTTTAACAATCCAAAAAGTGGAAATGGAATGGCAAACAGTGTAGACCCTGATCAGACTACTCCTTCAGGAGCAGTCTGATCTGGGTCTGCACTATTTGCGAAGGCCCGTCTGGCGCAATATTTAGAATCATTGCGGTAAGGGCTAATGAGGTAACTGGTGAATTGTACAACGCTATCGCTACGTGATGGTATTAGCGTGATGGTCTTAGCTAAGTGACGGGGCAAGTCACGTGCCACTCTTTACAATACAGCATGTATGACCAGCAAATGCTTCGTGAAACACGTATGAAGCCATGATAGTCCATAAAACTATTGTGAAAATATGCAGTACTGAGGGAGGCAATTACTGAAGATGATGAAAACTTAAACAGCGATCAGACTGCGCGCATGATATGCAGGCTGGCTTAAGTTTTAAGTGATTACTCATGCTATTTTGTTGAAATTTTCAAGAGCGTCGACATAAGTCCAAAGAGGACTTCCAAGAAGACGTACGAGTTTCTCAACAAATAATTAAGGAAGTAAACTACGTACAAACTGTCGGAATATAGGATGACACTTAAAATACCACACATGTCAAACCTGAGTACTGCTGTGATACTATATTCCTTCACGTGAATTCCGTAACGTGAGATTTTGTTGAGACTTTTCCGATCCCAGAAATGTATTGTTGCCGCACTTAGTTCATTAGGAAAACATGTCCGTGTTAAATAATGACGTCCAACATGGTGTCAGAAATAACAATTTAGGGAAAAATGATTCTGCTTTCAACATATATTGTGGGTGTTCGTTAGGCGACCAATGAAGCGTGTTCTAACGAGTACCCACAACCTATGTTGTGTGTGTGTGTTTGAGTTTTACGTCCCACCAATAGCTAATGTCATAAGGAGGCGTGACCTCGGTTTAAAGACTCATCCGGAAGTCTGGAGAAGCCCGGGATCGATCCTGCGGTCCCTGGTTGACAAGGCGAGTAGCCAAACCACCGCACCACGACGGCTTCAGACAACCTATGTTTTTGAACAAAATAAGGCAGATATAATGTATACCCCCGTAAACCCCATTTTTCTCTATATAAAATGGGGTTTAGAGGGTTCTTCGTTTTACGGACTTGTAATCGTGATGTATTGTTTTCTTTATAGCATGTTTGCATGTTCTTCATGTCCTTAGAATCGCCTAGGTGGCTTTTGTTGGTTTGAATTCAGGTTTAACGTCCCCGTCAACACCATTTAGGTCATTTTGGAGACACTGCTTCCACTTTTGTCCCCGACATTGAGATGAAATAATATCTCAAGCCCTGCCACCCAAACAAACCAAAATGGTTTGTATGTAGGGACGGTCCAACGCACCACTTTGCCTTGGCAGGCTTCTATATACCCTCTAGTTTCAGCTCTGCATGGAGGCATCATGCAACTCAATCTTTTTCTTCAAGCCCCGATCGGCGGGGCCCCCGCATTTAATAAACTTATTGGAAAACATTGTAAAGGGTTTGTTTCTGATGTGACTTATTTTGTTCATAGCATGTATTTGCATGTCCGTCATGTCCTTAGAATCGCATCTTTTTGTCATTTGCGATCAACAAAGATGCAGATAAGCCTGCGCATCCGCGAAATCTGATCAGCACCTTTCTGTCCTTTGTTTTCACTGCTTGGATTATTACAACTGTGAGCGTTGTATAAAGGTATGGTTTTGAACAGTCCACTTCAAAAATTTAGGGACCGCGAAAATGGTTAATGGTTAACATAAATATAATTGTGAATACTCGCCTAGCCAGCAAAGAATGCCGAGCCTACATCGGGCCGACAGCGAAACAGGGTAACCGACGTTGGCTGAGTCACTATATAGTAGAATGGCAGCTTGGTGGTAAAAAAGGGTTTAACCCTAAAACTGCCAACCACACAAACTACATGCAGTCGTCTGGAGTGACTTTAAAAGTCACTATTGCAGTGTGGACGAAGATCAGATTGCTCTGAACATCAGGGTTCACACTGGTTGCTTTTATTTAAAATAAGAGAACAAAATACAGCATGAAGATGCAGCAGACGGCGACAAAAACAGACGGCATTTTCAGATGCAGTTTTTCTTGGCATCTTAACCCTTTTTGTACCAAATGGAATAATCCTTCTTATATAATAGCAGGAGTCCATTTCAAAATTTAGGGGTGTCAGGCTAAGTTTTCTTCAAAAATTATTTGGAAAATGGCTAAACTTGTAGCAAACAGTGGAGGCCCTGATCAAAAGCCGCATTCTGCGGCGTCTGATCTGGGCCTGCACTGTTTGCCAACTACCCGTTTTGGGGTTTCCGGTACTAAATGGGTTAAGGGTTAATAATTTCTAATAAAATACGTGTAAATAAGCCCGAAACGGAAGATCATCAAAAACGCAGAGTCGGGTAGATTGATCTGAGTCTTCGCTGTGTGCACACGTTTTCTTTAAGGTTTACTTTTCTCGTGTTCATGCTCAAATTTATTAATCGTTTTTAACCCTTTTTGTACCATATGGAATTTTCCTCCTTATATATAGCAGAGGTCCTTTTCAAAATTTAGGGGTGTCAGCGTGTGTTTTCTTCAAAATCTATTTGGAAATTGGCTGAACGTTTCGCAAACAGTGTAGGCCCTGATCAGACGCCGCAGTACGCGGCGTCTGATCTGTGCCTGCACTGTTTTCCAAGGTACCCCTATAGGGGTTTCTGGTACTGAATGGGTTAAACCCTCTACGGAATGGCTGGCCTCCAGTCAAGTTTTACTTAGATATCGGTATGGACTGAATGGTAGCGGTAACTAGCTTCTTTAAAACTGCCGACCACACAAACAGTCTCTGGACCATTTACAGTACTGCTAAAGCTCACAGCTGGAAACTCGTTTGGGTGGGGAGCGAGTGAGTGTTTGAGTTTTTCGTCCCACCAACAGCTAAGGTCATATGGAGACGGGACCTCGGTTTAAAGACTCATCATCCGAGAAGCCCGGGATCGATCACATCGAAAGTCTGCAGAAGCCCGGGATC
The DNA here is from genome assembly GCA_963580285.1 of Lucinisca nassula. NCBI lineage: Eukaryota > Metazoa > Mollusca > Bivalvia > Lucinida > Lucinidae > Lucinisca > Lucinisca nassula. The sequence continues at coordinate 184,730,861 of OY757010.1, forward strand.
GATCTTGCTACAAGGCGTGTAGCGTAATCACTACACCACGGAGACTTCTCGCTTGGGTGGGGAATTTAAAACGTCTTGTTTCAGTGAAGACTTCAAGAAGCCCGTACGGGGAAAGGCTTCCCGGATAGAACAAGAATCGACACGTGAAACAGCCGTGGCCCGTAAAAGTCAAGTTTGCTCCATTCACGAGAGTAAACTTCGACTACTGGCAGTGAAAGAACTTATCCAGTTTAAAAAGTATCCGATATATACACTTTTATAAACCATTAGTCTTATAACAACGCGCCGATTTTGTATGATGCTATTTATTTATTTTTGCAATTCCCCAAAACGTATGTATAGTATTTATTACACCTTGTGGCGAAACTGTGAATTGTCATGTCGTGTTATTAATGGTCCACTTCAAGATGGCAGACCTACATTTAATTTTAAATCAAATAAAAACAACACATTCCATCGCATACTGCGTGATGCTGACCAGGCATATTTTATTTATATCAGAATAAATGACGTCAAAACATGCTGTCGGGGAAAATGGACTTCAAGTCATCCTGAAAAAAAAAAGCACAGTAAGGACGTCATAGTTGGGTTCACTATCCACGGTCATCTTCTGCTGTCCATAAAAATGTTGTATGAAAAAAAGGGTTCATCTCCACCTATATAATTTTAACCCTTCAAACCCCACTTTTATATAGTAAAACTGGGGTTTACAGGGGTAAACCTTATTTTTCTTATTTCTGCTCTAAAATATAGATTGTGAGTACTCGTTAGGCGGTTCTAACGAGTGCCCACAATCTATATTTTGAACAGAAATAAGAAAAATATCACACTTTTTTTATCATAAAATTTTCATTTTTTCGGCGATAAAGGTGGCAATGTATTTGTATAGGCTGTTTTCGTAATGTCATCCTGAAAAAAAGCACAGGAAGGACGACATAGTTGGGTTCACTATCCACGGTCATCTTCTGCTGTACATAAAAATGTTGTATGAAAAACAAAAAGGTTCATCTCCATCACGAAAACACACCTATATAATTTTGACCCCTTCAAACCCCACTCTTATATAGTAAAACTCGGGTTTACAGGGGTATACATTAGGTTTCTTGCTTCTGCTCAAAAACATAGATTGTGGGTACTCGTTAGAACCGCCTCATCGAGGCGATTCTAACGTGTACCCACAATCTATGTTTCAAGCAGAAATATGAAAAATATCAGAATTTTTCATCTTTTGGAGGAAAAAAAATCAATGTTATTTAAATAGGTTTGTTTTCGTAATGCAGAGAGAAAAAAACACTGCTATGCAGAATAAAAAAAAGAGGTTATTTTCGGAAACGGAGCTACTCTTAAAGGAACGAGTTTGCTCCTGCTTCCGATGGGAGCTAAGAACAGTTCCTTAGATGATCTCTAGAAAAATAAAGTGCGTAAGTTTCATTTCGTAAATGCGTGATAATGGCACGCGCGTTACGCATATTGTTTGACCCACTTCTCTAAACATATTTTCTTTTGACGTGGAACTTTCTGTCGGTTTATAATTAAATCACCGCACGCACTCAAAATAATGGGATTCAATGGGAATTGATCCTTGCTCAGAGGATGTAACTCTTTCTAAATACTTTGATTCCCTTAACAATAGGAGTTAACCCATAAAGGAAGGAATTTTCTACTCAGGAGCACTTTCAAATTCTTCGTTTAAAAGCAAATCCCTTTTTCTAGGAAAGCATTATGCAAACGCGCCTATTCAAATAGATAGGCTTTTTTCATCTAAAAATGATAATTTCAGATAAAAAAATATGATATTTTTCATATTTCTGCTCTAAACATAGATTGTGGGAACTCGGCGTCTAATGAGTACCCGAAATCTGAACACCATAGAACCATAGACTAGGCAGTTCTAAGACTACCCACAATCTATGTTTTTGAGCAGAAATAAAAAATAATAATGTTAACCCCAGTTTTACTTACCTTAAGTTGGGTTTAATGGGGTCAAAATTATAGTAGGCGTGTTTTCGGGGTGACAAGAAGAAATGCCAAGAGTTGTCTACCTGGTAAATTTAAGTCGTAACTATACCAAATTTAGTGACACAGAGGCTTTTCTGATATTTAATCTTCATCAGTGTGTCTCAACCCTAAAGTTCTGAAACCGAAATGGATGATAGACAAGACCCGGCAAACACAGCACACCCACCTCCGAGCACACACCGACCGACGTAGCTTATGAGACACGTCAACTGGAGGCATCAGGCAAGAGACGCATACCCTAGGACTTGTAGGCGTCCCCCACCGAGCCAACATGAGCAAACATGTCTCACACTCCAACGAAGCCACGGGCATCAGGAAGGAGATGTCCAAAGTAGCGAGAGTTGCCAAATTTAAAATATAACAAAAAGTGGTAACCAAATCCGCTAAGATCATGTCTCATCTGACAAGTCAGAAATTAGAATTTTGTGCTGCAAAAATTAAAGATATAATATAGTTATTTAAATCAGTACTTGAGTACTGACCTCAACACCGCAGTACTGATACTGTGCTGATGATACCCTCGGGGACGAACGAATCATCCACCAGCAGAGATACCAACCCAGTGGTTGCAATTAAGGCGTAACTATACCAAATTTAGTGGCACAGAGGCCTTTCTGACTTCATTAGTGCTCCATCCCAAAGTTCTGAAACCGAAACGGATGATGGACAAGACCCGGCAAACACAGCACTGATGGAATACGTGTTAAATGTATCCGTTTTCCTTAATCGAATTGTGACAATCCCTTCTGTCGACAGTTTTGCAAATTAGGTAATCGAATACACATACTTGTTGCACGTTAACAGTTTTCGCTTTTTAACACTCACACGAGGTGCGTCGTCAACTATTTACTTTAAATGCGAACTCCTCCTAAACTCTTGGGCCAATTTGATTCAAAGTTCACAGAAATGATGCCTAGGTAGCTCCCTACAAAACAGCGATATCGTTTCCCTCCGATGAACAAGATTGCCCCCAGAGATAAAAATAGAGTGAGTGAGTGAGTTTTAGTTTTACGTCCCACCAGCAGCTAAGGTCATACGGAGACGGGACCTCGGTTTTAAGGCTCATCAGAAAGTCTGGAGAAGCCCGGGATCGATCCTGCGATCCCTGGTTTACAAGGCATGTAGCGTAACCACTGCACCACGGAGGCTTCTAGGTAAAAATAGAAAAATACTAAGGTGCCAACTCCTCCTTAACTCTACGGACAATTTCTTTCAAACTTCATAGGAATATTGTTTTTACCCAAGGAAGCCCCTTACCTATTGAAGACAGAGGGCATCTCTTCAGTTAGCACTGAGGGCTATATAATATTATGTAATGAAATGATAGTCCTCAATAATCTTAAGTGACTCTCTACTAAAATAGCTAAAACGATTCAACTCCAATGTACAAGATGTCCACCACATCTAAAAATTGAAAAACGCCAAATATTTGCTTTAAATGAAAACTTCTAAACCCTTTAGTCAATTTGATCCAAACTTCACAGGAATGTTGCCTAGGAGGCTCCCTACCATTATTACTAAAATCGTTCCACTTAGATGAACCAGATGACCAGCTAAAATAGAAAAAAAATATTTAAGCGACAACCCCTCCTATATCCTTGGACTAATTTCATTTAAACATCATAGGAATGTTGTTTAGGTGACCCTCAACCAAATCAGCTAATTCAGTTCGCTCTGTTGAGCAACATGACTGCCTGAGCTGAAATAAAATCAGTTATTTGATTTAAATGCAAAGTCTTCCTATACCCCTGTGCCAATTTCATTTGCCTAGGTGACCTTCTATAGCTTGTTCAATTTGAAATGAGACTGACCTTTATGCAAAGAATAAATAAGTCAATGATCGGTTTTCGTAAAATTCTCGTGAATTTTCGACACCTCGTGAATGGCGACCCATTTACCGACCTCTATGTGTTGAATTACAATATCGACCTCTTCGGACAACGGCGAAGATAAATATATGCTTTTAGTCGGGTGTGACATTATACTAAAAGAGATTACCAGTCTCGTGTCAAATTGTTCGAACTATACCAAAATAGCTAAAACGGTTCCGAACCGATGAGCAAGATGGCCACCAGAGCTAAAAATAAAATAAAAAACATTTCCAAAAAAATTGCTTTAAATGCGAACTCCTCCTAAACCCTTGGGTCAATTTGATTAAATTTTCTACATGAATAAGTAAGTGGCTCCCAACCAGAATAGCTAAAATCGTTCCGCTGCGAGGAACACGATGGCCACCAGAGTTAAATATATGATTAAGAGGCAACCCTTCCTAACCTCTTGGGCTAATTTCATTCTAACTTCACAGGGATGTTGATTAGGTGACCCTCTACCAAAATAGCTAAAACTGTTTTGCTCCGATGCACAAGATGGCCACCAGTGCTTAAATTGAAAACTAAATGCTAACTCCTCCATAAACCATTAGGCAAAATTAATTTAAACTTCACAGAAATGTTACCTTCCAATATCAATGTCACCTCCCTATCAATATAGCTAAAATCGTTCTGCCCCAATGACTAAGATGACCGCTAGAGCTAAGAATAGAACGACTCCTCCTTTACCCACTGGGCCAATCCAGTCAAACTTTATAGGAATGTTGCTAAGGTGACCTTCTACCAAAATAGCTAATCGGTTCCGTTCCCATGAGAAAAATGGCCGCCAGAGCTAAAATAGAAATATAGATTCAACTTAGGTGAAGATGATGTCGCACCTGCCCCTCTGTTACATCCCCCACTTCACACAAGCCTCCCCAACACTGAAAAAGTAAAGCTTTTTTTCAAGTAAAAGAACTAAAAAACAGATGTTTCATTGAAAGCACATGCGTATTCTGATATGTTACTTTATGATGGATGGAAAAATAGATGAACAGACGAAAGGATAGGCAATTGGATAGACGGATGGAAACTCTCACACCTACGTCTTCCTGCCTAAGCAGACGCATCACTGAAATATGGTACGTACAGCATATCTATTGAGTTAATAGAAATAGCTAAGTTCATGATAAAAAGAATTCCAAGAATAATATCCAAAGTATATACACATCCTCATACCACAGAGAATACACATGCAAAGTTTCAAGACAATTGGTATAAAACTGTAAGAGGAGTTACGATGACAACCGATACCAATAAGGGTTAAAAGTGACTAAGTTTACAATGTGGATAATGTAATCCAAGAATTAAATCCAAACCACATGCACATTCTCATACCATGGAGAAAATGCGTGCCAAGTTTCAAAATGATTGGTATAAAACTGTAAGAGGAGCTGCGACGAAAACTGTAAGAGGAGCTGCGATGACAAGAGGTACCTATCAATTGAAGGTTAAAAATTACTAAGTTCACAATGTTCCAAAAGTGGCAAAAATTTATCCGAAAATTATGTCCAAACCATATGCACATCCCCATACCATGGCAAAAACACATGCAAAGTTTCAAAATGATTGGTAAACAAAAGGCCCATGGGCCACTTTGCTCACCAGAGCTCAGTGGGGCACTGCCCACTGGCAGCCATGTATTTTAATAAACCATGGAAGCCAATGAAATTTGGACCCAATCAGCCTAGTGGCTTCAGAGGACTGATGTCGCTTGAATGCAAGACGATAGACTGCCCATCTGTGGCAACCAATAGGCCTAAAATTATATGGCAGATAGACCATAATGGAATATTTCCATAAAAGTTTGACAAAATATCTTGAAAGGGGTAAATGTCATTTTTCCTTTTTTCAACATAATAGGTCTATGGAAATGCTTAACTTGACATAGTAACCAAACTAAAGAGCCCAATTTCATTAAAAACACAAAACCTGTAAAGGCAAATATGGTGAATATTTGGATAAATTCTCAGCATTATACAGCATATGGTTTCTGAGGAGATGACCTTTAAGTGATTTTTTTTCAGTTTTTGGGGGGCATTTTTACCAGTAAAAGTGAGCAGGTAGCCTAAAATCATATTGCAAATAGATGATAGCTTAAAAATATTACTATTCAAGTTTTGTCAAAATATCTGCAAAGGCGGCGGTGAATACAATTTTCCCGGAAATTCTAAGTTGCCATAACAGCCAAACTATAAGAGCTGAATTACAATAAAAAAAAACCTGTTGGTTTAGGGATGTGGATCTATAAGGATTCCGAGTTATTAGACCTTTTATGAAATGGAGGGTTGAGGCACTGCACAGGGCACCCCCATGTTGGTGTCACCGAATGTCCCTAATCATAAGAACAATGAATATATATGGTTTAAGGGTGGGGCTCTGAACAGTTTCTTAGATATATGGCCTTTTGTGAACTGCAGGGGTGGGACATGGCCCGGCCACACCCTGGCAGACCCTGAGGTTGGTTTAACTGAATGTGTCTTATCATAAGGAACAAGAGTTTATATGGTTTAGGGGTGGGGATCTGTAAGGTTTCCGAGATATAGAGCCTTTTTATAAAATGGAGGGGGTGGGACAATGCCCGGAGCATCCCGGGGGCCCCCAGGTTGGTGTCACTGAATGCGTCTTATCATAAGGAACAGGAATATATATGGTTTAGGGGTGGGGATTGAATGGTTTCTGAGATATATGGCATTTTATGATGTGGAGGGGGTGGGGCAGGGCCCCGGCCAATCCCAGGGGCCCCCAGGTTGATGCCATTGAATGTGCCTTATAATAAGGAACAATAATATATATGGTTAAGGGGTGGGGATCTGTACGGTTTCGGAGAAATTGGGCCTTTTATGAAGTGGAGGGGGTGGGGCAAGGCCCCGGCACATCCCGGGGGCCCCAAGGTTGGTGTCACTGAATGTGTCTTATCATAAGGAACAAGAATATATATGGTTACGGGTGGGGACCTGAATGGTTTCTGAGATATATGGCATTTTATGTACTGGAGGGGGTGGGGCATGGCCCTGGCGCATCCCGGGGCCCCCAGGTTAGTGCAACGGAAAGTATTTATCATAAGGAACAAGAAAATATATGGTTTAGGGGTGGGGATCTGTAAGGTTTCCGAGATACTGGACCTTTTATGAAGTGGAGGGGGTGGGGCAAGGCCCCGGCGCATCCCGGGGCCCCCAGGTTAGAGTCAATGAATGCGTGTTATCATAAAGAACACGAATATATATAGTTAAGGGGTGGGGATCTCAATGGTTTCTTAGATATATGGCCCTTTTTATAAAGTGGAGGGGTGGGGCATGGCTTCGGCCCAATCCAGGGCCCCAGGTTGGTGTCACTGAATATGTCTTATCCTCAGGAACAAGAATATATATGGTTTAGGGGTGGGAATCTGTAAGGTTTCCGAGATACTGGACCTTTTATGAAGTGGAGGGGGTGGGGGCAAGGCCCCGGGTGCAACCCCCCTAGTTGCTGTCACTGAATGCATCTTCTCATAAGAAACAAGAATATATATGGTTTAGGGGTGGGGATCTGTAAGGTTTCCAAGATATTGGGCCTTTAATGAAGTGGAGGGGTGGGGCAAGGCCCTGGCGAATCCCCAGGTTGGTGTCAATGAATGTGTCTTATCATAAGGAACAATAATATGTATGGTTTAGGGGTCGGGAATCTGTAAGGTTTCCAAGATATTTGACATTTTATGAAGTGGAGGGGGTGGGGCAATGCCCCGGCGCATCCTGGGGGCCCCAGGTTGGTGTCACTGAATGGGTCTTATCATAAAGAACAATAATATATATAGTTAAGGGGTGGGGATCTCAATGGTTTCTTAGATATATGGCCCTTTTTATAAAGTGGAGGGGGTGGGGCATGGCCTCGGTCCAATCCAGGGCCCCAGGTTGGTGTCACTGAATTTGTCTTATCCTCAGGAACATGAATATATATGGTTTAGGGGCGGGGATCTGTAAGGTTTCCGAGATATTGGGCATTTTATGAAGTGGCGGGGGTGAGACAAGGCCCCGGGTGCACCCCCCCTAGTTGCTGTCACTGAATGCATCTTACCATAAGAAATAAGAATATATATGGTTTAGGGGTGGGGATCTGTAAGCTTTCCAAGATATTGGGCCTTTAATGAAGTGGAGGGGTGGGGGCAAGGCCCTGGCGAATCCCAGGGGCCCCAGGCTGGTGTCACTGAATGCGTCTTATCCTAAGGAACAAGAATATATATGGTTTAGGGGTGGGGATCCGAAAGGTTTCTGACATACATGGCCTTTCATGGAGTGGAGGGGGTGGGACAGGGCCCCAGCACAACCCCGGGACCTTCAGGTTGGCACAAAAGCATATGGCTGAGAGAAGTTTACTCAAGAAACATTTCTATAAAAGTTTTGTCAAACTATCTGCAATGACTTAGCAATAAACGCCATTTTCAATTTTCCCCATTATAAGTCTATAGAAACTCTAAGTCGCCATAGCAACCAAATGAGCCGATTTTCATAAAAAAAAAACTTTCAATCCCCAGCCCAAGGATGCTACAGATTAAATTTGGGCCCAATCGGCCCAGTGGCTTCAGAGGAGATGTCGTTTGAAAGTGTTAACGACGACGACGCAGACGACGACGACGACGGACAATGTCCATCCCATAAGCTTCCCCGGAACCTTCAGCTCTGGTGAGCTAAAAAAACCGTAAGAGGAGTTGCGATGACAAGAGGTGCTCCATTATATCAGTTGAAGGTTAAAAATGACTAAGTTCACAATGTGGTAAAAGTGACAAATTGTCCGAGAATTATGTCCAAACCACATGCACATCCTCATACCGAAGAGAAAACACACAAAACACAGCAAAATTTCAAAATGATTTGTACAAAACTTAAGAGGAGTAGCGATGACAAGACACCCAGTGTAAAATGTTGACGGAAACCTGCACGGCTTTGTCTTCTGCTAAAGCAGGTGTGACAAAAACGTCAACAATTTGCTTTAAATGCGGACTCTTCCTGAGCCCTTGGGTCAATTTGATTCAAACTCCACAGGAAAGTTGCCTAGGTGGCTCCCTACCAAAACAGCTAGACGAGAGGGCTGTCAGAGCTAAAAATAGAAAAATCTGTAACCGAAAACTTATCCTATACCCCTTAGCAAATTTAAATCAAATTTAATAGGAATGTTGACTAGATTATCTTCTACCAAAATAGCTGAAATGGTTCTGTTCTAATGAACAAAGTGACTGACATTGCTACAAATAGAAACGAGTAAGCCAGTTTTATTCAAACTTTGCAAGAATGTTGCGTAGGGTATCAGCTATCTAAGTGCAACAGTTATGCTTCATGGAATGGCGGTCACTTAACCCACATGGCTATCAGAAGCTATATGATACCTTAAAATCAGGTGAGCGGCTCATGGGCATCTTGGCCCTTTTGTTTGTCCTTTCAGCCCATGTCCGTATTCCGATCTGAATACCGCTTTTTATATCAACCCTAAAGGTGTTACATTTTTTAAAGGTCAGCTTGATATAATATTCATTGACTTTCGCGACGAAAGTAAGGGCGAGGATTGCAGCTGCGTAAAATACAACCCCACCCCACCCCCCTCGCCCCCACCTCAGTAGAATTCGTTTCACTGACCGTTCCAAGGCGGCTCTTCTGTCGCTGTTTATTTTTGTTATGGTTTGGTCTTTCGAGTGTGTATCGCTTATATTATTTTGTTTTGGATAGCCAATGGCCATTTTGTGCTTTGGGCTTTCCGCTATTGTTGTCACCAATAGAGTCTAGTTGTACAGGTCTCTGTCCAAACATAATCAAACATTAAAATATAGTAAATAAACATACAACCACCGGCACCCCAACAGTAACTGCGGCCGACAGCAGATGGACCAAAAGCCGACTCTTCCATCAACCAGCTATCTCGAGACTATCACAAGACTATTTAGGTTATATCGAGCCGGTAAGTTTACCTGTCCACACTTTCCATAAGCGCTCGTACCTCGTACAATGTACATTGCTGAAAAATGTTCTTGAATATCACGTGAACAAGTCCGTGAAATAAACAACCCCCTAAACCCCACTTTATATAGGGAAAACTGGGGTTAACGGGGTATACATTATTTTTCTTATATCTGCTCCAATACATAGGTTGTGGGTACTCATTAGAACCTCCTCAATGATACGGTTCTAACGAGCACCCACAACCTATGCTTGCAGAATAAATAAGAAAAATAGCACAAATTTTCATCATTAAAACATTCGTTTTTATACCCGCTTTTTCGAAGAAAAATCGGGTATATTGTTTTCGTACCACAGTTGAGTCCGGCGTCAGTCCGTCTGTTCGTCCGTCCGTCACGTTTCTTGTAAATGGATCTCCTCTGCAACCACTGTAGTTACACTTTTGAAACTTTGCATGTGGATAGTACATGGAATGTAGATGGCAGTGGGCAACTTTTTTGTGACCTTGACCTCCACATGACCCCAAGGTCAAAGGTCAAAAATTATGATTTGCCATATCTCCTAAACTATTGGAGTTACACTACTGACACTTTGCTTATTGGATGGTCCTTGGAATATAGAATATGTCAGGTTACTTTTCGTGTGACCTTGACCCAAAGGTCAAAGGTCGAAAAGTATGATTTTGCCATATCTTCTTAATTATTAGAGTTACACTTCTGAAACTTTGGGTATTGGATGGCCCTTGGAATATAGAATAAATTTGGATATTTTTGGTGTGACCTTGACCTCAACATGACCCCAAGGTCAAAGGTCAAAAATTATGATTTGCCATATCTCCTAAACTATTGGAGTTACACTTCTGAAACTTTGCTTATTTAGATGCTCCTTGGATTATAGAATATGTTGGGCTTCTTTTGGTGTGACCTCGACCCCAAGGTCAAAGGTCAAAAAGTATGACTTTGCCATATCTTCTAAACTATTGGAGTTACACTTCTGAAACTTGGTTATTGGATGGCTGTTGGAATATAGAATAAATTGGGATACTTTAGGTGGACCTCAACATAAACCTAAGGTCAAAGGTCAAAAAGTATGACTTTGCCATATCTTCTAAACTATAAGAGTTACACTTCTGAAACTTTGCTTATCAGTTAGACTGTACTTTACAACTTTTTTAACTTACATGTAGTTTCAACTAGCTAGTGTTATTCATAGAAAAAGTGGGTATTTGCGATGGTATATTATCGACTGCTGATCTAAGTGAGATATGAAAAGATGCACTATGCCTCACTGGTGTGTTATCGTAATGAATAATGAAAGGGAAAGAATAACCGTAGAATGGATTTCATGACCAACCAGTTGAAATATCGATAGGTCAAATGACCGATAACCAATCAACCGACCAGCCAACCAACCGATACTGAGCAGCAACAATATATTGTAGGTGTTCGATTGAATCGCCTCCACTAGTCGGTTCTGACGAGTACCCACGATCCGTACGTTTTAAACAGGAATAAGAAATGACAGAATAATATCAAGTGGAATTTTCAAGTGTTTGCAACACCGATTTGTTTACGTGATGTTTTCCCCTTTTGTTGTTTCAGGAAACGCCTCTCTCAGACATAATTTCTTTCATCGCCCGACCCATCCTTGCAAAATCCCTATTATCTTTTGACATAATCAGACACAAGACAACACAAGTTTGAAACAGTATACGGCTTACATTATGTAAATCGAGAAAAGTACGTATGCTTATCATGATATATTATTTCCAAAAACAATCTATTTACCAGTTAGGCTGGAGTAGATTGAACAGTTTAAATGCAACTTGATACCTGTCACGTTGAAAAATTCGCGTGTTAAACATAAGAATTCAATGTAAGTGTAACTATTTTAGAAATAATAACAGTAATCCTTTAAACCCCAATCACGATAAGCAGACAAAAAAAATGTCTATTTTTCATCATGAAAACACGCCTATATAATTTTGACCCCCCCCCCCCTGAACCCCACTTTTATATAGTAAAACTGGGGTTTCCGGGGGTATACCTTATTTTTCTAATTTCTGCTCTAAAATATAGATTATGGGTACTCGTTAGAACCGCCTCGATGAGGCGGCTCTAACGAGTGCCCACAATCTATATTTGGAACAGAAATAAGAAAAATATCACAATTTTTCATCATAAAATTTTCATTTTTTCTGTGATAAGGTGGCAATGTATTTGTATAGGCGTGTTTGCGTAATGTTAAAGCAAACAAGGCTTGATATTTCATGTGAATCTTCTGACAGACGATTCACATGAAACATCAAGCCTTATTTTCCCAGGTAAGTAATGTCTGAGAATGAATTGTCTGCGCTAATTTTTTTCCGTATCGCACAAAGCGTTACACAGAAATCTCATCAATAAAACTGAGTGAAAGTAATGAAAAGGGAATAAATGAAGTAATTATGTAATTTGCAAACATAAATGTTTCTGCGGATTTTATTTTTAAAACGTCAGATGAAAGTGAATATCATAATTCTTTTGCACTATCAATCTAAAAGCACATTTAATACCAACTTGATTGAATTGCTAAATCAAGTGACCTGATGATGTTGTTGTTGTTGTTGTTGTTAACGCCGCTGATTTCATTCAATTTATCAGGGTGCACTTTTTCAAGGCGTCATTAGTACAACGGTTCAGTGGCCAAAATGTTATGTTTTAACATGCATGATATCTAAGACTGGTATTTTGCTGATAAAAATGGACATCTTTTGCACCCTGTCTGTCATTATGTTACTTGTATTGTCATGCTCAAGGGCCAACAGGTTCTTCTAATACTCTGGTATTTTGCTGAAAAAAATGAGTCTTTTGCATTTTTGTCAGAGCAATTTAACCACACACAATTTGTTATAAATAAATATCCCGATCAGATTTAGTATAGTAGTCGCAGATAAGATTGCCTGGGCGGAGCTATTCAGGTGTTGTCATATAAGAATCTTATATGGGGTTCTGTTGTAGATGAGCGTTTCCAACCCGAGGGATGACCGTGCTGAGCGGAACCGAGGCTATGCCGAGGTTCCGCTCAGCACGGTCATCCCAAGGGTTGGAAACGCCCATCTACAACAGAACCCCATATTGGATTATTTTTCTTGCACAACACCTCCGGTTAGGTTTGACAGCTCGCGCATGTATATTGTTTACAAAATAAAAGTATTGCGGAAGTAGTTCCGTCAGTTGAATAGAATTGAAGCGCATTTATTTTAGTTGCCTGGGTCGGAACACCAGGGTCAGAACATAAATTACTATCCCAGGGTAAAATCACGGATTTCCTTGTCTGGTGTGCAAGAAATATATGTCTAATTCGCTGAGTCCACCAGAAAATTCGGTAGAGATTCTTTCGCATACTTTCTGCAAGCGGGTCAAATAGCCATGTACACCACAACTTTTGAATTAACACCATCGGGTGACTTGGTTTACCTTTTTTAATGGCCGCTGGTCTGTTGTGGCTGGTACCCAATATAAAAGTCGAGCGGTTATGTCAAAGGGGCCTAAGTACAGTTAAACTTCGATGGCTCGAACTCCACAGCTTTCAGCTGCCAAAGGATTACCTTTCTATAGAACATTTTTTTGTTTGTTTGTTTGTATTGGAGTTTAACGGTCCAGTCAACGCTATTTTAGGTCATTTTTGAGCCGGTCAGTTTGCCTATCCACACTTTTCCTGGGCAGCGGTTAACCAGTACCGTGCACATTCTTTCGCCAGAAACTGACAACTGCCCTTCTTGAATCAGCTGAAGGGAATGGCCGTAGAAAAGATTTCACGATCAATCTCCAAGAAAGAATGGGATGACACGACATCTCAAGCCCTCTCGCCCAATGAAACCAACAGGGTTTATAAGCATAGCGATCGACTCGCACCTCTTTGCCTGGGCAGGCTTAGATCCTCTAAGCGGTTTACCAGTACTCGTGTGCGGCCGGTTTCAGCTCTGCGTGGTAACACTTTGCTTCCAAAGGATTACCTTTTTATAGAACAAATTTAAACCATTGTAGCTAGTGGACTGTTCTATTGCTATATGTTGGACAAGTCCATTTGTCTTGTAAGGGGTGGCAGGCCTATTTTTTCGTTTTTATTCTATTTTTGACGGAAAATTCTGTTAGCAAATAGTGCAGGCCCTGATGAGACGCCGCGTTCTGCGGCGTCTGATCTGGACCTGCACTGTTTGCCAAGGAACCCCTTTAGGGGTTTCTCGAATACTATGGGTTAATAACTTTGTATCCTACTTTACATTGATAAACTTCGGCTGGCCTCGGATAAACTTTAGTCTCGGTCCCTAAGCTGATAGGCGAGCAGGAGGTCGGAGGTTCGATACCTGCTCAGTCGACATTCTTTCGTGGAGATTGATCATGGAATCTTTTCTAAGGTCATTCTCTTCCACGAAAGGGCAGTTGTCAATTTCTGGTGGACGAATGTGCACTTTACTCGTTAACTGAATTATCACGGATCGGACAATCATGGTAGAGTCACCAAAGGAGATTTCTGCCAAATATTATGGTTTCTGACAAGAAGATTTTTTTTTCTGTATAAAGGAGAAATAAGTTCCGCCACCCCCATCCCCTGATGGACATGTTATGACGAATCATTACGGCTTGAATAATCTTGGCAGGGGGTCAACAAAGACCTATTCTGCAAAATAATATTGATTTCTGACATACACGATTTTTAACGTTTCCGCTAAAACAACAGAAAAAAATAAGCCCCGCCCCCTTGTGGCCACGTTTTTTGACGAATCATCAAGGCTTGAATATTCTTTGTAAAGAAACATTTCTAACAATTTATATTGAAATCGCTCCAGTGGTTTCTGACAATAAGATTTGCATTGTTCTCTATATAGAAATATACAGGAGAAAATAGGTCCCGCAATCCTTGCGGCCATGTTGTTGACCAATAATCAGGGCTTCTACAATTTTGGTAGAAGTTATTTTCTTTTGGTTGCCATGATAACCAGACTCCAAACTCCTTCAAGGATTCCAAAATCTTTCAGTCAGCAACACCCAAAGTTCAACATGTAAATATTTGGTTACATCACGAAAACACGCGTATATAACTTTGATCCTCTTGAACCCTACTTTTTTATAGTAAAACTGGGGTTTACAGGGATAAACCTTATATTTCTTATTTCTGCTCTAAAATGTAGACTGAGTACTCGATGAGGCGGTTCTAACGAATACCTACAATTT
Source organism: Lucinisca nassula (assembly GCA_963580285.1). Classification (NCBI taxonomy): domain Eukaryota; kingdom Metazoa; phylum Mollusca; class Bivalvia; order Lucinida; family Lucinidae; genus Lucinisca; species Lucinisca nassula. Next base: position 184,745,888 of record OY757010.1, read on the forward strand.
ATATTTTGCGGTTCTAACGAATACCTACAATTTATATTTTGAGCAGACATAAGAAAAATATTACAATTTTTCATCTTAAAAATTTCGTTTTTTGGCGGAAAAGTTTACAATGCATTTTTATAGGCGTGTTTTCGTAATGAAATTGGCTCAGTGGCTTCGGAGTTGTCAAATGTTAACAGACCACGGACGGCTGGCGTATCAAAAACCTACATGCTCAGGTGAGCTAAAAAGGGGTATGAATCATATAAGAATCTGATATGGGGTTCTGTTGTAGATGAGCGTTTCCAACCCGAGGGATGACCGTGCTGAGCGGAACCGAGGCATCGCGAGGTTCCGCTCAGCACGGTCATCCCGAGGGTTGGAAACGCACATCTGCAACAAATCACCATATTGGATTCTTTTTCTTGCACAACACCTCCGTTTAGTTTCGACAGCTCGCACATGTATATTGTTTACAAAATAAAAGTAGTGCGGAAGTAGTTCCGGCATTTGAAGAGAATTGAAGCGCATTTATGTTAGTTGTCTGGGTCGGAACACCAGGGTCAGAACATACATTTCTATCCCAGGGTAAAATCACGGATTTCCTTGTCTGGTGTGCAAGAATGTATGTTCCTACACACAAGTACAAGCGGCTTCAGATGATTGTGCTTGTGTGTAAGTCCGCTACTACAGCTTCGAGTGTTTCCTCACCTACTGGTTCGCAGCTGGCTCAATGCCACAGGGCTTTTTTGTGTGGCCATATCACAGTTTTGTAAAATGTTCGGTCATTTCGGATCAGACTCCTGCTAAATGGAAGGCGAACTATTTCATTAAGTATTTTTCCTTTTAATACTTTTTTCTTTCTCTCTCTTTTTTTTTCTTATTTTAGTTTACTTTTATGGCCCTTTCAAGATTATTTCAGTTATTTCGAGCTGATCATTAATCAGAGGTGGGCGAAAACCGGAGTGCCCGGGGAAAACCCATTCGACCTTCTGTTGCAGAACCTGGCGTCTCACATTTTGCCCGAGCGAGACTTGAACCACAGCGGTGAGAGACCTAATGCAGCGCTCTTATCCATTGGGCCACCCATCACGAAACTAAAGCCTAAACCGCATTATTCTTATATAGATTGTGTGTTTGTTTTGTTTGATTTGAGGTTTAACGTCCCCGTCAACACAGTATATGTCATTTTGGAGGCGTTGCTTCCAATTTTGTGGGACTTTTACCCGACATTGACATGAAATGACAGCTCAAGCCCTGTTGCCCAATGAAACCAATAGAGTTTATAAGCATGGACGGGCCGACTCGCACCGCGGTTCCTGGACAGGCTTAGATCCTCTAAGCGGTTTACCAGTACTAGTGTGCGGACGGTTTCAGTTCTGCGCGGAAGCATTATGCAGCCCATCTTTTTCTTCAAGCCCCGATAGGCGGGGGCGGATACATTGTGTGTACACGTAAGAACCGCCTCTATATCGCGGTTCTAACGTGTACCCATAATTTATATTTTGAGGAGAAATAAGAAAACATAACGCATTCGTTTTCTGAAATTTTCGAGTGTTATTTTTTTCGGCAGTAAAATTTATAATGTATTTGAATAGACATGTTCTGTCATTTCATTTTAAAATGGGTTATAACAAGTGCATATAAACTATGCTAGAAAAGTACAGCCAAATAAAATTAATCAAAATATTTAATTTGGAAAAAGACGTTGCTAGAGTCATGAGATTGCATTTAAATCCAATTACATAAGTTATTCAAATGTGATATGGGAAAACCTGTCTCCGGAATATGCGACAAGGTTAGACACAGAGTCGCCTGCTCAGCCACACAGACCAGTAACAGACTTGAAATTTTAGACATAGAAACTAGAGGTACACTACTATCTTACCAGCGAACTAAGTAATGTAGATAAGACTGCACAACAGCATAGTCTGATCTGCGCCTTTGGCGTTCCCAAATGTAACATCACGATTACAAGTCCATGAAACGAAGACCTCTCTAAACCCCACTTTATATTGAGAAAAATGGGGTTTAAGGGGGTATGCATTATCTGCTTTGTTTTTTGTCAAAAACATAGAATGTGGGTACTCGTTAGAACCGCCTCAATGAGGCGGTTCTAACGAGCACCCACAATCTATGTTGAAAGCAGAAATAAGAAAGATGTCACAATTTTTACCTAATAATTCTCATTTCTGACACCATGTTGGACGCCATTATTTCACAAGAACATGTTTTCCTGATGAAACAAAACATGCTTTCTCATGACAAACCTCATATAATGGGGACCAAGAAACAAGATAATCGCACATCAAAACGTTTTATTCACTAAAAGTTGACTTTAAAACGCATTAAACAAAATTCTGAGCTATATAAAATGTTAGAAGTAGGTAAAAGAATTGACATAAGACACCACAATCAAAAGATAAAAACATAAATGGCTGTGCAATCACAATTTAAAACTACAATTTACAGCATGAAAACGCATTAAAGCAGTGAATTGTAATTTAATTAAATACTTAAATTTCATAACTTATTGCACATTGCATAACTGAAAATTAAAATACCCCTAGGCTACTACGTACACCATTCTGTCACGTTAGCAAGTTCGTGCAATAAACAGTCCTGCATACCCAACATTATGTAGTGGACATTGGATATATTAGGGTAAACGATATTTTCCTTGTTTTGCTCAAAATCATGGATTGTGGGTTCTCGTTAGAACCGCTTCATTGAGGCGGTTTTAACGAGTATCCACAATTTAGCTTTGAACAAGAAAGATGAAAAATGCCAGCTTCGGAGACATGGAAGAATGCACATGGTCACGTAGATGCAGTATCTTTATGAGCAAGGGTCACGAAAATACATAGAGGATCATACATGAAAGTTCATGTATTATTGAAAACGAGTTGGGGAAAAGGGATAAAATACGAGGCTTCGCCGAGGATTTTATCCCTTTTCCTCTACGAGTTTAATACATTTAATAACACATGAACACGAATGCAAGATTCTTTTTATCATATGGTACTTAAAACGCATTTTATACACGAATTTCTTGACAAAAATGTCAATATTCTGCCATTAGTAAACGCGACGTCGTTAAGGACGTCATACGTGTAACGCTACGTGGCGTATCTAACTAATTTGCATATTTAATCTACAAGTGGATTACCGAGTTAATACATGGCGTTATTACATTCGTATGATAAAATCTGGTATCGGGGTTTTTAAGCAGTGGAGGTTCTCAGTATTTCAAACGGTTTGATGCGTACATATGAAGCTCAAACCAGATTCGTGAATAAAAGCCGGACCTGAACTGGGGTTTAATAACATAATACGAAGTATATATCCTCAATTGGGATCATTTTAGCAAATTCTGTATTCATGTTTTGATCATGATTGGCCTTAAATTCCTTTTGATAATATTGTGCCGATAATTATTAAAAAGAAAATTGAAAGATAATTCGAATCTGGATTTACATATCCATAGAACGCCGATAAGAGTGTTTTTTTTTTTTTTTTGTTGTTGTTGTTTTTTTTTTTTTTTTTTTTTTACATTCCGGTCTCCAGTGTGGGACGGGTCTTTATCAAGACTTGGACCTACTTTACTGACCTTAAGAGTCAAAGATTTATATAAAAAAGTCCAGGTCAGAAGCTTATAAAAATAACATTTGTAGTGTTTCATGTTTACGTTGTCTTGTCCTTTGGGGCTATCGAATTTGTAAAAAATGTTCCAGGATGCGAGTTGTCGCATAATTATGTCACTACCTCTCGGGAAATGCTATATGAAACCACGGCTACTGTAGTATTTTTCCAAAACTATCTTTTTGTGAGTACAGGTGTATATAAGATTTAACTTATCATTCGTTATATCTCGCCCCGCCCCTCGGGATCGGACTGCATGGTGCTTCCACGCAGAGCTGTAACTGACCACACATGAGTACTGGTAAACCGCTTAGAAGGAATAAGCCTGCCAAGGCAAAGTGATGTGAGTCAGGCCGGCCAATGCATACAAGCCTTTTGGTTTCATTGGGCAGCAGGGCTTGGGATGTCATTTCATCTCAATGTCAGGTAAAAGTCCCACAAAATTTGAAGCAACGCCTCCAAACGAGCTTAGTAGTGTTGACGGGGACGTTAAACCTCAATCCACACAAACAAAACAAAATCATTCAATACCTTCTCTTCTATTTTGTAAAATATTATTATACTCGGAAAAATAGACATCTGCCTCAATTAAGAATTAGTGTTAATGTCCAGTTCTATCTAGTTTTATATAAAGGATCTTACATGAGTGTTCATGCATTATTGAATTTATTAAACGAGTTGAGGAAAAGGGATAAATGCGAGGCTTTGCCGAGCATTTTATCCCTTTTTCTCAACGAGTTTAATAAATTCAATAATACATGAGCACTGATGCAAGATTCTATTTATCATATGACATTTCAAAACGTATTTTATTCACGATTGTTTACAAAAATGTCAATATTCGCCGTTAGTAAACACGACGTCGTTAAGGACGTCGTACATGTAACGTTACAGGACGTATCTAGCTAATTTGCATATTTAATCCACTAGTGGATTATCGAAAATATAACATGGCGTTATTACACTCTCAACCGCGACGTCATATGATAAATAATGTTTTTACAACCGTTGATCATTATCAAATTTAATGACATGTCAGGAAGCGAGCAAGCTTATTTCAGACAAAATTCTAATTTAACTATTTTTTGCTATTTTGGAACAGACATTTCATAATATAAAGCAAAATGAATGGAACTTTGTCCTCACTTTCGTTTCAGTTGTTTCTGTACATTAGGACAACACACCCATGCGACAGGATGAATTTCTCTATGACTTAAAAAAATGTCATTCTCCTGATGAACATATTTGATTTCTCAAGTTTCTTAATTTTGCGGCAAACTCGTTAAAAAGTCTTCAATAAGGCGGTATTATAAAATGCGTTTTAAGACAATGAAACTTGGATTTCAGGATGCTGATAATAAGGTGTAGAAAAGACAAAATAACAATTGCAACAGAAACAAAATTGGTGGCAGCAATAAATAAATTATTGTTACATTGATAAAGGTCTAAAACATATTAAAAATTAGACTGAATAAAGTTAACAGCTTGCACATCACTGCAAATGTCTCGACTTCAGAGCTGAAAAGTGGCTAAATGTTTCAATCAAACTGTTGCATAACTGTTCTCATAGAGCTTTCTGCTTATAGAGGAAGGCAAAAAATACTTTAAATGAAGTGTTTCCAAAAAAGGCTGGAAAATAGTATTTTCTAAATAAATATATCTGAGGCGAGAAATGTGAATAGATTCCGTCTTTACAGGATAATTATACAGCATCCACGTCAGATTAACAAGCCCTCGCGTTACAAATATTCTTACAAACAATCATTTAAAAAGTCGTCCTCGATACAAGTGCCTTGGTCTAACAAGGACACGCTATCTATATTTGATGCATTTGTAAAAAAAAAGAGGCGGTTCCAACGAGTACCCACAATCTATATTTTCGAGTAGAAATACGCAAAATAAGGTTTACCCCTGTAAACCACAGTTTTACTATATAAAAGTGGGGTTCAAGTGAGTCAAAATTATATAGGCGTGTTTTCGTGATGGACGTCCAGATAAATGCCATGATTGGGAAGCTAACTGAAGCTGCCCTGTTCAGCGACAGCCATCCTCTGTGTAGACTAAAGATCCCTACAATGGTTAAATGATTACTATGCTGCACATAATCGAAGAAGGAGGTGTCCTTATTTCAGCTGCAAATTTAGAATTATGAGTGCTCATTAGAACCACCCCATTTAACCAGTTCTAAGGAGTTTCCAAAATCTGTTTTGAACAAGATTAAAGAAAATAATGCACTACTTATAAACCACTCTTTTGCCTCTATCATCACGTGAACAAGTCCTTGAAATGAACACCCGGCCCCTAAACCCTTTTTACAAAGAGAAAAATGAAGCTTACGGGAGTATAGGCTATTTTTCTTATTTCTCATCCAAGATATTGGTTGTGGTACTCGTTAGAAAGAGGCGGTTCCTAAGAGCACTCACAATCTCTGTTTGCAGTTTAAAAAAGAAAACAAAATCCCGGATTTTCATCAGAAATATAGCCACATTAGAGATGTGAAAAATACACTATGTCGCACAGGTGTGTTATCATAATGTAAAATAAGGTGTAAGGTTTACAAGGGTCTTCATTACACATTACACAGTGAAAGGGGAAGTTTAACCCTTTTGTACCAAATGGAATCTTCCTCCTACTATATAGCAGGAGTCCATTTCAAAATTTATGGATGACAGGTTGTTTTTTCTTAAAAAACTATTGGGAAATTGGCTGAAAATTTTGCAAATAGTGTAGGCCCTGATCAGACGCCGCGTTCTGCGGCGTCTGATCTGGACCTGCACTGTTTGCCAACTACCCGTTTTGATGTTTCCAGTACAAAATGGGTTAAACAAGGAATTAGGTAGCTGTCAGACAGTGGATGGCTGTGCATCTGCAATTTTAGCTCACCTGAGCCGAAGGCTCCGGGGGAGCTATTGTGATCACTCACCGTCCGTCGTCGTCTGTATGTCCGTTCACATTTTCCTTTAAACAACATCTCCTAAACCACTGGATGGATTCGAACTAAACTTCGCAGAAATGATCTTTGGGTGGTACTGTCTCAAAGTTGTTCAAAGAATTCCATTCCATGCAGAATTCTGGTTGCCATGGCAACAAAAAGGGGAAAATATGAACAAGAGGACCATGAAGGTCCTATATCGCTCACCTGGTCTAAGAGCGAAGAGTTTTGCACGTGTCCCAGTGTCCTGTTTGAGACAAGACTTTAAAGGTTTTCCCCTAATATGTCTATGTAAAGACGGTGGGCCCCAGAGCGGCGCCATTTTTGGTCCCAGGGCTATAATTTGAACAATCTTGGTAGAGGTCAACTAGATGAAGATTCATGCTAAATATCACAGACCTGTGCCTTCTGGTTTCAGACAAGAAGATTTTTAAAGATTTCCCTATCAAAAGCCTGCATAAAACCAGTGGGCCCCGGCACGGGGGCATTTTTGGCCCCAAGGCTTTAATTTGAACCATCTTGGTAGAGGTCCACTAGGTGAAGCTTCATACCCAATATCAAAGACCTGGGCCTTCTGGTTTCAGACAAGAAGATTTTTAAAGGTTTTTTAGCACATCTGAGCCGAAGGCTCCGGGGGAGCTATTGTGATCGGTCATTCGTCCGTCGTCGTCGTCGTCGTCGTCCGTCCGTCCGGATGTCCGTCCACAATTCCTTTACACGACATCTCCTCCTAAACCACTGAACAGATTTTGACCAAACTTGGCAGAAATGATCTTTGGGTGGTCCTCTCTCAAAGTTGTTCAAAGAATTCCATTCCATGCAGAACTCTGGATGCAACGGCAACAAAAGGAGAAAATAAGAAAAAAAAACCTTTAAAAATCTTGTCTGAAACCAGAAGGCCCAGGTCATTGATATTTGGTATGAAGCTTCATCTAGTGGACTTTATCAAGATTGTTTAAATTATTGCCCTAGGGCCAAAAATGGCCCCGCCCTGGGCCCCTTTGGTTTTACATAGGCTTATATAGGGAAAATCTTTAAAAATCTTCTTCTCTGAAACCAGAAGGCCCAGGTCTTTGATATTTGGTATGAAGCTTCATCTGGTGGACCTCTACCAAGATTGTTCAAATTATAGCCCTGGGGTCAAGAAAGTCCCCGCGCCAGGGCCCACTGGTTTTATATTGGCTTATATAGGGAAATCCTTTGAAAATCTTCTTGTCTGAAACCAGAAGGCCAAAGTCTTTGATATTTGGTATGAAGTTTCTCGTGGACCTCTACCAAGATTGTTCAAATTATAGCCCTGGGGCCGAAAATGCCCCCGCCCTGGGGCCCTTTGGTTTAACATAGCCTGATATGGGGAAAATCTTTAAAAAATCTTCTTCCCTGAAACCGCAAGACCCAGGTCTTCGATATTTGGTATGAAGCTTCAGCTGGTGGACCTCTACCAAGGTTGTTCAAATTATTGCCTTCAGGCCAAAACTGGTCCCATCCCGGAGCCCATTTGTTTTACATAGGCTTATGTAGGGAAAACCTTTAAAAATCTTCTTGTCTGAAACCAGAGGGCCCAGTTCTTTGATATTTGGTATGAAGCTTCATCTAGTGGACCTCTACCAAGATTGTTCAAATTATAGCCCTGGGGCCGAAAATGCCCCGCCCCGGGCCCTTTGGTTTTACAAAGGCTGATAAGGAGAAAATCTTTAAAAAAATCTTCTTCTCTGAAACCGCAAGGCCCAGGTCTTTGATAATTGGTATGAAGCTTCAGCTAGTGGACCTCTACCAAGATTGTTCAAATTATTGCCTTGAGGCCAAAAATGGTCCCGCCCCGGAACCCACTTGTTTTACATAGGCTTATGTAGGGAAAACCTTTGAAAGTCTTCTTGTCTGAAACCAGAGGGCCCAGGTCTTTGATATTTGGTATGAAGCTTCATCCAGTGGACCTCTACCAAGGTTGTTCAAATTATAGCCCTGGGGCCGAAAATGCCCCTGCGCCAGGGCCCACTGGTTTTACATAGGCTTATATAGGGAAATCCTTTGAAAATCTTCTTGTCTGAAACCAGCAGGCCCAGGTCTTTGATATTTGGTATGAAGCTTCATCTAGTGGACCGCTATGAAGATTGTTCAAATTACAACCCTGGGGCCAAAAATGGCCCCACACGGGGGCCCGCTGGTTTTACATAGGCTTATATAGGGAAAACCTTTAAAAATCTTCTTGTCTGAAACCAGATGGCCCAGGTCTTTGATATTAAGTATGAAGGTTCATCTAGTTGATCGCTACCAAGATTGTTCAAATTATAGCCGTGGGGCCAAAAACGGCCCCCGCAGCGGGGCCCACTGGTTTTACAAAGGCTTATATTGGCAAATCCTTTGAATAACTTAAGTTGATAAGGTGGTTCTACAGGAGAAATTGAGCACCACACACACACACACACATACAGGTACTTTCAACCCCCATCCTGCTGAATACTTTATTTTGCAACACTGTTATGACTGCATGTGTATCAAGTAACCAAATTCTTTGATATATATAAAGTACATTTAAATTTGTAAAGCGGATCAGAAACAGAATGGCAAACAATGACGATCCCGACCATACGGCTTCTTCAGAGCCGTCTGATCTGGATCCACTCTGTTTGCAAGAGAAGGGATTGTAATAAACAGCAGAATAAGGGTAAACACTACAAATCTTATGTCTAACAGAAAAAGCGGACGTACTGAATTTTGCGCAGGCAACGCCATGTCGACGTCGATGCAACGCCATGGCACTGCATCAACGTCGGCACGACGTCGCGTAAACATCGCCCGCCCAGTGGGTGGGTCCAGTTTTCTTTCAGATGGCTGCCTCAGTGGTGTTATCCCTAACATATCATATAGCATTTATTTTTGCATGAACAGTGCAGGCCCAGATCCGACCACGCATAATACGGCGCCCGATCCGGATCTGCAATGTTTACAGCAATTCTTACAATAAGGCGGTAGTCATCAATAGTTCATCGCAAGTGAATAGGAAGATAGAAAGATACACTATGTTGTACGTGAAAATACTGTATACCCAACTAGGTGGGTACACCACGCATAGAACAGCGGCAGATCAACGTCTAATTGGCGCCTATCTGACGTCGTTTCAATGTCGTGCGTCACAAATACAATATAAGCTTATACAGGTTAACTTCGATGGACATTTTATTTTGTTTGAACTGATATAACGCAATTTCTACCGTGTTTCGTAAGTGTTATGTGTTTCTAACTCTCTTCGTTATTTTTTCAATGAAGTGGATTAAGTTAATAAGAACGGAAGCATTTTTGCTGTTCATGAGTTCGTTCATTTTGTAGGTGTTAGGGTTGTTTCGATAGTACGGTTTCAAATGTATTGTGCGTTCTTCCTGAAATATTGAGCAGTTAAATAAGTAATGAAATTCATCGCCTATGTCCTTTTGGCATAGGTGACATCTTCTTTCATTAATAGGTGTATTGTTCCAACGGCCTACTTCTATTGGGAGTCTGTGATTCCGAGATCGAAATGCGGTTAAAATACGGCACTGTTTGTTGTTTAGAATGTAGAAGTATTCATTTGCTTCGAAGTTGCTCTTAAATATTCTATATGCTATGCCGCTTGATGAAGAGTTTATTAGAGAGTTCCATTGTTGTAAATATTGGTCTTTTACTTTTTGTTTAAAAGATTTGCAAAACCAGAGTTTATTCATGCATGACTGGGTTAGCCAAATGTTTGCGTAGCCGTTGCTCTAACTAAATTTTTAACATTTTCAAGCCAACTTGATTTGCATTTGCCTTGTTCATACAGAGTATGCAAAACAGTATATATCATGCTAGATAGTTTCTGACTATTGAATTCGAGTAAACTGGACCAGAATGATACAATTCTTGCTTGTGCATCAATTTTGAGAGGATAAAGCCCTGTTTCTCCGTAAACCATATGTGAGGGGGTAGATTTCTTTAAATGTAGTATTCGTTTTATAAATTTTAGTTGAACTCTTTCGATAATGTCTAAATTTCCAAAAGCCCAAATTTCGCATCCATATAGTAAAATTGGTTTGATTAACTTGTTGAATAAATCTATTTGCATTTCGATAGTTAGGTTTAGAACTCTTATTTTTCTTAATAGAGAGAATAAAGCATTATTCGCTTGTTCTGCGATGTGTTTTTTACAATTAAGGAAAGAGCCACTTTTGGACAGATATATTCCCAGATATTTGTATTCCTTTACTAATTCAATTTCTTCACCTTTGAAGAAAAAATGTAGGTTTTGAGCATATCTTCCGGAAGTGAAAATCAGTACCTTTGTTTTGGCTAAATTAACTGTTAATTTCCATTTCTCACAGTATTTTTCAAATAAGTTCAGCATATTCTGTAAATCGTTTTTATCGTTACTAAATAACACTGTATCATCGGCGAACAGAAGGATAAGTAACTTGATGTATGATGATACATGTTCTGCGTTAGCTTCACACACTATACCATTCGCGCCTTTTGTCACGAGGTAAGTTTCTAAGTCATTCAGGTAGAGTGAAAATAAAATCGGGGATAAATTTTCCCCTTGGCGGACCCCTTTATTGCAGGGGAAAAACGCCGAATTGCCCTCTGGAGTGGTCACCCTTGATTTTATGTTGCTATACATATTTCTAATCAGGTTAAGACATTTTCCGTTAATGGCATATTTCTGTAGCTTGTACCAAAGTCCGTCCCGCCAAACATTATCGAAAGCTTGCTTAAAATCTATGAATGCACAAAAAAGTTTGTTTTTACATGATTTTGACATTTCAAATAAGCTATGAAGTACAAACAAATTATCAACCGTTGATAAACCTTTTCGGAATCCTGCTTGGTTATGACAAATTATTTCGTATTTTTCAACATAATTATTTAATCTTTTATTTAGAATTGATGTGAACAATTTCCCTAGACAACTCAAAAGCGTAATTGGACGGTAGTTTTCGGGCAAATTAATACAGCCCTTGTTCTTGTAGATTGGCAGAATGTCACCAAGTGCCCAACTTTCTGGGACTATCCCAGTATCTAGAATCAGATTAAATAAATGGCTGTATATTGGTAAAAATAGGTCGATTGTACCTTTCAAGTGCTCGTTCAGCACATTATCGGGCCCGGGACTTTTATTGTTTTTGAGGTTTTTGATTGCTGCTAAAATTTCGTCGTGTGAAATATGTCGGTTAATTTCTTCATTTATTTCACGTAAACTTTCTCCTTGGCTTTCAAAGGTTGATGATGTTTGATTATTTTCTTCACTATTTAAATTTTTAAAGAATTTATGCAACTCATCAAGTGGGGGCATTTGGGAACTTCGTTTATCTACCGAGTTGATTATTCTCCAAAACTCCTTAGGGTTTGAGGTTTTCAAGTCCCTTAATTTTTTGACTCTTTGATTTTTGAAAAATTTGACACTTTTTGAAATTTTGCTTTTGTAATTTTTACTTACTTTTTTAAGTAAATTTTTATGATGTTGAGTTTTATACCTATTATATAATTTCCTAGCATGGTGGTATGCATTTCGTGCCTCACGACAATCATTATTAAACCATTTTTTACGAGTGGTTTGTTCATTCTTGTATAGCGTTTTAGTGCCAAAAGTCTGCTTTGCTGTTGAAACAAATACGTTTCCAATCTGGTCAACGATCTGTTTTATGTGTTCTTGTGTAGCACCTTGATGTGAAGTATTTTCAAGGCTATTTTTTATTTGTTGTAACTCATTTAAATTAATGTTTTCTGCAAACTGCGGACCTTTTTGTTCATCCCATAGTTTCGGTTTGCGGTCCGGGTTTTTTGAACTACAGCTTTGTTTTGTGCGACTGTCAAGAACCTTTATTGACAAGGTAACTGCAGAATGAGCGTCAGAAAACAGACTTACAAAGTCTTTAATTTCAAATGTCTGTATGAATGGAAAGATGTGGACTGAGGAAATGAAGTAGTCTATGGTGCTTCTATCTTTGCATGTGGTTTTAGGGTTTAACTTGTCTGATCCTAAACGACCGTTTAGAATAAAAATATTATTGTATTTGCAAAGATCAAGTAACTGTTGTCCATAGAAGTTTACAGTTGCATCAGCACTATTTCGGTGCAACGAAATACCGTATTTGTCAAAATGACTGAATGTGTCTAGATTTTCTCTGAAAAGTTCTTCGTTTCCCTGTAAGTTCGTAATAAATTCATCACATATGACAAAATCACAGTTTTTGCTTACTCTGGAATTGAAATCACCAAATAGCAAGATATTTATACTTTTTGCCATAAATCTGTCAAGTTCGTTTTGCAACTCGAGATACGGATCATCGTGTGCAAATTTAGAACGGTATGAAACTTCGCCTAGTGGACCTCTACCAAGATTGTTCAAATTATAGCCTGGGGGCCAAAAATGGCCCCGTCCCGGGGCCCACTGGTTTTATATAGGCTTATATAGGGAAAACTTTTAAAATTCTTCTTGTCTGAAACCAGAAGGCCCAGGTCTTCGATATTTGGTATGAAGCTTCGCCTAGTGGACCTCTACCAAGATTGTTCAAATTATAGCCCTGGGGCCAAAACCGGCCCCGTCCTGGGGCCCACTGATTTTTATATAGGCTTAAATAGGGAAAACATATAACAATCTTCTTGTCTGAAACCAGAAGGCCCAGGTCTTTGATATTTGATAAGAAGCTTCATCCAGTGGACCTCTACCTAGATTGTTCAAATTATAGCCCTGGGGCCAAAAATGACCCCTGCGCCGGGGCCCTTTGGTTTTACATAGGCTTATATAGGGAAAACCTGTAAAAATCTTCTTCTCTGAAACCATAAGGCCCAGGACTTTGATATTTGCTATGAAGCTTTATCTAATGGACCTTTACCAAGATTGTTCAAATTATAGCCCTGGGGCCAATAATGCCCCCATGTCAGGGCCCACTGGTTTTACATAGGCTCATAGTAGGGAAAACCTTTAAAATCTTCTTGTCTGAAACCAGAAGGCCCAGGTTTTTGATATTTGGTTGGAAGCTTCACTGGTTTTATATTGGCTAATATAGGGAAATCCTTTGAAAATCTTCTTGTCTGAAACCAGAAGGCCAAAGTCTTTGATATTTGGTATGAAGTTTCTCGTGGACCTCTACCAAGATTGTTCAAATTATAGCCCTGGGGCCGAAAATGCCCCCGCCCCGGGGCCCTTTGATTTTTCATAGGTTTATATACGGAAAATCTTTAAAATTCTCTTCTCTGAAACCGCAAGGCCCAGGTCTTTGATATTTGGTATGAAGCTTCATCTAGTGAACCTCTACCAAGATTGTTCAAATTATAGCCCTGGGGCCGACAACGCCCCCACGCCGGGGCCCACTGGTTTTACATTGGCTAATATAGGGAAAACCTTTAAAAATCTTCTTGTCTGAAACCAGAAGGCCCAGGTCTTTGATATTTGCTATGAAGCTTCATCTTATGTACCTCTACCAAGACTGTTCAAATTATAGCCCTAGGGCTAAAATGCCCCGCGCCTGGGCCCACTGGTTTTACATAGGCTTATAGCGGGAAAACCTTTAAAAAAATCTTCTTGTCTAAAACCAGAAGGCCCATGTTTTTGATATTTGGTATGAAGCTTCATTTAGTGGACCTCTACCAAGATTGTTAAGATTATAGCCTTGGGGCCAAAAATGCTCCTGCGCCGGGGCCCACTGGTTTTACATAGGCTTATAGAGGGAAAACCTTTAAAAATCTTCTTGTCTGAAACCAGAAGGCCCAGGTCTTTGATAGTTGCTATGAAGCTTCATCTTATGTACCTCTACCAAGACTGTTCAAATTATAGCCCTGGGGCTAAAATGCCCCGCGCCTGGGCCCACTGGTTTTACATAGGCTTATAGCGGGAAAACCTTTAAAAAATCTTCTTGTCTAAAACCAGAAGGCCCATGTTTTTGATATTTGGTATGAAGCTTCATTTAGTGGACCTCTACCAAGATTGTTCAGATTAAAGCCTTGGGGTCAAAAATGCTCCTGCGCCGGGGCCCACTGGTTTTACAATATTACTAAGGCTTATAGAGGGAAAACCTTTAAAAATCTTCTTGTCTGAAACCAGAAGGCCCCGGTTTTTGATATTTGGTATGAAGCTTCATCTATTGGACCTCTACCAAGGTTGTTCAAATTATAGCCCTGGCGCCAAAAACGGTTTTATATAGGCTTATATTGGGGAAACATATAAAAAATCGTCTTGTCTGAAACCAGAGGGCCCAGATCTTTGATATTTGGTATGAAGCTTCATCTAATGGACCTCTACCATGCTCGTTCAAATCATAGCATGGGGGCCAAAAATGGCCCCGCCCTCGGGCCCACTGGTTTTACATATTTTTATAGAGAAAACGTTTAAAAATCTTCTTGTCTGAAACGAGAAGGCCCATGCCTTTGATATTCGATGTTAAGCTTCATTCCGTGGACCTCTGCTTAGATTGTTTAAATTATAGACCTGTGTCAAAAAGCTGCACTGCCCTGGGACCTACATGTTAATCTCTTAGCTCAGGTGAGCGATATAGGACCATCATGGTCATCTTTTTTTTGACTGAACGTGTATGTTCATCCAAAACCCAGCAGATATCTTTCCTCTTTTCATCATTATTATATATTTCTCTGCGATTAAGTTTATACTTCAAGAGTCACATGGAACTTTTTCACATTTCCCGGCTCATTTAGACATCACAGTTAAGGGTACCTGAGTGTTAAAAAGAAAATCAACTCTTTGTGCTGTACAAAATGTAGGTCCCAATGTAATATAACTTGTTTAATGCACAGTTCATTAAGCATGCGATTTGTAAGGCTCTTAAAAACTACCATATAAATAGTATTTTTCATGTTCAGATTAAAAGGGAAATAATATTTGTCCTGTCTATATTTTTACAAATGTCAGTTGCATTTAAAAATTTATTGACAGGACAAATTTCATATTTAATGAAGCTGACCATAAAAAAGTTTTACAAATTCGGGCCAAGATAAAACACATGACAAAATCTACAGAGCTATATTAAATAAAAATAAAAATATACCAATACCTTTAAATAAATATATGAAACTTTGTTAAGCCCCCGCCCATAGGGGCTACAAGAAATATATGGGCTGCATGATGCTTCCACGCAGAGCTGAATCCAGCCCGCCTACTAGTACTGGTAAACTGCTTAGAGGATCTAAACCTGTCCAGGAACAGCGGTGCGAGGCAGACCGTCCATGCTAATAAACCCTATTGGTTTCATTGGGCGACAGGGCTTGAGATGTCATTTCATCTCAATGTCAGGTAAAAGTCCCACAAAATTGGAAGCAACGTCTCCAAAATGACCTTTAGAGTGTTGACGGGGACATTAAACCTCAAATCAAACAAACAAATGAAACTTTGTTGAATCAAAATTCATTAAATGTTACAGAGCTATATTAAATTAAAAATCAATGTACAGTAAGAAGTCTAAATAAGGGTGTGTTCACATGACCAATCTTGTTGAATAAAAAATCTTCAAATGTTAATACAACACTTATATTCACACATATTAAACCCACACACTTTGACAGTCATAGGTTCTAGTTGCCTAGGTGGTTTTGATGACTTTTGAAGGGAAATAAGAAGCACATACAAATAAATAAGTAGGGTAAGTAGTAAGTAAATACCATTTTACATGATACAGTCAACTTCAACAATCTCAAATTCCAAGGGACTGGAATTTTCAGGTTAAGATGAAAGTAGTTTGGGATACAAGGAGTGAGGACTATATGAACTACGTTTTGAGAAAACATGTTTTTTGCCATTTGCAAACACCAATTGTGCAAATCAGTCTGCGCATGAGCGCAGACAGATTTGCGCCTTTGTGTTTGCTGCTTGGAAAGAATAATACTTCTTGTTTCTATGTCTAAAATTTCAGAACAGTATCTATTCTGTGAAGCTGAGCAGACCGATTTGTGTATAACCTGGTGGCAAAACGCGAAGACAGGTTTTCTCGTGACGGCGATCATATCATCCCAGCCAACTGAAAAGATTTCTGTGTATGTACGCACGTGGAAGACAGAAATCAGCCTACGCATTCATTCAGATATTGTGCAGTCTCCTTGGATTGTATGAAGGAACTCTTGTTCAAGGATAACTCATATAGAACACAGTGAAGACCCCAGCAGGCACATGACGTAATTGTGACGTCACATCAACGTTGGTGCAACGTCGGGACGTTTATGCAACGTTACATTAACGTCGGTGCAACGTCATGACGTTGCATCGACGTTGATTTGACGTTGCCCTAGCGACGTGTGCCTGCTGGGACTGATCACACGTCGGCAGCACAGTCGGATGCATGTCTGACTGATGATCAGGAAGTCATGGTTTCCATACCTGCCAGGTTTGTGGAGACTGATCATTAAATCATTTCTATGGTAGTTCCTTCCTTCCGTTGATGCAAGAAGGGCAGTTCTCAAGTTTTGGCGAAAGAATGTTTACTGTACTGGTTAAGCCTGCCCAGGAAGTGTGTTTAGGTAAAATGATCTTAATAGTTTAACGCCAAAAGAAACAAAACTATGTACAGATGCACAGGCTGATGAGAGTGTACACGGGAGCACATGCTTGGTGCGATCCATATTGCAAATTTACCATCTGATTTAAGCAGTAGTTTGAGCACTTTATAATGTGTGTTTGCTGAGTTTTACAAAGAGAATCAATGCATAAAATATTTCAATTAGTCAATATACAGCTCCATAAAAATATATACATAAATAAATAAATCACTTCTTTTTCATCCCTCCAATCCATCAACCCTCAGAGCACAAGTTCATTTCAGCTAACATTTTTATATTTTTTTTTCTAATTTTCTCTTTTAAAACTGGAATAATTTTAGGAAGCCTTTTATTGCAATTATAAACCTTCAAGCACTATTCATGGATAGCAAATGCCATTTTCAAAGTGTTTTTTTTTTTGTTCTTATTTTCAAAGTATGTTTCTTAATTGCAAAGTATTGTTTCTCATTTTTCAGAGAAAAATAAGGCTTGACAGTTTACATGTTACTCGTCTGCTGTGCAAATGATTTACATGAAATGAAGTGGCTTATATTCTCTGAAAAATAACAAATCAAAACCAAACCAAAAAAAAAGTTTTTGGTCTGTTCTAAAATTTTGCTAGCATTTGCACAAATACTTTTTTTCAATTAAAGGGGAATTGGAACACGTGGCATATTTTCCCGCCATTTTTCAAAGGGAGACAACTTTCGGAACTGCCTGTTCACTTTTCTATAAGCTCTGTCTAACGGAAAAAGGGGTCATCTCTTAAAGGAAAGAATTTGTTCCGTAGGAGCGAATTCTTTCCTTTAAGAGTTGACCCCTATTGACATGGGAGACAAATATACTTTTGGAGGAGTTGCCTCCCCTGAAGGGGTATCCATTCCCCTTAAGAGAGATGAATCGTAATCAGAATCTGCACTGTCTGCTGATGATTGTGACTAGCCCCCCTCATTACGATAACACACCCGTACGACCTAGTGGATTTCTTGACATCTCCAAAATGGCTACTTTTCTGATGAAAAACTGTCATATTTTTATTATTTTTACTGCAAACATAGGCTGTGGGTACTCGTTAGAACCGCCTCATTGAGGCGGTTCTAACGAGTACCCACAACCTATGTACTGGAGCAGGAATAAGAAAAAAAGTGTATACCCCCGTAAACCCCAGTTTTCTATATATAAAGTCGGGTTTAGGGAGTGTTCATTTCACGGACTTGTTCACATGATGTATTGGGAACAATGGCAGTAAGTGAAGCATCCATTTAAAAAACTCGGAGTTGAAAGGCCCAGTTTAAAAATGAAATGTTCTTTACTTTAAGAAAAGGTTAACTTGTATGGGAGAAAAGCATTTCTGAAAAAGAATAGTCAAGGCTTCCTAAAACTTGCATCAATACCAATAAAAAGAAGTGTGAGTGTATGTCTTTCTATCTCATTTGAATTCTCGTCAACTGGTGAAAGTGTGTCAGTGGTCCCTCTCTTCTGGAGGCCGATACGGTATACCCATTTGTATAAACACAGACTCCTCTGTCGGGGTAGGTACCGGGGTCCCTTCATAAATTTTCTCTGCACCCTGTTAAGAGAGATGTATATAATACATAGAAAATGTCGCTTGAATTATGACGGGTTTCCTGAATGTGTGATTTGCCACGACGTCCGATTTTCACGAGTTATGGAAAACTGTTAATATCTATATACTGTCCAACCTGTATTAAGCAAGCACCTTTGGGATAATCAAAATTGCTTGCTCAAGACAGGTGCTTGCTTAACATAGGTGACTTTAAATACATTTTCCCTTTTCGGGAACTGAAAGCCTGCTTGCTTAAGACAGGTTGCTTGCTTAATAGAGGTGGCCACTAAGACAGGTTTTACTGTAGATGCGTGACCTTAATTTACAATGATGCTAAGCGAACAAAGTGGTCTGTCAAAGTGTTTGACAACTACGTTGTATGTATAAAAAAGTAAGCGCTTTCTTACAGTGGTAGGCCTTGATATGTCATTGCACGACCCGCAGAAAAAGCGACCGACTGAAGTCGGTTGATTTTCTAAGAGTGCCCTAAAATCACCGTGTCATTCTGTCAGTCTGTCTGTCCGTCCGTAACCCGTTTGTGAAAATTGGTGATAGTGACTTAACCGCTTGGAATATTTAAACAATTTTTGGCATACTGATAGATATCAATGAGATCTAACCAATGAACTTGCGAAATATTACATTCCATTTAGTACAGCCTCGCCGAGGCGAAAAATGTGAAAATTTTCGAACTGCTTCTCCTCGGAAACCGTTGGGCCGATTGAAGTCAAATTTCATATGGAGCCTCTATTGGATGGGGGAAACCAAAATTTGCTCATGGGGTCCAGGTCACATGACCAAAATGGCCGCCAAGCCATATATGGTAAAAACCCTTCAAAAATAGTCTTCTCCAGAACCACTGGGCAGATTTCCACGAAACTTGATAAATAGAATCTGGGACGTAGGCCCATAATAAATTGCTAAAATGGTGACCCTGGGTTGACCTTGACCTTCTTTGTACCTAGGTCAAACTTTGACACATATGCTTTTGTATTGGAAAAGTGAGAATGCATTTTATCCTGCAAAAGATTCAGAATACAGTACTAAAGTATAAGATATATTTTTGCTCCTTACGATAAGGCGCATTTATTGGGGGAACCGTTTTAGGTCCAGGTCACATGACCAAAATGGCCGCAATACCCATATATGGTAAAATGCTTAATATCTCATTCTGTCTGTCCATCCGTCCTTTGTGAAAATTGGTAATAGCAACTTAACCGCTTGGATTATTTAAACGATTTTTGGCATACTGATAGATATAAATGAGATCTAACCAATGAACTTGTCTAATATTACATTCCATTTAGTTTAGCCTCGCTGAGGCGAAAAAGGTGAAACTTTTCGAACTGCTTCTCCTCGGAAACCGTTAAGTCGATTGAAGTTAAATTTCATATGGAGCCTCTATGGGATGGGGGAAACCAAAATTTGCTCATGGGGTCCAGGTCACATGACCAAAATGGCCGCAATGCCATATATGGTAAAAACCCTTCAAAAATAGTCTTCTCCAGAACTACTGGGCCGATTTCCACGAAACTTAATAAATAGCATTTGGGACGTAGGCCCATCATAATTTGCTAAAATGGTGACCTTGGATTGACCTTGACCTTCTTTGTGCCAAGGTCAAACTTTGACATATGCTTTTGTATTGGAAAAGTGAGAATGCATTTTATCCTGCAAACGATTCAGAAGACTATCCAGAACTACTGGGCCGATTTCCACGAAACTTAATAAATAGAATTTGGGACGTAGGCCCATCATAATTTGCTAAAATGGTGACCCTGTGTTGACCTTGACCTTCTTTGTGCCAAGGTCAAACTTTGAAACATATGCTTTTGTACTGGAAAAGTGAGAATGCATTTTATACTGCAAACGATTCAGAATACAGCACTAAGGCGAAAAAGAAATAATAATTAGATTCTCAGGCACTGCCGCATCTATTAAAAAGGTCCCGCATACTGGGCAGATTTCCACGAAACTTGATAAATAGTGTCCGGGACGTAGGCCCATCATAAATTGCTAAAATGGTGACCCTGGGTTCACCTTGGCATTCTTTGTGCCTAGGTCAAACTTTGACACGTATGCTTTTGTATTGGAAAAGTAAGAATGCATTTTATCCTGCAAACGATTCAGGATACAGTACTAAAGTATAAGATATAATTTTTGCTCCTTACGATAAGGCGCATTTCATCTGAATGTCGAGTAAAACTCCCACAAAATCGGAGTAACGTCTCTATTATGACATAAAATGTTGCAGGAGACGTTAATTTTTTACGAAAACAAACTCGTCCATTTCTTTGAAATCTGCAAGTTAAAAATTGATCTCTTTCGTAAATTCGCGGGTTTCCTCCCTTTTAAAGGGTCTTTTGCGGCTGTCATACATAAGCGTATGAGCCAGACGAGCGGTGGGTGTTTTGAAAAAAAAAGTCCAAACACGCTGGGACTCGTTAGGAATTTTGGACATCTTTAGAATGAGTATTGGATGTGTTTTGGTGTGCAGCTAGCGTAGCGTGACGGACACTGGCACAAAACCAAACGTTTAGACGTATCTGCAACATGTCTGGGACATGTCCACAGCGAGGACTGCACGTACTAGCGTGCATGTGCAGAGCCTTTACGTGTTTAAAGCGTATTCAGGACATATGTCGGACCATCTTGTGTAAACGAAACGCAGCACAAACGTCGCCTGCTATTTGTGTTTTGTCGGCCTTCGATCACATAGTGTCAATAAAACAGCTGTCTTGCACCTTGAAATGTTTAAGCTCAACTGTCTAACTGCCAAATGTGAAATCGTTTATACCGTCAAGTTCTCAATGACATAGTGTCTGCAGAGGATCTTGCTCGGGTCCAAACTGATGGATTTTTTTAGATCCATTCGCTGTTCAGTTTGATGTTGTCTGCCATTCTCATAGACGCTTTGATGGATACAATGGTATACATATTAGCTATCGCTTTCATGACAAAGCTTTTCAACCTAAGAAGGTTGTAAACTTATCCTTTTTGCTGATGAATGACAAAGGGTGTTTTGACAGATGTGAAGATGCACAAAGTGTAGATCAAGTGTCTGACTCATGCAATGCTATTATCTTACAATCAACATAAAAAAGGCTGCGTTGGTATCTCAGCAATCACTTAGAAAGCCTTACAAGAAGCCTACCAGCACAGTGAAAGATCAAAACTTGCAAATGGTAGACAAGTTCACCTACCATGGAAGCACACAGTAAATGGGCCCCGTCAAGCGATTTTGGTACTTATCGCCTATGCGAGCAGCGAAGGTTCAGGCGAGGCTGCGCATCCGTGCAGTCTCGCCAGAACCTTCGCTGCTCGCTCATAAAAGTAGTGGATCAAGAGGAACCTTCAGACAGAAAGCCATATCCATGGCCCCTCTGAATGGCTGGGCATGCGTAGTTAAAATTTGTCATGACGGAATGCTCGAAGACACAAATTTGCTTGGCGGGGCTCAAATAGTCGTGCATATTTGTGGAGAAACACATGACAGGATTGTCAAAGCTAGTGCAGCATTTGGCCGACTGCATGGAAGTGTTTGCGATCACTTGACACAGGCATCACCAAAAGAGATTTCATCCTCAAACCTCTCTTTCTCTATCTGTGACAGGTTGGTCTCATCAGCCATCTTGTAGCACTTCACGTATTTGATTTACAAATAGGAAAGCTAGGAAAGCGGTAAGGAAGTCCCGAACGTTGTTTCGCTTGAAAAAAACTAGCAAAAAATATATTTGCGCTCAGGTTCACAATCATGCCTTATATTTGAGGCTTTCCTAAATTTAAACATGACAATTTACATAGCTGTGACGAGTATTTTAAACTAGTTCATCTTTATGAAACAAATTCGTCATTTTGTTTGAAAATCACAAAAAAATAAGAAGCTTTAATTTTAACCATTTAACCCATATCCTGCTGAATATTCAATTTAGCCACACCTATTTCTGAACGTGAACCAATCAGATTACCTGATGTAATTTATTCCTGCAAATTCACAAACTGAATGTCAAACAGTGTAGATCATGATCAGATGGTTATCCTCCTGTAGACTGGTAAATAAAACTAATGCAACAGAACTTAAACTCCTAATGGCAATATTCACTGACAGGTGAGTCCACTTCAGAGAGTCAAGGGTGATATGGTTACGGATTGATAATGTGCCTTGGTCCACGAGTATTCATTTCCTAAAAGCATTGGGTTCAGTTGTTAGAGCATCGCTACCTTAACGAACTCGTTATTGTTGAAAGTATTAACCGGGCCCCGTCAAGCGATTTTGGTACTTATCGCCTATGCGAGCAGCGAAGGTTCAGGCGAGCCTCCGCATCCGCGCAGTCTCGCCAGAACCTTCGCTGCTCGCTCATACTGTGCCAACATTATTTTTGCTGTTTATTAACGACCTACCACTGTTCACAAAATCCCGTTTTTCTGACTTTTATGCGGACGATGCCACCCTCCACACCCATGGTGACAGCCCTGCAACTATTGAATCTAACTTACAGACTGATGCGGGCGAAGCCGACATATGGGGTAAACAAAATAAAATGCATATCAATTTTATCAAAACAACCTGCATGTTTATTGGGTCAAGACACAAATTAAATGAATCGCCTCAAATGAGTCTAAATATTGACGGCCACAAAATCACAAACGTCTCCCAACAAAAGCTGCTCGGCTTGCTTATTGACGACAAGCTGGCATGGTCGCCGCAAATAGATAATATCTGTTCAGCGCTTTCGTCAAAAATATCCCTTCTGCGACAACTAGCAACATATGTCTCAACTGACGTCCTTAAGACATTTTATCAGGGTTATGTCTTGCCCCTTATCGACTATGGGTCTGTAACATGGTCGGGGACGTCCTCAACAAATCTCGATCGGATACTGAAACTACAGAAACGTGCTGCTCGTATTATTTTGCGTGCTGACTTTGATACACCGTCTGCAACTATGTTTAAAGAGCTGGGGTGGCAGCCTATCAATAAGCGCCTCATCTACAATAAAGCTGTTCTTACGTACAAAGCTTTAAATGCCCTAACACCGGAATATATAAGTAATTTATTAAAACCAGTTTCGGAAACACAAAGTCGTACACTGAGATCATCAGTCAATGGCACCCTGGTAATTCCAAGATCCCGCACATCTCTTTATGACAGGGCATTTTCGACCTCAGCTCCGAGACTTTGGAACACGCTTCCTATTTCTGTAAGAAACGCAACGTCATTAAATTCCTTTAAAAACAATCTTAAGGAAATTCTCTGACTCTTACAGTAATAGTCTTACATGAAGTGTAACTGTGAACATTTTATCTATTTATTTCTCTTTTAGCGTTTTTAGTAGAAAATAATACCTGTCTGTTGTATACTTTTAATACTATTTGACTTTGCGCGCCCATTTGTAATTTTAATAACCATAATCTTGTATGTTTTCTAAAGTTTTAACAACCACAATCCGTATAGCTGCAAATTGACACAACAGAGATAGGGTCGGGCTTACAGGTTTCAATGTTTCCGGCTGGGCTCGGGTGTCGGGGCATGCTGTTTGGACATCGGTTCCGCCACATGCTTCCCGTCTAACTGAGCTCAGCTTGGGCTGGAATCATTCCTGTGTGCGACGCGACACCTGTCCTGATAAAACTGCCATGCAGTAGAAATGTTTTTGTATACCCATGTTGTTTGTATATATGTTTTATGTGTTATAAAGAGGGCCACATGGTAGAATTGTTATTATTGCTAAATGTGTTTTTTACCCTCTTAAAATAATGTATATAAATAAAATAAAAAAATACAAACAGTGAATCAAGAGGAACCTTCAGAACGAAGCCATATCCCTGGCCCCTCTGAATGGCTGGGCATGCGCAGTTAAAATTTATCATTACGGAATGCTCGAAGACACAAATTCGCTTGGCGGGGCTCAACTGTTCACATAAGTACAATATGAAATACAATGATAATTTTGCTGAAACACTTGAGCAACTTTTGCATAATTTTTGCAAAAGCTGCTCACATTTTTCTGCCAAAGTAATAAAATATTTATCATATTGAATGCTCAAATGTTTCATGATATGTTGACTGACAACGTCTCTCTCTCTCTCTCTCTCTCTCTCTCTCTCTCTCTCTCTCTCTCTCTCTCTCTCTCTCTCTCTCTCTCTCTCTCTCTCTCTCTCTGTCTCTCTCTCTCTCTCTCTGTCTGTCTGTCTCTCTCTCTCTCTCTCTCTCTCTCTCTCTCTCTCTCTCTCTCTCTCATGCGCCTTAGTGGCTCTCAGTTTTTTTTTTATTAATTTGGTCATATTACATCATGCTGGTTTTGTTCAAGGCAAACCCGCGATACTTCATGTCAGCTCTCGGCTGAAGCTTTGGCAGTTGCTAAATTAATTGGATTTCAGAGCCTTGTAAAAAGGTCGTACACCATTATTTTCCTACGTTTGTGACAAATTTCATCAAACACGTTGTCGGGAAGGTGTAAATTATGTGCGTCTGCCCTGTTAAGGACAGTGGATATACTTATATCAAGGAGAGGTAAAATCTTCCAAATAATTTGCTCTTCCATAACATTAGGGCTCTAGATATTAAGGGAAAGAACCTGTCATTACGTTAGGGCTCTAGATATTAAGGGATAGAATTTGCTTCTAACCAGCAAGTTCTGTCATTAAATAATAGACCCCTGATTCGAAAGGGTTCAGTGTAAAAAGAAACCAATCATCACGAAAACACGCCTATATAATTTTGACCCCCCTTGAACCCCACTTTTATACAATAAAACTGGGTTTTACAGGGGTAAACCTTATTTTTCTTGTTTCTGCTGCAAAATATAGATTGTGGGTACTCATTAGAACCGCCTCAATGAGGCGGTTCTAATGTGTACCCACAATCTATGTTTTGTGCAGGCATAAGAAAATTATCACAATATTTCATCTATTTTTTTTGGGGGGGGGGGGGGGCGGTAATTTTACAACATATTTGTATAGGAATGTTTTCTCAATGGGAAGTAGTCTAACTTGGCGGGATTGGTGTGGGTAATACGACAGGTGTATACAGTCACTTTAATTGCGGAAAGTCAGAATTAGATTTGTTTTATGTCATCTACAGGCATAATCACCAGATCGTACCGGATTAGACCCGTACTTTACCATTTAAAGCTTTTATATTGTACTTTTTTGACTTTTAATGTTTTATTTTGCATTTGGGACATGGTACAATAATATTTGAAATAATTAACTTAGGAACATGTTGCTCGAGGGAGGATCGGAGGCCGGATACACATTTGGGAGCAGTATTCATCCTCTTTAAAGAGTACCAACAACATATGCCTTGGAGCAGAAATAAGGAAAATACCGTATACCACTGTAAATCCCAGTTTTCTCTATATATGGCAAAGGTAGGTTTGAATGGGCGTTCATTAGACGAACTTCTTAACATGATGAGCAGTACCTGAGTTTGAAAAATTGCTTACACTCTCTAGCGTATACTTGTCAGGAGAACCCCATTTATAGGCTAAGTGATATATATTAACTGCACCATGACGACGCCTACCAGAGTCTCCTATGTGTTTTAGCCCATTGTATACTAGTGGACTCTTCCATTTCTATAACTATATGTTGGAGAAGTCCATTTGTCATATAAGGGGTGTCATGCCTTTTTTTTTGTTTTTATTCTATTTTTGACGGAAAATTCAGTTAGCAAATAGTGCAGGCCCTGATCAGACGCCGCGTTCTGCGGCGTCTGATCTGGGCCTGCACTATTTGCAAATGCAACCCTTTATGGGTTTCCCACATACAATGGGTTAATCATGGGCAATATTTCACAGCTGCTACTTACACCTTGGGGGTCTGAAGGTTTGAATTAAGGCATATCAATTGTTGCCTGTAAGGGTGTTAGCGTTAGTGAAGATCATACACGGAATGGAAAACAATGTGGATACAGATGGGAAGGCTCATAAGCCGTCTCATCTATATCCACCCTGTTTGCTTAAGTATCCATTTCTGTTTACAGGACTGAATGGGCTAATCCCCTCACAGCATGCTCGAGCTGGAGGACCATTGCCTATTGGCTGTCCATCAGTGTTGCATGGGCTTCATTAATATTACCCAATTAGGCAAAACAGGCTTTATTTATTTGGTACCTGATAAATATAAAATGTCAAACACCTGCATTCCATTGGGCTTATCAGTCGAAGACCTCATTCGAAGGTGAATGTACTAATGTTTTTGTGCTGGGGTTTAAAGACATGCCAACCTTTGTCGTCTCTTTGGCATAGATAGAACATGGATAGAAAAAAATAAATCTGCTTCTAAGTAGCTAGTTCTTTCCTTAAAGAGTAAACACCAACTGCAAAGGGAGGTCAACTGGCCTTAAATGTTTTCTCCCCTGAAATATATCCATTCACCTTAGCAACAGAATAGTAAACTTACGTGTCTGACGACTCCTTTGTTCAGAGAATGCTCTGACAGTGACATCCCCATCTTCTTAGCCAAATGGCGTAAGGATCTGTTGAAGTGGGCGGAGCCAGTAAAGTAAACAAGTGCGCAGGCGTATTCATCGTATGGAACCACTATAATGTCTATTCGTCGATACTGAAAAGAATCGAGTGTTTCGATCTGTATGGTACGAAGACTGATCCTTTTTTTATGGGCCCCATCAAGCGATTTTGGTACTTATCGCATATGCGAGCAGTGAAGGTTCAGGCGAGCCTGCGCATCCGCGCAGTCTCGCCAGAACCTTCGCTGCTCGCTCATACAAGCTGTGAATCAAGAGGATTCTTCAGACAGAAAGCCATATCCCTGGCCCCTCTGAAAGGCTTGGCATGCGCAGTTAAAATTTGTCATGACGGAATGCTCGAAGACACAAATTCGCTTGGCGGGGCTCATATGAAACAATGCTCGATAAAATCAAAGGAACTGGCAGCTCTGGGGGTCAACTGTCTCTGAGTGTAGGCTTTAAAATGGTCCTGAACGGAGACATACGGGACAATTGGGATCATCATGCCTCATGTCAAATCAAGGGATATTACCTGTACTGGCAGTTTTTCCAGCTCCGAAAATCCTGAAGAAATTAAAACAACCTCAAAATGACCCAATTTTATTTGATTTTATCAAATTTAACTTTGGAAGAAAGAAAAATCATTTTTCTACTTAAATTTTCAGTCACATTTTTCATTGCATGATGAATGTTTTAATTACTGTAGCTTAACAACAGATACTGTCGCGTAATTTTGCTAATTTACTATTGAAGTACATCAGACATAGGGTCCTATTTTTATTCTAAAATTGACCAATCTTAATTTGATGAAATATATATAAAATTATATTCAAATTAAAGGTAAGATATTGAATTTTTTATAATATTAAACCACATTTTCACTATCTAGCGTAGTAATGCTAAAATATATATCAGAGAAAAATGTTCCCTATTAACTCATATATATTTTGTCGCGTAACTTTAATCGGACACAGGTAATTTATGGATAACAATTGTCCCACAAGCTTAGGCTGTTTGTTTATAACCCCAAACATCACGAAAACAGGCCTATATAATTTTGACCCCCTTTAACCCCACTTTCAAATAGTAAAACTGGGGTTTGCAGGAGTAAACATTATTTTTCTTAATTCTGCTCAAAAATATAGATTGTGGGTACTCGATAGAACCGCCTCGTCGAGGCGGTTCTATCGAGTCCCCGCAATCTATGTTTTGAGCAAAATTAAGAAAAATATCAGTTTTTTTTTTTTATCTGGAATTTTTCCGTTTTGGGTGATAAAATCTTCCAATACATTTGTATAGGCGTGTTTTCGCACCGGTCCTGTAACCGCTACCTCCAATTCTATATATCAGTGCTAGTCACATGGACATCAATATCGGAAAGCTTTTGTGCTTGGTAACTTCTCGGATCTTGACGGGTCCGGATTAACTTTTGGTCGACTACCAAAACCCTTGAGGTAGCTTCATGAAAAGCAGTGCAGTCATGTGCCTTGTCCTATTAATTGGCCGGCCCCGCCCATTGGGGCTTGAAGAAATAGATGGGCTGCAAGATCCTTCCACGAAGAGCTGAAACTCGCCGCACACGAGTACTGGTATACTGCTTAGAGGATCTAAGCCTGCCCAGGCAAAGCGGTGCGAGTCGGTCCGCACATGCTAATAAACCATATTGGTTTCATTTGGCGACATGGCTTGAGATGTCATTTCACATCAATGTCGGGTAAAAGTCCCACAAAATTGGAAGCAACGTCTCCGAAATGACCTACACAGTATTGACGGGGACGTTAAACCTCAAACTATTAGTTAGCTGCACATGGGGATTAGAAGGACATAAATCAGATGATGCTAAGGGTCTCTTTCTCATATGGTGGCTCTTAATAATGAAATGATAACGTCTTAACACGATCGATCGTGCCTTGTCTTTAATGAGGTATGTGACCTTTTTTCAAGTACAGGCGAACTTCATTGGCATACACACCTTCAGGACATTGAAAATGTTTGTGAGATAGGCATAGTTCGAGCCACTGAGAGTTCATCAAAACACTAGGTCAGAAGGGATAATTCAGGGATACATTTTTGACACAAAAATAAGGATATCTTGTGTGGCCTCATTAGAATCGCCTAGACGAGGCGATTCTAATGAGTACACACAATATACATTTTCATGACACCCCCCGCCCATCGGGGCTTGAAGAAATAGATGCCCTGCATGATGCTTCCGCGCAGAGCTGAAATCCGACCGCACACGCGTACTGGTAAACCGCTTAGAGGATCTAAGCTTGCCCAGGTAAAGCGGTGCGAGTCGGACCGACAATGCTTATAAACCCTATTGGTTTCATTGGGCGACAGGGCTTGAGATGTCATTTCATCTCAATGCCGGATAAAAGTCCCACAAAATTGGAAGCAACGTCTCCAAAATGACCTATACAGTGTTGGCGGGGACGTTAAACCTCAAAATTAATCAACCAACCAACCAACATTTTCAGGATAAAAAAAGAAAAATGGCCTTCACTTATCGCTAATTATTTGTTATCTGGACGGTTTTGGTACACGTATATGTCATAGGAACTCAAGAACGCGTTCGTCTAAGCCATGCTGAATGAGCTATTGGTGTTCGAGTTATCAACGTTTAGCTAAACATGACATTGGTCTTAAGGTTCCTGAGCAGGTGTGTGGTTAATGTCGAAAAAAAAACTAAGCCCCCCCCCCCCCACACACACACACAAAATAAAATATGTAGTATCTTGTAAAGTACAAACTCAATGTAGTACTTGTACATTTAGCACCCCAGCCCACCGGGGCTTGGAAAATAAAACGATTGGGCTGCATCGTGCTTCCGTGCAGAGCTGAAACCGAGTGAACTTGAGTACTGGTGAACAGCTTAGGTCTAAAATGGTGCGAGTCGGACCGCTCCATAAGCCCCAGCGGTTTCTTTTGGCTGCAGGGCTTGATGTGTCATTTCATCACAATGTCGGATAAAATTCCTACAAAATCGGAAGCAACGTCTCAAAAGTAACCTAAATACTGTTGAAGGGAACGTAAACCTCAATACAAACAAACAAACAAACAAACACATAACGAAAACACGCCTATACAAATGTATTGTAAAGTTTACCGCAAATTATTTCCTTTAAGAGTTGACCCCTATTGACATGGCAGACGAAAATTTTCAGATGAAAAATTGTGATATTTTTCTTATTTCTGCCCAAAATATAGATTGTGGGTACCCGTTAGAACCGCCTCATTGAGGCGGTTCTAACGAGTACCCGCAATCTATATTTTGGAGCAGAAATAAGAAACATAAGGTTTACCCCTGTAAACCCCAGTTTTACTATATAAAAGTGGGGTTCAAGGGGGTCAAAATTATAAAGGCGTGTTTTCGTGATGAAAGCTTGTATATTTGGGTCATGTTTAATCTCTTGGGAGGTCCATTTAGGCGAGCTTTTGTTTGTTTGATTGAGGTTAGGTTCCATCAACAACTATAGTCTTACGTAGACGGCATCCAGGTTTAAAGGCTCATCCGAAAGTCTTGAGAAGCATGGAATCGAGCCTAAGACCCCTTTGTTGGGCGAACTTTTGAAATTTAACTTTTCCTCTCTGCACCTTTGTTGTTCGCACATGGTAAAACAGATTATCTCATGACACAACTCATACGGTCCAGCTTTTATGGGGAATAGGAACAACTGGCAGATTTTTCCACTAATTTTCAAAGGGAGACAACTTTTGGAACTTCCTGTTCACTTTTCTACAAGCCCTGTCCCACGGGCAAAAAGGGTCTACACTTAAAGGAAAGAATTTGCTCCTCAGACATGGGAGACAAAAATACTTTTGCAGGAGTTGCCTCCCCTGAAGGTGTTCCCATCCCCTTTAAGTGTTGTTTCCTGCAATATTTCCAGAATGCATATTTGTATCACGAGTTCTTAAAATTCTCATGTTGGGCGTCCAATAAGTTCTAAAAGCGGGCTTCTTTGTTTTGTTTTTGCAGCCCTTTCAAGATTAGTTCGCTTATTTCGATCGCTGATCAGAGATGGGCGAAAAACCGGAGTACCCGAAGAAAAGTCACCTGACCTTCAATTGCAGAACTTGGCGTCTCACGGGTCACCCGAGCGAGGATCGAACCACAGCGGAGAGAGACCTAACGATTAAGAGTCAGCGTTCTTATCCACTAGGCCATGGAGGCCCGTCATAAACGAGTGTTTAAAATGCTGATGTTATCATTGCTTGACAAAGACAAATTAATTTGGAGTTTAGCGGCCCAGTATACGCTATTTAGGTCATTTCGAGCCAGTCAGTTAACATAATCAGGTTTGTACGTAAACGCTTTACCTGCACAATGCAGATTCTCCTTATGAGCAAATTCTTGGTCCCTATTTATAAAGGATATAAAATATTCAAAACGAGGTAAAAAGTATGGTAACACTGGAAAGGTTTCACATGTGCAATATGAAAGCTCTATCTATTACCATTCAACAGTTATGCCCAATGTTAAGATTTCCGTAGATAGACAAACGGACAAACAGACTGACAGACAGACCAAAAACTATATGCACCCCACCCCCGGAATCTCGATTCCACCTCCATGCAGTGTATTAACTGGCCCTAAATGAATATTTACTTTGCGGGTATCTCCAGGAAGTTTGCAGACGCCAAGATACTTCTTCTGGTTCCCATTTTCTTCTGCTGTCACCAAGTCGTCTGTTAGAAATCCTGCAAAACAGATTAATCAGAGATTATCAGAAATCAACCCATTCTGTACTAGTTGGAATCACCCCCATCCCCTTATGTACAGAAGGAGGCTATTTTTTGAGATAAGAAATTCATTACGAAAAAACGCCTATGCAAACGCGTTGAAAATTTTACACGAACAATTTACGGTGAAAAAATGTGATATTTTTCTTATTTCTGCTCAAAACATAGATTGTAGGCACTCGTTAGAACCGCCTCATCGAGGCGGTTCTAACGAGTACCCACAATCTATATTTTAGAGCAGAAATAAGAAAAATAAGGTTAACCCCTGTAAACCCCAGTTGTTCTATGTAAAAATGGGGTTCAAAAGGGTCAATATTATAAAGGTGTGTTTACGTGATGGACATAAAAAAAATATTTGAACTTTCTGCAAACAATGAAGGGCCTGATCAGACGCCGCATTCCACGACGTCTGATCTGGGTCTCTTTTTGGGGTTTTCTTAAGACCACTTTTGAACAGTCCCAAAGGTGGTCTTAATATAGGAATTTTACTCTATTCCACGCCATCTTATAGGAAAGAAAGCAAAGGTACAACACACAACAGGGACTATAAATAGTCGGTAATGTATGGGACTGTATCAAGAGCACATTAGACAAGAGTTGTTGTTGTTGTTTTCCAGTTTCCCCGTGTCGCGGGTCGTCAGCTGGTGGGGTCCCAGGGAACGAATCCATGCTGGCACTACACCGTAGCCGTTCGGTGGTACCCCCATTCCCCGTGAACAGGCAGACCATCGCTCGGCTCCAGCCCCGTCCGTCTCATGTTTGTCGTCTCACGTCTCAGGTGTCTCCGAGCCCACAGGCATCCCCTTACCCTGTAGCCAATCGCCGAGCTCCGTCCTGAGAGGTTTGTGAAACGGTGCCGTGACCTTTCCAGGTCTCGGTGGGGCTTATATTTTGTCTTCCCGTTTGCTTCAGGAGTGCATGTGTCCTGTCGCTAAAGGGCATCTTTATTTGTTGGAGTTTCTGGGCTAGGCGTGCTTCATTTTTCAATGGCTGTGGATGTGTTGCACAGTTCCAATGTGAGCCTTTGTTTTGGTGCAACATAGTTTAGTTGTAGTAATTTGGAACTCCATTCTAAAGGTTTGGCTACGTGATTGCCTGCGTTTAAGTTATAGCAGTGCTGTGCCTTGGGTTTTTGCGGTTTGCCGCAAAGGGGTGTGGGTTGTTTTGTGTAACAGGGTAGGCTCCGAGTTTGACCTTATCATAAAGGGGATCGTTTAGCAGTTAATTTTGTTTGAAAGTTTCATTGCAATTTGGAAGACATTTCTAAAGATTGCTATAAACGTTTCCATGCTACGTGTAATGCACCTTATATCCAATCAGGGGATTCGAGAAAAAGTTTTTAGCCATTTTGTGGTGCTTATTTGCACCACAAAATTGTAGAGTCCATCCATTTCTTTCTTCTAGCTTGTAGCTTCAGCCGCATCTACACCCTCACGCCAGCACCATGTCTATGGATGTCGTCAACGCTTTTTGTATCAATTTTGATATTGGTATTTTTTTTTTTTTTATTTTTTTTGTTTGATTTTTGCATATTTTTGTAACGTATGTACATTTTTACATTATTTGGTCTGTGCCCCCAGCTTATTGAGTATATATGCGGGCGGATGTGCTCGCCCCGCCACGGACCTGTCATGTTTGTTTTTCTTGTGCTTTAAAGATGGTGTTGTCCGTTTTGGGGCAAGCCCACCCGCTCTCTATTGCTTGGTAGGACAGTTTTTGTACCTGCAAGGTTGTGCTTGTAGATTATATTTTGTGATTTTTGTTTATTCTGAACATACAACATATAGTATAGTGTGATGGCCTCCGCCGTCTCGGGCCCAAGTTTGTGTTTATTTTAGTTAGTGGGTGACCTCTTTCGCGGAGGATGTGGAAGTAGGTCAATCCCCTTTCTGCATTTTTTGTTAAAGTTAGGAAAATGTGGTGCCCCTAGCTAGGCCTCCTCCACGTAGGATGTCATATTCTGTGGGGCCGTAAGTGGGTCATTCTGAGTCGCCATGTTTACATGTCATTATCGCAACCTACGTGAAGGAAGGCACCATAGGAGGAATTGTATTCCTACCTAGTCGTTTGAGGGCCCGAGATATCGTGTGCCGATCTCGTTAGCAATGTAGTTAGTACAAATTCATATAATCATGTAGGTCGCATACAAGCGTCCGCCTGCGCATGTGCGCAGTCGAGCTCTCCTATGCGATCTTGTTTTTATGTGTCATATTTACAGTTAACAATGTTTGAAATCGCTTTTTGGGAAAAAACTCTTCTTCTTCTTCTTCTATCTCCAGGTTTTTGATCTCTCTTTTCCTATACTATCCTCTCTACGGGATTCCTACTCTACAACTATTCTACAACTATCGCTATATCTACCTAATTGAGCATTGCGTGGTTGGATGTGTGTTGTTTTAGTTTTGCGTGGGTGGTTGTGTGTTGATGCCCTCCTTCAGGGTCGCGCTAAGTCATGCCCTAGTTAGTTAGTTAATTTCCCTTATCTGTATAAATATTTGGCCGTCTTGACCGTCCGTTTTAATTACGGTCATGGCGCGATTTGCTGTCTTTGATGATACTTATGTTGAACGACAAGGGCAGTACCGAGGGCTGTTTGATGTACCAGGCGAGGTTCGGTTTTTCGGCCATGGTGGTATGCGCGTGGCGAGCTATGATGTTGACTTGTGGGACAGCGGTTCATATTTTCCGGGGGCAAAATTGGGACAGCGATGGTCGTCTCCACAGGCACTATTATAGGTACCGTATTCATTTGTCAAGGGAGGGACAGAAGCAATACCATGTGTGCTTAGAAAGGGCCTTCCTGCGATTTTTCTGCTAGTCGGGTGTTTATAAAATGTCCTTTTGTGGGCCCCCAGATCATTCCGTTTGGGTAACCTTATAATGTACATCCTTTATTCGAAAGCGAAATTTGCGAAAAAAAAAACAAAAACAAAAAAAAAAACAAAGAGATGTGATAAGGCCTATTGTTTCTTATTTCTGTCCCACTCAACTATGTGCATTCCTGAAGGAGAGCCTTTTTGTTTGCTAGTGTGTTTGTGTGCCGTTCTCCTTTGGGTTGTGTGGTTCTCGATCAGCCAGAATTTTGACGCAACGCTGCTCAGTGCCAAAGTCCTAAGACCGCAAACCCCAGCGTTACATCTCGTCCTGATTTCCCGTTTGCCTCACCCCCTCCGGAGAGGCCGGGCGATGGATTTTCCTTGTGGTGGATCCATGCCCAGTCCCGGCGTGTTCTCGTGTGATCCTCTTTTGGGCAGTGTGGCTCCCGATCAGCTAGGATTTTGGTGCAGCGCTCATAAGTGCAAAGCCAGTGGGCCGCAACCACAACGCTACATCTCGTCTTAGCCTCTCGCTTGCCATACCCCTTTGGAGGGTGGGTCGGGGCCATGGATTTTCCTTGTGGTAGGTCCATGCCCCGTTCTGTTATGGTCTTCTCACAGTGATCCAGGGATCGCTGTCACCGTTAGGCACTCCTTAGTGCAAAGCCAAGGCCGCAAACCACAGTGCCTACCGTTGACTTTGTTCCCCTTTTCGCCGTGAGACGGCCGTCCTTTGATCACTACGCTCCTTTTTGGTTGGTAGCGTCTCAGGTGCGGTTAAATCATTTATTGTTTCTGAAATCGGGTCTCTATCGGTTTTGGTTTCAGGCATGTTTGTGTGTAACCTCGTACGGGGTGTGTCTCGTAACAGTGCAATAGATTTAGTCTGCGCCCTTAGCTTTCCCCTATATTTTGTCCAGGTAATTTGTTTTCTCAAAGAAATTGAAAACCGCGTCCCTCATTTCCTGTGACATTAGATTGAGCAAAGAAATCGCGTTTATCTCCCCTTGGTATCCTAGTGCTGTCAGTTCTCCCTTTAGTTCCCTTCTAGCGGGGCCGTGTGCGGGGCACTCTGCGAGGTAGTGTTGAACACTCTCAACCCCGCCACAGTGCCCGCATAATGGATCGGCCGCGTTATAGAAGATGTTGTGTGCATTTAGTCCGTTGACCCCAAGTCTTAGTCGTGTATATATGCGATCGAGCTTTCGGCTGTCGCTGTATTGAACTATTTTCGGGGTCAAGGACTGGCAGATCGAGTGTCTGAAGCCGTGTTGTCCCTGCCATATGCGCGCCCATTCCTTTTTGATGCTGGCCTTAATGATTGTGTAGACTTCTTGTGGGGTGGGGAGGTAGTCAAGTTCCTTCCCCCGGGTCAGAGCTTCTTTGGCCAGCGTGTCTGCGCGCTCTTTCACCTGCACGTTGCAGTGGGAGGGGATCCAAACTATGTTCAGGGTGATGCCTTGTTTTAGTATTTTGTGTATTAGGATATGAATGTCCTGTAGTATATCCGGTCTTGTAGTGCTGTTTCCAGAGTTTATGCTTTGTACTGAGCTTAATGAGTCCGTTAGTATAACAACACTATCGGGTTTTTCTTCCTGTATCCATTCCAAGGCTTTCTGTATGGCTATAAGTTCTGCAGAGTAGACTGTGAGGTGCTGGTTAAGTTTGAATTTTTGGTCGAAATTTAATTCTGGTATTGTGAAAGCGCACCCTGTTTCTTTTTTGTCAGCATCTTTGCTTCCATCAGTGAAAATTTTAAGCGCTTGCTTATAGTTTTCACTGATGTGTGATTCTGCGATCTCATTGCATTTTTTCTGTGTTGTTTCAGTTTTCTTTATGACACCCGTTAGTGTTGTTTTTGCGCGTAGGCTTCTTAAATTAAAAACTTCCGGATATGTTTTTTCCGCTGTTTTGACCTGTTTGAGGTCATGTTTTTTAATTAGGTCCTGGACTTTGATAATATAGGGGATCTTTCCTCTTAACCTATCTCTGTTAACTTGATTGGGCGTGTCGACGATCATTTCGTTTATGGGGAGACTTTCCCTAAGACTGCTTGAGCGGGCCCAGTACTTGAGCTGCAGTTCATCCCTCCGCAGGTGCAGGGGCATGACGCTGCATTCAATCTCCAGGTCCAGGTTCCGCGTTCCCCTGTATGCCCCAGTAGCGATTCTGAGGGCTGCGACCTGTATGCTATCTAGTTTTTTCAGGTGTGATGGCGCCGCAGACGCGTATGCTTGGCAGCCATAATCAATTTTGCTTCTTATGAGTGCTGTGTACATTTTGATCAGGGTTTTCTTGTCTGCTCCAAAGTTTGCCCCAGAGACCGCCCTGAGCACATTTAGGTCCCGCTGGGACCTGGACACCAGATTTTCAATGTGCAGTCTCCATGTTAGATTGCTATCAAAGTACATGCCCAGGAATCTGGCATGACTGGCGTACTTTATTTCCTGCCCGTCATATGCCAGCCTGGGCATGCCCTTTGTGTCTGCGAAATTTCTATTGAAAACCACCACTGTTGTTTTTTCAGTTGATAATTTGAAACCCCAGTTTGTAGCCCAATCATGTATGGCATGTAGCGCTTTTTGTAGTGCAGGAATGGTACTTTTTGGTTTTCTCGCGGTTTTCCATACTAAACCGTCATCTGCGAACATGGATATTTCCAGCGGTAATGCGTGAAGTGTTTCCTGCAGTGTGTTCATTAGTAGGTTGAAGAGGATAGGAGATAGCACCGACCCCTGGGGGGAACCATTCTCGCATTCATAAAAACCGGATACATCGTTACCTATTTTTACGTTCATTTTTCTATCAGTCAAAAAGTCTCTGATCCAGGTTAACATTTTCCCATGAATTCCGAATTTGTTTAGTTTTAGAAGGAACCCCCCCCCCCCCCCCCCCCCCTAGTCCACAGTAGGTCGAAAGCTTTTTCTAAATCCAAGAAAACCGCTACCAGTGAGTGTTTGATTAAATTTGCCTTTCGGATGGCGGATTCTAGTCTGGTGATTTGGTCAATGGTAGATCTATGTTTCCTAAAACCTGATTGTTCGTCTGCTAAGAGTTTATTTTTCTCAATGTGTGCTGTTAGTCTAGATGCTACCATGGTTTCCATGATTTTACATATAGTTGATGTGAGTGAAATCGGCCTATACGATTTCGGCTCATGGGGGTCCTTGTCCGGTTTTAATATTGGAACGATGGTACTCTCCTTCCATTGTGTAGGGAGGGTCCCCTCGTTCCAAGATTTGTTTATTAATGCGAGCAGCTGATTTTTTCCCTTTTCTGGTAGATTTTTTAACATGTCGTAGTGAACGGTGTCGGCCCCGGGGGCGGTGCTCTTTTTCTTATTTAGCGCGCTTTGCAGCTCCCTGTGGGAGAAGTTCGCATTGTATGCACGGCACTGGCCAGCGCGATCGGCGTCCTGAACGGCCTGCTCAATCAATTAGACAAGAGCATCTAGCTTCTGCTATAAGTATGCTATTCACCGTGTGGGTGCCAGTCTAATCTGATTGGTTGAACAAATTCAGTGAATTACTGAGGTTTCAGAGTTCATTGAGAAATACTGTTTAAAATACCAGTCAGTAATGATTCCCTGCTGTTTGTTTTATTGCTTTTGCTGAGAAACCCTTTAACCACTCTACTACATACAGAAAGTGCCTTATGCAGATGAAAGCAGTACAGGCTCTGATAAGCGAGAGGAAAAGTGTTCATAACCTCTATAATTAGTGATCAGTACCTATAGGAATCCTGGATAACTGCATAGACTGCTCACAGATGCAGACTAGCGAGATATTTTGCCGACCGTAAATATGTTATGATGAGCTACTTGACTGTATCAAGAGCACATTGGACTGTATGTACTATTGGGTAAACAAGGGTGTAGGCTGCGTATTGTATAGGCTGGTCTGGGTATATAATGTTTGCCAATCATGGTCACATTTTAAGAACCCTGTGCATAGCATATGGATATTATTATTCTTTCGTTATATATATTCCTGTGTCATTTTGCGTCTCCACAATTAAGGGAAGTGAAATCACCTTCAGGGGATCAGGGGAGGCAGTTTTTTTTTCAGAAAATATTTTGTCACGCTTAGGGGTCTACTCTTGAAGGGAAGAGGAGCAAATGGTTTCCTTTCAGAAAGGACCCCCCTTTTCAAGCGGCACGCAGTTGTCAAGCTCTTCTGTAGGGGTCTTCTCTTAAAGGATTGACTTCTTTTCCAGGAGCAAATTAATTCCTTTAGGAAAGGACGCCCTTTTCTAACAAGCTGTAGACACTACGCCAGGCGCGTCCATTCCCCTTTAACCCTTGACCTGCTGAGTATTTAAATATTCCACACCCACCCCTGCTTACCAACCAATCAGCTTTCTTAATGAAAATCATTGCAACAAATTCATAAACTGAATGACAAACAATGAAGATCCTGATCAGATGGCTTCTTCAGATCAGCCATCTGATCTGGATCTACATTGTCTGAAAGATAAGACATATCCGGGTTCAGCAGGACAAGGGTTAAGATAAGGACAGGGGAGAATGGGACTATTAAGAGAATGAAAGAGAATGAATGAAATGGAATGACCGACTCATTACTATAGAAATTTTATAGAAGATTAATTTTCGTATACTGCAGTAAACAATCCTTATTCGTGTGGGAAACCTAACCTGTCAGTATCCTATCTCACTGTCATAACTTTTCACTTGTTTTCGTTCATTTCACATCCTCGTTCCGTGTCATTTTACACGACACTGTACACCTATAGTTATACAAGAACCACATTTGAGGCCACTCACAAGAAAACCAGTCCCCGTGGTTTGCGACCATTTAAGA
The DNA here is from genome assembly GCA_963580285.1 of Lucinisca nassula. NCBI lineage: Eukaryota > Metazoa > Mollusca > Bivalvia > Lucinida > Lucinidae > Lucinisca > Lucinisca nassula. The sequence goes on from OY757010.1 coordinate 184,785,351, forward strand.
CAAAAGATCAGCAAGAGCATCACGAAAACACGCCTATACAACTAAGGCTGACACGATTAATCGTATAATTGGTTAATTGATCGATAAATTCCACAAAAATAATTATCAGTACTGATTTGCTTGTAATCGATTATTTGATAAGTAAATTTACTACCCAAAGTTGTGCCTAAAATAGCTGGATCAGTGGCAAACAGTGCAGACCCTGATGAGACGCCGCATGTTGCGGCGTCTCATCTGGGTCTACACTGTTTGCTAAGGCCTGCCTGTTCAACTATACATATGGTTAAGTGCAACACATGGTAAGAGTCATGCTCAGACAGAAAGCCAGACAGGTAATATTATGACAAAAACCTTAGCGATTACTAATCGATTATCGATCGCAGTGACAGGACTGATAGTCGATTATCTTTTCAGCTCCGATTAGCCATGCAGCCCTATATACAACTCTAACCCCTCGCCCATCGGGGCTTCGAGACATAGATTTGGCTGCATGGTGCTTCCACGCAGAGCTGAAACTGACCACACACGAGTACTGGTAAATCGCTTAGAAGTACTCAGACTGCCCAGGCAAAGCCGTGTGAGTCAGACCGTCCCATGCATATAAGCCTTCCGGTTTCATTGGGCGGCAGAGCTTGATATGTCATTTCACCTAAATATTGGGTAAAAGTCCCACTAAATTGGCAGCAACGTCTCTTTAAAATCACCAAAATAAAACCCCAATTCAAACAAACAAACAAAACTCCTTAAACCTCAATTTTATGTACTTGGATTTACAGAGATAAACATTATTTTTTTCTTATTTCTACTTTAAAATAAAGATTGTGGGATTTCGTTAGAACCGCCTCGGTGTGCCGAAATGTCTTATGCCATTGTATGTGTGCTTGCGCCTCCCTCATGCCACAAGCAAGTTTTCCTGCCTCGTTTTAATGACAATATTTGTTCCCTATGGGTTTAAAACATTATTTATTGGAATAAATTCACTCGTATACATCACATTATAGTATATGGCTCCGGATTTGATAAAAAGCTAGAAGCTTATATAAATCACCTCCTGAAACAGAAATAATGGCAAAATTTACATATGTGTGTGGTAGATATAGGATGAGATATGTTTGTGAGGTCATAATAATAATAATAATAATAATAATAATAATAATAGTTACAATTGCCCGAAGTAGATTGTATAGGTATGATGTGATGGTGGTGGGGGTGGTGATGATCATGATGATGATGATGATGACTGTTAAGCAAGGGCATGTCGCAGTTTTTGTCACATATGTTCTGTTTCTTGACATGTTTACACTACACGAGTTATATGTAGCATACCCCCAGTTACAGAGTCATGTTGGTTATTTGGGTATAAATTTGCAGCACATTGTCCATTGCTTAACACAAAGTGTGACATTCAGCACTGTCGATCGATCCCGCACAAATGTTTTCCTTGCATATTGATTGAACGTGAATAGGTTTTACAGTTGGTGCCACCAGATATGTATTTTGTTCCCTATTATTGAGCCATTATAAAGAATTTGCCGCAATAAAGAATCCCAGTTAGGAGTATGATAGGTAGTAAAAGGCCTTTTCCCCATTTTACTCCAAGAAACAAATATTATAGACATTTGTTAGAATCGCCTCGGTGAGGCGATTCTAACAAATATCTATAACATTTGTTTCTTGGAGTATTAGATTACAAAGACTCTTTCACGACTATGGACTCGATATGTACATTTCCAATCCGAGGGAAGCTCGCGCCACTCGAACCGAGGCTAAGCCTTTAGCTAAGTGGTCATTCCATACAAATTGCCGTTACAACGAGTTTTGCCGTTATAGTGAATGTCGGTATAAAAAGGGTTGACTGTATTTGGAGTTTTGACTTATTTTTAGCAAAACTACTCGAAACTTGCTATGCACAAAAATATGGCTGGTAGTGAAAACATGTAGATCTATACAGTAAAATTCCCATATTCAGACTTTCTTTGGGACTGCTCAAAAGTGGTCTTTAAGAAGGTGGTCTCTTTCTAGAGGACACTGAATGTAGAAACACAAAGAAAGAATAAGTGAAGCCGTCTTACTACAGTAGAACTTCGATGGTTCGTATTTCATCTCATGTGAATTATCACTCGTTCGTATTACAGTTGGATATTTAATGTTTTGAATTTACAAAAATTCCTTTTTTGCAATCATTTGTACATCGCAGAGTTTATTATAAAATGAATGTTAAGGAATTGAATTGAAAAGAACATATCGACTCAGATATTTACACACCCAAAACCAGAGTGGGTGGGGTAGTATGATAACCATTACGGACATAGTGTCTCATTGTATTAATTGTAAGGCAAGTCACATATCAGACGCGCAAATCAAGGATTATAGCAAATGTGACGTTTTGATGTTGTATAATATACGCATCTGAACAAACCAAAAATATGTTGCACTTTGGTTTTCAATCATTTTTAAAAAGAACGAGCTTCAGTCACTGTATGTGTGTGTGTGTGTGTGTGTGTGAATTCGGGTTTAACGTCGCTTTCAACAATTTTTCAGTCATATCGCGACGGTCGTCAATGTATGTAATTTATTTATAATTCTATTCAAAAGAAGGTTAAACACACCCGAGTATGTAAACAAAATTTGTGTAAATGAAAACTTATACCGACATTTCTTGCAAACAGGATCTAATATTACCCTGGAAACGCGATATCACCTATCATATTATTTGTGTTGTTGTCATGAATTGAAATATATAAAATCAATGTAAAGTTAAGTGCGCCATGATTGGGTTGCAACACGCGAAAAGGGGTAATCAAGCCTGCGCACTCAGCGAAGCTTCGATTTAGTAGTCAACCCTCTTTTATACCGACATTCGTTATAACGGCAAAACTCGTTATAACGACAATTTGAATGGAATGACTACTTAGCTAAAGGCTTAGCCCCGGTTCCGATCGAGCGGCATGAGCTATCCTCGGGTTGGAAGTTCATAGCCATGCAAGAGTCTTGTTTCTTGGAGTAATGATGGGGAAAAGGCCTTTATTACTTACCATACGCCTAACTGGGATTCTTTATAACGGCAAAGTCTTTAAAACGGCACAATAATAGGGAACAAATACTGTCGCTATAACGGGGGATCTCTGTATGTACACAAGCTTTACCAGAATACGACCTTCTCTGTCAGTATGTACAAGCTCTCTGTTTTTGCTTGTTTGAATTGACGTCCTCGTCGACACTATTAGGTCATTTTGGAGACGTTACTTCAAATTTTGTGGGACTTTTACCCGACATTGACATCTCAAGCCCTGCCGCCCAACGAAACCAAAAGGGCTTATATGCACTGGACGGTCCCGACTCGCCCCCCTTTGCTCGGGCAGGCCTAGTCCTTCTAAGCGGCTTACCAGTACTCATGTGCGGTCCGTTTCAGCTCTGCGTAAAAGCACCATACAGCCCAATCTATTTCGCCAATCCCCGAAGGGCGAAGCCAGACGCTCTCTGTAAATGAGCATCAATATAGCAAACAGCGAAGACTCTGATCAGAGTCTGATCTGAGTCTTCGCTGGCCCGACTTGCTTGAAGATCTCTTTCCCCTCGGCGCTCCCTATATAACAAGCCCCAGAAAAGTACAATTTTCTCACTTAAATTACTGCTCTAGAAAAAAATTCCGCGACATTTCAGACAGTGAAAATAATATTGGACATGAAGACAGCAACGTCACAGTTCAGCCTGCGCGAAAGCAAAGTATAATCTGAGTCTTTGCTGTCCTCGGGAACAATCATAGAATCTGAGAGAAGACCAGAACATGCGCACAGACGCAAGTCATTTTGTCAAGTTTGTTCTTTATTCATTACAATCTCAGGTTTTTTTTTTCTTGCTGTTAGTACAGCGTCATTAGTCATTTGGAGACGCCAGAAGTTCAACTCAGGAAACTGTGTGAAGAAGGGTCTCATTATTTACAGCCAGTTGACATAAAACTGCTATTTTTGCTAACAAGACGTAGACAGTGGCTTTTGAAAAAAAAAATGAAGATCTATTTTTGGGAGTCATGGTACGTAAATATGAAAGCAACAACAATGTATATTGGCATATGAGCCGAGACAGAAGAAAATGTCACTTCAGACATGTGCATACGCATACTGTAAGTACATAAAACCAGTCTGTTGGTATTCAGCATTCTCGGTCAATATGAAGAATATTTTGATCAACAGGCAAGCACTCACCAAAGATTCTGATCAGGCTGCGCGTGTGCGCGGATTGATCTGAGACTTTGTTGAACGCACATGTCCTAACACGTTATCTTATCGGGCCTCATTTAAGTTCAAGAAATGAACTAAGGCCGCTCTTAGATTAGGCTTGTTAACGTTTTGCAAAATCGGACAACGCCAGCTAAAGCAGATGTCCTTTAAACCGAAGTGAACTTAATCTCCCGCATATTCACCAAAGTATAATGTCCGCGAATTAAGAGATTTCTTGGCGAGCATAGTATGCCGAATCGGACAATGGCATAAAATATAACGCGGCTCGACCCGACTGTGCGCAAGAAAAATCTAAGCTCAAGATCATGGATGGAATCGGGCAAGCTAGTGCCCAATCAAATTTTTATACCAATATCAATCAGCATGCCAATCAAGAACAAAGGTCTGGCCATATGCGCTCCCAAACACATTAACTCAACACTTGTATTTTTGATCGATTGTTTGTAAATCGATCCAAAGTTACTGCATGAAAGCAGAGAAGCCTTACGTTGCTGATAGCCACATGGAAATACTGGAATACAGGTAATGCGTGTTTATATCCGTTTTGAGGTTAGATTGTTGTGTAAAGAGATCTACCTGTAGAATAGTTTTGGCCTCGACTCCTGTCTTGAGATTGCAAACAGAGTAGACCTAGATAAGTGCAGACCTGTGGCGTCTGATCAGGTCTACACTACTACATTTGCTTAAAGTTCAGGAATTTAAGGATTAAACGATAGGGTCTTAATCCGGGTCCAGAACCATTTTCCTAGCCTACACTGAAGGACAATCGACCCACCAGTGCTGTCAGTACTTTGATTTTATGGCCGAATATTGGGGATATGAGCCTATCAGTATTATGCCAAAGAGTGGGGTTGGTGGGCTTATTCATGAGAATTAAACCAATTTCCAGTTTGAGGTCAAAGTTCTCTCCCTTGTTTTCATTATTTTGAGTTGCTGGTGGCCCGGTTTTGGGTTTCCAGAATTGTTGGAAAATTATGGCTGCTGTATCCATTACAAAAACATGCCTATACAATTACAGTGTAAATTTTAGCGCCGAAAAAAAATATAAATTGAGATATTTTTCTTATTTCTGCTCAACACAAATATTGTGGGCACTCGTTACAACCGCCTCATCGAGGCGGTTCTAACGAGTACCCACAATCTATGTTTTGGTTTTAAAGCAGAAATAAGAAAAATAAGGTTTACCCCTGTAAATCCCAGTTTTGCTAAAAAAGTGGGGTTCAAGGGGGTCAAAATTATATAGGCATGTTTGCGGGATGTTAAGTGTGTTCTCAAATTATGGCCCATGAATCTAAGTGTGTTTTCAAATATTGTTTGACTGTCTTATTCCCCAGGTATGCCCCACTCCCTTTCCCCTTACCTCTGAGAGAACAATGATTGTTGCATACGTAGTCGAACTGAAAAGAGGGTAAATGAACTGTCGATTCCTTTTCAGTAAGGAGACGATGACTGCATAAATCCTTTTTGTTTACGTATTTGTGTTTTGTTTTGGAGTTCAACGTCCCAGTCAATACTATTAAAATCATGCCGAGCCGGTCAGTTACCCTAGCCATACTTATCTTGGACAGGATTAGACTTTCTTAGCGGCGGTTCTAAACAATAAAGCAGTGTTCAGTTTCTCGCCAGTATCTCTAATCTGCCATTCAAGAAACATCGACCGGAGAAAACTGTGTATTCGGTGTATCGCTAAAGTACGTGCCCAGGCGCTTTTTAAAGAAAACTCGAAATGCGTCCATACGACACGGATGCCTCCACCTGAAAATATGTCATGTTCGTTTTAATCCATAGAAAGTGATTGGCGGTGTTTTAAGTTTTGAACCTTTTTTTCACAGTTGACATCTAATTATGACCTTGACCATGAAGGTAAGGACCTTGGTTTTGTGTGAAGCCGATTGTCACTTTAAGTTTCGGACACTTTTTGGACTTTTGACCTCTAAGTATGCCCTTGATCTTGGAGGTACGGACCTGGGTTTGGCACGCGTCACATCGTCTCATGATGGTTAACATTTCTGTAGAGTAATTTCAAAATCCATCCAGAAATAAGAAAGTTATTGACTGCTTTTAAGTTTCGGACCCTTTTTTGACCTTTGACCTCTAAGTATGACCTTGACCTTGGAGGTACGGGCCTGGGTTTTACACGTGAGACATCGTCTCATGATGATTAAAATTTCTACAGTAATTTCAAAATCCATCCAGAAATAAGAAGTTATTGGCTGCGTTTAAGTTTCAGACCCTTTTTTGACATTTGACTTCTAAGTATGACCTCGACTTTGGAGGTACGGACCTGGGTTTTTTCACGTGACGCATCGTCTCATGTACAAAGTAATTTAAAAATCCACCCAGAAATAAGAAAATTATTTACTGCGTTTAAGTTTCGGACCCTTTTTTGACCTTTGACCTCTAAGTATGACCTTGACCTTGGAGGTACGGACCTGGGTTTTACATGTGACACATCGTCTCATGATTGTTAACATATCTACAAAGTAATTTCATAATCCATCCAGAAACAAGAAAGTTATTGACTGCGTTTAAGTTTCGGACGGACGAACGGACGGACAGGGGCAACGCTATATGCCATTCCATCATTCTTCGAATGGCGGGGGCATAATAAAATTCCAAATGCTTTATTTACGCTCTGTGCCATTTTCAACAAGAGGACATAGGGCCCTGAACCGCTCACCTGAAGGCTGGGTGTATATGGAGCAATTTGGTTTCTGAGAAGATAATTTTTAAAGGGATTTGGTTTCTGAGAAGAAAAGTTTTAAAGGGATTTTACCATGGCGGCCATCTTGGTCATGTGACTTTAACCATTTGAACAAACTTTCGCTCCTCTATCCCATAAAGGCTTCATAAGAAATTCGGCTTATATTTGCCCAGCTGTTCTTCAAAATATGTGAGTGACACCGTACCATAGTCAATGTGTGACCTTGACATTTTGTATTCATGCCGCTTCATTAACTCACTCATTCCGCGACAATGGTTCCAAACACCTGAAAACTTTCAAGGGCCTAGCCCAAGCGGTTCTTGACATATTTTGCACACATCCTTTCCTATGCCAAAATGCCTGTCCACTAAGGGGCATAATTTGGATTTGTTTTTATAAACAAAATTCCTATGTCAAAATGCCTAAGTCCAAAAAAGGGAATACTTTGGTCAATTTTCATAAAACTTACACCCAACATTTGGGTCCCGTCAAGCGATTTTGGTACTTATAGCCTATGCGAGCAGCGAAGGTTCAGGCGAGCCTGCGCATCCGCGCAGTCTCGCCAGAACCTTCGCTGCTCGCTCATACAAGCAGTGAATCAAGAGGAACCTCCAGACAGAAAGCTATATCCCTGGCCCCTCTGAATGGCTGGGCATGCGCAGTTAAAATTTGTCATGACGGAATGCTCGAAGACACAAATTCGCTTCGCGGGGCTCATTTATCCGATTATCTTCACATTGGTCCTAAACAGCCTTGAACGTTTCAAAAGCCTAGGCCGTGCGGTTCTTGAGATATTTTGCTTACAAGCTTTTTTTTTTCTTGTGTTTAAATATTGGTTATAAACAGACTGCAACATGTCAAAAGCCTAACCAATGCGGTTCTTGAGATATTTTGCTTACAAGCCTGTGTTAAAATGCCTAAGTCCAACAAAGGGCAATATTTGGTAAAATGTTTATAAAATTATACCTTAATTTAATCCGGTGGTCTTCATGTTGGTTTCAAACTGCCTACAAAATTTCAAGAGCCTTGTCCAAGTGGTTCCTGAGATATTTTGCTTGCAAGCGTTTTCCTATGTAAAAATGCCAAAATGCCTAAGTCCTAAAAGGGGTATAGTTTGGTCATATTTAAATAAAATTATACAAAAATTTCAACAGGTCATCTTCACATCAGTTCCTAACTGCATGCAAACTTTCAAGAGCCTGGACCAAGCTGTTCTTGAAATATTCTGCTTACAAGCTTCTCCTGTGCCAAAATGCCTAAGTCCACAAAGGGGCACAATTTGGTCAAATAGAACTTCGATGGCTCGAACACCGATGGCTCGTTTACCATGGATGAGTCCAACCTATTCTTGAGCCCCTAGCGAAATCCTCTACATAAGAAATAGTGGGGGGGATAATTAAGGAGATTTTAGTCTTTTATCTTGCAAATGCATGCTGTGTGTACTCATTAGAATCGCCTCGATGAGGCGATTCTAATGAGTACACACAGCATACATATTCATTATAGAACACCGAAAAGATGTCTAAAAGTATCTCGTTATGCCTCCTGACAGTAACCTCAGCGGCTCGAACAACCCCTGTCTCGAACAGATTTTCGAGGTCCCAAAGGTGTTCGAGCCATTGAAGTTCGACTGTTGATCGAAATTTAATCAGGTCATCTTCACATTGGATCCAAACGGCTTGCAAAATTTCAAGAGCCTATCCCAAGCGAGTCTTGAGGTACATGCATTTTGCTTACAAGTTCTTGAAATATTCTATGCAAAAATGCTTGTCTGCAAAGGGCCATAACTCTGGAAAAAGATGTCAGACTAAAAAGAAAAACAAATATGGGTCTGCTATTTTTCATAAGAAATCCACATATGAAATTTCACAACCCCAGCATATATGATTGCTAAGATATTATACATCCTAGACTGCGCGACAGACGAACGGAAGGTCGCAAGGATGGACGAACGGTCGAACAAAGAAAAAGCAATATGCTCCCACAACTGCATCGAAATTGGGGACTTTTTTGTGTGTGCGTTGTTGTTGTTTTTGTTTTTCTTAGATTACAATGCAGCTAGTTTCATCCAATCAGAGCCCATCTTATTTTCGAATCATGATACCTAAGCCTATGAACTGTTTACACTGTAAGAAATCAACGTCACCACCACATCTTATTTTTATTTCCCCAGCCAAGCTGTTGCACGCTCTCCGATATTTGAGCAGTGTCCAATTAAAGACAGCAACGGCTGCGGTTACACGGTCAGTAGCCCCCAGACCAGACTGTTTGTCATCCTCAAAGATTAACCAAAGTCGATTTGCTCATGGCCATCATCAAATTCAAAAAGCAAGGATAGTCTATGTGTGTGCTTGTGAAAATGACATGAAACAGGTTTTCTAATGACACTGTCAACTATTACTTTAACTCCTTTATCAAGTGTAGAACCGGATAACGCGCCGTGTGATCAGGATGAACACTGTTCGTCATCCTGTAAATATTTTAAAACAAGTTGGCTGCTTTCAAAAAGCATCCAATAGGTTTGGTCTTGTCAGTCTACATTCAGGTTTGAGCCAGCTGATATCATTATCCCACTTAATGCATTTTTTGAATAAAAATAATAAACTTTAATACAAAACACGTACATAAAATTTCGAAGTCTGTGACCTTGGTATCAGGAGGGGTAGGTAGTGATGATTATTCTGTGGTAAATTGTTTAACGCCATGGCAAGTATAAACTAAATATAACTTACCTATGGTTTACACATGTATAGCACAAAACTTAACCAAACGAAAATGTGAACTGAATTTTTCAAAGGGTCATAACTCTGTTAGTATTTGGTGCCATATCTTCACATTTTAGCCTTACTACATACACATTTTAGGCTTGATCGGATGAAAACTGTATAGTAGGAGTTATACGGAAACGAAAAAAAAGTTTACGAACGGATGGTCGGACACCAACCCCATAACTTAATACGACCGTTTTTTTTTTTTTTTTTTTGGTATTTTTGTTGTTGTTGTTGTTGTTGTTTTTCAAACGGGCATATAAAAAGATTTTTCCTAAGTCATCAGGCCTTCTATAGGGCCTTTGTTATCTATTTCATTTGTTTTTAACGTCCCTGTTATCACTGTATGAGTCTTTTTGAGACATTGCTTCCAATTTTGTGGGACTTTTACTCAGTACTGAGATAAAACGGGCAGATAAACTCCTTCTCAAGCCCTGTCGCCCAATGAAACTAAATGGTTGAAATGCATGAACAGTCCGACTCGAGCCACTTTTCCTGAGCAGGCTTAGACTTTCTATGATTTAAGACTACTCATGTGCGGCCGGTATCAGCTCTGTGTGGAAGCATCATGCAGCCCAATCTATTTCTTCAATCCCCGATGGACGGGGGCCGATCAGACCTTCGGGCAATATATTGGACTTCTGTATTCCTGAACCGCCTAGGAAGATCTAAGCCTGCCCAGACAAAGTGCTGCGAATCAGACTGTATCTTAAACCTCGGTCGTTTCTTTGAGCGGTACCTCCGCAAAACCTGAAATTTGCAATCCTTTTGTATATCTTTCTGGATCACAATTTAATTGTAAAAGAAACTGATTAGTAAAACGTCAAGTATTGAGTGGAAATAAAGAACACCATTCTCGGCTTATCAGATACAATAGCTCCCATCGAATGCGCCAAAAAGTCTTTTAACAACTCAGTCTGTAACTGGTAGTAGGTCACATAGTAGTCATGAAGTTTTTGAACAGAAACTATTGCTATCTGTGCTGGGCTCAAGAACAATAAACAACGACCCATCAACGTTATGACTTTGTTTCGCTCCCTAAATATTTTATATATTTGGAATAGTTAGAACCTTCGACTTTGGCACTGCCGTTTATTCTAGTAGCAAAGACATGAAAATGTTTTTACACACCCAGCGATCTTTTTTATGGTTGGTTTTACGATCCTTTCAAAATTATTGCACTCACATCAAGCCGATCGTTAATCGGAGGTGAGCGAAAACCAGAGTACCCGATGAAATACATCCTGACCTTCCATTTCAGAACTTCTCATTATGTGACCTGAGCCATGCTCAAACCTACACCGTTGAGAGACCTAATGATTAAGAGTCAGCACTCTTATCCAGTAGGCCACACCCAGCGATCTTTATAAATGAGGAAAAATTACGTTCTCTTTCTTTCCAACATTTACGTATTATTAGAGCTACCACCGTACTGAAAGATGTTCAGAATATATAAATCTGTTCCTACCTGTGTGAAGTAAACTTTGCAAGTTTTGTTTATTTGTATTTAACGGCCCAGTCAACACTGATTTGGGTCATGTTTGGGCCTGTCAGTGTACCTATCCACACTTTTCCTGAGCAGGCTTATCCGTAATCGGTTTACCAGTTCAGTGCACATTCTGTCGCCCAAAACTGACCCCTGCCCTTCTTGAATCAGCGGAAGGGAGAGAATGACCATAGAAAAGATTTCATAATCAATCTCCACGAAAGAATGTTGCCGACCCCGGTAGGTATCGAACCTGAGTCTTCCTTATCGCCAGTCGGACTGCATCCGACTGAGCTACCGCAGCCAGCCACACTTTGTGAGTAGTAGTTGTTATGTTCTGTTGTTTTTCGTTTCCATGGCCCCATGGACTTACTCCATAATGGCATTGCAAAACGTAAAATTTGCGAAAATGACTGCTACTCCTGCAAAGGTAATTTCTGTTTTGATATGTCTAAGGGGTATACTCTTAAAGGAAAGAATTTGCTCCTGAGGAGTAAATTCTTCCCTTTTAGAGTAGACCCCTTGAGACGCAAATTCTTCCCCTTTTAGAGTAGACCCCTTTTTCAGTTGGACAGAGTCAACAGAGTAGCAGCCATAAGGTCCTTAAAGTCGTATTTCCATCACGAAATCATGCCTATAGAATTGTGATCCCCTTTAATATGTTCTATAAAAGGGTTACTCTTTGGAAGCAGGGAATACACCACAGAACTGAAAAATATGGTGTGCACATGTTTTTCCGGGCCAGACTAGCTAGTTTCGACCAATTAGGCCTCATCAGTGACCCTAAGATATTTTCAAAATTCCACAATGGAATCAATGATCCCAAAGGACAAGAAAATATAATCTACACTATGATGTAGGGCAGGGAGACGTTTTACAGCCGCCACACACCAGTTGTAGTGAAGTTAAATATGTTCTATAAAAGGGCTATCCTTTGGAAGCAAGGAATACACCACAGAACTGAAAAATATGGAGTGTACATGTTTTCTGGGCCAGACTAGCTAGTTTCGGCCAATTGGGCCTCATCAGTGACCCTCAGATATTTTCAAAATTCCACAATGGAATCAATGATCCCAAGGGACAAGAAAATATAATCTACACTTTAATATAGTAAAGCTCGGGTTTGCAGGGGTATACATTAATTTCCGTATTCATGCTCTGAGACACTAGATTGTGGGTACGCGATAGAATCGCCTCGTCGAGGCGTTTCTGTCGACTCCCCGCAATCTAAGTTTTGAGCATAAAAGGCAACTTGAATATTCCAATTTTTCTTTTTAAAATTTCTTTTTCTTTGACCCAAAAATGACAATGGTTTTGAATAGGTGTGTTTCGAAATACGGTAAAAATGGTAGACTACGGTAGGTGACCAATTAGTTCGAACACCCTAGCAGTTCGAACACCCAAAATTATTTCGAATCTGTGGCTGAAACCTTTTCTCATTTAATTCGAACTCCCAAATTTTTCAGAAATCAGAATTTTTAATACTTTGAACACACAAAAAATGCCGAAAAATGCTTCCAGAACAAGCATTTCGGACCGTTCCCGGGTTTATCATTACAACATCGTACTGGTCGTATATGAATTAGCGCACGAAAAAAAGAAAACTTAGCATGAAATATGTGCGACTTCCAAAGACTCGGATTAACATGCACTCTGTGAGGCAAATGGTTTTCGCTTCTCTCACTTGGATAGCCCTGTGGTAATAGAAGGTTCATACCCTCACCGAATACTTATCAGACTGTGAGAAACGCAGGCAGCAAGTGCTTAGATCAACCTTGATGAGCCACAGGAGTTTCGCTTATTTATGTTGTGAAATCCCATCGTCTGCATCAGGCTCATGCGATCAGCGAAGACTCTAATCGGGTTGCATGAGTACGCTAAGATGTGTCTTCGCTGCTTTCTCAACGACCTGCAAACACTGAACATGCGCACCCACTACCGGTATGTAAGGCAAAGGGTTTCACTTAGCCTTGTGACTTCGTAAGATTTAAGGGTTCAGTAAAGACTGATCACATTGCATCGATGTGCAGGCTGATCCTAGTCGGTGATGTAGCATTGTGGCCTACAAAGACTTGAATCACCATGCATATGCAAGTGTTTCGCTTTGCTCTCAGACTCTTTGGAGCGTAGCTTCCACTTTCATTAATATTTGTGTGACAGTGTTACGCTTTTTCCATGTGCTGTGGCATTTGATTCAATGCCTCTTTGATAGCAGAAGCGCCCCTTTAAATATTAATTGAGAGTTCCCCGCCTTTTTCCACAGAACGTATTTTAGCACGTGCGAGTGAAATTCATGGTTGTTGCATGCAAAAATGTAGTTTAATTCAGGTTATCTGTTGGGTTTCCCTGGGGTTTTCTGAGGAGCAAGTGAAGATGCCCATTTATTTCACGGTGACAGGGTTTTATTGAAAGTTATGTCGGGGAACATGATTAAGAAAATAAGTCATATGCGATGGGCGAGAACTCAAGTCAGCCTGCACATGCATGCAGTCTGAACAGTCTTCATTTTTCGTATGTGCCTACCATGGCCTCTGTGCTAATCAAAGAACAACAGGTGAAAACTATGGCCACATTGGCTGGATGCGCAGGCTGATCTGGTCCTTCGTTTGAAACGGTTTTTTTCGCCGTGCGCCGGCTTAAAACGACAGTGTACATTTAACCGGCCAAATCTGCTTGCGACATTACAAACACATTCTAAGCTACCAAGTGCAAGGATCAGTCTGTTCAGATCTCCTATCTCGAGTGAAATACTTATTGCGCATGTGCGTACAGAAAAGACTGATAAGTCTGCGCAGTTGTGCAATCGGGATTGTCTTCAATGTTGAAGAGGTTTGAAACGTTTCATCGCGCACAAAGTGAAGATCGCACATGCACATGTTAATATTGTGTATGATGTCCGCATTTTCTTTTTCTTGTTACTTGCCTATCTAAATAACATGATGGTTTTGCATCCGCACAGTCTAATCAGTCTTCACCGGACTACTTCGATGGGCATTGAATTGCTGCATGCCCCCGGCTCACGCTGATTTGAGACAGCTTATGATTTAACAGAGAACACACAAACAAGGCTGCGCAGTCTCGCCTGAGGCTTCACTGTGCGCTTAAACAATATAGGTGTGTGTTGGGGTGGGGGGAGGGGTATCTATGCGCCTAGCTCCACTAGGTAGCTACACGTGCCGGTTTCAACATCACATCCCATATATACATGTAGCTGGACTTTGTCTGCTGCGGTGTAGCCGGAACAAAAAAAAATATTACAGACCATCAGGAAATTCTTTGAAAAATATATGGGCTTCTCTTAAGAAAAGAATTTGCTCCAAACAAATCAATTTCTGTTATTCCTGAGATCACAAATTGACTCGCCCATTTCAAAGGGAATAGTGATAGTTCGATAGGTGTAAATGTCATTAATGACAATGTGTAACCTTATACTTGTAACTACATGATAAGCTCGCATTCAAAGACCCCCTGCACACACTGACTTATTGGTTTGGTCGCCATGAGGCGGGCAAACCGGGTATAATGACCAGATTGTAACTGTTCCATGGAGGGGCACGTGACGTGATCAACCAATCAGCTTTAACGATGATGCAATACTATACTGCATTTACAGGAAACAGCCTGTCTGAATAGCGAAACAGACCGAAAAGCAAGCGCTTCAACTCCAACAACTGATCCGGGTGTTCGAATATTAGAAAATAGCAGATTGGAAATTTATCAGTGTTCGAACTGTTTGATCTGAAAGAAGTCCATGCATTAGACCAGGCTGGGTTCAATATTTTAAACGACTACGTTTTTTCCCGCCGCCCTGTCAATCCGCAAGTGATTAGAAGTTATAAATATCACTTATGCAGTGCAGAACCGTTTGATCTATAAATAAGTTAGTGTGTGCAGGGGGTCTTTGAATGCGAGCTTATCATGTAGTTACAAGTATAAGGTTACACATTATCATTAATGATATTTACACCTATTGAACTATCACTATTTGTGATCTCAGGAATAACAGAAATTGATTTGTTTGGAGCAAATTCTTTTCTTTAGAGAAGCCCATATATTTTTCAAAGAATTTCCAGATAGTCTGTAATATTTTTTGTTTTGTTCCGGCTACACCGCAGCAGACAAAGTCCAGCTACATGTATATATGGGATGTGATGTTGAAACCCGCACGTGCAGCTACCCAGTGGAGCTAGGCGCATAGATACTTCACCCCACACACACTCACACACCTATATTGTTTAAGCGCATAGTGAAGCCTCAGGCGAGACTGCGCAGCCTTGTTTGTGTGTTTTCTGCTTACTCATAAGCTGTCTCAAATCAGCGTAAGCCGGGGATATGTAGCAATCCAATGCCCATCGAAGAAGTCCGCTGAAGACTGATTAGACTGCGGATGCAAAACCATCATGTTATTTAGATAGGCAAGTAACAAGAAAATGAAAATGCGGACACCATACACAATTTTAACATGTGCATGTGCGATCTTCACTTTGTGCGCGATGAAACGTTTCAAACCTCTTGAACATTGAAGACACAATCCCGATTGCACAACTGCGCAGACTTATCATTCTTTTCTGTACGCACATGCGCAATAAGTATTTTACTCGAGATAGGAGATCTGAACAGACTGATCCTTGCACTTGGTAGCTTAGAATGTGTTTGTAATGTCGCAAGCAGATTTGGCCGGTTAAATGTACACAGTCGTTTTAAGCCGGCGCACGGCGAAAAAACGTTTCAAACGAAGGACCAGATCAGCCTTCGCATCTAGCCAATGTGGCCATAGTTTTCACCTGTTGTTCTTTGATTAGCACAGAGGCCATGGTAGGCACATGCGAACAACGAAGACTGTTCAAACTGCGTGCATGTGCAGGCTGACCTGAGTCTTCGCCCATCGCATATGACTTATTTTCTTAATCATGTTCCCCGAAATTACTTCCAATAAAACCTTGTCACCGTGAAATAAATGGGCATCTTCACTTGCTCCTCAGAAAACCAGGGTAACCCAACAGGTTACCTGAATAAAACTACCTTTTTGCATGCAACAACCATGTTGTTATCGTCACTCGCACGTGCTAAAAGACGTTCTGCGGAAAAAGGCGGGAAACTTTCAATTAATATTTAAAGGGGCGCTTCTGCTATCAAAGAGGCATTGAATCAAATGCCACAGCACAAGGAACAAGAGGCCCATGGGCCACTATGCTCACCAGAGCTGATGGACACAGCCCACTGGCAGCCATATACTTTATTAAATCATGGCAGTCCAAAGCCAATGGATGCTACAAATGAAATTCGGGCACAATCACCCAGGTATCTTCTTAGGACACAAAGCAAAGGTGCCACTGCTTGTAAAACTACATAAAGGTTGAGGTAAAGCTGTCACCTTTAGAGGGCTTACAAGGTAAATGTTAATGATGCATGACACATGTTCGATGAACGCAGGGTGATCACAATGGCTTTAGAACCTTGTGCACAAATGCACTTTATGCAAGGATTAGTCAAAGAGCTGTACCGATGGGCCTTCGTGGCCTAGTGGATAAGAGTGCTGACTCTTAATCATAAGGTCTCTCACTGCCACATACATACATACATACATACATACATACATACATACATACATACATACATACATACATACATACATACATACATACATACGCACTGAGTGACGGAGACGGAATATAATGTACATAAATTACACGGTATGTAAAAAAAAATGGGGTCGGATAGGGGAGGAGGCGCCGACCAAAAATTAAAAAAAAAAAAAAAAAAAAAAGGTCTCTCACTGCTGTAGTTCAAGTCCAGGTACTCTGGTTTTAACCCACCTTTGATTAATGATATGCTCGATATTAGTGAAAAAATCTTGAAAGGGCTGTAAAACCAAAACCAAAAACAACAACAAAAAAAAAAAAAAAACAGACCCTTACCTCTTTTACCTCTTGCAAGCCAAAATGTTAGGGGCCCAAGTAGCGTAAGAACATGACTCTTCCCCTCACACAGCCTCTCCAGCATCAAATTATCAAAACTTGTTGCCAGACAGGGAAGCTTGTCTGACTCAGACCTTGCCAAGATATATATGTTTTTAGCAAAAGTGCAATTTTGTGCGCACATTCATGGCTATCGACTCCACCCTGGAGTAGCTCTTGCCATATAAGTTTATAAAACTTCAATTTACTGGTAAGCAGTATTATCATTTGTTTGGCAACAACTAAGTATTTGGCAGTGCTGATACACACTTTGAAGTGAACAAAATTAAATAAAATGCTATATATATTTTGTATTCTATTCCATATCATGTTGCATATTTTTCCTATGTTATGCCGTTTGTCTTTTCCTTGATCATTTTTCCCCTCTGTTTTCCATCCATTGACATATCTACCAGTCTGAAACATTTCTGTCTTGCTCTTTGATAGATAAGGCCATCAACTCCTACAGCTTTTGGATAAAACTACTGGCACATTTCTGGCAACCTTTTTAGCATATTTTCAGTGAACTTCTGGCACAATTCTTGTAACCTCCTGACATACTTCTTGTAAACACCTGGCATATTTCTAATAAGCTCCTGGTACATTTCTTGCAAACTCCTGGCATATTCCTTATAAACTCCTCGCACACTTCTTGTAAACCCCTGGCACATTTCTGGCAATTCCTGGCAATTTTTTAAGTAAATTCCTGGCACATTTCTTGTAAACGCCCGACAAAATTCTTGTTACCTCCTGCCATATTACTTGTAATCTCCTGGCACTTTTCTTGTAATCTCTTGGCATATTTCTTGTAAGCTCCTTGCACACTTCTTGTAACTCCTAGCACATTTCTGGCAAACTTCCAAGCATATTTTTAGTAAATTTCTGGCACATTTCTTGAAAACTCCTGGTAAAATTCTTGAAACCTCATGACATATTTCTTGTAACCTCCTGGCATATTTCTTGTAATCTACTGGCACATTTCTTGTAAACTCCTGGCATATTTCTGACAAACTCCTGGTACATTTCTTGTAAACTCCTGGCATATTTCTTGTAACCTCCTCACAAACTTGCGTATTTTCAGTAAACTTTTGGCACATTTCTTGTTCACTACTGGTACAATTCTTGTTAACTCCTGACATATTTCTTGTAATCTCCTGACATGTTTCTAGAAAACTCCTGGTACAATGTAAACTCCTGGCATATTTCTTTTAAACTCCTAGCACACTTCTTGTAAGCTCCTGACATATTTTTTTTAACTCCTGGCATTTTTCTGATATAACTACAGGCATATTTCTGGTTTGTGTTCAAATTTATGTCTCAAAAGCACCATAGATCAGCTTATGATCAGTCCAGTAAGCTTCAATAACATCACTAGAACATGGGCAATTTGCAAACAACAGATCTAGCAATGACCCAGAATCAGTAGTAGGTTTGCTGATGAGCTGTTCGCATCCTAACTGTGTATGCATAAAATCTACAAAAGTCAAAGCGGTCATATTTGCATCCAAGTTGAAATCTCCAAGAATAACTAATTTGGCATTCAAATCTATCAATGGCATCAAATGGCATAACATATTATTTTTCAGAGCAGTTTGCGAGCTTTTGGGATACTTGTAGAAAACCACAACTTGAAAAGAACACTTGTAACCTTTCTTTAAAGTAGCCAGCATGAATTCACATGCACTAGAATGGAATTTGTCTATCTTCTGAATTTCTAGACATTCTCTTACATATAAAGCAAGTCCATGATAAGGTCTATTGGCAGTATATTGTTGTGTTTCATCTAGCCTTATCAGCCTGAACCTATTGAGATTAAACTGAATATTCTCATCTCTTGAGCATAGCCTAGTTTCTGCAAAGCCAACAACATCAGCTGATAACACATTTGGTTCATGCTCAATTTCATGAAAATGCTTGTGCAAGGACCTTGCATTGTTAAACAGAACCTTTATTTTACCAGGATCAACTTTGTAGAGTGGAGTATAACAGAGTTCAAGAAGACCTTCTGTTTGCAACCGCTGCATCTCTACTTTGACCTTTTCATCAACAGCCAAAGCTTCTTCATTAAGATTCAAAATGAACAAATTTTCCAGTTTTCTTACTCTGCTTAAAGCAACATAGTGAATATGTGGTTGTTTCCTAACTCTTGATTGAGACAAGTCCACAACGATTTCATCAACTGTAGACCCTTGGGCTTTATGGACTGTTTTTCCAGCTGAAGGTTTCAAAGGAAACTGAATTCTCTGATAAGTTTTAAAATTGTATATGAATGATCGTTCTATGTCAAATATTGGTGTCCAGGCCTTATGAATGTTTGAACTGTACAAACCCCTATTAAAAGATTTCTCACGTGTCAAACTGCCAATGCTAGGATCATCAAACAAAACCCAAATTATACTTGGTCGATCAGTTCCTTCCATTTTACGTTCAATGTATTTTGCAACACATGTGGATCCATTTGTCAAACCATCCTCTACATTGATATTTACTGTTATATCATAAACCATTCCAACTGCTATTTTCAAATGTTTTTCTAAATTTGCTGTTTTGTTAGAATCTTCTGGAAGTGACTCAATTAGAGTTTTGCTTTTTTGTGCTGAGATGTTAGCAGCAACAACTGTATCATGACAAGGAATAATGATTTTTTCCTCTGATAATCTGCTCAAAACACTATCATTGTGTCTAGCCACAAACTTGTTTTCGGTAAATAAATGAGGAGCCTGTTTTGGATAAGCATCTACTTCAGGATCAACAGTGTGCCTCCTTAGCTCAATTCTGTCATCTTCTGTCAGCTCATTTTGCCTCAGACGATTCAGCAACTGTGCAAAGTGAATATCATCTTTCTGTCTCATGATATCAACAAGTTCATACATTCTGAAATGATCTTTCCATAAATTAGGAGCTAGTGCTGAAGCACCCTTTGATGGATCACTGAATATCCATTTGTCACAAACAGGCATCAGTTGATACAGATCACCAACAGCAATAATGCTTATTCCACCAAATGTTGTTTTTGTTCCTGTCAATTGTTGCAAGCGTGTGTCTAAGAAGCTTAGTGTGCTTGTTCCTACCATAGATATTTCATCTATAATGATCAATTTCAAATGCCTGTATTTAACTCTGAATGTGTTTAATTCATCAGCTGACAAAAGTTCATTCACTTGTTTAAACTTTTTCAAAAAAGCTGAAGCAATGGTTACACCATTGATATTGTAAGCTGCTTTTCCTGTATAAGCACAAAGAAGGATTCTGATGTCATCAGGATTTTCTCCCTCTCTAAGATTCAAGATTCTGTACAAACTTTGATAAAGAGCTTTAATAAGAACTGATTTGCCAACACCTGCTCCACCTGACAAAAAGGTATATAGTGGCTCTTCTTTGTATTTCAGCCAAAAGATAACATGATTGAAGAATTCCCGTTGCTTTAAATTCAAACTTCTGAGTAAAAGTAAATATTGATCTTCTGGCAGTATAACACTGTTAGTTTCAACAGATGGTACTGAACAAGTGGCCTGTATCTCTATACCAATATCATACTGTCTATGTTCTACTACCCTGTCTGGATTGAAGTATATGAAAGGCTCTGCTTCTCTTTCACCTTCCTCTTCAGCTTCCCTATTTTCTTGTTCTGTATTTGGAGCTATTTTATCATATGCATCTTCATCTGCTTCTGCCATTTGCCTTGCGATTTCAAGCTCTTCTACATGATGCTCATACTCATTTTGTTTAGGTTCTATGGTAGCTTTCAATGTAATGTAATGTGCTTTAAAAGTGTCAAATGAACCAATCAAGTCTTTTGCTTCATTCCTCCAGGGCATAAAAAGCATAAGTCTTTCTCTGTAATAATTCTCCGGATCTTTCTTTTTATTGTATCTTACATAGCGTATTATCTTGGGTGTTGCTCTGAGTTTATATCTGGTACCATTTTTGGTCATGCATAACATGTTTGAAGCACTTCTTGTAAATTTATCAACCTCATCATCAGCTTCACAGTCATCACTAGAATCACTTGCCGAAGCATCATCTTCATTTTTGTCTTTAGTTTTCTCTGGCAAACTATTTCCTTTAGGATATATGATGTCAACTTTAGAAACATAATCGGCTAGACAGAACTGCTGAAGCTGCCTAGGCCTTTTAGAATATCTTTGAATCATATTATCTGATTCTATGTCAGTTGATTCAGGAGGTAATTCATCTAGAATAGATTTAGGTTTAAGCAAAAACACTCTTTCTTCTGCAGTAGATGTATTGATGAAAACAACATCCCTTGTAGCTTTTGTTAAAGGAATCTGCAAAGTCAGGTATACAGCTTCTTGTGCACTCACTTCAACACAGTTGGAAAAGACATTTCCAATATGTCTGACTTGTTTCTTCAAATCAGAGTTACCTTTTCTAGCTTCCTTTGCTGCTGCTTCAAGCTGTGCGCTCATACCTCTCTGAGATTTACTGATATAACCAACCACGTATGTTGCACAACCATAAGGTTCAAGGATGATCTGAATGTCAAGATTTGCCTTCCAACCAAGGAGTATTTGCTTGTTAAATAAATTAACTCTCATTTCATTTGGCTTGCGCTTCAAGAACATTTTAGCAGTGTTTAAAGAACTTCTGATACATTTTATATAATCTTCAAAGTCCATTGTGACAATTTTCTCCAAAAATTCATCAAAAAGTATTTCAGAGTTATCTTTATACTCATTCATGGTCTTCTGAAGGTTTGAGTATTTTCTTTTGTAATTATCTACGTCTTCATCCAGTGGATGTAACAGCATTGTTCTTGGAAGAGGAGGCAATGGAAACCCGAATCTGCATATTGCATGTCCTTTCTTTCTACAAGACTTTGAATGTTTATGCCTTTGAAGATCTACAAGATCAGCGATGTCATCATCTTCAATGCTGCAAGTTAGATACTGATCTACAAATTCAATTATTTCCTCATCAGATTTTTTTGCCAATACAGGAGAATTCTCAATCCAAACAAACATATGGATATGAGGAGAACCACGCTGTTGAAATTCGACTCTATAGAAGAAATCAGTAATTTTTCCAACTGGTTGATATTCATTTTTCAGCACTGTATTGATAAATTCCTGTACCCTGTGATCAAAATATCTTGAACATGTAACTGGGTCTTTCTGAACAAGTTTTGTTTTCTCTTGCCATGTCAGAGCCTTGATTTCCTCATCAGAATAATCAACCGCATCATTCAGTTTCGCTAAAATCTTCAAGAGATCATTCCACCTTGTGTCAGCAGCTGATAATGACATAAACCATGTGGGTAAGGAAAGCTGTCTTATCATTGCAAATATATCTTTCTTTCTAGCTTCTAAATAGGCTGGAGAATTTCTAAGCTGACGAAATATGTAATAACCTTCGTCTAATTTTACAAGCTTATCCATGCATGCTGGATCTCTAGCTTCAGCCGCAGTAATTGTCTTCCCTTTGTTTTTGCATCTTCTCAGAGCTAAATTAACTTTGTCACTTATTTGTTTCATTTGTAGTTTCTTATGTTTGAAGAAGATATTTGGGACTGATTGTGCTGCTCTTCTATCAACACTTCGCAACTCCCATTTTACAATATCACTGTAATGAACTGGCGTTTGTCTTTTATCATTATCAAGTCTTCTCTGACCACAGTAAATAGTTGGAAAGCATAAAAATTCAGCATCTTTATCCTGATACAAGCTGAGTGGATGTTGTCCTTCACCTGGTGCAAATGTAAAGGTCTGATCATATTTGCTTTCAACATTAGCATCGTCCACTAAGGTATCTACATTCCCAACATTTTCACCACTATCTATCTCACTGAAACCATCAGAATCATATCCTTCTGCGACCCTTTCTGAATCTAATGCAGAATCATTATCTTGTTTCAGCCCAAAATCATTGTTTCTTTCATTTTCCTTTGACTGTCTATTGCAATCTTCTAAAAACTCTCTAACAGTATCCTCTGCACTATTAGTAACTTCTTGAAACCATTTGTCATCAATGACAATGTCTGATTTTTTATACAGTTCGCTCTTGTTCACAAGCCAATGTAATGCTGTTAAAACTCTAAGTGGTCTTACATTTTCCTTGAAGTCTACCTTTTTGTATGATAATTTCTTCTTAAGCTGAACAGCAACAGTAAAGGTGTCATCCATAGGCCTTGGAAGTGAGTTTACAGTTGGTTGAATATCTACTGGAACATTGATAACATTTCCCTTTATTGAGTATTGACCTCCACGTGGAAGTTCTCTTATCTGCATGAAAGGAATGCGTAATGCAATTAACCTTTCTTCAAGCTGATACAAATCTAACTCAGGTGGTTTGTCTGGCCATTTCATTCCATTTGCTAAGGAAAGTTTAGGAACTTTACCATCCTTTAATGCTGATAAGCATGTATGACAAATCCATTCTTCATTATTGCCTGATATCATTTTTGTGCAGTAATTGTGTTTAAATGTAGCTGATAAACACGTTTTCTTTAGTACTGAAACACTCTTTTGAAACCAAGTTTGGTGGCAACAAGTACAAACATATATGGGCCCTGCAGCAATATTTCTATGAAAAAGATCAATGGCTTCTTCTATACTTTTATACTGTTTACCTGTCTTTACCTCGAATGCATTTATCATTGATTGATTTTCTTCCAGAATCTTACATCTTTTACGGCACTTATGGCTTTCATTTTCTTGTAATTTTCTTTTTTCCTGCCTTGACTGTTGTCTTTTTATCCTTTCACCCTCTTTAATGATTGGATTTCTTCTATACTCTTGCTTTTTGACACGTTCCTTTGCTAGAACACCTGGCTTCTGTCTAGACTCCTGCTTCTGAGCACATTCTTTTGCTAAAACACCCGGTTTCTGTCTAGACACCTGCTTCTGAGCACGTTCTTTTGCTAAAACACCCGGTTTCTGTCTAGACACCTGCTTCTGAGCACGTTCTTTTGCTAAAACACCCGGTTTCTGTCTAGACACCTGCTTCTGAGCACGTTCTTTTGCTAAAACACACGGTTTCTGTCTAGACACCTGCTTCTGAGCACGTTCTTTTGCTAAAACACCCGGTTTCTGTCTAGACACCTGCTTCTGAGCACGTTCTTTTGCTAAAACACCCGGTTTCTGTCTATAATCTTGCATTTGAGCACGTTCTTTTGCTAAAACACCCGGTTTCTGTCTAGACACCTGCTTCTGAGCACGTTCTTTTGCTAAAACACCCGGTTTCTGTCTAGACACCTGCTTCTGAGCACGTTCTTTTGCTAAAACACCTGGTTTCTGTCTATAATCTTGCATTTGAGCACGTTCTTTTGCTAAAACACCCGGTTTCTGTCTAGACACCTGCTTCTGAGCACGTTCTTTTGCTAAAACACCTGGTTTCTGTCTATAATCTTGCATTTGAGCACGTTCTTTGGCTAAAACACCTGGTTTATTTCTACTCTCCTGTTTACGAGCACGTTCCTTTGCTAAAACACCTGGTTTAGTTCTAAACTCCTGTTTAAGAGCACATTCCTTTGCTAAAATACCTGGTTTATTTCTACTCTCCTGTTTACAAACACGTTCCTTTGCTAAAACACCTGGTTTAGTTCTAAACTCCTGTTTTTGAGCACGTTCTTTAGCTAAAACTCCTGGTTTCTGTCTATACTCCCGTTTTTGAGCATATTCCTTTGCTAAAACACCTGGTTTCTGTCTAGCGTCTCTTTTCTGAGCAATTTCCTTTTCTTTGAAAGCAACTGATATTCTCTGTTTTCTCTTGTACATTTGGTGGTATAATTTGCGGGTTTTGGTTTTACTGGCCTTCTGAGAAGCAGTTAGACTACTAGCTTTGTATGATTTTTTTTGTTGCAATGCTTGCTGTCTTGCATTTTGATCCTTAAAATAAGAAACAAGAAGACTTTCTGAAAGATTCTCTGCAGTATGTGCCTTAAGATTCAATTTTACTGTAACAGGTAAAAAGTCAAACTGTGCATTAAAGTCAATTGATAAGCTATCATAAAATGCATACAGAAAGGCTACAACATCTTCCAGTGATGTGAAAGATATTATCACTGATGTTCCATCACATGTCGATAACCCATTTTTTCCATGTGAATGTGAATCAAAGAAATAGAAAACTTCTCCTTTTTTTGCTAAAGCTGAACAAATGGCACCAGTAGTTAAAAGACCAGCTGTGTTATCAATGAAAGCATTCTCTAAAGCAGAATGAAGTGTAGAAAGGCCAGTGACAATTCCAGCTTCAACAAGAATACCACTTATTATAGGCTGCTTTATGACAATAAAATGACTACCTGCAATGTTGAAGGTATCTGGTACTTCTTCTAAGCTCAATAAAGGTTGCACATACTTTCCTTCAGATTTCAACTTATTTATAATTGAACAATATAAGTCATCACCATCACAAAGGATTTTATCTAATAAAGAGGTACAGTATGTTTCAGTGGTAACTGTGTGGGCCAACATACTAAGTGCATTAGCTGTACATTGAAATCCTCTAGATCCAGGTGAAAATCTTCCATCATTTTGGTGAAAAGAACCAAATACCATTTCACGTGAATTCCAAGACTGACAAGAAGATCTACTAATATCAGTGTTCTTATTCGAAGCAACACTTGTTATGTCAAACTCTTTCTCAAAAGTAGACAAAGCACTATCAGTTTGGCTAGAAAAGTCTTCAGTATTTTTCTGTTCATTTAAAGTTTGATGACTCCGAGCAAAAGCTGAATCAGATTCAGACAATGTCACAGAAAATGCAGTAAAACTTGCTGTATTTTCGTAAGCTTCAGAAATAAGTTCAGGCAATATTGATGCAATAACTTCACCATATGCTTCACTTCTAGTTTCTGTGGATGATGAAGTAACACATTTATTTGGCAGGTTATTTGGCAGGTTATTTGGCAAATTTTTAGCAGATTTTGAGCCGACAAGTTTGTTAACTTGTCGTACATGTATGTCACGGTTTTCTGTTTTTAACGAGGCCAGCTCCTCAGTCCTGTCAAGTACGTTGTCATATTTACATTCATTTCTGGACATGGCACTTTTATTCCCCTTCTTAGCCTCTCCTTTCTTCCAACACTTTTTTCTAGGCATCTCTTACCTGTAAATACATAAAACAAAATGTGCGAAACTGCATAGTACAAGGACAAACAGGTTGATTAGGATGTTTGTATGTGCAATGGCAATCAGAGTTCTGCTTTTCTAACGAGGTAAACATTTACTGCATGTCTGCATACCTTAACACTTTATCTCCGAATTCAAGAGCCTTGATTGTCTATTGGATAAGCTACTCGCATCATAAATCAGGGATCATAGGTTCGACCCCAGGCTTCTCCAGATTTTCTGATGAGTCTTTAAACTGAGGTCTTGCTCCATATGACCTTAACTGTTGGTTCGATGTAAAACTTACCATCACCTATCTGAGATACTCAAACTGTATTGATATTTAATTCTTCCCATTTGCATAATCTTTACTTTTTATTGGATAAAGCGTTTATGGTCGATCCAGATTTAGTAAAATGGCAAAATCTGGAAAGTTGCGATTGTCCATGTGACCGTCACTGAATCCGGAAAACCAATATGAGCAGGCGCATGACAAAACCATGACCGATGCAACCAGTAGACTTAAATCAGCCAGCACACCCATCCTCTGTGACAAGACCTTTTGCTTATGTCTCTTTGCATAAACCGTAGCATGTAGTAGGTACATGTGACAAGCGAAGACTCTGATCAGAATGAGCTGATGAGCAGGCTGATCTGAGTCTTCGCTGGTCACTCAAGCTTTCTTGTATGTTTTGTCACGCACTGACTCACATTATGGTTATTAATAGAAGTAGAACAAGAGCACCGCATGCGGGTGCCAACGCTTAGCTGTACTCTGCTTGTCAGTATGAAGAAGTTATATTAAATCTCTGTTGAAAAATATAGGCGCTACAGCAATAACAAAGTTTTTCTATAAATAGCCATAGTGACCTTGACCTTGAAGTCATGACCTTGAAAGTAAAACTAGCTGGAGATATTATCATAGGCAACATTTGTGTGAAGTTATATTAAAATCCGTTGAAAAATGTAGGCGCTAGAGTGATAACAAAGTTTTTCTAAAAATAGCCACAGTGACCTTGGCTATAACCTGCTCGAGATATTTTATCATAATCAACATTTGTGTGAAGTTATATTAAAATCCTTTGAAAAATGTAGGCGCTAGAGTGATAATGAAGTTTTTCTAAAAATAGCCACAGTGACCTTGACCTTGAGGCCATGACCCCCTCGAGATATTATCATAAGCAACATTTGTGTGAAGTTATATTAAAATCTGTTGAAAAATGTAGGCGCTAGAGCGATAACAAAGTTTTTCCAAAAATAGCCACAGTGACCTTGACCTTGAGGCCATGACCCGCTCGAGATATCATAAGCAACATTTGTGTGAAGTTATATTAAAATCCGTTTAAAAATGTAGGCGCTAGAGCGATAATAAAGTTTTTCTAAAAATAGCCACAGTGACCTTGACCTTGAGGCCATGACCTTGAAAGTCAAACTCGCTCGCGATATTATCATAAGCAATATTTGTGTGTAGTTATATTAAAAGCCATTGAAAAATGTAGGCGCTAGAGCTATGACAAAGTTTTTCTAAAAATAGCCACAGTGACCTTGACCTTGAGGCCATGACCTTGAAAGATAAAGTCGCTCGAGATATTATCATAAGCAACATTATTGTGAAGTTATATTAAAATCCCTTGAAAAATGTAGGTGCTAGAGCGATAAAGTTTTTCTAAAAATAGCCAAAGTGACCTTGACCTTGAGGTCATGACCTTGAAACTTGTCACAGTAATGCGGGTTGTCATTATGAAGAAGTGGTGTGAGTTTGAAGGCAATACATGAAGTAATGGTGGAGATATTTAAAATTGTCAGTTTTTGCATGACGCAGACGACGATGACGCAGATGAAGGAGCTATGACAATACCTCGATCTTTCTTGCATTATTTTTATGCAGGTCAGAGCTATCTTTTGTATCTTGGCAGGCTACGTATGCTGAATTTTGCAAACGATCAGAGGCCGTCTGCTCAGCCAGCAATGAAACCAAATAGGCTTGTGACATGGACTTGCACCATTTTGCCTGGGCAGGCTTAGATCCTCTAAGCGGTTTACCAGTACCTGTGTGCGGTCCATTTCAGCTCGGCGTGGAAGAATCAAGCGGTCCATCCCGATGGGCGGGGGCAGGTGGACTGTGCTCATGCACATGGCCATTAGCAAACAGAATTTTCATAATCAGACGCCACTCAACGAGATGTCTGATCAGATCTACTGTGCCTACTTAAACGAACAGTCCGATTCTCAGTTCATGACGATCGATCCACAAGTACTCTCAGTACTTTGATTCATTCTGAAACCAAATGTCTCTTGCATGTTGCACAATTCCTTATCATTGCACTGTAAACAAAATTTGAGGCTTCTAGCTTATATAGCATCATTGAAACCCTTTAGGGAAACATCAAAGTATAGATTATTTTTCTAGTCCGTTGTTTGTTTGTATTTGGGTCTAATGGCCAAGTCAACACTATTTTAGTTATGTTTTTGCAGGTCAGTTCACCTATCCAAACTTTGCCTGGGCAAGCTTATTTTCTTTTCTACCGTTTTATGGTCTTTTAAAGAATATTTCACTTATTGCAAATAATCAAATAATGCATTCATCAGTGGTGTGTGACACCCTTGGGGCTTGAAGAAATAGATAGGCTGCATGAATGGATGGGGGCCGTTAAAGGCGTTTATTCTGAAACAGTAAAACACACCGTGTGTTCATAATTGTTTTATTGCCCCCTGTGGTATACTATCTATAGCAGATCAAAGGCGGTCCCTAATAGGGTGATTAGTAGCTCTTGTTGAATCCCCTGACTGAGGTACATAAGGGGAAAATCAATAATATACACTCCAGTCAACAGTTAGTAAATTATTGATTTTCCCCAGGGAGGCCCCTTACCTGTTGAAGACAGAGGACTTGTCTTCAGTCAGCACTGAGGGCTACATAATATTATGTAATGAAATGATAGTCCTCAATAATCAAGAATAAATGCCTTTAAGATTGGAGTATATGGGGAGAAACAAAAATGAAAGAACAAAAACAAGCAAGAAAAAACGTCCATTAAGACATAAAGTTATCAAAATTACATAGAACACCAACACGGCTGCAAGACTATCGGGCAACCAGCGGCTATGCACTCAAAATCCTTATGTGAACTTCAGGCCATGGCTTATGAGGCCTAAAAGATGTCAACAAATAGGTGAGTGTTCCTGATTAATGATTTTTAGTCAACTTTGTAAACGTATTTTGAAAAATCCGACAATGCTATTCTCAACCAATTTCATTTCTGCATCAGAAAAAAGGGGTGTGGCCATGAAAAGGCAAGTGGTCATTTTTTTTTACTTATTTCTGCCGGAGGAAGGGTGCCAGATATTTCTGTTTTTACCTGTTATCTAGTGCAATTTTCAGCTACTGGGGCTATGCAAAACTTTACTATCATGTCAAATTAGACATCTTGAAATACATAGGCAAAACTTTCACAGTTTGAACCCAGGGACTTTAATATTTGTGCCGATTATGACTTACGAGGCTGATTACCCCTTACGAAAATATTACACCTTACTGGCACAGGAAAAGCCTGCTAATGGGTGTCTGAATACAGTTCGCTTCTTCATTCAGCAACTGGAACAAATCTTGCAAAAATTCTGCAGCTAATGCATTTCTACATTGAAATAATTCAAATAACGTCTTATTTGACATGATAGCTAAGTTTTGCATAGCCCGGTAGCTGAAAATTGCACTAGAAAACAAGTAAAAACCGAAATATATGACATCCTTCCTCCAGCAGAAATTAAATTAAAAATCCACAACTTGCTTTTTCATATCCAAACCTATCTTTTCTGATGCAGAAATAAAAGTTGTTGAGAATAACGCTGCCCGATTTTTCAAAATATGTTAACAAAGGTGACTGAAATTCATCAATAGGGAACACTCACCAATTTGTTGACATTTCTAAGCCTTGTAAATCATAGCCGGGAGTTCTCGTAAGGATTTTGAGTACATAATGGCCGGCTACCCCTTACGAGTCTACCAGCCGTGACCAAAGTTGAGGCTTCTAGTTTTAATTGTTTCTGTAAAAATGTTTATTTAGCAATAAAAATGTATTAAAGGAAATTATGATTAAAAAAGACAACAATTACCAAGGATGTCCAACAAGATATTTCCGATCACTTGCAAGGAATAGCCACCTCCTCTACTAAATGTCAATTATTGATCTCCTAAAGTCTTCACTACTCCACAATCATTAAACACAAAGTTCATATAAAAACACAATTGAAGTAAAGTTAAATAAACGTCCAACAAATTGAATCTTGTACACTTTTTACCTAAAACAGAAAAACATAGAAGTATACACAGCCAAAATGTATTAACTCTTTCCCTGATGATGGAACAGTTGATGCTTTTACAGCACACCCATACTGAAAACAGTGAGAACAGCATGAGCAACTTCATATTTTCTCAATGTTTTCAATCCTGTTCCAGAATTTATCAGGAAAAGAGCCAATACATGTTAAATTGTAGATTTGCTGATTAAGGAAAAATATTAAGCTTACTGAAGACAAAAAAAAATCACAAAGGCTTTCCTGACAAGTTCTTTTGTCAGTTTGCTGGAATTGCGGTGAAGTTTGAATACTCATTAACTCCAGGTTTAAGCTCCCAGTAGGGATTGCTGACCATTCCAAAGTGGATTTCCTTTGCAATCTTTTGTATGGTAATTGGCATTATATGTTGGTATTAAAATATTTAGTATTGTGTTTGCCTTCATGTTACTTAGTCTTCTGCTTCTATCAGTGGCACACTACTTTGGTGTGTTTTTTCGGTTATTTTCAGAGATATTTTTTATTGATTTGAGCACCCTAAATATCTAATTCACATTGTTAACAAATTAAAGAAATAAATGAATCTGTACATAAAATACTTTCCATAGTGATCAAGAAGGCGGTTACATCCCAGAAAGAGACCCATTTACCAAATAGGTGAAGACAGACTGCTACAACTATTTAGCCATTATAAATGTATAAATGAATAAATTCATTTTGCTAGCTTATTTGGTAAATACTCTAACAAATAATGTCATCATGTCAGATGATCATTTTGAATTTATCATTATTAAAACAGGTTTTCAAAGTTCTTATTTTAAAAACATACAGAAAATGCTAATCTTCACCCATGGCATATTACCTGGTACATATATAAATATCTCTTCCATGAAGACACTTCATGGTCTGTTATAAGAAAACATGTACTAAATTGTTGATAAAATAAGTATTGCAATTCAGATACTCTTAACTGTGCATCCGATTATAGATATTTGTTACAAATCTTAACTTTTGAAGCTTCAGTGAATTAGTTGATATAAAAAAAAAATGGAAGAGATATTTTAGGGTTAATGTGGATTTCACTCGGGTACGACATTTTTTGACGTGGTTCTGATGTTCATATAGAAGCCTCTGTGGTTTTGTGGTTAAGCTTCGACTAGCCTGATAAACCAGGGGTGCTGGGTTTGATTCTTGGTTTCTAGACTTTCTAATGTTCATATTCAGTCAGCATTATTTCTTCTTCCATTTCAGACTGAAAAAATGGTCTTCTGTTCATCATCTTCTGTCTTAATCTGAAACGAGACACAATTTGTTTGATTCCTGTCAACACTCTATAGGTCAATTTGAAGACATTGCTTCCAATTTTGTGGGACTTTTACTCAACACTGAGGTGAAATGTTATCTCAAGCCTTGTCAATGAATCCAACACGGATGGTCCAACTTGCACCGCTTTTCATGGGCAGACTTAAATTCTCTAAGCTGTTTACCAGTACTCATCTGTGGTTGATTTTAGCTCCGCTTGGAAGCATCATGCAACCCATCTATTTCTTAAAGGCCCAATGGGTGGGGTTGGAAATGAGACACACTATACTGAACCAAAGATCAAGGCTGAAAATCTTGCCTAGCCCTTGGCAGCCATGTATTTAATGAAGGTTTCTTATCATAAGGACCAAGAATGTATATGGTTTAGGGGTGGGTATCAAAACGGTTTGTGAGTGACAAGGCTATTTTATGAAATAAAGGGGTGAAGAACAGCCCCTTTGAACCCCAAAAGTTGGTGTGCCAGAATGTGTCTAATCATAAGGAACAAGAATATATATGATTGTGGGATGGTGATCTGAATGGCTCTATGATATATGGCATTTAATGAAGAGGTGGGGTACACCTGCCCCATAAAAAAGACCCCAGGGTTGGTGTGACTGAATGGGACTTACCATAAGGAACAAAAAAATATATGGTCAAGGGGTAGGGATCTAAACGGTTTCTGTGATATACAGCTTTTTATGACGAGGAGGGGTGGGGCATGACCCGGGACATGACCCCGGGGGCCCAGTGTTGGGGTCACTGAATGAGTATCATCATAAGGAACATGAATATATATGTTTAAGGGGTGGAGTTCTGAACAGTCTCTCAGTGGAGGGGTGGGGCATGGCCCAAGCGCACCTGAGAGACCTATAGGTTGGTACCATTCAATGTGTCTTATCATAAGGAACAAGAATATATATCATTTAGGGGTTGGGATCTGAACGGTGTCTGAGATATTGGGCCATTTTTGAAATGGAGGGGGTGGGGCATGGCCCCAGCACACCCAAGGGATCCACAGGTTAGTGTCACTGAATGCGTCTTATCACAAGGAACAAGAATATGTATGGTTTTGGGGTGGGGATTTGAATGGTTAGCAAGATATATGGCCTTTTCTGAAATGAAGGGGGTGGGGCATGGCCCCGGCACAACCTGGGGGACCCACAGGTTTGTGTCACTGAATGCGTCTTATTAGAAGTAACAAGAATATATATGGTTTAAGGGTGGGGATCTGAATGGTTTACAAGATATATGGCCTTTTCTTAAATGAAGAGGATGGGGCATGGCCCCGGCACAACCTGGGGGACCCACAGGTTGGTGTCACTGAATGCGTCTTATCACAAGAAACAAGAATATATATGGTTTGGGGGTGGGAATCTGAATGGTTTGCAAGATATATGGCCTTTTCTGAAATGAAGAGGGTGGGGCATGGCCCCGGCACAACCTGGGGGACCCTCAGGTTGGCATAAAAGCATATGGCTGAAAGAAGTTTACGCAAGGAACATTTCTATAAAAAACTGTCTAAATATTTGCAAAGGCTTGGCAGTTAGTGCCATTTTTCAATTTTCCCCATTAAAAGTCAATGGAAACCCTAAGTTGCCATAGCAACCAAAATAAATATATATGGTTTAGCAGCGGGGATCTGTAAGGCCTCTTTAACAGTTGAGGGGTTGGGGCATGCCCTGTTGATCCCAGGAAAGCCCAAACTGTTGTCCCTAAATGTGTCTTATCATAAGGACCAAGTATATATATGGTTCAGTGCTGGGAATCTGACCGGTTTCAGAGATTTGAGGCCCTTTTATGAAATAGGAATGGCCCCTGCGGACCCCGCTACAGTAGGTGTGCTAATAATAAGGAACAAGAACATATATGATTATGGGGTGGGGATTTGAATGGTTTCTGAAATATAAAGCCTTTTATGAAATGGAAGGGCGGGGCACATTGCCTCAGCACAAAGAGACCTCCAGGTTGGTGTGATTGAACAAGTCTTATCATAAGGAACAAGTATATGGTTTAGGGGTGGGGATCTGAACTATTTCTGATATATATGGCTTTTAATGAAGTAAAGCGGTGTGGCATGGCCTGGGCGTGCCCCGGGGACTCCCAAGCTGGTGTCACTGAATGCGTCTTATCATAAGAAAGATGAATATATATGGTTTAGGGTGGGGCTAAGAACATTCTTTGAGATATAAGGCCTTATGTGAAGTGGAGGGGTGGGGCAAGGCCCAGGGAGACTCCCAGGTTGGTGTCAATGAATGTGTCTTATCATAAGGAACAAGACTATATATGGTTAAGGGGTGGCCATCTGTAGGGTTTCCGAGATATTGTGAAATGGAGGGGGTGGGGCATGGCCCCAGCATATCCCTGGGAACCCCCAGGTTGGTGTTACTGAATGCGTCTTATCATAATGAACAAGAATATATATGGTTTAGGGGTGGGGATCTGAACAGTTTCTGAAATATATGGCCTTTTTTGAAGTGGAGGGGTGGGGCAAGGCCCCAGCGCGTCTTTGAGGACCCCCAGGTTGGTGTCAATGAATGTGTCTTATCATAAGAAGCAAGCATATATATGGTTTATGGGCGGGGATCTGTAAGGTTTCCGAGATATTGGGCCTTTTATCAAATGGAGGGGGTGGGGCATGGCCCCGGTGCATCCAGGGGACTCCCAGGTTGATGTCACTGAATGGGTCTTATCAAAAGGAACAAGAATATATATGGTTTAGGGGTGGGAATCTGAATGGTTTCCAAGATATTGGGCCTTTTATAAAGTTGAGGGGGTGGGGCCTGGCCTGTGCGCATTCCTGACAACCCCCAGGTTGGTGTTACTGAATGCGTCTTATCAATAGGAACAAGAATATATATGGTTTAGGGGTGGGGATCTGAACAGTTTCTGAGATATATGGCCTTTTGTGAAGTAGAGGGGTGGGGCAAGGCCCCAGCCCATCTCTGAGGACCCCCAGGTTGGTGTCAATGAATGTGTCTTATCATAAGAAGCACGCATATATATGGTTTAGGGGCGGGGATCTGTAAGGTTTCCGAGATATTGGGCCTTTTATGAAATGGAGGGGGTGGGGCATGGCCCCGGCGCATCCAGGGGACTCCCAGGTTGATGTCACCGAATGGGTCTTATCATAAGGAACAAGAATATATATGGTTTAGGGGTGGGGATCTGAATGGTTTCCGAGATATTGGGCCTTTTATTAAGTGGAGGGGGTGGGGCATGACCTCGGCGCATCCCTGAGGACCCCAAGGTTGGTGTTACTAAATGCGTCTTATCAATAGGAACAAGAATATATATGGTTTAGGGGTCGGGATCTGAATGGTTTCTGAGATATATGGCCTTTTATGAAGTGGAGGGGGTGGGGCATGGCCCCGGCACAACCTGGGGGACCCTCAGGTTGGCATAAAAGCATATGGCTGAAAGAATTTTACTCAAGAAACATTTCTATAAAAGTTTTGTCCAAATATCTGCAATGACTAGCCAGTAAATGCCATTTTTCAATTTTCCCCATTATAAGTCTATGGAAACTCTAAGTTGCCATAGCAACCAAACTAATGGGCCGATTTTCATAAAAAACACAAACTTTCAATCCCCCTGCCCAAGGATGCTACAGATAAAATTTGGGCTGAATCGGTCTAGTGGCTTCAGAGAAGAAGATGTTTGAAAGTGTTGACGTCAGACGACGACGACGACAACGACAACGACGACAACGACGACGACGACGACGACGACGCCGGACAACTGCCTATCCTATAAGCTCCCCCGGAGCCTTCGGCTCTGGTGAGCTAAAAAGGGTAACACTGTCACACAAATAATAATGAAAGTGGAAGCTACGCTCCAAAGAGTCTGAGAGCAAAGCGAAAACACATATGCATGGTGATCCAAGCCTTTGTAGGCCACAATGCTACATCAACGACTAGGATCAGCCTGCACATTGATGCAATGTGATCAGTCTTTACTGAACCCTTAAATCTTACGAAGTCACAAGGCTAAGTGAAACCCTTTGCCTTACATACCGGTAGTGGGTGCGCATGTTCAGTGTTTGCAGGTCGTTGAGAAACCAGCGAAGACACATCTTAGCGTACTCATGCAAACCGATTAGAGTCTTCGCTGATCGCATGCGCCTGATGCAGACGATGGAATTTCACAACATAAATAAGCGAAACTCCTGTGGCTCATCAAGGTTGATCTAAGCACTTGCTGCCTGCGTTTCTCACAGTCTGATCAGTATTCGGTGATGGTATGAACCTTCCATTACCACAGGGCTATCCAAGTGAGAGAAGCGAAAACCATTTGCCTCACAGAGTGCATGTTAATCCGAGTCTTTGGAAGTCGCACATATTTCACGCTAAGTTTTCTTTTTTTTCGTGCGCTAGCTCATATACGACCAGTACGATGTTGTAATGATAAACCCGGGAACGGTCCGAAATGCTTGTTCTGGATGCATTTTTCGGCATTTTTTTGTGTGTTCAAAGTATTAAAAAATTTTGATTTCTGAAAAATTTGGGAGTTCGAATTAAATGAGAAAGTTTTCAGCCACAGATTCGAAATAAGTTTGGGTGTTCGAACTGCTAGGGTGTTCGAACTAATTGGTCATCTACCGTAGTCTACCATTTTTACGTATTTCGAAACACACCTATTCAAATACATTGCCATTTTTTGGCAAAAAAAAAAAAAAAAAAAAAAAAAGAAAAAGAAAAATTGGAATATTCAAGTTGCCTCGACGAGGCGATTCTATCGAGTACCCACAATCTACTGTCTCAGAGCATGGATACGAAAATTAATGTATACCCCTGCATACCCGAGCTTTACTATATAAAATTGTAGATTATATTTTCTTGTCCCTTGGGATCATTGATTCCATTGTGGAATTTTGAAAATATCTGAGGGTCACTGATGAGGCCTAATTGGCCGGAAATAGCTAGTCTGGCCCAGAAAACATGTACACTCCA
This sequence comes from Lucinisca nassula, assembly GCA_963580285.1. NCBI lineage: Eukaryota > Metazoa > Mollusca > Bivalvia > Lucinida > Lucinidae > Lucinisca > Lucinisca nassula. The sequence goes on from OY757010.1 coordinate 184,822,125, forward strand.
TATTTTTCAGTTCTTTGGTGTATTCCTTGCTTCCAAAGGATAGCCCTTTTATAGAACATATTTAACTTCACTACAACTGGTGTGTGGGAATGTGTGGCGGCTGTAAAACGTCTCCCTGCCCTACATCATAGTGTAGATTATATTTTCTTGTCCTTTGGGATCATTGATTCCATTGTGGAATTTTGAAAATATCTTAGGGTCACTGATGAGGCCTAATTGGCCGAAACTAGCTTGTCTGGCCCGGAAAACATGTGCACACCATATTTTTCAGTTCTGTGGTGTATTCCTTGCTTCCAAAGAGTAGCCCTTTTACAGAACATATTAAAGGGGATCACAATTCTATAGGCATGATTTCGTGATGGAAATACAAGTTTAAGGACCTTATGGCTGCTACTCTGTTGACTCTGTCCAACTGAAAAAAGGGTCTACTCTAAAAGGGGGAGGATTTGCTCCTCAAGGGGTCTACTCTAAAAGGGAAGAATTTACTCCCCAGGAGCAAATTCTTTCCTTTAAGAGTATACCCCTTAGACATATCAAAAGAGAAATTACTTTTGCAGGAGTAGCGGTCATTTTCGCAAATTTCACGTTTTGCAATGCCATTATGGAGTAAGTCCATGGGGCCATGGAAACGAAAAACAACAGAACATAACTACTACTACTCACAAAGTGTGGCTGGCTGCGGTAGCTCAGTCGGATGCAGTCTGACTGGCGATAAGGAAGGCTCGGTTTCGATACCTACGGGGGTCGGCAACATTCTTTCGTGGGGATTGATTATGATATCTTTTCTATATGGTCATTCTCTCCCTTCCACTGATTCAGGAAGGGCAGGGGTCAGTTTTTGGCGACAGAATGCGCACTGAACTGGTAAACCGCTTACGGATAAGCCAGCTCAGGAAAAGCGTGGATAGGTACACTGACAGGCCCAAACATGACCCAAATCAGTGTTGACTTGGCCGTTAAATACCAATAATCAAAACTTGCAAAGTTTACTTCACACAGATAGGAACAGATTTATATATTCTGGACATCTTTCGGTACGGTGGTAGCTCTAATAATACGTAAATGTTGGAAAGACAGAGAACATTATTTTTTCCTTATTTATAAAGATCGCTGGGTGTAACGGGCCTCCGTGTGGCCCAGTGGATAAGAGTGCTGACTCTTAATCATTAGGTCTCTCAACGGTGTAGGTTTGAGCATGGCTCAGGTCACATAATGAGAAGTTCTGCAATGGAAGGTCAGGAGGTTTTTCATCGGGCACTCTAGTTTTCGCTCACCTCCGATTAACGATCGGCTTGATGTGAGTGAAATAATCTTGAAAGGATCGTAAAACCAAACATAAAAAGATCGCTGGGTGTGTAAAAACATTTACATGTCTTTGCTACTAGAATAAACGGCAGTGCCAAGGTCGAAGGTCCTAACTCTTCCAAATATAAAATATTTAGGGAGCGAAACAAAGTCATAACGTTGATGGGTCGTTGTTTATTGTTCTTGAGCCCAGCACAGATAGCAATAGTTTCTGTTCAAAAACTTCATGACTACTAAGTGACCTACCACCAGTTACAGACTTAGTTGTTAAAAGACTTTTTGGTGCATTCGATGGGGGCTATTGTATCTGATAAGCCGAGAATGGTGTTCTCTATTTCTACTCAATACTTGACGTTTTACTAATCAGTTTCTTTTACAATTAAATTGTGATCCAGAAAGATATACAGAAGGATTGCAAATTTCAGGTTTTTGCGGAGGTACCGCTCAAAGAAACGGCCGAGGTTTGAGATACAGTCTGATTCGCAGCACTTTGTCTGGGCAGGCTTAGATCTTCCTAGGCGGTTCAGCAATACAGCAGTCCAATATATTGCCCCAAGGTCTGATCGGCCCCTGTCCATCGGGGATTGAAGAAATAGATTGGGCTGCATGATGCTTCCACACAGAGCTGATACCGGCCGCACATGAGTAGTGTTAAATCGCCTAGAAAGTCTAAGCCTGCTCAGGAAAAGTGGCTCGAGTCGGACTGTTCATGCATTTCAACCATTTAGTTTCATTGGGCGGCAGGGCTTGAGAAGAAGGAGTTTTATCTTTCCGTTTAAAGTCCCACAAAATTGGGTGCAATGTCTCAAAAAAGACTCATACAGTGATAACAGGGACGATAACAACAAATGAAATAGATAACCAAGGCCCTATGGAAGGTCTGATGACTTAGGAAAAATCTTTTTATATGCCCGTTTGAAAAACAACAACAACAACAACAACAACAACAACAAATACAAAACCAAAAAAAAAAAAAAAAAAAAAAAAAAAAAAAAAAAGGGTGGTATTAAGTTATGGGGTTGGTTTCCGTCCGTTCGTAAACTTTTTTTTTCGTTTCCGTATAACTCCTACTATACAGTTTTCATACGATCAAGCCTAAAATGTGTATGTAGTAAGGCTAAGATGTGAAGATATATGCCACCAAATACTAACAGAGTTATGACTTTTTGAAAAATTCGGTTTACATTTTCGTTTGGTTAAGTTTTGTGCTATACATGTGTAAACCATATGTAAGTTACATTTAGTTTATACTTGCCTTGGCGTTAAACAATTTACCACATAATACTCATCACTACCTACCCCTCCTGATACCAAGGTCACAGACTTCGAAATTTTATGTCCACGTGTTGTATTAAAGTTTATTATTTTTATTAAAAAAATGCATTAAGCGGGATAATAATATCAACTGGCTCAAATCAGAATGTAGACTGACAAGACCAAACCTATTGGATGCTTTTTGAAAGCAGCCAACTTGTTTATAAATCAAACGATTCTGCACTGCATAAGTGATATTTATAACTTCTAATCACTTGCGGATTGACCGGGCCGCGGGGAAAAACGTAGTTGTTTAAAATATTGAACCCAGCCTGGTCCAATGCATGGAATTCTTTCAGATCAAACAGTTCGAACACTGATAAATTTCCAATCTGATATTTTCTAAGGGATCAGTATTTATTTTTTTACTGTTCGAATTAATTGGTCATTTACCGTGACTGCCACACCTGCCAGGTGTTTCCATTTCCCTTAAGATATTTATTGTTGGAGTTGAAACGCTTGCTTTTCGGTCTGTTTCGCTATTCAGACAGGCTGTTTCCTGTAATTTCAGTATAGTATTGCATCATCGTTAAAGCTGATTGGTTGATCGCGTCACGTGCCCCTCCATGGAACAGTAACAATCTGGTCATTATACCCGGTTTGCCCGCCTCATGGCGACCAAACCAATAACGGACGTGTGCAAATTCAAAGACGGTAAAGTCAACTTCAGAAACTCAGGCGCGAAAGGGTTACCCATAAGATGCCAGTCACAATTGTCGTCTGCTTTGTCGCCTGCTGGTTACTTTAAAAGTCATTGCTGCAAACAGTGTGGACCCAGATAAGTCTGCTCCTCTAGGAGCAGTCTTATCTGGGTTCACACTGTTTGCCTGTACGCACAGACGACATTTTCAGATGCGGCTTTTCTCGGTATATATGTTTAAGGGTTAAATATATTTTAAATGAACAGTGTTACAAAACATACAGTAGCATGACCTAGCTGTCCGCTTGTGTCTCCACGTGGCTGCAAGCCAATAGCCAAGGCTTCGATCAGACTGCGTGGTTCATATGTTGCCTCGTTGCATCTCAATCACCGTGAGCAAAATGAAAGCTGTTGAAATGCTTCCGCAAGTCAAATGACAAACATGAAGCTATGCCGGTGCGGTTTTCAACGGTAACGCATTGAATCGCCTCGTCGAAGCTATTCCGGTGACTACCAACAGCAGATGTTGAGATGTTTTGTTCTTTTTTTTTTTTTTTTTTTTTGTCATAAAAACATTCTTAAGGTCAAAATACGTAGCAGTATTGACTGACACCCAGCTGTTACAGAAGTGGACGTAAGAGATGATGAAAAAGCCATTTTTTCTGTTGTTTAACAGCGAAGATCTTATCAGCCATTCGCACCGGATCACAGTCTTATGAAATGTCATGGTATAAAGTACAATCGGGAAAAGCTCTTCAGCTGAAAACAAAAATGCACAAAATTGACTAATGGACCAAAGCGCCTCGCCGAAGCGATTCTGGTGACTACCAACAGCATGTGTTTATTTATTTATTTATTTATTTATTTCGAAAACGAACTAATTCTTGAAGCGAACCGTCGCGGTCAAAATACGTAGCAGTATTGACTGACACCCAGCTGTTACAGAGGTGGACGTAAAAGATGATGAAAAAGACAATTTCTTGTGTTAAACAGCTAAGATCTTATCAGCCATTCGCACCAGATCACACAGTCTTATGAAATGTCACGGTGTAGAATATTTGTAGGCGTAAAAATCGGGGAAAAGCCCGTCAGCTGGCAAATATACTCAGTCAGGCAGGACTTTGCGACTTATCATTTTGATAAGATCAGCCAGCACATGGCGAAATGGTACTTATCACAAAGGCGTCCAACAAATGCTCAGGCGAGCCTGCGCATTAGCGCAGTCTCGCCAGAGCATTTTGTTGAGCGCAGACATGCCGAAGTGAAATTGAGGTAGACTCATGCATGAAGTCATGCGTCAAGCCTATCAACTGGCTGCACCGGAGCATTTGAAGAAAATAAATGAAGAATGCACACATGTTAGCTCATATATATTCAAATAAACAGAATTACATTATTTACCCAAAAACATTACGAAAACACGCCTATACAAATACATTGTAATTTTTTCCACCAAAAAAAAAAAAAAAAAAACGAAAATTTAAATATGAAAAATTGTGCTTTTTTTTTATTATGAGGTTTTTATTTCTGCTGAAAATATAGACTGCTGGTACTCGTTAGAACCGCCTCGATGAGGCGGTTCTAACGAGTACCAACAATCTTTATTTTAGAGCAGAAATAAGAAAAGTAAGGTTTACCCCCTTAAAACCCCATTTTTACTATATAAAAGTGGGGTTCAAGGGGATCAAAATTATATAGGATTGTTTTTGTGATGAAATTCGGACACCTCTAACCCATACCAACAAGTATAATCTGCTACCCGAAACTATGTCTAAAATAACTGGATGAGTGCCAAAGTGTAGACCCTGATGCGGCGTCTCATCTGGGTTTACACTATTTGCTCATGCCAGTTTGACCGCATACATACGGTAAATGCGGTGTGCAGCATGTGCTAATCTAACCCGAGAATCTCATTGGGACTCATTTCGTTGTCGACGGGATCGGAGATGCTGTGCAGGATAAGGTTGCTTGGGGAAATTTGTAGACTGATCATATAATAATAATATATTAGAAAAAATAAAAGAAAATACAAGCATTCTGAAGAAACAGGAGTTTCCCTCTCGAGTAAACATAAAATTACATCAACCAATGATACATAGCCCGTAAGGTTTGTCAAATATGAACAATACTGCACATCCCAGAAATTTCACTTCAAACATATTTGGGAGTTCTAAGTGAAATCCCTATTTATTTGTTGATAATATGGGCAATTGTTTGTTTGCTTGATTTGAGGTTTAACGTCCCCGTCAACACTGTATAGGTCATTTTGGAGACTTTGCTTCCAATTTTGTGAGACTTTTACCCGGAATTGAGATGAAATGACATTTCAAGCCCTGTGGCCCAATGCTTCATAAGCATGGACGGTCCGTGTGTGTGTGTGTGTGTGTGTGTGTGTGTGTGTGTGTGTGTGTGTGTGTGTGTGTGTGTGTGTGAATTCGGGTTTAACGTCGCTTACAATAGTTTTTCAGTCATATCACGACGTTGTCTGGTTGTGACAGGGAGCTCAATGCTCACTTTAACAGTGCTGCCTCACTGAAGTATCATGTCCGCGACACATTACATGATACCACACCCAGTCACATTATCCTGACACTGGGTCGACCAGTCCTAGCTCTACCCCGTAAATCTGAATGCCAAGCGAGGAGCAGCTAGTACCATTCTTAACGACTTTGGTATGTCGCGGCCCGGGATCTAACCCGTGACCTCCCGTTCCCCGGAGCGGACACTCTACCAACTGAGCTATCGGGCCGGTAATGCATGGACAGTCAGACTCGCACCGCATTGCCTGCGCAGGCTTAGATCCTCTAAACGGTTTACCAGTACAGGTGTGCGGTCGGTTTCAGCTCTGCGTGGAAGCATCATGCAGCCCATCTATATTTTCAAGCCCCGGTGGGCGGAGGCATTATATGAGCATTATTATATTCCAAAGACCAAATATTTGCAAAAGGAATCTTTTTCTTTTTGCCCGGTTATGCTGGTCCAGGTATTGTTCCTCAATCATTACGGTGCATTTTTTCACATTCCTAACTGGCTACTTTTCTGATGAAAAGCCGCATTTGTTTTTTTTTTTATATTGCAAAAAAGGTTGAGGGTGCTCGTTAGAACCGCCTCTATGAGACGGTTCCAACGAGTACCCACAACTTATGTCTTGGAGCAGAAATAAGAACAAAAGCTGTCACTGTAGGTGACCGATGCCACCCATGGGAGCCAATTTCTGAGTTTTTGCAAAATTTCAAGGCGAGATAATTCAGCCAAAATGACAACAGAGTTATGGCCCTTGGTCAGAATGTAGCCCTTGTGATGGTGAATAAGTGTGTGAAGTTTCATGGGGTTAGGTCAAATACTTTTGAATTTATGATCAAGGTTAAAGTTTTGTGACGGACAGACATACAAACAAACAAACAAACAGACAGACAGACAGACAGGGCAAATATTAGATCTCGTGGGGGGATTGAAAATAATGCATACCCCCGTAAACCCGAGTTTTCTCTTTATAACGTGGGGTTTAGGGGGTGTCCATTTCATGGACTTGTTAAAGTGATATTGACATTAAATTGCTGTTCGCTAGAGATTTCAAAATCCTCGGTAGTTCCACTGACATCAGATAGCCATTCTTGCACTGCTGAAAGGATGCTTGTTGTCAGATAAAGATGTGATAATTTCAGTTTTTGTTCTCCAAACACAGAGACTGTGAGTGCTCGTTAGAACTGCCTCATAGAGGAGGTTCTAACGCGTATCTACATTCTATGTTTTAGTAGAAATAGACAAAAATCAAATAGTCGTCTGCTCAAGGAATTTACTAGGGTAGTGCCTAACCCAGTTACTGACCCGTGGCAACTGCACGCTATCACATATTATACATCAATACCATATACTTTATACAGACTTTCGGATGAGTCTTTAAACCGAGGTCCCGTCTCCGTATGACCTTAGCTGTTGGTGGGACGTAAAACTAAAACTCACTCACTCACTCATATACTTTATAGCACAAGCTACACTGATCAGCAGAATGAGTCACCACAGGTAGCTCTCTAACATTGAAAATGCCATTGAGCTATTTTTAGTAACCTTGACTCAAGGAGGTTTGCTGAGCCTGTGCTATAAAGTTCATATACATGGCTACCCAAGATTTTATCCGTCAGTCTGGAATTTGAGTGTTGCCGAATTTTCTTCACAAATTGAGTACAGAGCAGTGGTTAGATCCCTGTTTTAAAAAAAGAAGACGTACCAGAATTATGAGGAATTAATTGTGTGACGTTTACGGAAAGACTGCTCCTTCATATTCAACTGTTAAAAATTGGCCGGTTTTTTCCTAAACGTGGCCGGGTTACGTTGAAGTCGAGCACCGTAACGTAAGACGTTGGAACGCTACTGATGACGTCACTCGTGAAGGCGAATGAAGGTTTCAGAAATGGCTAGAAGACTGGTAGCGTTTTCACCATTTTACATGAACCGGGCCCCGCCTACCGGGGCTTGAAGAAATAGACGGGCTGCATGATGCTTCCACACAGAGCTGAAACCGACCGCACACGAGTACTGGTAAACCGCTTAGAGAAACAAAGCCTGCTCAGTCAAAGTGGTGCGAGTTTGACCGTCGATGCGTATAAACCCTATTGGTTTCATTGGGCGAAAGGGCTTGAGATGCCATTTCATCTCAATATCGGGTAAATGTCCCACAAAATTGGAAGCAACGTCTCCAAAATGACCTATACAGTGTTGACGGGGACGTTAAACCTCAAATCAAACAAACAAAACAAACCATTTTACATGCATGGTTGGGCATGAGGTATACTTCAGCGCGTTGGGTGCCAAAATGCTAGTAAAGAACAATGAGCTGTCCGAGTTTCCATGTCTGAGTCACTTTTGGAAAGATATTATTCTGATCCATAAGACTTTCTTGAAAGAATTGTTACCGGGAACGAAACTTGGATCCATAACTACGATCCTGAGACTAAACAGCAGGGTAAACAATGGACTGGTCACGGTTCACCGGGTCCAAAGAAATCATAGACTCAGCCTTCAGTTGGCAAGGTCATGGCAACTGTGTTTTGGGATCTCAAGGGGGTTCTGTTGGTGGCCTATTTACCTAATGGCCAGACTATTAATGGGGAATTATGCTAATATTTTGAACCAATTTCGTGCAGCTGTAGTACAGAAAATGCTTAAAAAATACAAAATGTGTGCTGTTGCAAAGTGCACATTTGCAAAGTTTCTGTGGACGCAATGAAGTGGAACGATTTCAAACCCTTACCCCATCCATCCTATTCTCCTTATCTGGCACCCAGTGATTACTTTTGTTTCCGAAATTGAAAAAAAAAAAAAGAATTGCGTGGACGCTACTTCCGGTCAGACGAAGAGCTTAAGGAAGCGGTTGGAGGGTGGACTGACTCTAAAGACCCTGAATTCTAAACAAGAGGCCCATGGGCCACAATGCTCACTAGAGCTCGTGGGGGGGAGGGGGGGGGGCGCACTGCCCACTGGCAGCAATGTATTTTAATTGACCATGGAAGCACTGTGCCCAAGGATGCTACTGATAAAATTTGGACCCAATCAGCCTAGTGGCTTCAGATTCTGATTTCGCTTGAATGTGTTGTTGCAGTACAACAGATGACAATTGACAATTTACCATCTGTGGCAACCAATAGACCAAATAATAATTATAATAATTATAATAATAATAATAATAACAATAATAATAATAATAATAATTATAATAATAATCGACCTTATTTATAGAGGGTAACACATTTAGTAGTAGTACTAATCTTCCATGTGGCCCTCTTTTCCTGGGTAAGGGGTGGGGATCTGAACGGTTTTTGAGATATATGGGTTTTAATGAAGTAAAGGGTTGGGGCATGGCCCGTGCCCCCCCCCCCCCCCGGGGGGACGCATGCTGGTGTCAATGATCATAAGCAACAAGAATATATATGGTTTAGGGGTGGGGCTCTGAACAGTTTCTCAGATATAAGGTCTTTGGTGAAGTCGAGGGTGGAGCATGGCCCGGGCACGCCCTGGGTGACCCCTAGGTTGGTGTCACTGAATATGTCATCTCATAAGGAACATGAGTATATATGGTTTAGGGGTGGGGATATGTAAGGTTTCTGGAATATTTGGCCTTTTATGAAGTGGATGGGGTTGGGCATGGCCCCGGCACATCCCGGGGGACCCCCAAGTTGGTGTCTGTTTGTTTGTTTGTTTTGAGGCTTAACGTCCCCGCCAACACTATTTAGGTCATTTTGGAGGCGTGGCTTCCAATTTTGTGTGACCTTTACCCGACATTGAGATGAAATGACATCTCAATCCCTGCCGCCCAATGAAACCAACAGGGTTTATAAGCATGGACGGGCCGACTCGCAGCAGTTTTCCTGGGCAGGCTTAGACCTTCTAAGCTGATTACCAGTACTAATGTGCGGTAGGTATCAGCTCTGCGTGGAAGCATCGTGCAGTCCAATCTTTTTCTCCAAGCCCCGATGGGCGGGGGCGGTCACAAGTTGGTGTCACTGAGTGCAACTTATCATAAGGAAGTCTGAGAAAAATGGCATTTTATGAAGTGGAGGGGGTGGGGCATGTCCCCGGCACATCCCGGGGGACTCACAGGTTGGTGTCACTTATATGGTTTAGGGGTGGGGATCTCAATGGTTTCAGAGATAAAAGGCCTTTTATGAAGTGGAGGGGTCGGGGCATATCCCCGGCACATCCCAGGGGAACCCAGGTTGGTGTAACTTAATGCATCTTATCATAAGGAACAAGAATATATATGGTTTATGGTAGGGATCTGTAAGGTAGGTTTCTGAGATATAAGGCATTTTATGAAGTGGAGGGGGCTGGGCATGCATAACCTAGGGGACCCCCAGGTTGACATAAAAGCATATGGCTAAGAGAAGTTTACTCAAGGAACATTTTCTATATAAGTTTTGTCAAAATATCTGCAATAACGTTGCAGAAAAATGCCATTTTTTCAGTTTTCAACATTATAAGTCAATGGAAACTCTAAGTTGCCATAGCAACAAAACTGAAAGACCAAATTACATAAAAAAACAACAACACAAAACTAGAGCTCCCTATAGCATATGGTTTCTGAGGAGATGATTTTTTAAATATTTTTTTTTTTATTTTATGCATTTTGGTTTCCATGGTAACAAATAAAAATGAGCAGTAGGCCTAAAATCATATGGCAGATAGTAGATTGAATATGGAACATTTCTATGGAAGTTTTGTCAAAATATCTGCAAATGACTTGTGTAACGTAGTTACATAGGCGTGTGAGCTTAATAACCCAAATAGTGTTGACGTATTGTAAACGATGCACTTTTGTTACACAGACATGTTACATGAATGGTTGAAACAACATTGATGAGTAGTGAGAACTTTATATGATCAATATGCTGTTGATTGGTTAATAAATGTGAAGAAGCCTCCGTGGTGTAGTGGTTACGCTACTCGCCTTGTAAACCAGGGATCGCAGGATCGATCCCGGGCTTCTCCAGACATTCGGATGAGTCTTTAAACCGAGGTCCCGTCTCCGCATGACCTTAGCTGTTGGTGGGACGTAAAACTAAAACTCACTCACTCACTGGTTAATAAATGTATTTGGGATTATGTTGATGGGGCTATGAAACAGTTTAAGCTTTTACAGAAAAAACATAAGTTTTTCAAAGGGCCATAACTCTGCGAGTAGTGTAGTTAAGGTTAACGTGTAACTATACCAAATCTAGTGACACAGAGGCCTTTCTGATGTTTAATCTTCATCAGTGTGTCTAAACCCCAAAGTTTTGAAACCGAAACGGATGATGGACAAGACCCGGCAAACACAGCACATCCCCCTCCGAGCACACACATGACGGTTTGTTAGTTAAGAAAAAACATAAAAAAAATGTGGACGGACAGACGGATGGAGAAACGGACAGACAGGGTGATTACTATACGGCATCCGCAAATAAATGCGGGGCCCTAATGATTATTTTTTTTTAGAAATTACACATACTAATATATGACATTTATCCATGATTTAACAATAACTGCAAAGCATAAAATAAATGCTAACAACTGAGTATTTTGATTATTTAATAAAATGTTTTAAAAGAGAAACCATTGGATAGATGCTCATATAATTATTGTCGCGATGGTGTTTATGATAATAGTATTGTTTGTTCATTTACAAGTAAAAGTACATGTAACTTCAGTTAAATAAATGGTAAATGGCAGGCTAATATGTGTGACCTTGAGAATGTAGATGAAGAATGACCTACTATTGTGTTTGTGATGGTGAAGAGCAACGCATATGATTGTGAGGTAGGGTGAAACAATCACCTGTGCAAGGTACTGATGCTGATATTGAGATGTCTGTCGTAATGGAGAATAGGGACGTCCATAACGAGCCCAAGGGACAAACACAACCCCTTAGACAGACGGACGCAATGTTGGCAAGAAGAAAATAACTATATAGAAGAAAATTAATTTGATCTTGGTTAAATTTCATTGTAAATAACAAAATTAATTAGAAGTCCTATGTATGACCCTAAATGTCATGCTGATGGTGAAGAACAGTAACATGACATTTTAGTATATTAACTTTATTAGATTATACATAAGTCCTAGGTTTAACCCTTAAGGTTAAGCTGATGGTGAAGATTGATCTTAAACGACAAGTAGAGTTATTGAACACACGCATTGTATCTTCATTCCAGTCATCAACAACACATACAGATGACATGTCAGTAATGAGGGAGTCCTATGAACAAACGAGAAGATCTCCTGTTCCAGTATACCTGATAGTAAACCAGTATACCCAACGTTCGTCGCATGATGACAGCTTATTGATACCCAAGAACAGAATTCCCATGATTCCCATACCACAGAAACCAACGAACAACGAGGAAAGTGCTAAACAGTGAACTGAACAATAAACTCTATACATGTGGTATAATCGTTTTCTTAAGTTGTGAAAATATCTTAAATATTAACTGTTGTAAAATGGACTGAAGGCTTAAAGCTTCAGAAAATATTCACCTCATGGAAGTGAATAAACTTTTAAACTATGGGATTAAATGACATTAGATATACTTTTTAAATAATTTTAACATGTTGATTTCAGGATAACTTAACCTGTTTGCTAATTGTCAATACTACCATTGAAAGTTTTTTAATATTCTTTACTTACTTCATATAGGGTTGTTGCATTTTACGCATGTCTCGCCTATATGGCCATATAAGATTAATCTAGCTTATGCAGAATTGTCTTGTATGATAAACTAACTTCTTAAAAATTGTTAAGGAGAGTAGAAGTAAAACAAAGATCAGGAATTGATACAATTAACTTACTCCATCCATAAAAGACACCAAAGGGAAAGAAATACAAACATTAAGCGACCAGACCATAATGGAAACATAAACAAAGGAAGGCCATATGGACAGTTACTTTCCCACAAAATGGCCATATGGCCATCCAAAATTAAAAGACACAAGTGATACACACAGTAAGTAACAAACAACAACATAAATAAATCGCCACAGAAGAGCCGCCTTGGAACGGTCAGTGGAAGATTTCCACTGGGGGGCTTAAATCGATTTTACGTGGCCACAATCCTCGCCCGTACTTCCTTCGCGATTTAGACAAATAATTTGTTCAGTCCGCATGAAGGCCTCCTAACTCATCAGTGCAACATCTCCGTGAACACAAAAATCAAAGAACCACAGAGGTGAGACAACGGTGAGGACTCGACAGCAAGAAACCACTGAAATGCTGGAGCAAAAGAAAACCAACAGTTAGACTCCGATGAGCCCGACCAGAGACAGAGCATCAGGCACCAACCGACATTATCTCTCTAATTTTCAATAAGCCTTTACGTTGGAGCCGTCATAGAATCTGAGGCCTGACCCACCGGCGTGCAATTAAAGAGGGAAGCAAAGTTGCCAACCGTGATTGAAGACTGAACATTTTGAAGATGATAATTTCTGAAGATGCACGATTTTACATACATTTAACGTTATATTGTCCTTTTGTATTTTACTTGAAATATAGTTTCGCAGTTACAATTGCTAGGCCTGTGTACAATTGTGGTTGCTGGCTACTTAGGGCTCATGGGGCAATTCTACGTTTGAAAAATGTCAATTATACGGATATTGCAGAAAGCAATATATTGCACGGATATGTTGTCATAATGAACAGCCATCTCATGATAGAAATGTGTATTCTTTATTCTTCCAGGTGCAAAACAGTGAAAGTAATAATTAATTGCTTTTCTTATCAGGAAACGCAACTTTTTAGAAATTCTGCATCAAACACAGAGCCTAAAAGAGCCAAGTGCTTAATTTGATCGATGCACCGAGATACAACATGATTTACTATTCACTTTCAACTGCTTACGATCAAATGTTAGCTGTGAATACCCTCTAGATTGCGAATTTACAACAGAGCAGGAAAATAAAACCAAAGCATCGTTGATCTTTAAATAAACGCCGAGGGAAAACGAATAAACTGTAGAATTCATCATAAATCGTATGTGAGGTCTTCTCCGGTACGAGCTGTTCACTGCCACCGGACTGAGATGTACCTTGCTTCGCCGAGGCACTGCTCCACAGGAAGCACTCAAAATTATATAAAAAAAAAAAACGAATAACAATCTTGAAAGCTTTTACGATGTTTTTGTTTTGCTAGCATGAAACCAAAGTCATTCCTCACGCAAACCAGAACATATCCCTACAGAAAAAAAACTGCTATCAAACCACGTGAGAATCCAGAGAGAAGAACCCAAAGGAATCCCCTAGAGAGGCCGTGGGTGCATCTTAAATACTTAGACTCTCTCCCAAATGATGTAATATCCGCTCAACGGGGTAAGTCACAACTACTAAAACTAAATGTCATGATACCCAAATATGGTAAAATAGAAGTGAAGGCAGTGATCAGGAATCGATACAATCAATCCACAGCTCCCATCAGAGACACCAAAGGAAAGAAATACAAACCTGAAATAGCCAGACCCTATTCGAAACATCAGTAGCGGTAAGCCAAAATGACAGATACACACCCACAAAATGGCCAATTGGCTATCAAAAAACAAAAACAAATATAAGCAATACAAACATTCAAGACAAACCATAACAAAAATAAACCGCGAGAGAAGAAACGCCTTGGAATGGTCAGTGAAACGAATTCCACTTGGGGGCTTGAATCGATTTTACGCGGCCGCCATCCTCGCCCATACTTCCATCGAGATTTAGACAAATATTTTGTTCAATCCGCATGAAGGCCTCATAACTCATCAGTTCATAATCTCCTAGAACACAAAATAAATAAAAACACACAGAGAAAAATGGCGAGGACTCGACAGCAAGAGACCACTGAAATGCTAAAACAAATGAACACCAACAATTAAATTCCGATGGGCCCGACCTGAGACAGAGCATCTGACACGAACCACCATTTCGTAAAATTAAATTCTCTCTAATTCTCAGTAATATAGAAGTAAAACAAAGATCAGGAATTGATACAATTAACTTACTCCACCCATAAAAGACACCAAAGGGAAAGAAATACAAACATTAAGCGACCAGACCATAATGGAAACCTAAACAAAGGAAGGCCATCAGGACAGTTACTTTCCCACAAAATGGCCATATGGCCATCCAAAATTAAAAGACACAAGTGATACACACAGTAAGTAACAAACAACAACATACATAAATCGCCATAGAAGAGCCGCCTTGGAACGGACAGTGGAAGACTTCCACTGGGGGACTTAAATCGATTTTACGTGGCCACAATCCTCGCCCTTACTTCCGTCGCGATTTAGACAAATAATTTGTTCAGTCCGCATGAAGGCCTCCTAACTCATCAGTGCAACATCTCCGTGAACACAGAAATCAAAGAACCACAGAGGTGAGACAACGGTGAGGACTCGACAGCAAGAAACCACTGAAATGCTGGAGCAAAAGAAAACCGACAGTTAGACTCCGATGAGCCCGACCAGAGACAGAGCATCAGGCACCAACCGACATTATCTCTTTAATTTTCAATAAGCCTTTACGTTGGAGCCGTCATAGAATCTGAGGCCTGACCCACCGGCGTGCAATTAAAGAGGGAAGCAAAGTTGCCAACCGTGATTGGGTTAACTACCATGCATGCAGTCTGTCGTATAATATCCATGTTGTACCCAATCTTTTTATATCGAAGAATGATTTTACGAAATTGGGTGCTGAAGTCATTGCGGTTATATATTTTTCTGAATTTATATACTAAGTCACCATAAAATTCGGGTTCCGATAGACCTTGTTGCAGAAGAGATCTAAGTCCAATATTGAATTTTGAAATTAAATCAGAATGGCGTCTATAAAATTTTGAAAAGGCTTTGCATAGTTTATGGTACCGATAACCCTGATTAAGGAGTTTAGCCGTTAATAATTTATTACGAGTGTTGAAGTCAGTTACATGACTACACACTCTAGCAAATCGAATTAATTGCGAAATATAAACGCCATAGGATGGCGCACGAGGAACATCACCATCCAAAAAAGGAAAATTTACAATCTCAAAATCAAAGTCATCGCGTTTATCATAAATTTTGCACGAAACAAATCCATCTACAATAGATAGATGTAAATCCAAAAACGGGGCGTCGGTATCAGAAGAATTTGCTTTATTTAACTGAAGTTCTAGGGGGTAAATCTGACTGATCAAACCATCAAAATAGGTATTATCAATATTTAATAAATCATCTAAATATCTAGAAGTAGAGCTAAAAGCTTCAATAATTTCAGATTGGTTATCAATGGAAAGCGACAAAATGAAGTCTCTTTCATAACAATACAAGAACAGATCAGCCACAAGAGGTGCGCAATTAGTACCCATCGGAATACCCACAATTTGTCTAAATAACTTAGTACCGAATCTAATATAAATATTGTCAAGTAGAAAGGTGAGGGCATCACACACTTTCTGACATGACCAAAGTGTATAATTCTTATGCTCTTTAGAAGTGAAAAATGCATTTCTGACATTACATGCAAGATAGAGAGAATCTTCTCTGTGAAAAGCCCATTCAATTAAATCATTAAGCTTTTCTTTTATAAGATTATGAGGAAGTGTAGTGTAAAGAGTGGAAAAATCGTAGGTAGACAGACTAGAAGCACGAAACTGTCTAGATTTCAATTTATTTAAAACCTCATTCGAATTTTTTATAGACCAAAACAGATTTCTTCCTGATCTTTCAAAGACTTTATCACAATATTTAATTACATGCTTTTTAATAGCAGTAAGACAGGAAGTTAATAATTTAGAAAGTTCAGTGGTAGTGCAAGAACTAGAATTTGCAATAAACCGTGCTTTGTAAGGTTTTTTATGAAGTTTTGGTAACCAGTATAGCGTAGGAAGCTTGTCTTGGCCTTCGTGAACACACACAGCAAACTTGGTGGCTGAAAGACAAACATGTTTATCTACTATAGCTCTCTCTTCAGCCAAAGGCTGAAGTTCATAGGCCTTAGTACCACCAAGCTCCTGCTTAAGCGTGTTAACATAGTGGAGCCGTCACACAACGACGACGTTGTTAGCGGCCTTGTCTGCAGGGGCCAAAACAAACTTCTTATGAAATTCTTGAATACCTAGTTTAAGATGACGTAAAGACGTCTTGGGCTTAGGAGGTAATAAGTTAGTATTTTGAGAATAGAAAGAAATGCGTTTATTCAATAGTCTTAAAATGCTAAGTTTCCAGTCCTTTAGGGCTTTACACTCAACATACTCTCGCTTACACCATCGATTACCGAATTCATTCAAGGAAGCAGCGATTTCATCTCTACATTTACTGAAATCAATTTTAGAAGGAAACCGATATTTCGGTCCTTTAGAAATTATATTCCTTATCCTAGAATCAGGAATAATTTTCAAATTGCCAGTAATTACATGACCAGCAGCAGGATAGCAATACTTTGAGTTTTTACAATCACATAAATCAGGAGTATTAGTATCAATATCAAGATCTGAAACAAGTTTATTGAAATTAAAAATGATAGATCTAACAGGTTTGTTATATTTATAGCAAATTATAGGTGTTTCAGTATTTTGAAAATAAGCAGGAATGGAAGAAAGCACCGATCTCTCACGGAAGCTACTGGGCAAATCTATAAAATCCATACCCTTATTAATGAAGGATATTTTGAAGAAATGACGTTTATGATTAATTTCAGAATCAATGTAAGGACGGAGAGTATGCTGAGTATAGCCTCTAGTTAAGAGAGCCGCATCATATAACTGATGAGAACTATCGTAGAATTTATTCGCCTCGGTGTCCAGAAGACGTAAAACAGAAACGGGTAATGAACTTAAAAATGAAAGCATAGAGTGGCGTCCATGATTTAATAATATAATTGACAGTCACTTCAGCCTAGTATTGTTTCGTTTAAACGCACGTGATTTACGTTTAAAGTTACCGTTTTTCCTGGTGCCGTGAGATCTAGTTCTGCGTTTTCGACATTCCAGGAGTGAAGACATGATCAACTAGACACATGTATATAAATGTATGTTTAAATTAATTTTATTGAGAAAGTGCAGTTTATATAAAACCTGAAATGTATCAACAAAACGTCAATCACAGCGGTGCATGTTTCCGTTTACGCCAATCATGTCGGCAATGTATGAGTGCATAGTACCCGGCAGGTGAGTGCTCACGTGGTCAGCAGGTGTTGAGATACTTTTAACATTTTGGTTTATAATGGACGTTTGGTATAAGCAGAATCTATGTTAACGTGAGAACAAAAGCCTATGGAATGCTCTGAAACGTATAAAACATCCAGTTTGATCATGTCAAATCAGTCAGGTTTTCAGTTATGTAAGAGACGTCTTCAGTATATCGGGCTAGATCTAGTCCTGGACACTACCTGTCTCAGAAGCTTTTGATTTTCGATATGTTATAATATGTAACATTGAAATTTTAAAAGAGACCATTTTACTTGGTCAGAAAATAAAACAGAAAACCAGAAACTTTTTGACTTTAATTATTTGCGAAGTACTAACACTTTATTAATGTAAAACTATACCACGGTTAAACCCCGCTTTATGGCGTAGGTTACGTCATACTTGGCAGTAAATGCCATTTTTCAATTTTCCCCATTATAAGTCTATGGAAACTCTTAGTTGCCATGGCAACTAAAGAGCTGATTTTCATAAAATACACAAACTTTCAATCCCAACGCCCAAGGATGCTACCGATAAAATTTGGGCCCAATCGGACCAGTGGCTTCAGAGGAGAAGATGTTTAAAAGTGTTGACGCCAGACGACATACGACGACGACGACGGACAAGTGCCTATCCTATAAGCTCCCCCGGAGCCTTCGGCTCTGGTGAGCTAAAAAAAGGACTTTCATTTAATGGGCATTTTGCCCATTAATAATCCGAAACCATGCACACATCCCCATTACTAATTAATAGTCTACAGCATTCTAAGATTAGAAGCAACGTCTCATAAATAGTATTGACAGTGACTTAAAAGCCCAATTTTTACCCCATTTGTACCAAATGGAATCTTCCTCCTTTTATATAGCAGGAGTTCATTTCAAAATTTAGGGGTGTCAGGTTGTGTTTTCATAAAAAATTATTCAGAAATTGGCTTAACCTTTTGCAAACAGTGTAGGCCCTGATCAGACGCCGCGTTCTGCGGCGTCTGGTCTGGGCCTGCACTGTTTGCTAAGGTACCCGTTTAGGGGTTTCCAGTCTGAAATGGGTTAAACATATGAATTTTACTATTTAAGAGGTAGCTCTCTCCAGTGACCGCAAAAAACGAGATCAGTTTATACCTCGGGTGCGCGTCTGACTGGTGAACAGGAGGTCGCGGGTTTGATACCTGACGGATCGCCAACATTCTATCATAAAGCTTGATCATGAAATCTTTTCTACGGTCATTGATTTAACCCATTTAGTACCAGAAACCCAAAATGGGGTACCTTGGCAAACAGTGCAGGCCCAGTTCAGACGCCGCAGAACGCGGCTTCTTATCAGGTCCTCCACTGTTTGCTAAAAGTTCAGCCATTTTCCTAGTTAATTTTGAAGAAAACGAAACCTGACACCCCTAAATTTTGAAATGAACTCCTGCTAAACATAAGGAGGAAGATTCAATTTGGTACAAAAAGGGTTAAAAAGTAGCTCTCTTCGATGACCGTAAACAATCGGGATAAGTTTATACCTCGGGTGTGCGTCTGACTGGTGGAGAGGAGGTCGCGGGTTTGATACCTGGCGGGTCAGCAACATTCTATCATAAAGCTTGATTACGGTCATTCTCCCTTCCGCTGATTTAAGAAGGAAAGTTAGCAGTTTCTGGCGAAAGAAAGTGAACTGTACTGGAAAACCGCGCTAATGTATGTAAACCTGTCCAGGAAAGAGCTAGTTAGATTGAGTGACCGACTCGCTATAACCGAAACATTGTTGCGTGAATCCACCCAAAACAAAAAACAAACCTGCTCTAGTTACAGGTTTTGAGTACTTGTTAGAACCACCTTATTGGGCCTCCATGGTCTAGTGGATAAGAGCGCTGACTCGTAATCATAAGGTCTCTCACAAAAAGAACCGCCTTATCGGGGTGGTTCTAACGAGTTTTAACTTAAACGAGTATACACAGTCTATGTCAAATGGAACAGAAATTGAAAACAATGTGTACCTTTGTAAATCCCACTTTTCCTATTATCCGAAGAATGTTTTACATGACTGTCCATTACATGGACTTGTTAGTGTTACGCGGTCAGTCGATGTTCCTCTTCGTCAAAGCTCTCCATTACGCGTGCATACGCGTTCATGCAGATTGCGTGTTCTGGATTAAGGAGAAGCATAATTCTTGCATAAATATCTATGCGCATGGCTGTTTGAAGCCATTGTCAAATGGACAGAAAGCCGTGCTCAAACAGCAAAAACCATGTTCAAATCATGAAATTCGCGTGCCGTTTGAACATGGATTTTAAGCTTTCGATATCACAAGACGGGCCTTGCTTTGTTTACGTTACGTTCAGTGACGTAACGTTATCGCCCTGAATGTAGCGTTTTAGGATTCTTTGATGACGCCAGAGCGGTACTGCATGACAACAGCATTGTAAACAACATTCTGAAATGGCCGCCATTTTGGTTTGCCTGTCGCATTTGAAGAGTTTATATGGAATTTATATAGAGCTTTTGGGTGTTGTCGTCAAAATTTGCGGTCGGATTCGTAAGTTATGCAAGAACAACGATCATCCATGGTTATTTCATTGCATTAACATTTTTCGGATCCCTCGGAAGATATTTGAACATTCGGCCTGGCGGCCTCATGTTCAAACAGCTTCCTCGGGACCCGGCGAATGTTAATGCATGAAAAACCATGGTTGATCCTTATAATATCGCCATATAAATGCCGAAGACGTTTGTTTGTTGAACCAAAAACTGTTCTACATATTTTTTTCCGAAAGTGAAATAAACTGATATACGATACATCATACATTTGTCGCCTTTCATCAGCCGACATTAAAGCATTTTATTATAGGTCCCCCGAGAGGCTGTAACTTCTGGAAACTAGGAAAATGTTTTGCGATGTCATTTGTTTGTCACAAGAAAGCTTTTAATATGATTATGTGAGGGAAAATGCGGTTATTCGAGCAAAAAGACAGAACTAGAATTCAATAAACATTTTTCTTTCTTCCTTTCATAATGGAGCAGGGATGCCTCGATGCTCGTCTGACTGGTGATCATGATGTCGTGGGTCGGCAAAATTAACTAGAAATGTTTTCAGAGGAAAACAATGCCCCACACCATAAATATATCATTAACACCCATTTGACTTTAATAACTAGGTTAAGGCCACCAAAATGTAAGCGTAAGTTGCAAATAAGCCATGTTAGGCCATAAATGACAGTTTTCGGGAGGCTGGGCCCTTAAGAGGCTGGGACTTTAAGAAAAAAAAAACAACAGTTATTAAAAAAAAAGGTCAGATCAACAAAATCTAAACAAATTTGGAAGACTGAAATTACACATTGTACCGAGTTTGACCAATATTCAATGATTCTTAAATGATATAGGGTACAGACAAGCTTTTTTTTTGCCACAAAAGAACAGGTTTCGGCAGCCCTTGACCTTGAGATTAAGGTCAAGGTCATAAAAATCTGAATAAGTATTTGGTAGGTTGCAATGATATATTGTACCATGTTTGCCCTGGCCAAATTGCAGCAATTCTTTAATGAGACAGGGTGCAGACAAGCCAAAACTGACAGTTTCTGGGGGGCTGTGCACTTGAAAGTAAGATCAACGTCATCAAAATCTAAAAAATCTCTTCTGTGGGTTGCAAGAATATGTTGTACCAAGTTTGACAAGAATTCATCCATTCCTTCATGATATAGAGTGTAGACAAGCCAAAATTTACAGTTTTTTTTTTTTTTGGGGGGGGGGGGGGGGCTGTGCCCTTGAAACTTTGGCCAAAGTCATCAAAATCTAACCAAATCTTTGGTAAATTGCAATGATATGTTATACCAAGTCTGACTACATTTTACATTTCCTCATGAGATAGGGTGCAAACTAGCCAAATTCACAGTCTTTGGAGCCTGTGCCCTTAAAAATAAGGCCAAGATCACCAAACATCTAACCAAATCTTTGGTAGGTTGCGATGATATACTGTACCTTATCTATTCGTTCATGAGATAACGAACAGACAAGCCAATAACTGAGTTTCTGGGGGGGGGGGGGGGGGGGCATGTGCCCTTGAAAATTAAGTCAAGGCCACCAAAATCTAATCATATCTTTGATAGGTTCCAATGACACAGTGTATCCAGTTAAAATCACCAACTCTTTCATGAGATAGGGTGCTGACAAGACAAAATTCACAGTCTTTGGGGGCCTGTGCCTTGGAAAATAAGGTCAAGATCACCGACATCTAATCAAATCTGCCGTATGTTGTAATGATATATTTACCAAGTTTAATTAACAAATAATCTCCACGTACCGTGTGTTATCGTGATTAACACACGGTGTTGGAGGGCAGATTGCGAAATATTAATTCACGACGGCGAAGCCGGAGTGAATTAATATTCGCATCTGCCCGACAACACCGTGTGTTAATCACGATAACACACCGGGTGCGTGGAAATTATTTCGATTCTAACATGATGCTAAACTGAAATACAGTAGTAACAAAGCGTTATCTTAGGGACTTTTTTGCAGCGGATGTCGACAGAAGGAAATGTTTACATGCAACGTCACGATGACGCCAAATTGCACGCACCACGTTGACGACGTGAATTATCGCATATTTGCAAACGCTGACGTTTCCACTGGGTTCAATGGGAAAAACGTTAACGTCATGTTAGAATTAAAATTAATCAGTTCGTTAATGAGATTTAGTGCAGACAAGCCGTTTTTGGTCCCAAAATGACGGTTTTTTGGGGCCTATGACCTTGAAAAAAGGTCAAGGTCACAAAAATATACCCAAATCTGCGGTAGGCTGTAACGATATATTGTACAAAGTTGTACTAGTAAGTGAGTGTTTTGTGCCCGCTCATCGGGGCTTGAAGAAATAGATTGGGCTGTATGATGCTTCCACGCAGAGTTTAAACCGGCCGCACATGAGTACTGGTAAACCGCTAATGGGTCTAAGCCTGCCAAGGCAAAGTGATGCGAGTCGGCCCGTCCCTACATATTAACCCTTTGGGTTCATTTGGGTGCCAGGGACTGAGATGTCATATCATCTCAATGTCGGGTAAAAATCCCGCAAAATTGGAAGCAATGCCTCCAAAATTGTTTGTTTGATTTGAGGTTTAACGCCCCCGTCAACACTGTAAAGGTCATTATGGAGACGTTGCTTCCAATTTTGTGGGACTTTTACCCGACATTGAGATGAAATGACATCTCAAGCCCTGTCGCCCAATGAAACCAATAGGGTTTATTAGCATGGATGGTCCGCCTCGCACCGCGGTTCCTGGACAGACTTAGATCCTCTAAGTGGTTTACCAGTACTAGTATTCGGGCCGGATTCAGCTCTGCGTGGAAGCATCATGCAGCCCATATATTTCTTCAAGCCCCTATGGGCGGGGGCTTGTCTCCAAAATAGTGTTGATGGGGACGTAAAACCGCCATTCAAACAGACAAACAAAGTGAGTGAGTGTTATTGAGTTTTACATCCCACCAACAGCTTAAGTCATACGGAGACGGGACCTTGGTTTAGAGACTCATCCGAAAGTCTGGAGAAGCCCGGAATCGAACACATGACCCCTGGTTTATGAGGCGAGTTGCTTATCCACTACACCACAGAGGCTTTTAACTAAGCTGAACTAAAATTAATCAATTAGTGAATTAGATAGAGTGCAGATAAGCCATTTTAATTCCAAAACTGGCTATTTCGGGGGCACGTGACCTTGAAAAAGGGTCTAGGTTACCAAAATCTAACCAAATCTGCAGTATGTTGTAATGATATATTGTACCAAGTTTGACTAAAATTAATCAATTCGTTAATGAGAGGGTGCGGACAAGCCATGTTTGGTCCAAAATGGACTGTTTTCGGGGGCCTGTGACCTTGAAAATGATGTCAAGGCCATCATTTTTTTTTTTTTTTTTGGTTTGGGTTTTACGGCCCTTTCAAGATTATTTCACTCATATCGAGCCGATCGTTAATCATAGGTGGGCGAAAACCGGAGTACCCGGAGAAAAACCACCTGACCTTCCGTTGCAGAACTTGGCGTCTCACACGTGACCCGAGCGAGGCTCGAACCCACGGCGGTGAGAGACCTAATGACTAAGAGTCAGCGACCAAGGCCATCATAATCTTATGAATCATTTTCCCCATCATAATGATGTAACCAGTCAAGTTTGGTCAGAATCCATCCATAGGTTCAGGAGATATAGTGCTTCAAACAGGCTATCATCTATGCCAACGCCAACGCCGACGCAAACGGGATCTGCGCCAAAGTAATATGTCCCCCCCTCCCCTCCTCCGGTGGGGGGGGGGGGGGGGTGGGGGAACATAAATTCGTGGAAATTGATCATGAAATCATTTCTGCGGTCATTCTCTCCTTTCCGCTGATTCGAGAAAGGCGACTGTTATTTGTTATTTTCTGGCGAAAACTGCTTGTAGGAAAAATTTGGTTTGGTAAAATAGTCGACTCGATATGACCTAATTAGTGTTAACACGAAACACCAAACAAACAGATAAAACTTTCAACAAGAGGGTCATAATGGCCCTGGATCGCTCACCTGATCCTTATTGTACAGATAAAGTGGTAGGTAATATAAGGAGGAGCGGATGGTTTAGGCCATTTTGTTGAGAGTACCCAAGGAACATTTCTGTGAAATCATTTGAAAATCAGTCTACCTATTTAGTAGTAGAAGTCATTTTAAAGCTTGTTTATTGTCTAGTTTTGGTGGCTATTATGTTCAGTGGAGCGAAATTATTTTAAGCAATTTTGTCAGAGGGTCACCCATGGAACATTCCTTACAAATTGTTTACTTCCGATGAAGTCTTTCAAAATTTCCCTTCTACAGAGCTGACTTGTATGTTACTATTTGGACACCTTCTCGACATTGAGGGTCAGGTCCTAGTGTATGGAGATAAATTTGCTCAGTCTAATTTACAATGCCTCGTTGTGACAAGGGTGTGTGGTGTGTGTGGGGGGAGGGGGGGGGGGGGCGATGGCAACAACTGACATAAGATGCTAGACATCTGAGTCACTGGTTCCCTTTGACAAAACAGAGCTGGCCTTTATGTCAATATCTGGACATTGAGAGTCAAGTCCACAAAAGGAGACAGAGCTGACTTGTATGTCACTGTCTAGGCACCTTGTGGACATCAGGTCCTAGTGCACCAGACAGAGATGAACCGGCTCATTCTTAACCCTATATAAAACCAGTGGGCTCCGGGGTAGGTCTATTTTTGACCCCAAGGGGATATAATTTAGACAATCTTGGTAGAGGACAACTAGAGGAAGCTTCATTCCAAATATCAAAGACTTGGGCCTTCTGGTTTCAGGCGAGAAGGTATTTAAAGAGTTTCCCTATGTAGGTCTATGTAAAACTGGCGGGCCCTGGGTCGGTGCCATTTTTGACCGAATGGCTATGATTTGAATAATCTTGGTAGTAGAGGTCATACACATGAAGTTTCAAGCAAAATATCAAGGACCTTGGCCTTGTGGAATCAGAGAAGAAGATTTTTAAAGGTTTTCCATATATGTCTAAGTAAAACCGGCGGGGACACCTTTAACCCAAGGGCTATAATTTGAACAGCAATGTAGAGGTCCACCAGATGAAGCATCATACCAAATTTCAAAGACCTGGGCCTTCTGGTTTCAGAAAGAATTTTTTAAAGGTTTTCCATATATAAGTCGAAGTTAAACCAGTGGGCCCCGGGGCGGGGCCATTTTTGACCCAAGGGCTATAATTTGAATCATCTTTGTAGAGGTCTGCTACATGAATCTTCACACCAAATATCAAAGACCTGGGCATTGTGGTTTCAGAGAAGAATTTGTAAGATTTTCCCTATATAAGTCAATGTAAAATCAAAGGGCCCCGGGCCTGGGGTATTTTTGGCCCCAGGACTATAATTTGAACAATCTTGATAGAGGTCCACAAGACGAAGCTTCATACCATATATCAAACATCTGAGCCTTCTGGCTTGACACAAGAAGATTTTTTAAGTTTTGTCTATATATGTCTATATAAAAGCAGTGGGCCCCAGAGCGGGGGCAGTTTTGGTCCCAGGGTTATAATATGAACAATCTTGATAGAGGTCTACAAGACGAAGCTTCATACCAAATATCAAACACCTGAGTCTTCTGGTTTCAGACAAGAAGATTTTTAAAGGTTTTCCCTATGTAAGTCTATGTAAAACCAAAGGGCACAAGAGCGGGGGCATTTTGGCCCCAGGGCTTTAATTTGAACAATCTTGGTAGAGGTCCACTTGATGAAGCTACACACCAAATATCGAAGACCTGGACCTTGCCGTTTCAGAGGAGAAGATTTTTTAAGTTTTCATTAAAAAATCCAATTTTGTCTCCTGTGACTTTGATGTGCAGCGGACCGGAACCATTTGAACAACTTTGAAAGGGGAACACCTTATGATCATTCCTGTGAAGTTTCACCAAAATCGATCAGTTGTTTAGGAGATGTCGTTTGAAGAAATGGTTTATGTACGGACGCACGGACGGACGGACGACGGACAAAAAGTAATCCCAAAAGCTCACCTCGACACTACATGACAGGTGAGCTAAAACACTGTCGGCTTGAAATATGAATCTGGTAAGTAAAACCTAAAAATCCAGAGAGCGAATGTCCTACCTGTAATGTTGCTTCTGACCGGTTAGAGCATCCACGCAGCTTAGAAAAGTCAGCCCTCATTTCCACAAGCAGACCACACACGCATATTACTCAAAATACCTTAAGCCTAAAGCTCGTCACAGAGATGGCTATATTTGACTTTCATGCTGCTGACTGGGTCGTAAATTTCAAATACATGTAATAATAATAAGTTTCGCGTTTTTGGTGCGATTGTCTCACAATCGCACCAGAGGGAACACTTAAGCTGAAATCTGATCGTTACTGCAAACGGCCGAAGAACCACCAAAATTCTCCGAGAGAAAATATTGTTCCATATTCAAAACGGTTTGAAAAGTTTCACAATAGGCTTTCAGTTAAACTAAATATTAGAAGTTGTTTGTTCATGGACGCACATATCCTACTGTTTATAAAGAATTCGAATTGCATGTGATTTATCAATGAAAAGCATTGATGACGTAGCCGCGGAAGAGAAGAATACAAGTCACGCCGAGGGTAAAACCTGTGACAACCGTGGTTACTAGACGTTTCGCGACATATACGTTTCGCCCCAAACCGGTTTCAAAACGGGAATGGAAGCTGATTACCCGATCCGGAAAATCCCTTCCATCAACCAAGAATCTTTTGGTTTAAACATATTTTATTTCATAAGAATCCTTCATAGATCAGTACAATAAACAAATTTTATGCTGCCCCATTTTGTACCGGAAATTCATAAACTGGTAACTGGCAAACAGCGCAGGCCAAGATCAGATACCACAGAACGCAACGTCTTATCAAGGCCTATACTGCATGTTTACGAAAGGTTCAGCCATTTTCCAGATAAATTTTGAAGAAGCCACAACCTGAAACCCCTAAGTTTTGAAATCGACTTGTTTTTTACTGATATAAGGTTGATGATTCTATTCAGTTTTCAATGGGTTAAAAGTACGCGGTGCAGGTCGATTATGTAAATCTGTGTAATATTTAACGGAATCTCCGTGTCCAGTTATAGGGGAGTTAGTTTGTATTGTTAGCTCAGCAAACAGTTTAGACCCAGATCAGACGCCGCTCGTTTTGGCGTCTGATCTGGGTCTGCAATATTGCAAAATACACCCCCCACCCCAAAAAAACAAAAACCAAAAAAAAAAAAAAAAAAAAACGCTAGGCATATATGGGTTAATGGGGTGTTTATATCAATAACAAGGAATAATGTAGAGACCCATCGCGCAAACACACCTATATCATTTTGACCCCATTTAACCCCACTTTTATATAGTGAAACTGGGGTTTATAGGGTATACATTATTTTTCATTTTTTTCTGCTAAAAACGTAGATTGTGGGGGTACTCGTTAGAACCGCTTCACCGAGGCGGTTGTTACGTGTACCCACAGTCTAGATCTTGAGCAAAAATAAGGAAAATATTAAAATTTTCTATCAGAAAATTTTCAGTTTTTGGTGGTAAAATTTTCAATATATTTAGATAGGCATGTTTTCGTAATGTATTGATTAAGGGTCTGCGCCCTACACTAGGCCACAGAGGGTGTATCATAACCAAACAGCCGGCCTCGGTAGCGGAGTCGGATGCGCGTCTGACTGATGATCGGTTGGACGCGGATTCGAACCTGCCTGGGTCGACAACATTCTTTTGTAGGGATTGATCATGATATTTTTTTCTACAGTAATTCTGTCCCTTCCGCTGATTCAAGAAGGGCAGTCGTCAGTTTCTGGCAAAAGAATGTGCACTGTACTGATTAACCGCTTACGTATAAGCATGTCCAGGAAAAAAGTGTGGATAGGTACACTGATGAGCTCAAAACTACCTAAATAGTGTTGACTGGGCCGTTAAACCCCGATTCAAATTTATTCAGCTGGATTACTTGCAAGGAACGGTAAAGAAATATAAAGTTTTTTTTTCGAAAATCTTTAAAAATAAAAAGGAACAAGAATATCAATGAAGACAATTTCGGTGACCAAACAGTCCCTTTATATCAGGTGTAGTAAATGCCTTCTGTAAAGTTTTATGCTCTGAAAAAAAAACAAACAAAAACTGAAATTTACCTGAGGAATAAAAAACAATTGAGTGTATAAATTTTCTAGGCCAGGTTAGCTAGTTGCGACAGATTAGGCCTCACAAGTTAGTATTTCATGCATGGCATTTGCAGGATTCCAAAGGAAACAGTCTGAATATCTTCCAAGGGACCAGGCATATGTTATTGCAATGAAATAAACATGAATGGTCGTCATTCTTGCATTTCCTGAGACAAATTGTGACGGAAACACCCCACAACTCCATAACATCTCTTAAGTTGCGACCGTAAAACTAACATGGCACGGTGCTTCTTCAAAACGTTGTTAAAACGATAGCGTCTGTTCCGCAATGACGTAAGATGCTAGGTTCATGGCGACGACGTTACATCGCTCTAACATAACGTAAACAAAGCAAAGTCCATTTTTTTGATATCCAACGTTCAAAACTCATATTCAAGCAGCCTGTTAATTTTATATTTTCAACATGAATACGACTTCTGGCCCGTAATAGCTTCAAACAGCTATGCTCAAGAACTCATTTTTGTTTTTTATTTATAAAAAATAGAAGTGGAGGCAATGATCAGGAATCGATACAATCAACCCACAGCTCCCATCAGAGACACCAAAAGGAAAGACACACTAACATGAAACAACAGACCCTAATGGACACACCAGCAGCGGAAAGCCAAAAGGACAGTTACTTTCCCACAAAATGGCCAATAGGCTATCCAAAATAAAATAACGTACGAAAGCGACACTAACACCCAAAGACAAACCATAACAAAAATAAACTGCGACAGAAGAACCGCCTTGGAACGGTCAGCGTCTAATTCAAACTACCGACCAGACGCAAAATCCAAAGATCACAGAAGATCGCACCATCAGTACTCTCAGTGCTTTGATTGTTTTGTCGGCCAGAAGGATAATGCATGACCTGAAAATATTTCTGTATTTTTTCTACTCTATCAATTTTCAATATAGGAAATGGACCCAAGAGAAATTGTAATTAGTAAATGAATATCATGAATGAAAATGTTATTGAAATAAAATAGTCAGCTAAATTCACAGTTGTCATATATAACAATGTGGCGTAAAGTACTTAAAACAACGAGGTCACCCACTTTAATGACAAATTGCGCATTGTATCTTTTCGGTGAAAATATGCATACTTTTGTTGACCTTTTACTACGGTGAATTTTTGTCAACATCGTGTTTTGTTCCCAGGAAGTCGTCTAATGTATAATACTCTATCTCATTAGCTAGCTAATTTTTTCACTTAAGCCTTAATTTGCCACCTATAGCATAGTAATTATGCCCCCAACTTCGAAGAAGTTGTGGGGGCATATTGGTTTTGCCTTGTTCGTCCGTCCGTCCTTCCGTCCTTCCGTCCTTACGTCCGTCCCACTTTTTACTGCATAGCATAACTTTAGAACCATGGGTGCTAGGTTTTTGAAATTTCATATATGGATTCCTCATGAAAAAATAATTGACCCGTGTTTTTTTTCTCGTCAGGATTATGCCCCTTTTTTGAGTTATGCCCCTTTGCAAAAAATACTATGAAATCTTGTAAGCAAGATATCTCAAAAACTGTTTGAGCTATTGCCCTGAAACTTTACATGCTGGTTGGGGATGATGAGTAGATGAACTGATTAACTTTTGAAAAAAATCCGAAATTTTTTTCTTGAGTTATGGCCCTTTGAAATTTTTCGCGTTTTAAGTTTGTAAGCAAGATATCTAAAAAAACTATTTGAGGTTTTTCCCCGAAACTTCACAGACTTGTCGGGGATGATGAGTAGATGAACTGATCAACTTTTGAAAAAAATCCGATTTTTTTTTCTTGAGTTATGGCCCTTAGATTTTTTTCGTGTTTTCAGCTTGTAAGCAAGATATCTCAATAATTGTTTGAGCGATTGCCCTGCAACTTTACAAGCTGGTTTGGGATGATGTGTAGATGAACTGATTAACTGTTGAAAAAAAATCCTATATTTTTTTCTTGAGTTATGGCCCTTTGAAATTTTTCGCGTTTTAAGTTTGTAAGCAAGATATCTCAAAAACTATATGAGGTTTTTCCCCAAAACTTCACAGACTGGTTGGGTATGATGAGTAGATGAACTGATTAACTTTTGAAAAAAATCCATTTTTTTTTTCTTGAGTTATGGCCCTTTGATTTTTTTCGTGTTTTCAGCTTGTAAGCAAGATATCTCAAAAATTGTTTGAGCTATTGCCCTGAAACTTTACAGGCTGGTTGGGGATGATGAGTAGATGAACTGATTAACTTTTGAAAAAAATCCGAAATTTTTTTCTTGAGTTATGGCCCTTTGAAATTTTTCGCGTTTTGGCATATTGGTTTTGCCCTGTTCGTCCGTCCGTCCTTCCGTCCTTCCGTCCTTACGTCCGTCCCACTTTTTACTGCATAGCATAACTTTAGAACCATGGGTGCTAGGTTTTTGAAATTTCATATATGGATTCCTCATGAAAAAATAATTGACCCGTGTTTTTTTTCTCGTCAGGATTATGCCCCTTTTTTGAGTTATGCCCCTTTGCAAAAAATACTATGAAATCTTGTAAGCAAGATATCTCAAAAACTGTTTGAGCTATTGCCCTGAAACTTTACATGCTGGTTGGGGATGATGAGTAGATGAACTGATTAACTTTTGAAAAAAATCCGAAATTTTTTTCTTGCGTTATGGCCCTTTGAAATTTTTCGCGTTTTAAGTTTGTAAGCAAGATATCTAAAAAACTATTTGAGGTTTTTCCCCGAAACTTCACAGACTTGTCGGGGATGATGAGTAGATGAACTGATCAACTTTTGAAAAAAATCCGATTTTTTTTCTTGAGTTATGGCCCTTAGATTTTTTTCGTGTTTTCAGCTTGTAAGCAAGATATCTCAATAATTGTTTGAGCGATTGCCCTGCAACTTTACAAGCTGGTTTGGGATGATGTGTAGATGAACTGATTAACTGTTGAAAAAAAATCCTATATTTTTTCTTGAGTTATGGCCCTTTGAAATTTTTCGCGTTTTAAGTTTGTAAGCAAGATATCTCAAAAACTATATGAGGTTTTTCCCCAAAACTTCACAGACTGGTTGGGTATGATGAGTAGATGAACTGATTAACTTTTGAAAAAAATCCAATTTTTTTTCTTGAGTTATGGCCCTTTGATTTTTTTCGTGTTTTCAGCTTGTAAGCAAGATATCTCAAAAATTGTTTGAGCTATTGCCCTGAAACTTTACAGGCTGGTTGGGGATGATGAGTAGATGAACTGATTAACTTTTGAAAAAAATCCGAAATTTTTTTCTTGAGTTATGGCCCTTTGAAATTTTTCGCGTTTTAAGTTTGTAAGCAAGATATCTAAAAAACTATTTTAGGTTTTTCCCCGAAACTTCACAGACTGGTCAGGGATGATGAGTAGATGATTAACTACAGCTTTTCTTGTGTAATTTCAGCATTACAGCCACATAAAAACAAGATATCTCAATTACTGTTAGGGACAAGCAGTGTTAGGGTCAAGCAGTTGGGGGCATTGTGTTTCATAAACACTGGCTCTAGTTAACTTAGCATAGCAATTAACTTAGCAAAATACGCACAAAAGTAAGAAATACGAGTAAAAGCTACTTATTAGGGCTTAAAGCGTCCAAACCCACTTCCGCATATGTTTCGTTATTTAGCAGAGCATGAGAGTATTAAGTTTATTTCTATAAAGCAAACAATGAAAATAGTTCAAAATGCCATATTCCAATCCTGTACTTGGCGCTTTTCGTATTAACCAGTTAAGTCTATCTTATATAGGATTTTTTCTTGGCATAACCTTAAAGGCATTTATTCTTGATTATTGAGGACTATCATTTCATTACATAATATTATGTAGCCCTCAGTGCTCACTGGAGAGAAATCCTCTGTCTTCAACAGGTAAGGGGCCGCCTTGGGGAAAATCAATAAATTACTTACTGTTGACTGGTGTACATCATTGATTTTCCCCTTAAGTGTCTCAGTCAGGGGATTCAACAAGAGCTACTAATCACCCTATTAAGGGCCGCCTTTGATCTGCTATAGTCAGTATATCACAGGGGGCAATAAAACAATTATGGACACACGGTGTGTTTTACTGTTACAGAATAAATGCCTTTAAACGCCAAGCAAAATGCTAGAGTTGGCGGCAATACTTTTTTTTCTGAGAGAGCAATTCAGCGAAATAAGGCTTTATTTCCTTTCAGAAATAAGGAACAACAACTTTAAAACTCATTAGGATAACAAATCGATTCTTTCAGAAATGACATTTTTTTTTCTGATGAATAATTGTTCTTTCTACTATAAAAATAGATTGTGAGTGCTCGTTAGAACCGCCTCAATGAGGCGATTCTAACGAGTTCTCGCAATCTTTGTTTGGAGGAACATATGTAGAAGTTTACCCATATCAATCCCACTTTTTTCTATATAAAAACGGTTGATTGGTGCCTTATTTCCCAGACATGTAAACGTGGTGTTTTTGATTGTTAAAGAGCTATCCCATCTCGAAACCACGCCTATATAATTCTGACCCCCTCAAACCCTACTTTTATATAGAAAAACTGGGGTTTACTGGGGTATATATTATTTTTCTAAGTTTTGCTAAAAACATAGCCTGTGGGTTCTCATAAGAACCGCTTCGTCGATGCAGTTCTAAGGAGTACCCACAATCTAAGTTTTGTGCAGAAATACGAAAAAAAAAAAACAGAATTTTAATTTTTGGTGATAAAATTTTCAATATATCTGTTTTGTTTGTTTGTTTGATTTGAGGTTTACCGTCCCCGTCAACACTGTAAAGATCATTTTGGAGACGTTGCTTCCAATTTTGTTGGACTTTTACCCGAGATTGAGATGAAATGACATCTCAAGCCCTGTCGCCCAATGAAACCAATAGGGTTTATTAGCATGGACGGTCCGCCTCCCACCGCGGTTCCTGGACAGGCTTAGATCCTCTAAGCGGTTTACCAGTACTAGTGTGCGGGCCGGATTCAGCTCTGCGTGGAAGCATCGTGCAGCCCATATATTTCTTCAAGCCTCAATATATTTGAATAGGCGTGTGTTCGTAATGCATACTGTGATTACGCGAATATCTCTAGATTCATGAAAATACTTGTGACAGACTAAGAGTTAATTATAACGTCAGATCATGTGACTTCAGGACTATACAAAATGGCTGACAACCTGTATTGAAAATTTAACAAGTGTGAAGATGAAAATTGTTTTAAAAAGAAATTATGACTAATATGATTTTTTTGTGATTAATTCCATGAAAGCATAACATTTTGGCTTTATGTAGCTCTATTGCTACTACCATTATGTTTTCAAAAGGCAAAAACAATCAAGATGAAAATTGTCAAATTTCAAACGTCACTGCAGAGCTGTCATTTCATCCAATGTTTCTTTTTAGCACAAATCAGCCCTATGTATAACCTCTCCTAACAAAACCTACCAATGATTTTCAAAAGTTCTTTCCCATTACAAAATTGACCAAATTTTCATCTTGCCACCTCCATGCACTTGAAGTTGAAGAAACATGGCTGCTCTTGAGCACATGGTGAAAACATGTAAACAAAAAGAAAGTAGTTCCTTCTATTTATCGTGCTTTGAATTGGTCATAACCTCTTGAGAGTCTGTTTGAACTGAGGTTTAATGCCCCATCAGATAAGAGAATTTCTCAAGGAAAATCCCAACTGACCAAAATAATGTTTTTTCATCATTTTATTGCAAGAAACAATATTTCAGATATAATTAATGCATTTTAGACTAAAAATCAGTATGTTCCCAGATTTCAGTTAACCCTTTACCACTCAGATACGTGTTTTTACGTGTCTGCACCCCCCCCCCCCATTTTAAGCCCCAGAAGCACCTAAATTCTGCATTTCTACCCCTGGATAGTTATGTTTGCTTACGGATTTGTTGGGAAAAAAAATGACCTGTTTTTTCGCGCGCCTCCCCACTAAAAATATTCTGGGGGGATTGAAGGGGGGCAGCGCCCCCCTCACATCCCGAAAAAGTTTGGAACTATGGCCCAACCAGCCGCTGAAATTTATATCTGAGGGTGTGTGGGGTCAAAAATGCCTGAAAATTGATGCTGATAAAACATGCTGCAAACAGTGAAAATGGCCAGTGCCAATCACCTTAATTGTTGCCTTGACAGCTGTGTGAAGATTAAAATGTGGTCAAAAATTCATGTGAAAACACACTTTTTGCCAACTTTGAGATGCCCCCTCTTTACCATGACAACAATGATCAAGTCATGAAAGGTTGCATTTGAAAGGCTACTACCCAATGAACATTCATACCGAGTTTGGTGTAAAACAGACCATCCGTTATGAAACAATGGCTAGTTGAAGTTGCTGTCAGGTGCAACACTGTGAAAATCAGCAAAATTCACAAAATCTCTGAGTGGTAAAGGGTTAAAGTGCTTTATTAAATTGTAATTATTGTATGATATTCTTCAAGTTTTATCCCGTTTTTAATACATGCGCAATAACACAAATCAGCTGAAACAGTGATGAGGTCGTCAAGAAAATTGACGGATTTCTCTATTGTAAACAAACCGAAGTCAGTATTTTGAAAGACGTTTAAAACACCTGAAGCAAAATGACACGAAGATCAGGTTGATGATTCTGCAAAGCCATTGATTAAGCAATTGCAAGAAGTAACTGTCATCATCCGATCGCGACTGACAGGGAAATACTTGGGGTTTGAATTTCACTAAATCCAGGGTAAGAATTTTGTCGAAATCCAAGATGGCGATGGTGTGGCTTAATGAATATTCAGCAAGATAAGGATTAATAAAATTGTTTTCGCATTGACCCAATTACAGGCCTCGGTCAGCTGCATTGGCCCTCGGCCGCGGCCTCGGGCCAATGCAGCAGACCTCGGACCTGTACCCGGGCCAATACCAAAACCTTATATACTGTTCACAAAAAGTAGGGGATATTTTACTTTCAGACTGAATATTGGGAAATAAATAAAACGTTACCTGGCCAAGATGCATTTTATTTAAAGAACTATCAAATATCCTTAAATTGAACCACACAATAATTTCATTGATCACGTCATTATGTAGCGACACAGCGACCAATCTTCTAAGCATCAACGTCATTTTTCTCAAGCCCTCAATAACGTGTTGGACCGCCTCAATTGTCACTTTCAGTTAGTCTACGAATCGTGAACTGAGGGATCCTTCGCTACTCTTCTTGAAGTGCTACACCAAGCTCACCCAGGGTCCTTGGAGGCGGATCGCGGCTTCGGACTCGTTTCCAGAGGATGTCACATACGTATTGGATGTGAGATACGTCTGGACTCATCGCAGGCCATGGGTTTGTCCGAATTGTACCGTTGAAGGTACTCAGTGACGACGTGTGCGCGATGAGCCCTAGCGTTATCATCCTGAAAGATAAATCCAGGACCGTGGCGTCGAGCAAACGGTATCACGTGAGGAGCCAACACGTTATCACGATAGTTCAGTGCTGTAACTCTGCATTGGCACACATGTAAGTCTGTTTTTTTTTCAGTCATTGTGATCCCACCCATGCCATATCAGACCATGCTCCATATCCATCATGAGCAACTCTAGCCGGGTCTGTATAACGTTCACTAGTACGACGCCAGACTCTACGACCATCACGAAAGTCCAAGTTAAACCGGGATTCGTCACTGAACATAACGTGAGACATCTGATTAATGTTCCTGTGTACACCACGCAAAACGTGCTCTAGGGTGCCTAGCTTTCAACGGCAGTACAACCTGTGGACGCCGTGCCGTAAGGTCACTCGAGTGAAGGCGATTTCGGATCATCTGTCTAGAGAGATTAGCCCCTCTTCCTCGGCGAAGGTATTACTGAAGATCTGTTAACGTTAGTCTCCGGTTGCGTAACGCTTGATTGACAACCAGGCGGTCATCGCATCCGTAAGTACTCTTCTGGGGTCCATTTTTCTGCAAATCCGCTACTGCTCCTACCCTACGATAGCGTGTCCATAGTCGACTGACAAATGCCGTCTGCAACTACGTACTTCCGGTCTGGAGCATACCGAAGGTTCTCCAACGTCGACCTTCCATTAGCCGAATCACGGTCCTAATAACGAATTTATTTATGAAATCGTTTCATACAACACTTCAACAGTCGATACAGAAAGTTTTAACCGCCCCCGCCCATAGGGGCTTGAAGAAATATATGGGCTGCATGATGCTTCCACGCAGAGCTGAATCCGTCCCGCACACTGGTACTGGTAAACCGCTTGGAGGATCTAAGCCTGTCCAGGAACCGCGGTGCGAGGTGGACCGTCCATGCTAATAAACCCTATCGGTTTCATTCGGCGACAGGGCTTGAGATGTCATTTCATCTCAATGTCGGGTTAAAGTCCCACAAAATTGGAAGCAACGTCTCCAAAATGACCTTTACAGTGTTGACGGGGACGTTAAACCTCAAATCAAACAAACAAACAGAAAGTTTTATCGAAATCTCGCGTCAATAAACTGTTAAAATTCACGTGCTACCCCATGTACAATTTATGTGCCTGTGCTACGCCACTCGAGCATAAATATCATACTGCTCAACGATAGAATATATACACACATGATAGTCAGTTGACATGGTATACCCGATATCTGATTATTCCTAATGTTTAGGTTAATGGGCTCGAAGGAACCTTTAAGAGTTGATCCCTATTGACATGGGAGACGAAAAAACTTTTGCAGGAGTTGCCTCCCCTGAATGTGTATCCATTCCTCTTAAGCCGCCCGAATTATGCCTCATGGCATGGTGCTATGGTACCCTCAGTACTTCAAACAGTATTAACTCTCAGTACTTCAAATTGAATATATTTCGAACAAATGTTTCCAAAACATTACTGCAACAGACTTATACACTGTAAGTTTTACCGCCGGAAAAACGAATTTTTTAAGATGAAAAATTGTGGTATTTTTCTTCTTCTGCTAAAAATATAGATTGTTGGTACTCGTTAGAACCGCCTCATCGAGGCGGTTCTAACGAGTACCCACAATCTATATTCTAGAGCAGAAATAGGAAAAATAAGGTTTACCCCTGTAAACACCAGTTTTACTGTATAAAAGTGGGGTTAAAGGGGGTCAAAACTATAAAGGTGTGTTTTCGTGATGGGTGTTGGAGCAAATGAAGTTCGATTGTTTAGAAATCAGAGTTGACGCTATCAGAAATCTGGCATATCGCTATTTCGAAATAGAAAGAAAAGGTTAGTCAAGAAAAGCCATGATCAAACAAGTCAGCCATCTCAAGCCTTTGGCGGACTTGAAGAAATAGATTTGGCTGCATGAGATGCTTCCGCGCAGAGCTGAAACCGACCGAACATTTAAGTTCTGGTAAACCGATTAGACGGTCTAAGCCTGCCCAGGCCATTCATTAAACCCTAGCCGTTCGCTTGGGGACAGTGTTACAGATTGCATTTCCTCTCAGTGTCAAAAAAGTCCAAGAAAATCAGAAGAAACGTCTCGAAAATGAAACTAAAGGCTCAATAGTGTTGACGAGGACGTAAAACCTCACAAAAAACAAACAAACAAATTTCAAACCATTGGAACTCTATCATAACAAGAGGGCCCACAGGGCCCTGGTTCGCTCACCTGTGTGTCACTGTCTCGAGTACTTTCTATTTTTAGCTCTGGTGGCCATCTTATTCATCAGCAGAATGACTTTAGCTTATTAGGTAGGGAGTAACCTAGGCAACATTCCTGTGAAGTTTGAATCAAATTGGCCTTAGTAATTAGGAGGAGTTCACGTTTGAATCAAATTTACAATATTTTTCTATTTTCAGCTCCGGCGGCCATTTTGTTCATCGGAGTGGGATCGTTTAAGCCTTTTTGGTAGAGGGTCATCTAAGCAACATTACTTCGAAGTTTGAATGAAATTGGCACAAGGGTACAGAAGAAATTGTCGTTTGAAGATTTTTTTTTATTTTTAGCTCTGGCAGCCATCTTGTTCATTTGAGTGGAATGAGTTTTAACTATTTTGGTAGGGAGTCACCTAGGCAACATTCCCGTGAAGTTTTAAATCCAATTGGCCCAAGGGTTTAGAAGGAGTTCGCATTTGAAGCAAATTTACAATGTTTTTTTTTCTATTTTTAGCTCTTGTGACCATTTGTTAATCGTTTATGCTATTTTCCTAGAGGGTCATCTACACAACATGGTTCAAAAGTTAAAATAAAATAGGTCAAATGTCAAGGAAAAAGGTCAAAGATCATTTTATGTATGAAAAGAAAGCCCTTGTCGCAAGGAACCTACATGCCAAATATGAAGGCTGTATCTCAAATGCTTCAAAAGTTATGACAAAGTAGGTCAAGGGTCAAGGTCATGGGTCAAAAGTTTTGAATGGTTGAGAAAACCTTGTCACAAAGAACATACATGCCAAATATGAAGGCTCTATCTCATATGGTTCAAAAGTTATAATAAAGTAATCTTTATATGAGTGGGAAGCCCTTGTCACAAGGAACCTATATGCCAAGTATGAAGGCTCTATCTCAAACGGTTCAAAAGTTATGACAAATTAACCTACCGATCTACCTTTTGATTTGACATGACCCATATTCGAACTTAACTGAGATATTGTCCAGATGATCATTCTGAGCAAGTTTAATGGTGATTTGACTAAAACTGTGGCCTCTTAGAGTGTTCAAAACGTTTTTCTATGATTTGACCTGCTGGCCTACTTTTTGACCCGACATGACCCATATTCAAACTTGACCCAGATATTGTCAAGATGATAATTCTGAGCAAGTTTGATGATGATCGGACCAAAACTGGGACCTCTAGTGTGTTCACAAGGTTTTTCAACAACTGACCTTATTTTTGACCAGACATGACCCATATTCGAAATTATCCGAGACATGGTCAAATAATCATTTTGAGCAAGTTTGATGATGATCGGACCAAAACTGTGGCCTCAAGTGTGTTCAGAGGGTTTTTCTATGATTTGACCTACTGACCTACTTTTTGACATCAGACATGACCCATATTCGAACTTAACTGAGATATTGTCAAGATGATCATTCTGGGCAAGTTCGATGATGATCTGACCAAAACGGTGGCCTCTAGTGTGTTCACAAGGTTTTTCTATGATTTGACCTACTGACCTTCTTTATGACCCGACATGACCCATATTCGAAATTGTCCGAGATATTGTCAGAATGATCATTCTGGGCAAGTTTTATGATGATCGAACCTAAACTGTGGCCTTTAGTGTGTTCAGAAGGTTTTTCTATGATTTGACCTACTGACCTACTTTTTAACCCGACAACACCCATATTCGAAGGTTTGTTTGTTTGTTTGATTTGAGGTTTAACGTCCCCGTCAGCACTGTAAAGGTCATTTTGGAGACGTTGCTTCCAATTTTGTGGGACTTTTACCCCACATTGAGATGAAATGACATCTCAAGCCCTGTCGCCCAATAAAACCAATAGGGTTTGTTAGCATGGACGGTCCGCCTCGCACCGCTGTTCCTGGATAGGCTTAGATCCTCGAAGCTGTTTACCAGTACTAGTGTGCGGGCCGGATTCAGTTCTGCGTGGAAGCATCATGTAGCCCATATATTTCTTCAAGCCCCTATGGGCGGGGGCCGCCATATTCGAAGGTGACTGAGATATTGTCAAGATGATCATTCTGGGCAAAACCGTGGCCTCTAGTGTGTTCACAAGGTTTTTCTCTGATTTGACATACTGACCTACTTTTTGACCCGACATGACTCATATTCGAACATGACCGAGATATTGTCAAGATAATTATTCTGAGCAAGGTTGATGATTATCGGACCAAAACTGTGGCCTCTAGTGTATTCACAAGGTTTTTCTATGATTTGACCTACTGACCTACTTTGTGGCCCGACATGTCCCATATTCGAACTTGTCCAAGATATTGTCAAGACGATCCTTCTGAGCAAGATTGATGACGATCGGACCAAGACTGTGGCCCCTAGAGTGTTCACAAGGTTTTTCTATGATTTGACCTACTGACCTACTTTTTGACCCGGCATAACCCATATTCGAACTTGACCGAGTTATTGTCAAGATGATCATTCTGTGTAAGTTTGATGGCGATCGGCCCAAAACTGTGGCCTCTAGAGTGTTCACAAGGTTTTGCTTTGATTTCACCTACTGACCTACTTTTTGACCTGCCATGACCCATATTCGAACTTGACCGAGATATTGACATGATTATCATTCTGACCAAGTTTGATGATGATTGGCCCAAAACTGTGACCTCTAGTGTGTTCACAAGAAAAAATTACGGACGCATTGACGCACGCACGCACGGCGGACGACGGACAAAAAGTGATCCCAAAAGCTCACCTTGTCACTACGTGACAGGTGAGCTAAAAACACGTTCACTAACAAGAAAATGTAAAGGAACGATCAGTGGGAAATGGTTCGGTTTTGGTTAGGTTGGTTCGGGGTGAGTGGGGGGTTCGGTGGGGTGGGAGGGATGGGTGGGGTTGGGTTGGGGGTCGGTGGGTTGAGAGGGATGGGTGAGGCGGAAGTTCAATTCCGGTTTTTATGAATAATCAACACACGCCATCAATTCCACTGCAGGCCAACAACAGATTGATTCACATGGAAAAATCGAGTTTTCCTCATTTTTTTCTGCGAAACTCTCCCAACCAGAATTTCCTTCTTTATTTATTGCGTTTCCCTATTCGTGATTTCTCTAACAAAACAGCAGAACGTTCTCCTTATTTGAAAAAAAAAAAAAAAAAAAAAAAACTTCTCTATAGCGATTTGTCCATCGCCACTGGGTCCATGATGTTTAACCCATTTAGTACCAGAAACACATAAACGGGTAATTGGCAAACAGTGTAAGCCCAGATCAGACGCGGCGTCTGATCAGGGCCTACACTGTTTGCAAAAGGTTCAGCCATTCTCCTAACAAATTTTGAAGAAAGCACAACCTGACAGCCCTAAATTATGAAAGGGACTCCTGCTGTGTATAAGGAGGAAGATTCCATTTGCTACAAAGGGTTATGGTTTGTCGTACCAACGTCGATGCAACGTCATAGGCGTTGATGAGACGTTTCCCAAAATGGGTAATATGTTCTGTACGTATGCACCATCCTTTCAAAGTGTCGTGGAAGTTGCAAACTTAGAGGCTATCTCCTACGTAACTGTAACCACAACATGCAATGTTAAGTAAGGATGAGTGTGGTCAGCTTGTTATGAATACTGTTCATATTTTAGAAAAATATTTATATTTCTTGCAAAAAAAAACAAAAAAACTAAGTAAATCTAATATGGGTGGACATATCCGTTCTTCATCACATTATAAAGTCAGAGTAATAAACACCCCCGAATTATGAAAACTGAGTTTTATTGGATTATGTATTATTTTCATATTTATGCTCGAAGACATAGGTTGTGGCTACTCGTTAGAACGCCTCGATGAGGCCGTTCTTACGAGTACCAACAAGCTTTGTTTAGAGTGAAAAGAAAAAAAATCACACATTTTCATCAGAAAAGTAACTATTTTGGACTGTGTCGCGTATGTGTTACATCACTCATAAATAAGCTAAAAACGCTACGCGTGTTGAAAACGGAACCTCTAGTGATCTCCCTCAGTATACAGTGTCTTGGGACACACCCTTTACATGGATAGACTGTCATATGGGCTACGTCATGAAAAAAATATTTTGCGATTTGCGGACAACAAACCTATAAAGTTTTGACCGGCTTGAACCCCACTTTTGTATAGCAACCTGGGATTTACAGGCGTATACTTTGTTTTTCTTATTTCTGCTCAAAAATATAGATTGTGGGTACTCGTTAGAACCGCCTCAATGAGGCGGTTCTAACGAGTCCCCACAATCTATAGTTTTAGCAGAAATAAGAAAGATATCACACTTTTTCATCTTAAAATCTTCCTTTTTTCGGCGGTAAAGTTTACAATGTAGTTGTATAGGCGTGTTTCGCAATGTGCGGACAGCAAAGGAGTAGATCAGCAAACGCATCCGCGCCATACCAAACCTTAGTTTTCCTTCATAGGCGCCGAACTTTCGGGAAAAAGTCCTTGGACTACAACTGAGTTGTTTCCCTGTATGACAACAGACACACTTATTCTCGCAATGTGGACATAGCGCACGAATCTTAATTAGCTTAAAGAGTAGGGAACTAATAGGATAAATTTATATATTTATTTTAAAAAAAAATCGTACAAGTCTACAAGAATAAATTAGCGAAACTATTCCAAGTGAATGTGGGTTTTTGGCAACCAAACACCGAATGTCTTGTGTTCTGAAATAATTTTATATCCAGTCCATGGGGCATACACATTACGAAAACAGGCTTATACAAATACATTGTCACCTTTATCGCCGAAAAATGAAAATTCTAAGATGAAAAATTGTGATATTTTTCTTATTTCTGCTCAAAATATAGATTGTGGACACACGTTAGAACCGCCTCATCGAGGCGGTTCTAACGGGTACCCACAATCTATATTTTAGAGCAGAAATAAGGAAAACCAGTGCTTCAGCTGCAGTGCACGACCCGCCGGATGCTTTTAGCTTTATGAGTGTTACCATATATGGCTATGGTGGCCATTTTGGTCATGTGACCTGGACATAAAACGGTTCCCCCAATAAATGCGCCTTATCGTAAGGAGCAAAAATATATCTTATACTTTAGTACTGTATTCTGAATCGTTTGCAGGATAAAATCCAACACAAAAGCATATGTGTCAAAGTTTGACCTAGGCACAAAGAAGGTCAAGGTCAACCCAGGGTCACCATTTTAGCAATTTATGATGGGCCTACGTTCCAGATGCTATTTATCAAGTTTCGAGGAAATCTGCACAGTGATTCTGGAGAAGACTATTTTTGAAGGGTTTTTACCAAATATTGCTTGGCGGCCATTTTGGTCATGTGACCTGGACCCCATGAGGAAAGTTTGGTTTCCCCCATCCCGTAGAGGCTCCATATGAAATTTGACTTCAATCGGCCCAACGATTT
Organism: Lucinisca nassula; assembly: GCA_963580285.1. Taxonomy (NCBI): domain Eukaryota; kingdom Metazoa; phylum Mollusca; class Bivalvia; order Lucinida; family Lucinidae; genus Lucinisca; species Lucinisca nassula. The sequence goes on from OY757010.1 coordinate 184,865,625, forward strand.
CCGAGGAGAAGCAGTTCGAAAATTTTCACATTTTTCGCCTCGGCGAGGCTGTACTAAATGGAATGTAATATTTCCCAAGTTCATTGATAAGATCTCATTGATATTTATCAGTATGCCAAAAATTGTTTAAATATTCCAAGCGGTTAAGTCACTATCACCAATTTTCACAAACGGGTTACGGACGGACAGATAGACAGACCATATATGGCTTGGCGGCCATTTTGGTCATGTGTCCTGGACCCCATGAGCAATTTTTGGTTTCCCCCATCCCATAGAGGCTCCATATGAAATTTGATTTCAATCGGCCCAACGGTTTCCGAGGAGAAGCAGTTCGAAAATTTTCACATTTTTCGCCTCGGCGAAGCTATACTAAATGGAATGTAATATTTCACAAGTTCATTGGTTAGATCTCATTGATATCTATCAGTATGCCATAAATTGTTTAAATATTCCAAGCGGTTAAGTCACTATCACCAATTTTCACAAACGGGTTACGGACGGACAGACAGACAAACCATATATGGCTTGGCGGCCATTTTGGTCATGTGACCGTGACCCAATGAGCAAATTTTGGTTTCCCCCATCCCATAGAGGCTCCATATGAAATTTGACTTCAATCGGCCCAACGGTTTCCGAGGAGAAGCAGTTCAAAAATGTTCGAAAATTTTCACATTTTTCGCCTCGGCGAGGCTATACTAAATGGAATGTAATATTTCGTAAGTTCATTGGTTAGATCTCATTGATATCTATCAGTATGCCAAAAATTGTTTAAATATTCCAAGCGGTTAAGTCACTATCACCAATTTTCACAAACGGGTTACGGACGGACCCAAAGAAGGTCAAGGTCAACCCAGGGTCACCATTTTAGCAATTTATGATAGGCCTACATCCCAGATGCTATTTATCAAGTTTCGTGGAAATCTGCCCAGTGGTTCTGGAGAAGACTATTTCTGAAGGGTTTTTACCATATATGGCTTGGCGGCCATTTTGGTCATGTGACCTGGACCCCATGAGCAAATTTTGGTTTCCCTATCCCATAGAGGCTCCATATGAAATTTGACTTCTTTTATAGAATGTAATATTTCGTAAGTTCATTGGTTAGATCTCATTGATATCTATCAGTATGCCAAAAATTGTTTAAATATTCCAAGCGGTTAAGTCACTATCACCAATTTTCACAAACGGGTTACGGACGGACAGACAGAATGACAGAATGACAGACTGACAGACTGACAGAATGACACGGTGATTTTAGGGCACTCTTAGAAAAAACCGACTTCAGTCGGTTGCTTTTTCTGCGGGACGTGCAATAAGGTTAACCCCTGTAAACCCCAGTTTTACTATATAAAAGTGGGGTTCAAGGGGGTCAAAATTATATAGGTGTGTTTTCGTGATGAGGCATGTTATTAAAACATGATACATAAATATATACTTATAAAATACTGAAAAATTCCTCTATTAGACCACTTTTGGGACTGTTCAAAAGTGGTCCTCAAGTCCCAGTCCCAAATGTGGCCTCCCATAAGGAGACAATTGGTGTAGAAAACACAAGGCAAGAATAACTGAAACTCTCACTTGAAATAAGATTTATTCTTAATTTTAGGTGGTCTTAAAATCGGAATTTTACTGTTCATCGAATGACAGATGAATACTTTTTGTGATTTTGCAAAACAGCGATTTTTTAGCCTTATGGATAACATGATTTAACGTGATGATTTAACGTGATAATTATTCTTGATATGAAAAGCCATTCATTTCAAACAGGTATAATAGAAGATAATTTTTCGACAATTTACGGCGAATGAAGGAAAACGTTCAACCTTTTTTGATAGTAAATATCTCTAGTTTCGATATCTTTTCTTTCAAGACTCTGTGGTGTAGTGGTTATGCGACTCGTCTTGTAAACCAGGGGTCGCATGATCGATCCCGGGCTTTTCCAGACTTTCGGATGAGTCTTTAAACCGAGGGCCGTCTCCGTATGACCATAGCTGTTGGCGAGACGTAAAACTCAAAACACTCACTCACTCGAGACTCTTGCTATAGTCTGTGCTACACAGTCTTCGTTACGAAAACACGCCTATTAAATTACACTGTAAATTTAACCGCCGAAAAAATGAGGCGGTTCTAATGAGTACCCACAATCTATATTTTAGAGCAGATATAAGAACAAGAGGGCCATGATGGCCCTGGATCGCTCACCTGATCCATAGAGTAAAAAGTGGGTCCCGGGGAGGGCCATTATTGACCCCAGGGTTATAATGTGCATAATGTTGAGGGAGGTCAAACAAGGTGAAGCTTCATACCAAATATCAACAAAGGCTATAATTTGAACAATCTTGGCAAAGGTCTACTAGATGAAGCTACACTCCAAATATCAAAGATCTTGGCCTTGCGGTTTCAGAGAAGATGTTTTTTAAAAGATATTCCCTACATAAGCCTATGTAAAACCAAATGGCCCCGGAGCGGAGGCATTTTTGGCCTCAGGGCTATAATTTAAACAATCTTGATAGAGGCTCACTAGATGAAGCTCACACCAAATATCAAAGACCTGGGCATTACTGTTTCAGAGAAGAAGATTTTCAAAGATTATCTCTATATAAGTCTATGTAAAACGAAAGGGCCCAGGGGCGGGGACATTTGTGGCTCGAGGGCTATAATTTGAACAATCTTGGTAGAGGTCCCTTAGATGAAGCTCCATACCAAATATCAAAGACCATGGCCTTGCAGTTTCAGAGAAGAAGGTTTTTAAAGATTTCCCTATATAAGTCTATGTAAAACCAAAGGGTCTCGGGCGGGGGCATTTTTGGCCCCAGCACTAAAATTTGAACAATCTTGAAAGAGTTCCACCAGATGAAATTCGACACCAAATATCAAAGACCTAAGCCTTGTGGTTCATGGTGGTTTCAGAGAAGAAGATTTTTAAGATTTTCCCTATATAAATATGTTCTATAAAAGGGTTATCCTTTGGAGCAAAGGACTACACCACAGACCTGGAAAATATGAAGTGTACATGTTTTCTTGGCCAGACCAGCTAGTTTCGGCCAATTAGGCCTCATCAGTGACCCTCAAATATTTTCAAAAATTGTGGTCCACAATGGAATCAATGATACCAAAGGACAAGAAAATATAACTACACTATGATGTAGGGCAGGGGGGGACTTTTTACGGCCGCCACACATTCCCAGACACCAGCTGTAGTGACGTTAAATATGTTCTATAAAAGGTTATCCATTGGAAGCAAGGAATACACCACAGAACTGGAAAATATAAAGTGTACATTTTTTTCTGGGCCAGACTAGCTAGTTTCGGCCAATTGGGCCTCATCAGTGACTCAAATATTTTCAAAATTCCACAATGGAATCAATAATCCCAAAGGACAAGAAAATATAACTACACTATGATGTAGGGCAGGGAGACTTTTTACGGCCGCCACACATTACGTAAGTCTATGTAAAACCAAAAGGCCCCGGGGCGGGGGCTTTTTTGGCCCAAGCACTATAATTGGAGCAATCTTGGTAGGGGTCCACTAGATGAAGCTTCATACCAAATAGCAAAGACCTGGGCCGTGTGGTTTCAGAGAAGAAGATTTTAAAGATTTTCCCTATATAAGTCTATGTAAAACCAAAGGGCCACATGGTGGGAGCATTTTTGGCCTCAGGGCTATAATATGAACAATCTTGGTAGAGGTCCACTAGCTGAAGCTTCATAACAAATATCAAAGACCTAAGCATTGTGGTTTCAGAGAAGAAAATTTTTCAAGATTTTCGCTATATAAGTCTATGTAAAACTAAAGGGCACTGGAGCGGGGGCATTTTTGGCCCCAGGGCTATAATTTGAACAATCTTGGCAGAGGTCCAGTAGCTGAAGCTTCATAACAAATAGCAAAGACCTAAGCCTTGTGGTTTCAGAGAAGAAGATTTTTAAAGATTTTCCCTATATAAGTCTATGTAAAACAAAGGGTCACATGGCGGGGGGCTTTTTTGGTCTCAGGGCTATAATTTGAATAATCTTGGTAGAGGTCCATTAGCTGAAGCTTCATACCAAATATCAAAGACCTGAGCATTGTGGTTTCAGCGAAGAAGATTTTTCAAGATTTTCCCTATATAAGTCTATGTAAAACCATAGGGCCCCGGAGCGGGGGGCATTTTGGCCCAAGGGCTATAATTTTAACAATCTTCGTAGAGGTCCACAAGATGAAGCTTCATACTAAATATCAAAGACCTTGGCTTGTAGTTTCAGAGAAGAAGATTTTTAAAGAGTTTCCCTATATAAGCCTATGTAAAACCAAAGGGCCCCGGGAAGGGGGCATTTTTGGCCCCAGCACTATAATTTGAACAATCTTGGTAGGGGTCCACTAGATGAAGCTTCATACCAAATAGCAAAGACCTGGGCCTTGCAGTTTCAGAGAAGAAGATTTTTAAAGATTTTCCCTATATAAGCCCATATGAAACAAGAATTCCGCCGAAGGCTATGTCGCGCCTGTAGGGGCACAAAGTCACCAAACCATGACATCTAGGCCAAGATCAAACATAGATGCTTGCATAAAAGGCTTGTACTAAGTATCATTAATGAAGTTCAAATAATTCTTAAGAAATGAACTTAACCATTAGGGTGAACTCTAGGGTGATGGCAATATTTTACAAAGTCAGTGAACCATGGAATTTAGGTCAAGGTCAAACATGGATGCTTGCATTGAAGTTGCCATCCACAGATTCAAGTTTGTACCAAATATCATTAAAGAAGCTCTTATAGTTCTTGAGAAATAAACTTGACCATTAGGGTGAACGCTGGGGTGGTCGCAGTATTTTACAAAGTAAGTGAACCATGAAATGTAGGTCAAGGTGAAATATGGATGCTTGCATGTTAGTTGCCATCCCCAGACACAATTTGTATGAAGTTTCATTAATGAAGCTCTAATAGTTCTTGAGAAATAAACTTGACCATTAGGGTGAACGGTAGGGTGGTCGCAATATTTTACAAATTCAGTGAACCATTAAATGTAGGTCAAGGTCAAATATTGATGCTTGCATGTAAGTAGTCATCCCCAGACACAAGTTTGTACCAAGTATCATTAATGAAGCTCTTATAGTTCTTGAGAAATAAACTTGACCATTAGGGTGAACGCTAGGGTGGTCGCAAATGTTGACGCCTTGACGAACGGACGGACGAATGGACGAACGGACGAACGAACGGACGAACAGACGGAAAACCGGGCGCCTATATCGCGCCATGCTAATAGCAGCCGCGAGAACAAAAGGGCCCCGGGTGGGGGCATTTTGGCCCCAGCACTATTATTTGAACAATCTTGGTAGGGGTCCACTAGATGAAGCTTCATATTAATTATCAAAGAGCTGGGCCTTGCGGTTTCAGAGAAGTTTTTTAAAGATTTTCCCTATATAAGCCCATGTAAAACCAAAGGGCCCCGGTGCGGGGGCATTTTTGGCCCCAGCACTATAATTTGAACAATCTTGGTAGGGGTCCACTAGATGAAGCTTCATACCAAATATCAAAGTCCTGGGCCTTGCGGTTTCAGAGAAGATTGTTTAAGTTTTCGATGAAAAAAAATCTATGTTTGGCTCCTGTGACTTATATGTGCAACGGACCGGAACCATTTGAACAACTCTGAAAGAGGACCACCTAAGGATCATTCCTGTGAAGTTAGGTCAAAATCCGATCATTGGTTTAGGAGATGTCGTTTGAAGAAATTGTTTACGGACGCACGGACAGACGGACGAAAAGTGATCCCAAAAGCTCACCTCGTCACTACGTGACAGGTCAGCTTAAAATAAGATAAACCCCAGTTTTACAATATAAAAGTGGGTTCCAGGGGGGGGGGGGGGGGGGGGGTCAGTATTATAGTGTTTACGTGATGTTGGTCGCTCGCAAACCGAAACTCAGCCGAGATTCCTATCGGCCAGTATGAATCAAAGATTCATTTACTTGCACCCCGCAACCAATTCCCAATTCTTTCGTGATTTGTGACAAATCGGGGTAAAAACGTAGGTCGAGATAATTTACTGCATTAAATAAAAAAATTGTAGTTGCATTTGTGACGCCGGTCACTACCAGCATGTCATGCAAAAAGTGAACAACTGTGTGGGATAAGGAGGGTGACATAAACAGGGTGAGATAAGACTTTCTATGCCCTACGCAAATACTAATTGTTCCCATTCAGTATGCAGAATAAAAAAACGTTCTTTCTTGTCCTAAAATGTTCGTTGACGTGAACTTTCTAACTTTGGCCGCTCACTGTGTCTCATAGCTTCTCATGAGGCTAGCGTACACATCCTCAGAAGCAAGCCATTTTCTCAAAGCATGTTAAGAGGGGACCTTTACTGATAATTACAGAAAGAGTCGACTCTCCCGATGGTGTATCAATTCCCATTAAAACTCAACGACAACACAAACTTCGAACCATATATTAAAAGTTTATACATAGGCTGGCCTATGGGGCGACATGATCACTAGGGCGCGAAAAACTAACAACGCTGAATTAAAAATATAAACCAAATCCATCCATAACAGGATCTACAAAAAAAAACAACAAAAAAAAAACTTCGACGTAATGCTTTAAACGAACGTCGACGCCAATGTTGATCCCGAGCAAACTTCCTGGACTTTGTACAGGTGAACTAATGACGGATGCTAAGGCACAAATGACGTGTCAAGCAGTCATTATGTTAAACCTGATAAAAGAAAATCCTGTAGGCGCGACGAGCGAAAGGAGGTCTTCGAGCGTGTGCATTCAGTGGAGTCTCAGATCAGACTGTGCAGAGTCAGAATACAACCTCCCCTGACTGCGTGAAGAAGATTTTGGAAGATGCTCATCAATATACACTCGAACTTCAATGGCTTGAACGCCTTTGGGACCACGAACATCTGTTCGAGACAGGGGTAGTTCGAGCCATTGAGGATTACTACCAGGAGGTAAAACGGGTTCCCTGTTGTGATACATGAGTCTTTTCGGTGTTCTATAATAAAATGTATGCTTGGTGAACTCATTAGAATCGCCTCATCGAGGCGATTCTAATGAGTACACACAACATACATTTGCAAGTTAAAATCGAAAATCAAATTAATTACCCCGCACTATTTCTTAAGTAGTGGAGTTCTCCAGGTACCCAAGAATGGGTTCGACTCAGTCATGGTAAACGAGCCATTGATGTTCAAGCCATCGAAGTTCTACTGTAGATCTATCTGAGCCGCCGCTGGGCCCGAGTTACTGAGGGTACTTTTTTCGCTTGACGCGACCCATGTTATGAGAGATCGTCTGTGACCGGAGATGGAGAACGATGGGTATAAGGATAATGGCGATATAATCAGCTCATTTGCGTCATCATATATTTTTTCATCCATTAAATTTCAGAGTTCCCGATGAAAATGTTAAGATATATAATAATATTGCCGTGTTTTCCATTAACATGTGAAACAGCTGTGGGTTTGCCTCTTCCGGGCGACTTTAATGAGTGTCCCGAATATATACTTTTTACAGAAAAATAACCAGAACTTTCCTTAAAAATACGAAAATAGACCCTTAAATGGAACCCTTACAAGAGTAATAAAACTCACTTCGATGCGGTCGAGGAACAAGGTAGATTGTTTTTCAATGGACTCGAAGTAAGCTTTTCAGTGCTGAATCCCATGTGACTATCACTAACTTATGTCGGTCAGTCCATGCTTATAAACCCTATTGCTTTCATTGGGCGACAGGTCTTGAGATGTCATTTCATCTCAATGTCGTGTAGAAGTCCCACAAAATTGGAAGCAACGTCTCCAAAATGACCTATACAGTGTTGACGGGGACGTTAAACCTCAAATCAAACAAACAAAAACTATCACTAACTTGTCGGAAAACTATGCACAGTAAAAGTCCTATAATAAGACCACATTTGGAACTGTTCAAAAGTGGTATTTAAGACCACTTTTGAACAGTCCCAAAGGTGGTCTCCTTCTGGAAGACACTAAGTGCAGAAAATGCACAGGAGTGGCTTAAACCTTTTAAACATGATTTTTTAAGGCGAATTGGTCTTAATTTTAGGTAGTCTTAATAGCGGAATTCACCAGTAAAATTTCTATATTAAGACCACCTTTGGGACTGTTCAAAAGTGGTCTTGACGACCACTTTTGAACAGTCTCAAAGGTGGTCCCTGACCAGAGGACATTGTAGGAAGAATATACAAAGAACAAGAGATGTCACTATAAGTGAGCAATGCCCCCGTGGGAGCCATCACAAAAAAGTGCGGACTTACAAACGCACAAACCCATAAACGGACAGTGCAAAAAACTATATGCCCTTCTACGGGGGCATAAAAATTCAGTGTACCCTTCAAAATAAGCTTTTCATAGCAGAATTAGTCCTAATTTTAGGTGGTCTTTATAGCTGAATTTTACTGTAATTAGAAAATAGCCTCAATATTAAGAGGGTTATACACAGACTCTGGACAGGAATCATGGATTGAGCTTGGCAAACGCAAACAGTGTAGACCACGATCAGACGACGGAGAAAGCGGCATGTGATCAGGGTCTACATTTTAGCTTAAAATCCAAGGAGCTTTTTAACTTACAATGAATGAAATGAAAAGGACAACTCTTAAATCGGCAATGGTCCGCGAGTGACAAACGAGTACAGAATTTATGAGTACAAAAAACAACCAATCTCGCTCGCTCGCGGTTTGTCCATAAAAACGCAAATCACTTACAGAACTGGCGAGAGACTTAGACTACAGTAAAATGTCTCTATTAAGACCACCTTTGAGACTGTACAAAAGTGGTCTTAAAGACCACTTTTGAACAGTCCTAAAGGTGTTCCCTGACCAGAGGACAACATGCAAAGAAATATTAAGAACATCCGTCAAAATATGCTTTTAAAAGCAGAATTAGTCTTAATTTTAGGTGGTCTTAATAGCGGAATTTCATTGTATTTCGATTAACTATTTCGGTAGTTTAAGCAAATGATCAGTGGCCGCGTTCTGTGGCGTCTGTCTGTGTCTAAGGTGTTTGCTACTGTCTAAACACTCAGTCCCTGTTCAACAGACAACCCTCTTGCTACAGACTTGACGTCATAGCAAAGCCAGTGTAACGCAATATAGGTCAACCACGCACTAATAGCTCGGCTAAGATAATCATGCATGATTTCGGACATGTCAGCCGCGGATAGTCAGAAAGAGGTTTAACATCCTCGTCAACACTGTAAAGGTCATTTTGGAGACGTTGCTTCCAATTAAGTGGGACTTTAACCCGACATTGAGATGAAATGACATCTAAAGCCCTGCCGCCCAATGAAACCAATAGGGTTTATAAGCATGGACGGGCCGACTCGTACCGCTTTGCCTGGGCAGGCTTAGATTCTCTCTAAGCTGTTTACCAGTACTCGTGTGCGGGTCGGTTTCAGCTCTGCGTGGAAGCATCATGTAGCCCATCTATTTCTTCAAGCCCCAATGGGCGGGGGCCGGGAAGATTAATGAAATTTCACACGAAATATCCAAGACCTAGGACTTGTGGTTTCACAGAAGAAGACTTTTAAAGATTTTCCCAATATAAGTCTATGTAAAACCAAAGAGCCCAGAGGCGGGGGCAATTTTGGTCACAGGCCTATAATTTGAACAATCTTGGTAGAGGTCCACTAGATGAAGCTTCATAACAAATATCAAAGACCTAGGCCTTGTGGTTTCAGTGGAGAAGATTTTTCAAGATTTTTCCCGATATAAGTCTATGTAAAACCAAAGGGCCCCGGAGCGGGGGCATTTTTGGCCCCAGGGTTATAATTTGAACAATCTTGGTAGAGGTCTACAAGAGGAAGCTTCATACCAAATACCGAAGACCTAGCTGGGCCTTGCGGTTTCAGAGAAGAAGATTTTTAAAGAGTTTCCCTACATAAACCCATGTAAAACCAAAGGGCCCCTGTGTTTGTGTGTGTGTGTGTGGGGGGGGGGGGGGGCATTTTTGCCCCAGCACTATAATTTGAACAATCTTGGTAGGGGTCCACTAGATGAAGCTTCATACCAAATATCAAATACCACGACGTAGTTTTTACCTGATATGACCCATATTCGAACTTGACCCAGATATCATCAAGACTAAAATTCTGGTAAAGGTTCATGAAGATTGGAGCAAAATTGTGATCTCTAGAGGATGAACAAGGTAAATGTTGACCACGCACGTCGAATGATGAATGATGCACGACGCACTTACGACGGACAAAAGGTGATTACAAAAGCTCACATTGAGCTTTGCTCAGGTGAGCTAAAAATTGCGGTCTCTAGAGTGTAAACAAGGTTTTTTATGATTTGACCTACTGGCCTACTTGTTTGACCCCACATGACCCATATTAGAACTTGACCTAGATATTGTAGAGATGATCATTCTGAGCAAGTTTGATGATGATTGGACCAAATCTGTGGCCTCTAGAGTGTTAACAAGGTTTTCTATGATTTGACATACTGACCTACTTTTTGATCCAACATGACCCGTATTTGAACTTGAACGAGATATTGTCAGGATGATCATTCATTCTTAGCAAATTTGAGGATGATTGGGCTAAAACTATAGCCTCTAGAGTGTCAACAAAGCTTTTCTATGGTTGAACTACTGACCTACTTTTTGATCCCACATGACCCATATTCAAACTTCACCGAGATATTGTCAGGAAGATCATTCTGAGCAAGTTTGAGGATGATTGGACCAAAACTGTGAGCTCTAGAGTGTTAACAAGGTTTTTTATATGATTTGGTCTACTGACCTACTTTTTGACCCGACATGACCCATATTCGTAGATGGCGAAGATATTGTCAGGATGATCATTCTGAGCAAGTTTGAGGATGATTGGAACAAAACTGTGGCCTCTAGAGTATTAACAATGTTTTTTCTATGATTTGACCTACTAACCTACTTTTTGACCCGACATGACCCGTATTCCAACTTACCCGAGATATTGTCAAGATGATCATTCTGAGCAACTTTGAGGATGATTGGACCAAAACTGTGGCCTCTTGAATGTTAACTAGAGCTGTCAGTGAAACTGACTAGGGCCCCGGCAGCGCTATCAGAGGAGTAGGAAAATGTTGATATTAAAAAAGACGTTTTTTTCCCTTTCACCTCTAAGTATGACCTTGACCTTTGAGGTACGGACCTGGGTCTTGCGCGTGACACACTGTCACATTATGGTTAATATTTCTGCTAAGTAATATTTAAATCCATCCAGGTATAAGAAAGTTATAGATTGGACACAATGAAAAAGACGCTTTTTTGACCTTTTATCTCTAAGTATGACCTTGACCTTTGAGGTACGGCTGTGGGTCTTGCGTGTGACACTTCGTCACATTATGGTTAACATTTCTGCCAAGTAATATTTAAATCCATCCAGGAATAATAACAAACTTATTAATTGGACACAGGAAAGACCCTTTTTTGACCTTTAACCTCTAAGTATGACCTTGACCTTTGAGGTACGGACCTGAGTCTTGCGCGCAACACTCCATCACATTATGGTTAACATTTCTGCCAAGTAATATTTAAATCCATCCAGGAATAAGAAAGTTATGGAGGATAAAAAAATTTGTGGACGGACAGACGGACAGACGGACAGACAGACAGACAGACAGACGGACGGACAGAATGATGCCAAGTAATATTTAAATCCATCCAGGAATAATAAAAAGTTATGGAGGATAAAAAAATTTGTGGACGGACAGACGGACGGACGGACAGACAGACAGACGGACGGACAGAGTGATTACTATAGGGCACCCACACTTTCAGTGCGGGGCCCTAACAAGGTTTTTCTATGGTTTAACATAATGACCTACTTTTTGATCCCACAAGACCCATATTTGAACTTGAACGAGCTATTGTCAGGATAATCATTCTGAGCAAGTGTGAGGATGATTGGACCAAAACTGTGGCCTCTAGAATATTAAAAGGGTTTTTCTATGATTTGACCTGCTGACCTACTTTTGACCCGACATGACCCGATCTGTGGCCTCTAGAGTGTTAACAAGGTTTTCTATGATTTGACCTACTGACCTACCTTTTGATCCAACATGACCCGTATTCGAACTTGAACGAGATGTTGTCAGGATGATCATTCATTCTTAGCAAATTTGAGGATGGTTGTGCTATAACTATAGCCTCTAGAGGGTCAACAAAGTTTTTCTATGGTTTGAAATACTGACCTACTTTTTGATCCAACATGACCCATATTCAAACTTTACCAAGATATTGTCAGGATGGTCATTCTGAGCAAGTTTCAGGATGATTTGACCAAAACTGTGGCCTCTAGAGTCTTAACAAGGTTTTTCTATGATTTGACCTACTGACCTCCTTTTTGACCTGACATGACCCATATTCGAACTTGACCCAGATATCATCAAGACTAACATTCTGGTAAAGTTTCATGAAGATTGAAGCAAAATTGTGGTCTCTGGAGTCTTAACAAGGTAAATGTTGACGACGCACGCCGAACGACGCACGCCGAACGACGCACGACGCACGTACGATGGACAAAAGGTGATCACAAAAGCTCACCTTGAGCTTTGCTCAGGTGAGCTAAAAATCGACACATAAAGAATTATTGCGACACGTCTCGTTTAACATGATTCGCAATTTTGGGAAAATACGTATGTTTTAAAAACCCAGTGACCGAGTGCTTCTTTTTCAAAGGGAAATACCCTTCCTTTTCTTGTCATGTATATTATAATTTTACGCCGGGTGAATAAATTTTAAATCCCAGAAGTAGGGTGGTATCATATTTGGTTAATTTATCAACCCATTTACGCCTAGCGTCTCTTATTTATTTATTTATTGTATTTATTCATTTACGTTTTGTTGGGGGGGGGGGGGGGCGTGGGGGTGGAGTCGGGTTGGGGTGAAACATTGACAATCTGACACCCGTATATTAATTGGAAATGGACAGGTCTCAAGCTGTTAGGTGGAACAATCTATTGTCAAATATGTGTTTATATTTTTAATTATGAAATATAAGCATATCTTTTTGAAAATAAATTTAATAGAAATACGAGCAGTTGCTTGTTACCTTGTGACAACGCCGTTTACCACACCCTTTCTGCCAAATAAAACGAAACGGCATAGTTATTTATACATAATGATTGGGCGGTCTCGGCAGCTCAGTCGGATGCGCGTTTATCCCATTTCAGACTGGAAACCCCTAAACGGGTACCGTGGCAAACAGTACAGGCCCAGATCAGACGCCGCAGAACGCGGCGTCTGATCAGGGCCTACACTTTTTGCAAAAAATTAAGCCATTTTCCAAATCAATTTTGAAGAAAACAAAACAGCCTGACACCCCTAAATTTTGAAATAGACTTGTTCTATATATAAGGAGGAATATTCCATTTGGTACAAAAAGGGTTAACTGATGAAGGCGCGGGTTTCTGCAACATTCGTCACAAGTTCGTGGAGCTTGATCATGAAACCTTTTCTACGGGCGTTCTCTTCCGAAGGGCAAGTGTCAGTTTGTACCCAAAGAATGCGCACTGCACTTGTTATCCGCTGACATATGTGGTTGCACAAAGTGACCGGCTCGATATAACCTAAAGAGTGTTGACTGGACTGTTTGACTCAAACAAACAAACACATCCCGAGAACAAGTCCGTGAAATGAACACCCCTCTAAAACCCCACTTTATAAACAAGAGAAAAACTGGGGTTAACAGGGGGTATACATTATTTCTCTATTTCTACTGTAAGGCGTAGGTTGTTGGTACTCGTTAGAACCGCATCCGCGCAGTCTGATTAGCACCTTCGTGATCGTTACTGGGAGTACAAAAACACGATTAACCCTTTTTGTACCAAATTGAATCTTCCTAGCAGGAGTCCATTTCAAAATTTGGGGGTGTCAGGTTGTGTTTTCTTCAAAATTGATTTGGAAAATGGCTTAACTTTTTGCAAACAGTGTAGGCCCTGATCAGACGCCGCGTTCTGCGGCGCCTGATCTGGGCCTGCACTGTTTGCCAGGGTACCCGTTTTGGAAAATGGCTGAACGTTTTGCAAATAGTGTAGACCCTGATTAGACGCCGCGTTCTGCGGCGTCTAATCTGGGCCTGCACTGTTTGAAAGGGTACCCAGTGTGGGGTTTCTTGTACAAAATGGGTTAATTAGTTCAAAGTACTGCGAGTACCGCGAGTACTGGTGGGTCGATTGTCTCTGAGTGTAGGCTAGGAATATAGTCCTGTTATGAGTCTTAACCGTTAAATTCGTTTATTTTAAGCAAACAATGGAGACACTGATCAGACGCCGCGTTATGCGACCTCTGGTCTGGGTCTACAATGTTTGCCAATGGCCCAGTACACGAGCCTAGTCAAGATTTTACTTTTTACACAGCGCCCTGACGTCCAAGGTAGAAGACTTGTGAGTGAGTGAGTTTTAGTTTTACGTCCCACCAACAGCTAAGGTCATACGGAGACGGGACCTCGGTTTAAAGACTCATCCGAAAGTCTGGAGAAGCCCGGGATCGATCCTGCGATCCCTGGTTTACAAGGCGAGTAGCGTAACCACTGCACCACGGAGGCTTCTGGTAGAAGACTAGGGCTGCTATAAATAACCGGTACTTGGATTTTGTATATGGCCAGAGATAGTCACGGGGATAATAGCAGGTGGGAAGCTTCTCTAGTTAGTAGCTTTGGGTCGATTAGTTATTTAATAAGCCATCAGCCATGCACTAGCATAGAATTTACTGTAGATTGAATTATTATAGTGCAAATTTTAGTAAAACATGCATCATCAACTCTGCAGAAATTAAACCTTTGTGCAAATGATGAGTTTCTCATGTTCAATGGTTAAAATGGGCGGTGTCTCTTAATCATTAGATTTCTCACCAATGAAGGCTTGCGCGTCGCTCGGGTCGCATGTGAGACGCTAAGCTCTGCAACGGAAGCTCCTTTTTTCGGTACACCGGTTTTCGCCCACCTCCGATTAACGAACAGCTCCAAAACTTAAGTAATCTTGAAAGGGTCGTAAAACCAAAACCAAAGACTAATGTCCCCGCCCCACTCCCTCCTCTCCCCCACAACCTAAAATAAAAACAAACAAAAAACTAGAGAAAGTGCCCAGTGGGGCACGTATACCCGACCAGTGCCATCCCCTTTTAGTGGAAATGAAAATTTGTTTGTAGCATTGAACCTTTCCATATAAACTTTCCATTTAGTCCACTGAGAATAACTATTGCATTTCAACAAATATAGTATAATTTATCATATGCAAACTGCTTGTCTTTGCTGAATAATAATAATTCAAAGTTTGTTGCAATTTGGAAAAATTTTACCTAGAAACAACAAACATAGAATAGGCTGTCATAGAACATTTGCTGAATTAAATTAGCTGTATAATGACATAATAAAGCAATGCATTATTTTATTATTACTTGCATTTATTATTGTCTGCATTTCAAGAGAAAATATTATGCAAAATTTAACAGTTCTAGTCGCTGTAGTTTCTAAGATCACAAGGACCAATATATAAGCTGACAAATTTGACAACGGTCACAGCAAAAAGAAAGAACAAACTAACTAATAATGAACAGATGGAAAGACAAAAACTATAACCTTTCATATACTTTGTATGCAAGGAATATAATGAAAACAGTTATCAAATACTACCATATACTATTATGCGATGTATACATGCAAATTTATTCTAATAAATATTGTTTAAACCAAAACAGTTAACACAAAACTTGGACGTAATCAAAATGTGTAAGTCCTAATTATTGACCCCTAGCCCCACCCAGGGGCTTGACCCAGGAGCTTAGATATTCCATATGAAAGTTAATACTATGGCTATATTCTGTACAAAATATGAAGAGAATCTAACATGTTGTTACAGAGATATAAGCAATGAAAAAGGTTTAATACAAAACTTTGACGTAAAAGTTGACAAAATGACAGACAGCCCACACAGGGGCTTGACCCAGGGGCTTAGATATTCCATATGAAAGGT
Source organism: Lucinisca nassula (assembly GCA_963580285.1). Lineage (NCBI taxonomy): Eukaryota > Metazoa > Mollusca > Bivalvia > Lucinida > Lucinidae > Lucinisca > Lucinisca nassula. The sequence continues at coordinate 184,881,575 of OY757010.1, forward strand.
TATGCTACAGAGATATCCTTTACCAAATATGAAGAGAATCTAACGTGTAGTTACAGAGATATGAGCAATCAAAAAGTTTTAACACAAAACATTGACGTAAATGTTGATGAACGGACTGACGGATGGACAGTCCACCCAGGGGCTTGACCCGCGAGCTTAGATATTCCAAATGAAAGGTAATGCTATAGAGATATCCTTTACCAAATATGAAGAGAATCAAACATGTGGTGACAAGAGATATGAGCAATCAAAAAGGTTTAACACAAAACTTTGACGTAAAAGTTGACAAACGGACGGACAGCCCACCCAGGGGCTTGACCCAGGGGCTTAGATATTCCATATGAAAGGTAATGCTATAGAGATATCATGTTCCAAATATGAAGAGAATCCAACATGTGGTGACAAGAGATATGAGCAATCAAAAAGGTTTAACGTAAAACTTTGACGTAAAAGTTGACAAATGGACGGACAGCCCACCCAGGGGCTTGACCCAGGGGTTTAGATATTCCATATGAATGCTATAGAGATATCCTTTACCAAATATGAAGAGAATCTAACTTCTGGTTACAGAGATATGAGCAACCAAAAAGGTTTAACGCAAAACTTTTACTTAGAGGTTGACGAACGGCGGGATAGACGCTAGTACGAACGAACGAACGAACGAACGAACTAACTAACAAACGAAACAACCAACAACGAAACAACGAACGGACGAACGGACGGAAAGAAGAAAACTATATACCCCCTGACATGACATACTTCGTATGTCGGGGGTATAAAAAACACACACACAAAAACAACAACTAAAGTTCAAATGGGAATCACTAAATATATTAAGTCAGTCATGTTGTTATTTAGCAGATTACTTAAAGAACAACAGTATTTGAGGGGCAACAATAAAAGGTGAAAGACCTATAGGACAGAGCAGAATGAAACGAGTAAAGTCACATTAGTTATGGCTAGTTTGAAGATAATTTTATTTGTAAACAGCCATTTGACCAATTTACATAGGTATCTCACGTTGAAATCTTGCTTTATAAACAATCTCGCTATTAAGGCGTAACTATACCTAATTTAGTGACACAGAGGCCTTTCTGATATTTAATCTTCATCAGTGTGTCTCAACCCCAAAGTTTTGAAACCGAAACGGATGATGGACAAGACCCGGCAAACACAGCACATCCCCCTCCGAGCACACACCGACCGACGTAGCCTATGAGACAGGTCAGCTGGAGGCATCAGGCAAGAGAGCCTACCCGCGGACTTATAGGGTCCCCCACCGAGCCAGCATCAGCAAACATGACCCACACTCCACGGAAGTCCCGGGCATCAGGAAGGAGTGTCCAAAGTAGCGAGACTTGCAAAATTTAAAATATAACAAAAAGTGTAAACCAAATCCGCTAAGATACAAGTCTCACCTGACAAGTCAGTCTTAGTTTTAGAACAATTAGAATTTTATGCTGCAAAAATTAAAGATATAATATAGTTATTTAAATCAGTACTTGAGCACTGACGTCAACACCGCAGTATCAACCTCAGCACTAAAGAACTGATACTGAGCTTATGATACCCTCGGGGACGAACAGCCACCAGCAGAGATATCGACCCAGTGGTTTGCAATTAAGGCGTAACTATACCTAATTTAGTGACACAGAGGCCTTTCTGATATTTAATCTTCATCAGTGTGTCTCAACCCAAAAGTTTTGAAACCGAAACGGATGATGGACAAGACCCGGCAAACACAGCACATCCCCCTCCGAGCACACACCGACCGACCGCTATATAATGAAATGAAACCTGGCGTCATATGCTTGTCATGGTCAATCCAAATCAAGGTTCAACATCAGCCTGAGCACATAAGGTTTGTAGCAGGGTCCACTTGCCTTCTCTGGACAGTGTTGACTCTCTCTAACCCTTTCCCACTCAGATACGTCTTTTAATGTATCTGACCCCGTCACACTTATGAGCCCCAAAACCACATAAAATCTGCATTCCCCATCCCCGGATAGCTATGTTGGGGTAAAGATAAGTTGTCCTAAAAATTGGACTGTTTTTTCGTGCGGCTCCCCACTAAAAATATACCTATGGGGTTTGAAAGGGGAGGGGGGAAAGCCGAAACAATTGGGATATGGCCAAAATGAAATGGCTGAAATGAAATCTGAGGGTGTCTGGGGTCAAAAACGCTGGCAAAACATGCTGCAGACAGTGAAAACAGCCAGTGCCAAACCCCTGACAGCAGTGCGAAGATTACGATTCGGGTCAAAATACATGCGAAATCACACTTTTTGACAACTTTGAGATGCCCCTTCGTTACCATGGCAACAATAATTTAGCTTAAAATGATTCCATTTGAACACTGCCCAGTAAACATTCATGCCGAGATTGATGTAAAACGGACCATTAATTATGAAATAATGGCTATATGAAGTTGCTGTCCTAGGCAACACTGTAAAAAATCAGCAAGAGTCACAAAGTCCCCATGTGGGAACGGGTATTTCTTTATATGTTGGACAGGTTCATTGTACAGTAGAACTTCTATGGCTCGAGCACCGATGGCTCGTTTACCATGGACGCGTCGAACCCATTCTTGAGCCCCTAGCGAAATCCTCTACATAAGAAATAGTGGGGGATAATTATGGAGATTTTAGTCTTTTATCTTCCAAATGTATGTTGTGTGTACTCATTAGAATCGCCTCGATGAGGCGATTCTAATGAGTACACACAACATGCATTTTCATTATAGAACACCGAAAAGATGTCTAAAAGTATCTCGTTATGCCTCCTGACAGTAACCTCAGTGGCTCGAACTACCCCTTAAATAAAGACGTTATTATTATTATTATTATTACCCCTGTCTCGAACTGATTTTCGAGGTCCCAAAGGTGTTCGAGCCATTGAAGTTCGACTGTATTCCGTTATATGTTGGACAGGTTCATTTGTCATTTAAGGAGTGTCGGGATTTCATTCCTTTTTGACGGAAATACTGTTAGCAAACACTGTAGATCCTGACCAGATGCCGCAAGATGCGGCATCTGATCTGGGTCTACACTGTTTGTCAATGTCCCCTTTACAGGTTTCTTAGTAAGAATGGAATGTGCTTATAGACTTGTCTAGATTCTATGAAAACAGTGTAGATCCGGATGTTTGGACTAATCCTGACTGTATCCAAATTCAAATACAGTCGAACTTCAATGGCTCGAACACTTTAGGGACCTCGAAAATCTCTTCGAGACAGGGGTTGTTCGAGCCACTGAGGTTACTGTCAGGAGGCATAGCGAAATACTTTTAGACATCTTTTCGGTGTTCTATAATGAAAATGCATGCTGTGTGTACTCATTAGAATCGCCTCATCGAGGCGATTCTAATGAGTACACACAGCATACATTTGCAAGATAAAAGACTAAAATCTCCTTAATTATCCCCCACTAATCTTATGTAGAGGATTTCGCTAGGGGCTCAAAAATGGGTTCGACACATCCATGGTAAACGAGCCATCGGTGTTCGAGCCATCGAAGTTCTACTGTATGGAAGAATCCACTTAGGAAACTCAGGGGCGAAAGAACTGAAAGACAACTCATCTTAGTTGTTGTCGTGAACTATCTCTCAGTACATCATGTTAGTAAAGTTCAAATTTTGCGCTTAGATGACCCGTATACAGTGAAATTCCGCTATTACGAACAACAAAATTAAAACTAATTCCTTTTTTAAAAATATTTTTAAAAAAGTTTAAGGTTTTATTTCTTTGTGTTTTTCTACATTGTATTTTCCACACCCAATATCTTAAGCTAGTAAGAACGGGCCTCCGTGGCCTAGTGGATAAGAGCGCTGACTGTTAGTCATTAGGTCTCTCACCGCCGTAGGTTCGAACCTCGCTCGGGCCACGTGTGAGACGCCAAGTTCTGCAACGGAAGGTCAGTTGGTTTTCCCCGGGTACTCCGGTTTTCGCCCACCTCTGAATAACGATCGGCTCGATATGAGTGAAATAATCTTGAAAGGGCCGTAAAACCCAAACCAAAAAAAAAAGCTAGTAAGAGACCAAGAGGTTGTCATTTAAATATTTCATTAGAGGGTCATCTGAACAAAATTCCTGTGAAGTTAGGAAGAAATTGTTCCAAAGGTATTGGAGGAGTATAGGGGGGTTGTCTTTTAAACTATAGTTTTTCTATTTTCAGCTCTGGCTGCCATCTTGCTCTTCCGGACAAATACATTTTAGCCGTTTTTGTAGAGGGTCACCTAAGAAACATTGCTGTGAAGTTTGAATGAAAACTGTACCAAAAGTGTAGAACAAAGCAGCATTTAAAGGTTTTTCCTTTTTTTGGCTATGTCAGCCATTTTATTCATTTGTAACTATTTTATGGGGGGGTCACATAAGCAACAATCCTATGAAGTTTGAATAAAACTGGATCAAAGGTGTAGGAGGAGTTGTCATATAATGTTTTTTTCGGCGTAGCTGTATAAGCTGGCTTCCCTGTAACAAATACCCTCTTTTTATAGAGAAAACATGGGATTTATATGGAGCACATCAGCGGTCATATATTGAGATATGACTGATACAACGCATAATGTAGTAATGTAGTAATTTCTTCATTTTGATTTTTTTTACTACATTATGCGTTGGCATAGTCGACGCGAAATGAAGTAAAAAAATTATTTCATTTCGCGTTGATATGCACCATATCGACGCATAATGAAGTAATGATGGTAGAACATAGCTGTCTTCGAAAAGACTTAGGAAGCAATACAGTTAAATTCCTACAATGTAGACCACATTTGAGACGGTTCAAAAGTGGTCTTTAAGACCACAGTTGAACAGTCCAAAAGACGGTCTTCCACAAAAGCACACTGAAGGTCAAAATCACAAAGAAAATGTAGCTTTAACCTTCCAAATATGCTTTAAAAACAAAATTTGTATTAATTTTAGGTGGTCTTAATAGTGGAATTTCATTGTATTTGATTAAGCCAGTAGAAAAGACAGACAGGCAGACAGACAGACAGACAGACAGACAGACAGACAGAATGGACAAAAACTATATACCCCCTTGCATACTTCGTATGCCGGGGGTATAAATAGATGGGCTGCACGATGCTTCCACGCAGAGCTGATACCGCCCGTACATGAGTCCTCGTAATCTGCTTAGAAGGTCTAAGCCTGTCCAGGAAAACTGCTGCGAGTCGGCCCATCCATGCATATAAACCCTATTGCTTTTAATTGGACGGCAGCGATTGAGATGTCATTTCATCTCAATATCGGGTAAAAGTCCCATAAAATTTGAAGCAATGTCTCCAAAATGACCTAAATAGTCTTGACGGGAACGTTAAACCTCAAATCAAACAAACAAACTGTTGACGCATAATGAAGTAAAATTAAGTATGCCACCCATCGCCGCAAAATGAAATAATTCTTTCATTTTGCTCAAACCTCTTAGTATCGACGCATAATGAAGTAAAAACGACATTTTATTTCATTTCGCGTCGACTATGCCAACGCATAATGTAGTAAAAATTTCAAAATGAAGAAATTACTACATTACTACATTATGCGTTGTAACATATGACATTATGTTCTGTTGACAGACCATTACATTATGTTCATACTCATTATTTCTTATTTGTTTATTATGCTATCATGTTTGTATGTCACACTGTCTTGTTAACTTGGCCTTTTGGTAACTTCCTTGGTAGAGGGTCACCTAAGAAACAGTGCTGTGAAGTTTAGGCGAACTCAGCATTTATTTTGTTTTCTGTTTTTAGCTCTGTCAGTCATTTTATTCATTGGAGTAGAACCTTTGTAGCCATTTTTGTAGAGGATCACCTTAGCAACAATCCTATGAAGTTTGAATAAAACTGGACCAAATGTGTAGGAGGATTTGTCATATTTAAAGTGTTTATTATTACTATTATTATTTTAGCTAATCTGGTGCAACCTTCATGTGAAGCTTGAATGAAATTTGACCAAAGGAAAAGTATAAATTGTCATTTAAAGTTTTTTTTTCTTTTATTTTAGCTCTTGCAGCCTTCTTGTTCGTCAGAGAGTAACCGCTTAAGCTAATTTGGTAGCGAGTCACTGAGCAATATTCCTAAAATAGAACCAGTTGCTATTTAAAGTTGTTTTATTTTTTTCTATTTCAGCAATGGTGGCTATTTTAATGATCAAATTGGAACAGGTTTAGCTACTTTAGTAGAGGGATTCGCCGGCCTTGGTAGCTCAGTCGGATGCGCGTCTGACTGGTGATCCGGAGGACGCGGGTTCGATACCTGCCGGGGTCGGCAACATTCTTTCGTGGAGAGTGATCTTTTCTGAGCTCATTCTCTCTATTCCGCTAGTTCAAGAAGGGCAGTTGTCTGTTTATGGCGAAAGAATGTGCACTGTACTGGTTAACCGCTTAAGTATAAGCCTAGCACAGGAAAGGTGTGGATAGGTAAACTGACCGGTTCAAACATGACATAGAAGTATGACTGTGCCGTTAAACTCCAATACAAACAAACAAAACATAGGGCCACGAGTGTAACAATCCTATGTTTGATTGGAATTGGTCCAGCGGTAAAGGAGTTGTCGTTTCATTTTAGCTCTGGTGGCCATCTTGATCTTTGGAGAAGAACGATTTTAACCATTCGGGTAGGGAGTCACCTAGGCAACGTTCCTGTGAAGTTTGAATCAAGTTGGCCCAAGGGTTTAGGAGGAGTAGACATCTGAAGCAAAGTGTTGACGACGGACGCGGGACGACGCACGACGGACGATGGACATTCACTGATCACAATAGCTCACCATGAGCACTTGGTGAGCAGGCGAGCTAAAACCTCTGGGCAGTTGTTCAAAGCATCGTTAGCTTAACGAGCTCGTAAGTGGTCATATTGTTAACTGTTCTAGCAAGTAGAATATCAAAAATTTCGGTACTTTTGCTGAAAAAAATGTGAGCAGCTTTTGCATCTGCAAAAGCTGCTCACATTTTTTCAGCAAAAATTTCAGCATATTTGCCATATTTAATGATCAAAGTTTTAACGATACGCTAACTAACGACCGGCCCCCGCCCATAGGGGCTTGAAGAAATATATGGGCTGCATGATGCTTCCACGCAGAGCTGAGTCCGGCCCGCTTATAGGATCTAAGCCTGTCCAGGGACCGCTGTGCGAGGCGGACCGTCCATGCTAATAAACCATATTGGTTTCATTGGGCGACAGGGCTTGAGATGTCATTTCATCTCAGTGTCGGGTAAAAGTCCCACAAAATTGGAAGCAACGTCTCCAAAATGACCTTAACAGTGTTGACGGGGACGTTAAACCTCAAATCAAACAAACAAACTAACGACGTCGTTAGTTTTGAACAACTGGCCCCTGGAATATAGGGGTTGAACTAAACGGGTTAAGTCTCAGTCCAGGACTATTTTCCCAGCCTACACTTAGAGACAATCGACCCACCAGTACTCTCTGTGCTTTGGCTATTTGTTAGCTTTCAAAATAGTTCTCGTCAAAACAGAAGGATAAGACCACTCAATGAAAAGTAACATCGTAGAATTTATGTACGAGTTTTGACGTTAATTAAACATATTATCAGATGTGCATTTGAAAAAAAAAGACTGGTATTCAGCTGGGTCCAACAAATACTCAGAAAAGGCTGGTCGTATTCAGCTGGGTCCAATAAATACTCAGAATCTAACTTCTGAGCAAGAATAAAATACACTAACTTAGTTCAAGAGCTCATCGCTCCTTGCTTCGTTTCCCAAGACATGGCCATCTAAAAAAACAATACCTTGGCTTCCGACGTGGCCGACGATGATGTCATTTTAACTGTCTTCGTTGATTTTGCCATTTTGCAGAAAATGACAAACAAAATGTCGTATTCTTGTGCCGGTGACAGGCCGGGTTGGGTATGTGTGTGTTTGTGTGTGTGTGTGTGTGTGGGGGGGGGGGGGGGGGGGTCAGGTTGGCCTCCAGCTCCAGATAAGGAAGCGAATAAAGATAATTTTGGGATAAATCATCCCCCACCCCACGTGCGTTGTGGGTACTTGTTAGAATTGCTTAATGCAGGCAATCTTACAAGTACCCATAATAAGGAGTAAGGAAAATAGTAGTATGGGCCCCACTTGGGCATCATGGACTGCGCATGCGCAGCATTTGTATCACTTCCGGTGAAACGTAAGCGAAACGATTAGATGACGAAACTACCCTAAATATCGGACGAGTGTTCGAATGACGTAAATTACCGTAATTACGCCGTAAGTATCCTAAATTTTGAGGCGAAAGATGTTCCCGCGGATTGGCAAAGTTCGCCGTCCCCGATTTGGTCGGGGTGATCGGGGTCTACCCCGTTCGCTCGAGCGATCCTATCCCAATATTTAGGGAGATACTACCCTGTATAGTATTGATGAAATTAAGTCTCTCACCCGCAAACCAATTATCGCCTCGAAAACCGGGAAACAATGGAAGGTGTTGGAAGAGCTCGACTCGATGCGAGAAACTAGTAATGGACCGCGTCCCGGAAAAAAAAAAGTTTGGTTCGTTCGATTTGAGGTTTCACGTCCCCGTCAACGCCGTATAGATCATTTTGGGGACGTTGCTTCCAGTCGCGCGAGACCTTTACCGGACATATCTACGACATTTGTATCTCGGAGAATCTTTCTCGGCTACGGAATTTATACGGATATCAGGGGGGCGTAGCCAGTATGCATTATGAGAGTGGAGCGTAAAATGAGAAGCAAATGATGATAGGATTTTTGATCAGCTGTAATTACCCTAAAAATTGGGGCACCTGAAGGGAGGTCACCGTAAATATCCTAAAGTTTGATCTCAAGCGATGCAGCAAACGTGTTCTGGTGGAATAGTGGAATGACAAACAGTGCAGACCCTGGTCAGGGTGATCGGGATCTACACCGTTTTTTTCTGTCCCAATATTTAGGGTAATACTACCCGGTGCAGTCCTGCGATATTGACAAATCGATTGTCTCCGACACTCAGTGCGAAACGCTTATCGCCTTTAAACTAGAAAACAATGAAACTCGCTGGAAGATAGCGTTTAGAAGGCTGATGTTGTCGTTTAAATTTCTAAACACGCTCGCTTCTGAATGGGCTGCAGCTGAGAAAAAAGTTTTTATCAAACATGTTTGTTCGATTTGAGGTTTAACGTCCCCGTCAACATAATTTAGGTCATTTTGGAGACGTTGCTTCCGAGCCGACATTGCGCTGAAATGACATCTCAATCCCTGCCGCCTAATAAAAACGATAGAGTTTATACGCGTGGCCGGGTCGACTCGCGGCTCTAAGCCCCCGATGGGGCGGGGGGCGGATCAATCATTTTGCCCCGTTTTCGACATAGAAATATTTTTACCCAAACGAAATAGATTTAATACGTCCGCAAAGTCTGCGCGGCGTGACGGGACTTTTTAGGCCTTATACCGTTACGAAATTCCGCCCACGCGAATATATGAAAGAAAACTCATCGATGATGGGGCGGTTCTAACGAGTACCCACAATCTATTATTTGCGCAGAAAAAAGGAAAATTTCACAATTATGAAACTTCACATACATATTAACTTAACCTCGGTCAAAACTTCAAAAGTATTTGCCCTGCTCTCACACACATACATACCATCACAATACCTACATTCTGACGACAAAGGGTCGTAATTACTTATTTTCACTGAATTATCGCCCCTGTTTCAAAATAAATATCTCCTGTTGTTTCATAACCATGGGTAATAAGGCTTTCATCACACGCGTAATCCTTATGACAGTCTGCATTGAAAATCGCTTACTATTTACAGGCCCTTGCAGGGAAGGGATCTTACATTTCTCCTTATTTTTGCAGTCTTTGTTGAAAATCGCTAACTAGGAAATTCTTAGACTTTCGGTTTAAGAGTTACAACAGGCGGCTACTATATTTAGTTTTTTTACATCTGACACTTAGTTCATTGATTAACCCATTGTATGCGGGAAACCCCGAAAGGAGTACCTTGGCAAACAGTGCTGGCCCCAGATCAGACGTCGCAGAACGCGGGGGTCTGATCAGGGCCTACACTATACACATCCGCATACACTCACACCTACAAACGCGCACAAACTGCTTCAAACCCTAATATAATTTGAAAAGTTTATATAGGGCTTGCGACGGAGAGGAGTGCATCGCTTACGTCCTTGGTCTCTGAGCATTCAATAAGTCAGGGTATAGTGGGATACAGTGAGGATACAGCGGGGGGTACAGTCAGGATACAATGGGGATACAGTCAGGATACAGTAAGGATACAATGGGGGTATAGTCAGGATACAGTCAGGATACAATGGAGGGTCTAGGCCAAACATCCCGCTTATTAAGCTGACCATGACACCGCGCCAGCGTTTGACAGTAGTTATATCCTAAATGTTGGACTGGAAGAGTGCTGCTGCCGTGCACTGGCAAACGCCGCGCGTACAACGGTAAAACGACGTCGTTTCGTTTAACACGCGCAACAATTCGCGTGAACGACTGACCGACTGCCCCTGACCAAACGGAGCTAACCCCGATCGAGCGCGTATATCGCTCCGCCTCCGCTATGCCCTCAGTCGTTGGTCGGTTATAAAAATGACATCTCAAGCCCTGTCGCCGATGAAGTCAATAGGGTTTATTAGCGCGAACTGACAGACTCGCACCGCTTTGCTCGGACAGGCTTAGATCCTCTAAGCGGTTTTACCAGTACTAGTGTGCGGACCGGATGCAACTCTGCGTGGAAGCATCACGCGGCCCATATATTTCTTCGAGCCCCTATGGGCGGGGGCCGTTGTGATGCTTCCACGCAGAGTTGAATCCTGTCCGCACACTAGTACTGGTAAAACCGCTTAGAGGATCTAAGCCTGTCCGAGCAAAGCGGTGCGAGTCTGTCAGTTCGCGCTAATAAACCCTATTGACTTCATCGGCGACAGGGCTTGAGATGTCATTTTTATAACCGACCAACGACTGAGGGCATAGCGGAGGCGGAGCGATATACGCGCTCGATCGGGGTTAGCTCCGTTTGGTCAGGGGCAGTCGGTCAGTCGTTCACGCGAATTGTTGCGCGTGTTAAACGAAACGACGTCGTTTTACCGTTGTACGCGCGGCGTTTGCCAGTGCACGGCAGCAGCACTCTTCCAGTCCAACATTTAGGATATAACTACTGTCAAACGCTGGCGCGGTGTCATGGTCAGCTTAATAAGCGGGATGTTTGGCCTAGACCCTCCATTGTATCCTGACTGTATCCTGACTATACCCCCATTGTATCCTTACTGTATCCTGACTGTATCCCCATTGTATCCTGACTGTACCCCCGCTGTATCCTCACTGTATCCCACTATACCCTGACTTATTGAATGCTCAGAGACCAAGGACGTAAGCGATGCACTCCTCTCCGTCGCAAGCCCTATATAAACTTTTCAAATTATATTAGGGTTTGAAGCAGTTTGTGCGCGTTTGTAGGTGTGAGTGTATGCGGATGTGTATAGTGTAGGCCCTGATCAGACCCCCGCGTTCTGCGACGTCTGATCTGGGGCCAGCACTGTTTGCCAAGGTACTCCTTTCGGGGTTTCCCGCATACAATGGGTTAATCAATGAACTAAGTGTCAGATGTAAAAAAACTAAATATAGTAGCCGCCTGTTGTAACTCTTAAACCAAAAGTCTAAGAATTTCCTAGTTAGCGATTTTCAACAAAGACTGCAAAAATAAGGAGAAATGTTAGATCCCTTCCCTGCAAGGGCCTGTAAATAGTAAGCGATTTTCAATGCAGACTGTCATAAGGATTACGCGTGTGATGAAAGCCTTATTACCCATGGTTATGAAACAACAGGAGATATTTATTTTGAAACAGGGGCGATAATTCAGTGAAAATAAGTAATTACGACCCTTTGTCGTCAGAATGTAGGTATTGTGATGGTATGTATGTGTGTGAGAGCAGGGCAAATACTTTTGAAGTTTTGACCGAGGTTAAGTTAATATGTATGTGAAGTTTCATAATTGTGAAATTTTCCTTTTTTCTGCGCAAATAATAGATTGTGGGTACTCGTTAGAACCGCCCCATCATCGATGAGTTTTCTTTCATATATTCGCGTGGGCGGAATTTCGTAACGGTATAAGGCCTAAAAAGTCCCGTCACGCCGCGCAGACTTTGCGGACGTATTAAATCTATTTCGTTTGGGTAAAAATATTTCTATGTCGAAAACGGGGCAAAATGATTGATCCGCCCCCCGCCCCATCGGGGGCTTAGAGCCGCGAGTCGACCCGGCCACGCGTATAAACTCTATCGTTTTTATTAGGCGGCAGGGATTGAGATGTCATTTCAGCGCAATGTCGGCTCGGAAGCAACGTCTCCAAAATGACCTAAATTATGTTGACGGGGACGTTAAACCTCAAATCGAACAAACATGTTTGATAAAAACTTTTTTCTCAGCTGCAGCCCATTCAGAAGCGAGCGTGTTTAGAAATTTAAACGACAACATCAGCCTTCTAAACGCTATCTTCCAGCGAGTTTCATTGTTTTCTAGTTTAAAGGCGATAAGCGTTTCGCACTGAGTGTCGGAGACAATCGATTTGTCAATATCGCAGGACTGCACCGGGTAGTATTACCCTAAATATTGGGACAGAAAAAAACGGTGTAGATCCCGATCACCCTGACCAGGGTCTGCACTGTTTGTCATTCCACTATTCCACCAGAACACGTTTGCTGCATCGCTTGAGATCAAACTTTAGGATATTTACGGTGACCTCCCTTCAGGTGCCCCAATTTTTAGGGTAATTACAGCTGATCAAAAATCCTATCATCATTTGCTTCTCATTTTACGCTCCACTCTCATAATGCATACTGGCTACGCCCCCCTGATATCCGTATAAATTCCGTAGCCGAGAAAGATTCTCCGAGATACAAATGTCGTAGATATGTCCGGTAAAGGTCTCGCGCGACTGGAAGCAACGTCCCCAAAATGATCTATACGGCGTTGACGGGGACGTGAAACCTCAAATCGAACGAACCAAACTTTTTTTTTTCCGGGACGCGGTCCATTACTAGTTTCTCGCATCGAGTCGAGCTCTTCCAACACCTTCCATTGTTTCCCGGTTTTCGAGGCGATAATTGGTTTGCGGGTGAGAGACTTAATTTCATCAATACTATACAGGGTAGTATCTCCCTAAATATTGGGATAGGATCGCTCGAGCGAACGGGGTAGACCCCGATCACCCCGACCAAATCGGGGACGGCGAACTTTGCCAATCCGCGGGAACATCTTTCGCCTCAAAATTTAGGATACTTACGGCGTAATTACGGTAATTTACGTCATTCGAACACTCGTCCGATATTTAGGGTAGTTTCGTCATCTAATCGTTTCGCTTACGTTTCACCGGAAGTGATACAAATGCTGCGCATGCGCAGTCCATGATGCCCAAGTGGGGCCCATACTACTGAAAATTATCCTTTAATTATCTGTTTGTTTCCTTATCTGGCCGGCCCCCGCCCATCGGGGCTTGGAGAAAAAGATGGACTGCATGATGCTGCGTGGAAGCATCGTGCAGCCCATCTATTTCTTAAGTCCAGACGGGCGATGGCCGTTATCTGGAGCTAATCTACAGATCTGTTTCTGTAGAATATACATGCATTTTACTTGCTATTTTTGATTAAAATATTTAAAAAGAGTCTACGCTGTTTCCCCATTCTGGCAATAGATAGCGGTATCAGCATGATTAGGGATAAAATCCCAGGGACACATGACGTCTAAGCAACGTCGCATCAACGTCGATGCAACGTCGTAATGATGTTGCATCGACGTTGATATGACGTTGCATACACGTTGTGTGCCTGCTGGGTTGTGGATCATCGTTATAAGATGGAAGGGCCCATGACAGTTTTGGAACATGTTCAACAATAACACATTCGTGTAACAGAGTACCTTCTTGGCATTATTCTTATATATACTCATAATATAGGTCGTAGGTGCTCGTGAGGCAGTTATAACGAGTACCCACAACATATGTATTGGAGCAGAAATAAGAAAAATAATGTATACCCAGAGTCAACTCCATGTTTCTCTATACAAAGTAGAGTTGGGTGGGGTGGTCGTCGCACAGGCATGTAAGTTAACATGATGCCGCGAACTGCAGAGGAATGTGGCCCTACCGCCACTTAAACAAAATTGATTAAAACAGTTAATATAATTTTATTATTATATTTGATGAAAATATTGTAAGTTCATACAAAATATACATTTATCACATATAATAAGCATCATTTCGTACTCCTATATGGATTTCTTTTGTGGCAATGATGAACGTGTAATGGAGAACTGACAGATAAACATGAGCCCCGCCAAGCGAATTTGTGTCTTCGAGCATTCCGTCATGACAAATTTTAACGCATGCCCAGCCATTCAGAGGGGTCAGGGATATGGCTTTCTGTCTATAGGTCCCTCTTGATTCACTGCTTGTATGAGCGAGCAGCGAAGGTTCTGGCGAGACTGCGCGGATGCGCAGGCTCGCCTGAACCTTCGCTGCTCGCATAGGCGATAAGTACCAAATTCGCTTGACGTGGCCCACATGAAGAACAATACTGTAGATAGATATGATTAAAATAAATTAAATGATAGCAGGTGTGTCAGATGACAAAGGTGTGTCAAATATGACATAGCAACATATAATGTCAGTATTTTGTGATATTTGCTGGGTAGTTTTTGTCATCCATTAAAACCTATGTTGTGGGTATTCATTAGAACCGCCTCGCCGAGGCGGTTCTAATGAGTATCCACAACGTAAGTTTATTTAAAGAAATAAGGAAAACTATCCTTCAGTTACCACAAAATACTTAACGTATCTGTTGCTTGGATATGATTAAGTACAAACCAGTCCCAAAATATTTTATTTGATAATGTAATGCGAGATTGTCCGGTTTATACAAAAATATTCACGCTAATTATTCACGCTTAAAACAATTCATTTTGAATCAAGAATGCGTGAAATATTCATGAATGAAAACGCACTTTATGCTGTATGCTTTTACGTGACAGTTATATTTAATGTAATATTTCATCATTTAGCATTTATGCACGTCTGATAAATTTGCGTTTAGTTTTTAAGTACTCTGAGTATTGCACATATCCTTTAGAAGAAGAAGAAAACAAAACATAAAAAACCATAAAAAAACATAATTGAATGACAGTTCCGGATGTTTCTTATTTTTACCAAGAACCAATAATAATTTTTGGAGAAGAAAATCTCTAAAATTATTAATGTGTCATAACTACGCCCCTGACCTTGTTGAGTAGGTGGGACTTTTGTATGATAAACACAACCCCTCCTGCAGTGGATGGGCTGTGATTACTTACTTACTTGAGCCGATGCATGACAACAGTCTACCATTGCGTGTCAAGCAAAGATTCAGATCAGTCTGTGCATAAACCAAACCTGAGCAGACATCACGAAAACACGCCTATATATTTTTGACCCCCTTGAACCCCACTTTTATATAGTAAAACTGGGGTTCCCGGGGGTATACCTTATTTTTCTTATTTCTGCTCTAAAATATAGATTGTGGGTACTCGTTAGGACCGCCTCGATGAGGCGGTTCTAACGAGTGCCCACAATCTATATTTTGAGCAGAAATAAGAAAAACATCACAATTTGTCATCAAAGAATGTTCATTTTTTTCCGCGATAAAGGTGGCATTGTATTTGTATAGGCGTGTTTTCGTAATGTACTACAGTATAGGCGCAAGCGAAAAGAGACAGAATATCACGTAATACGCCAATATAAAACTGACCCTCTTGAACCCCACTTGTATGTAGTAAATCTGGGGTTTACAGGGGGTAAACCTTATTTTTCTTATATCTGCTATAGATAGATTGTGGGTACTCATTAGAACCGCCTCGATGAGGCGGCTCTAACATGTACCCAAATCTATATATTGAGCAGAAATAAGAAAAATATCATTTTTTTTTTTTCAGCGGTGAAATTCGCAATGTATTTGTATGATTCTCAAACACTTATCAGCACGTGGCAAATACAACACTCGAAACGTATCGTCCTTTTAATGAGTCATAGTCCTGGCAAGTTATATCACTCAAAACATCCCACTGTCCGTTCCTGCGTTTGTCCGTAGGCATCTGCTGCTCCATATCAAACTGGCTGTAGCATGGCACTGACATTGTTCGCATCATATAGCCTAGTCGTTGTTTGTGATGTTGCTCCATCAGTGAGCTGAAAAATGATCTCATGTACATATCATTCTGTAAATCTTCAGGTTCTTCATTTTGTCTTTCTATACCGTCACCATTGTTTTCAATATTCCAGTCAAGTCGTTCTGTATTTACAGTGTCATTTTGTATGTCACTTACGTTACAGTCCAACGAATCCATTTCTACGGCACTATTTTGAATTTTCGATTCAGAAATAAGTGTTTGTACCTTTTCTGTCGGAATGTCTATAAAGATATCTCCCAGAGCGTTTCTCCGTTGACAAGACGTTGTTTTCAATATCGAACAAACCTCATCTATACAAGCAGGTTTCTCTGTACTAACTGATAAAAGTTCGTTTATTGCCTCTATGGGAATTCCAGTAAAAATGTTTGCTAAAGCAAATCGCCGTTGCCTTCTTTTGCAACTTAAAAGTTCCGTTACTTTCTCTTGCACGATTCCTGTGAATATGTCTCCCAAAGCCATTCTTCGTTGAACCCATCGCTTGTTATGCAGCAGATGAAACCTCCGTTTACCGATAGATTTCGAACTTTTGTCTCTTTGACTGTCACCTGCAACGCCTCTGTTACATGGACAACTTAAACTCCGTCCACTAACTCGTGGCGAAACTGTTCTAAGTTTGTAAATGTCAGACTGTGACATTCCTTGAAATATATTTCCAAGTCCATTTCTTCTTCTTTGTTCAACTTTTCCACCCTCAAATAAAACCTCGTGAATTAAAGAAAGGGACGAGCTCCTCTCCAACTTTCCAACTGTCATCTTTCTTTCTACCGTTTAACAACTTCGTAAAGATAAAGAGAATAAGTAAACTTTTCAATGATAGTCACGTTGTGAGATTGATATTTGTTATGACTAAATATCTTGTACTGCAGTATTTTATAGCTGACTGTTTCGATAAATTTAGATTCTGATGATGACGTTATAAACACGCGGAACGAATATATTATTGGAAATTGGAGTTTTCCTTACCGATTAGCATAAATGGGCGGATCGTCGCTAAGAACGACGAGTGCGGGCGTGGTTTAACGTTGAAAGACCGCAGCTGGTTACAAGCTTCGTTTTAATCTGTTTAGATAAACGCTGAGGGAACGAGCAAGCAGCTTATTTTTTTGTAAATAAACTCCTTGGTGACAGATGTTCTGTCAAACGATATAGTCACCGGAAGAGTTATAACGCACCTTTCTGACCGCAAAACAATTCGCTTTTCAAAATCGTCCAAGACCTATTCGTCTTTCATTCAGTCCGGTTAAGAAAAAGAATTTCACGGACGAATGCGGTAGCTTTTACGTGTAAAAACTGCCAAACAAAGTGTCCAAGTATGTGTCCAAGGACTCACCATTAATACAAACCGAACACAAAACAATGTAAGATGATCTCTTATAACTAACCATTTCACAAAGGGAACAGTCCAGAATATGTCAAATATGTAGAGCCAAAGTACAACTAAATGTCTATGATATAAGGGCTAACAGATAATGTATATGCATGTACCCCCCCCCCTTGTAATGTACTATCTCTAAAGACACCTAGTCTTTACAATTTCCTGATTCCTGAAAATTGTGTTAAGTAAAAGTTAAGATCTGAATGTATGCTTTTTGCTTCGCAGTGTCAATCAAAATAATGAAATATCACTTGTGTGTCTTGAAAGAAATTATTTAACTTGTTTAATTAAAGTATAACTAGAGCTGCCGCCTAACGGGCGCCAATTATACCCCCGCATGCGTTACAAGTATTTGACCTTGAGGAAGGTCAACGTAAAGGTCAAGGTCAGGTTTGTGTATATCAATCTTAAGTACTAGTGGCAAGGTGTGTGGTGTGTGAATATTAAAGAAATCGGTCAAAGAATAAGGAAGTTATGAGCAATGTTAAAGTTTTTTTGTAACGGACCGACGACGACGACGACAGACGACAAGCTGACTCCTATATACCCCCTTCAAACTTCGTTTGCGGGGGTATGATTAATCAGTTAATTTATTATCACGGATATACTATTTAAAGATGGTAACACGTTCAAAAGCATTTTGTCCCCCTATTTATTTAAATGTCTACCGATTTAAAGGAAAGAATTTGCTCCCTAGCTTGTCAGTGTATTTCGAATTTTCTCAGTTCTTAAAGAGACGACTCGTGTATCAGAGAGGATAGTTCGCATTTTGTTTGTTTGATTTGTTGTTTAACGTCCCCGTCAACACTGAATAGGTCATTTTGGAGACGTTGCTTCCAATTTTGTTGGACTTTTACCCGACATCGAGATGAAATTACGTCTCAAGCCCTGTCGCCCAAATAAACCAATAAGGTTTATAAGCATGGACGGACCGACTCGCACCGCTTTGCCTGGACAGGCTTCGATCCTCTAAGCGGTTTACCAGTCCTCGTGTGCGGGTCGGTTTGAGCTCTGCGTGGAAGCACCATGCAGCCCATCTATTTCTTCAAGACCCGATGGGTGGGGGCCGTAAAGCAAACAGGATATTATATGGGAATAGCCTCGAGCAATGAAATCAGTGAGGTGAATCCATCGAGAGAAGGTATAGCAAAGGCACAAACAACTTGTGATATTTTTACAATAACAGCAGCTGCAAAAAGTTTCGTTCAACTAAACATAATGTCCACATTGATTGTTGTTTTGTGGTTCAACATGTGGCTCATTTTTGTAGCCTACAAGGGAAATGGAGACAAATGGATACATTAAACATTAAAGAAGACGCGAAAAAAAACATGCCCCATCAAACACTTGCTGCAAAAACAGGAAATCTTGTCCAAGTGAAAGCCATGGCACCCGCCCATCGGGACTTGGTGAAATAGATTAAGCTGCATGATGCTTCCACACAGAGCTGAAACCGACCGCACAAGAGTACTGGAAAACCACTTTGAAGGTCTAAGCCTGCCTAGGCTAAGTGGTGCGTGTCGGACCGCCCATGCATATAGACCCTATTGGTTTCATTTGGCGGCATTGATTAAGATGTCGGGTAAATGTACCATAAAATTAGACGTAAAGTCTTCAAAATGACCTAAATAATGTTGACGGGGACGTAAAACCTCAAATCAAACAAAACAAACAAACCAACAGAAAGGCAATATCAGTTTGACCCACTTGTAATATAAACGACTGATACGACATACATTTACCCCCGCCCCCACCCTCAACCAACCCACAACGCCTTTAAAATTGGGCCCCGTCAAGCGATTTTGGTACTTATCGCCTATGCGAGCAGCGAAGGTTCAGGCGGGCCGAACCTTCGCTGCTCGCTTATACAAGCAGTGAATCAAGAGGAACCTTCAGACAGAAAGCCACATCCCTGGCCCCTCTGAATGGCTGGGCATGCGCAGTTAAAATTTGTCATGACGGAATGCTCGAAGACACAAATTCGCTTTCCGGGGCTCCAATAAGAAAAACGATGCCCGGGAA
Source organism: Lucinisca nassula (assembly GCA_963580285.1). Taxonomy (NCBI): domain Eukaryota; kingdom Metazoa; phylum Mollusca; class Bivalvia; order Lucinida; family Lucinidae; genus Lucinisca; species Lucinisca nassula. The sequence goes on from OY757010.1 coordinate 184,901,150, forward strand.
AAAGCAATACTGTCAGCAAGAGAAAAACATCTCATGATCGATCATCATCAAAATAGCTCATCACGTCAACAAATCCGAGAAATGAACACCCCTAAACCCCACTTTATAAAGATAAAACTGGGATTTACGGAGGTGTATATTATTTTGCTTATTTCTGTTCCTAGACATAGGTCGTGGGTACCCGTTAGAACCGCCTCATTGAGCAGGAGCACCCACAACCTATTTTTGGAGTATACATAAGAAAACTATCACAAATTTTCATCCGAAAAGCAGCCATTTTGGAGATATGAAAGAATGTACTATTTCACACTGGAGTGTTATCGTAATGTGATCAATGGCATAATCAATGGGATACTGAAACTGACAATAAGCAACAACACGGTACAAAACAGTATAAAATGTGGAAAAGGTTAAGGCAACGGGTGCATCAATGATAATGCATGATAAGGAGCAGTGCTATATGTATGTCTGGCCGTATTGTTCACAACAACTTGGCCCAGGCCAACCACTTGTACTCATCATTCACATCAATAAGCAGAATACGGTAGAACTTCGATGGCTCGAACACCGATGCCGCGTTTACCATGGCTGAGTCGAACCCGTTCTTGAGTCCTTAGGGAAATCCTTTACATAAGAAATATTTTGGGATAATTGAGGAGATTTTAGTCTTTTATCTTGCAAATGTAGGCTGTGTGTGCTCATTAGAATCGCCTCGATGAGGCGATTCTAATGAGTACACACAGCATACATTGCAAATGCAGCATACATTTTCATTATATAACACCGAAAAGATGTATAAAAGTATCTCGTTATGCTTCCTGACAGTAACCCTCAGTGGCTCGAACTGCCCTTGTTTCGAACAGATTTTCGAGGTCCATAAGGTGTTCGAGCCATTGAAGTTCGACTGTATATGCATTTGAATTATTTTCCTCCACTTTCTACAAGAGGCACCTCTCCGGATTCTCTGTTTGCCTTCATAGAAATAAATTTACAATGACAAAGAGAAAACTAAGGTAAGTTCTTGTATTTTCTAATGGATTATTGTTGCAATAATAAGATACTAATGATAATAAAATTCAACAGAACTTGTGATTAAAAAGATATATCATCTTTAGCAGTGATTATAACAGTTTTAAGGCAAGTTTTAAAATATATAAAATCATGACCACGTAGCGCGAATGATTTGTCTACGTACAACTGGCTATAACAATCATTGGTAAAACAGGGAATGTTATATAATGCTATATGCCATGCCCATTAAACTTCCACAGAAGAAATGCCCCCGCCCATAGGGGCTTGAAGAAATATATGGGCTGCATGATGCTTCCACGCAGAGCTGAATCCGGCCCGCACACTAGTACTGGTACACCGCTTAGAGGATCTTAGCCTGTCTAGGAACCGCGGTGCGAGGCGGACCGTCCATGCTAATAAACCCTATTGGTTTCATTGGGCGACAGGGCTTGAGAAGTCATTTCATCTCAATGTCGGGTAAAAGTCCCACAAAATTGGAAGCAACGTCTCCAAAATGACCTTAACAGTGTTGACGGGGACGTTAAACCTCCAATCAATCAATCAATCCACAGAAGTAATTTAAGGCGAGTATTTTGAGCAAAATAGCAAAGCCATTTGGTTACAAGGCGTAGGGCCGGATATCGGATTCTACGTGTGTTTCAACCAGATGTGGAGCCCGATGTTTTATGTCCAGGGCTAGACCCTTCGTTATCGAACTGGTAATTTTCTCCGAAATGCTGCTGGGTCGTAAAACCGAAGTAGACACATTGTTGAGCTAGACCCGCCCCATGCGGGTGAATTATGCAACCGCATTGGAATTTAAGGCGACGATTGTTATTTCATAGACTCCTGAGTTGATCCCCACCCCAACCCGAAGTTACGCTACTTTCCTTCCATCCCGAGGTTGTTGTTCATATGCTGTTTGATGTATGTTTTTAGTGCATGTACTTTTTGGTGCTTTATGTCAATAAGTTATTCGATTTCTTTAGGAGGTATGAGGTGGGTTATGGTCTTTGATCATTGCCTTCACTTCCATTTTTCTTGAGTCATGATTGCTTATTTCTACTATGTGTGACATCACAAACTCAACTTTTTGCTCAAGTGGTGAATACTTAATCATATGAAAAAATATGTTAACGAAAGTTGAAGGCGCAATAATATATTTGCAAAATATCGGTGAAAAAGATAAAGTCAGATATTGCCAAAAACCACTAACATGGTATTTAAATATCATTTCGAGTGCTTAAATTAACGTCGTGATGTAAAAAATATACCTTTTTCAAATGCCTGCGTTTAAACTTATTAAGAACTAAGAAATAATACAGATATCATGAGTAGCAAAAAGCTTCTAGAATTTTTTAGGTGAAATGGTCGACGACTTCAGCGTTTTTAATGGATACACCTTTCTCGAATACTTAACTGGCTTGCATAAATCAACCGATAAAAAGCGAAAATTGCGCCTGACGCAGGTCTACTAAGACTTCTACCGCTTTCCGGGAAATTAACAATTACGGTCACAAAGGATAGAGAGAAATAAGTAACCATGGCTACGAAATTCAGTCAAGGCAGTGTTTATTCCGTGTGATGAGCACTGTTAATGATGCAATACCTAATACCAGATTTTGGCCACTGAGAATGGGCAAGAGCTGTAAAAGCAAAAGCAGTTGACAAGCGATACATGATTTCGGCCACTGAGAATGGACAACAAAGATGAACAAGAGGGTAAAATGGCCCTGGATCGCTCACCTGGTCCTTATTGTACAAATGAAATGGAGATAATGGAGGATTTGAGCAATGTTTGTTGACTGACCCAGGATCATTTCTGTGAAATCATTTCAAAATCAGTCTGGCTATTTAGGAGTAGAAGTCATTTCAAGGGTTGTATATTTTAGTTCTGGTGCCTTTTATGTTCAGTGGAGGGATAGGATTTTGAGTAATTTTGTCAGAGGATCGCCCATGGAACATTCCTTCGAAATTGTTAACGTTTTGAGGATGATGCTTTCAAAATAGAAGTGAAAGCCTTTTCAAAATTTTATAGACGTCATTCCGATTTAATTTCAAAATTCAATGTTGGACTTAAATCTCTGCAACAAGATCTATAGGAACCCAAATTTTATGGTGACTTAGTATATAAATTCAGAAAAATGTAAACTTGCAATGACTACAGCACCAAATTTCGTAAAATCGTTCTTCGATATAAAAGGATTGGGTACAAAATGAATGTTATACGACAGACTGCAAGCATGGTACTTAACCCAACCACGGTTTACAACTTTGCTTCCCCCTTTAATTGCACGCCAGTGTGTCAGGCCTCAGATTCTGTGACGGTTGCAGCGTAAAGGCTTACTCAGAATTCGAGAACATTTAATTTTATGCAATGTTGGATGGTGCCTGATGCTCTGTCTCTTGTTGGGTCCATCGGGTCTAACTGTTGGTTTTCTTTTGCTCCAGCATTTTCAGTGTTTTCTTGCTGTCTAGTCCTCACTGTTGTTTATCTCTGTGGATGTTTGCTTTTTGTGTTATCGGAGATGTTTGCGAGGCCTTCATGCGGACTGAACAAATTATTTGTCTAAATCGCGACGGTAGTAAGGGCGAGGATTGCGGCCGCGTAAAATCAAGTTAAGCCCTCCATGCTCCTTCATGCAGCAAGAGAAGTCACTGGTTAGACTATATGGGTGCACAGGCTGATGTAAGTATTCGATGGGCGCGCATGTCTTATTATAGGTTTTGTCGTGCGCTGGCTCAAATGGTCCTTGATGGGCTGCAACGCCGATGTGTTTGTTTTCGAAATAAATACCGTTTATTCTGAAACTACTACAATAACGACAATAAACAGTAAAATTCAGCTATTAAGACCAACTAAAATTTTGAAAGCTTATTGAGAAGGTTTCCATTACTTTTCCTTTGTGTTTTCTCCACCCAGTGTCTCCTAATAAGAGACCAACTTTGGGACTGTTAAAACGTGGTCTGAAAGACCATTTTAAAAGTCCCAAAGGCGGTCTCAATTTAGGAATTTTACTGTAATTGTCCTAAAGCCCATGGTTCCTAAAGTCCACCAATGCTATTTTCAAGGCACAAATACGTCTTAGTGCGGGTGGTAGCCTTGTCCATAAGGCAATATTCAAACCCCTACGCCTTATTTATGTTAATCAAAGTATTTGATTGAATTCGATAATTCTGATTTTTTTATTATTATTTTTGTCCAATTTCAGTAGCAAAATAAAAGAGATGATCGAGGTATAATTGGGCCCCGCCAAGCAATTTTGGTACTTATCGCCTATGTGAGCAGCGAAGGTTCAGGCGAGCCTGCGCATCCGCGCAGTCTCGCCAGAACCTTCGCTGCTCGCTCATACAAGCAGTGAATCAAGAGGAACCTTCAGACAGAAAGCCATATCCCTGGCCCCTCTGAATGGCTGGGCATGCGCAGTTAAAATTTGTCATGACGGAATGCTCGAAGACACAAATTCGCTTGGCGGGGCTCAGTTGATAACGGGCAAGATAAACGCATTACTATCCAAATTATGTTGAAAGTAGGCCTGATTATATTCACCCAGGGTTAAGAAAATAGATTTAATTCAATTTTATTGGCACAGTATTTCTTTAAAAACAATAAACCATTATCTTTTTATAATTTTCACATAGACTAGGCATAAGAAACAAGACCTACTCAATAGGTTATCATGTCTGACGTCAATATCACTTTGTCATATATGAACAAGAAAAATACCTTGGGACATCCTCGATCAGAGAACATTCACTGACCATTTGAATAGATTAGTGTTAATACAGACTTGTCTCATTTACCTAGAGAATGGGACAGTAACTGGTTTGATCAGGCAACAAATTTGAACCGGCGGCAAAGTCTTCGCTGTTCGAGAATACGGTGAAACAGCTTTTCTAACGATGTATCCTAAATACTTAACTGACACATCCCACTGTCTTTAAATCAAGATGAACAGACATACATGAATCAAAAGCCGCTACTGTTTAACAGCGAGACCAATATCAGCAACAGGAAGTGGTTATCCCGCTTTCTGGATTCCATTTAAATTAAGGCTTCTCGGTAGTATACATCTGAACATACCTACGAACCTGATAGAGTACCTTCTGTTCGTGCATGGTATTACCCTAACAACGAATTCCTAGCCTGCAGTTACAGACATCAAAATTACTTCCCTTGGATGTGTATGCATTTATGTCAAAGGAATTTTGTTTTTGTGACTGAATTTGCAATGGCATTTTCCCACGTCCTTCATATTTAGTACATCGCGTATTCATCTTGATATTTAACAACCTCCTTCGGTTCTTTTTTAATACCGAGTCAAAATAAAATAAATCAAAATAGGTTGACCCAATAATACTAAAATAAAACGTAAAACAAAACCCTGGCATCCACACTTGCGGACCAATATATACTTAGTCAAAAAAGTAAATAGACCAAGTTCCGGGTAGAACTCACCAGATATCTGGCAGCTATTGAGCTAAATTTGGCTGTAGACATGTAAATCGGACTTTTAGCTAGAGTATGCTCATCATTGCATTTGTGCATACCTTTCTGCTCCAGAGTTGTCTTGCAATATGTGCCTAGAAAGATTTTGGTAGAAAATGGACAGTGCGCATGCGCAGAATTATCTTTTTGTCTAAGATGGAAGACAATATCCTCTGAACATAGGATAACACTTTACTTTTACAATATCTCATGACCTCGCATTATAAGCGAGGTTTTAATTTGTTAAATTCTCAAATTATCTCCCTTGCAATTAGCAATTTTCGAGCTGCTGTAATTTTTATTCCTGTTAATCCATGTTTGCCTTTTTTGAAAAAAAAAAAAAAAACGCTTTGTTTCCACCATTGCTGTTCATCACGATGGTAAAAAATGCAGAAATATCATGTAGCATGTAGCATATCGATTGCGATTTTCTATGGAGTTCCCATTGAAAGATATATAAGAATGGTATATATAGAATTGTAACATGTATCAAATTTTAGAAATGTGGGGTACATGGAAATTTTGTGAAGTTAAATCATAGCATGTTTCAATGATTTTCTCTGCGAAAATGACACAGTGACCCCTTTGGTGTTCAAAGCAATAGTCTACGATGATGTGTTTATGAAAACAAAAACAATTGGGGCTTTTGCATGGAAAAATTAGTCTTCTTACCAAAACATATTAAAGAAGAAGTAAAACAAAAATCAGGAATCGATACAATTAACTTACTCCACCCATCAAAGACACCAAAGGGAAAGAAACACAAACATGAAGCGACCAGACCATAATGGAAACTTAAACAAAGGAAGGCAATAAGGACAATTACTTTCCCACAAAATGGCCAAATGGCCTTCCAAAATAAAAATAACAAGTGATACACACAGTAAGTAACAAACAACAGCATAAATAAACCGCCACAGAAGAACCGGCTTGGAACGGTCAGAATTCAACTGGGGGGGGGGGGGGAATTAAATCGATTTTACATGGCCATAATCCTCGCCCTTACATCTGTCGCGGTAAACACTATTTTTGTTTAGTCCGCATGAAGGCTTCCTAACTCATCAGTGTAACATCTCCGAGAACATACAAATCAAAAAACTTCAGAGATGAAACAAGGTTGAGGACTCGACAGCATACAACAACAGAATTGCTGGAGCAAAAGAAAACCAACAGTTAGACTTCGAGGGGCCCGACCAAAGACGGAGCATCAGGCGCCAAACTGTGTGTAGTTTTTATCTGTAGTAGCTATAGTAACAGAAGCAATTTTACGTATAGGAACTTTTTGACTGAGTATATATTAGCCGGTCCATGTATAAGATGCATTTATCATATGTCGTCGCGTCTGAGAATGTAATAACGTTATATAATAAATTCGATAATCTACTAGTGGATTAAATATGCAAATCAGTTAGATTCGCGCCGTAACGTTACATGTACGACATCGCGTTTAATTAAACCATCATGAATAAAATGCGTTTAAAATGTCATATGATAAATAGAATCTTGCATTCGTGCTCACGTATTATAAATTCATTAAACTCATTGAAGAAAAGGAATAAAATGCTCGACAGAACCTCGCATTTTATTCTTTTTCCTCAACTCGTATAATCAATTCAATAACACAGGAGCGCTCATGTAAGATCCTCTATTGGTTGCAAAGGATTGCAACTTTGATTCAGTCAAGCATGCACAGCCTCGTTTGATGACACAGATTGAGATGATGATTAAAAGAACTTTGACTCTGACGTTTTTTTTGTTTATGCCGCATTAAGTTATCAACATGCTATATGGGATTTTGACACACAGTCCTAAGTTCAATCAACTCATCAGATTAAACAGTGTGATAAAGATAAAAAGGTAAATAGGAGGAACTACTGCCACAGCCAACCATAATATAAGGAGCCATTGTTGTACCACAAGATGACCGACAACATTGGAAAACATTGACCCAACATTCACAAACAAACATAGTAAGCTTCAATAAACTTTAAGACCACGAATGCCAAACCAATGACAAAACAAAAGATGTTGGTCTGGTAAATCGGCGATTTTACGTCGAAATTTCATTACATGTACACGCGTCAGCAGAGTCGTAAAACGGAATTTAATCTTTTGAAAGCAATGGTTGCAAAACAGGACTAATAAACCGTGTACAAGTTATCTTTATGAGTCAGACTAGGTAGTTTCAGCCAATTAGGCCTCATCAGCGGCGCTAAAATAAAGGATTAGAAAACAAAACCCATAATTTGATTTAGGGCGGGCAGACTTTTTACGGTCGCCACACTTTCCCCTAACACCAGCTGTAAAACCGACGACCTGCCTACCCAAATATCAATTTTCAATACAGTAATCCATATTCAAACGAACTTCTTCAGTTGTTTGATAAAAATCGTACTGTTTTGCACAGAGTGACAAGCACTGTGAGTTGCGTAGAACCAAATGTCAGCCAATGAAAAGCGATGTCAGGTGATAATCTCGAATTCCCGACAGCGCATCGCAGAATATATTGTCGCAAATTTTAGACGTTATTCAATCAGACATGCGTTACAACCATGTAATGAGAAAAAAATTGGTCCACCCTATGAATGTAATTTAAGTCTTTATGACCTTATTACTGTATTAATCAGTTATCCCCTATATTAATTGCATTGTAACATACTAAGCCTGCCCAGGCAAAGCAGTGCGAGTCGGACCGTCCATGCTTATAAACCATATTGGTTTCATTGGGCGACAGGGCTTGAGATGTCATTTCATCTCAATGTCGGGTAAAACTCCCACAAAATTGGAAGCATCGTCTCCAAAATGTCCTATACAGTGTTGACGGGGACATGAAACATCAAATCAAACAAACAAACTGACCTGATAAAGTTATGCTATCTCAGGACAAGTGAACTGGACTACTGGGAAAAATAGCAAAACAGTAGGAGTGTACAAGGGGATTAACTGATAAACAGAATACCAGATTCGTGTCATTTGCAAGGCTCACGATTCTACAAGCGTTCTAAAAGCCTTGCCAGATATATTTTATATCAAATGACACGAAACTGGTATTCTCTATTTAGTAGGTTGAAAACATGTATATTGGACCACGCATCAGAACACAATTCAGGAATTCCTTTTGGAGATAAGGTATAGACAAGACACTAGACTCGAAATTGACCGTTTTCGGATGTTTGTGACCTTGAAAAAAAGGAACTAATCAAATCTTTGGAATTGTATGAAGACTAATCAACTTTCATCAATTCTTTCATAAGCTGGAATTCAGCCAAGCCAAAATCGGTCGTTTTGGGAGCCTGTGACCTTGAAAACAGGGTCAAGGTCACCGAAATCTAATCAAATCTTCGGTATGTTGTAATGATATACTTTACCAAGTTTGATCAAAACCCAATGATTCGTTTTTAAGATAGGGTGCAGAGAAGCTACATTTTGCCCAAACACTGCCAGTTTTTAGTGTTCTGTGCCTTTGAAAAAGAGGTCATGGCCATCAAAACCAAACGCACGTCTTCCCATATCCTACTTAGTAATGTAACCATGCAGGTTTGGCCAGAATCCAGCCATAGGTTCAATGATATAATGCTCCAAACAGACTTCTCCGATGCCAGCGCAAACAGGATCCGCACCAAAAAGTATGTGCCCCTCCCCTTGTTGGAGGACATATCAATCGCCTTGCATTTCTTAATGTGTACCCGAAGTTAGGGGACGGACTTCACTCCGTTTTTTCAACAATTTCCATCAATTCAACTAAAAGTTTTAAGCTGAATGTGCCATCAAGTCAGCGCCACCCAAGACTCACAGACAAGCAATTAAAGAGGGTCCCACAGCTTTCAAATACGATTGACTCAAAAACTAGGCAAGTAGTATGTTTCATAACATGCATGTCCAATCTTTGTGGCGGATGATGTTTTATGAAGGTTTAGAAAGCCCGTATGTTTCAGCAATATGGTGTAAGCATTCTTCAATAACAGAAATCGTAGGAATCGACAAATGCCGCATGCTATACAGTGGAACTTCAATGGCTCGAACACCTTTGTTCCCTCGAAATTCTGTTCGAGAGAGGGGTAGTTCGAGCCACCAAAGGTTACTGTCAGGAGGCATAACGAGATACTTTTGGACATCTTTTCGGTGTTCTATAATGAAAATGTATGCTGTGTGTACTCATTAGAATCGCCTCGATGAGGCGATTCTAATGAGTACACACAGCATACATTTGCAAGATAAAAGACTAAAATCTGCTAAATTATCCCCCGCTTTTTCTTATGTAGAGGATTTCCCTAGGGGCTCAAGAATGAGTTCGACTCTGACATGGTAAACGAGCCATCGGTGTTCGAGCCATCGAAGTTCAACTGTATTTCTCGATATGTTTTTGGATAGTAACACAAAGCAACAATTTTAATCATACAACATACAGACGCATTCAACTTTTATCTAATCGCTGTCATCCTGATACTTGCAAGACAATAGTCAATGCGAACAGATACACTTTCATGAAAGGCAACCCATTGTTCTCCCTTTCCGATGTGCCCCTTCTCTTTAACGAGCTCCGCCTTTTGTTCGCTCCGCAAAGACGCATATATACACATCCGGCAAGACTGTCGAAACGGAACAACACAGGGCCTAATCCTTAGTAATATTAAAAAGATAAGATATTTTTATCAGACTATGGCGATGCAGATTGAAAGGATGCGTGGTCAAATAATGTCAAGGTAAGGAAAACCGCTTATTCATGCAGATTAACCCTTTCTGTACAAGAAGATTGGCAAAAACTGGAGGCCCAGATCAGCCGCCGCAGAACGCGGCATCTGATCAGGGCCTGAAATGTTTGCAAAAATTCAGCCATTTCCGAAACAAATTTTGAAGGCAACACAACCTGACACCCCTAAATTTTCAAATGAACTCCTGCTATTTATAAGGTGGAAGATTCCATTTGGTACAAGCTCTCTTAGCCTTTCACAGGGTATTTTGGTTTGTTTGGTATGAAGTTTAATGGCCGTGTCAACACTATTTATGTCACATCGAGTCGATCATCTTTATCTAAACACACATTAACATAATTATTTTATTTTATTTTATTGATGAAACAAAATGGTGTTTCATTGCATATAATATTATGCAAACATTGTGACGGATTATTCATTAGGGGCACGTGTAAATGTCTTAACTTAATACGCTGATAGATACTTAAACGTATGTTGATATAAAATAGAAGTGAAGGCAATGATCAGGAATCGATAAAATTAATCCACAACTCTCAGCAGTGACATCAAAGGGAAAGAAACACAAACATGAAATAACTGGACCCTAATGAAAACATCAAAAGCGGAAAAGTCTTTGATACAGCCTTTTTCGATTCAAAGGCGATTTAATCCTCACACCCCATTGTTTGATGTGAATGTGGTTGGGTACAGTTTGGAAATCATGCGACAGACCGCACTTGTGGTTGTCGACCGAATCACGGTAGATAGGTATGCAGGATTCTGGCGGGTCAGGCTTCAGACTCAATGAAGACTTCGGCATATTTTTTTTGTTAAAAGAGGGCTGAGGTCTGATGCTATGTCTGTCGTTGGGCCCATCATGGTTTAACTAATGATTTTCTTTAGCTCTGGCCAACAGTGTAAGGGAGATCGGTTAGCAGCCCTCATCTGTGTTTGAATTTGATTTATGTCTCTGTGATGATGCATTGATTGAGTTAGGAAGTCATTATGCAAACCGAATATTCAATGTTTATTGTTGGGAACAACACCCTAACCTAGAGCGAAGATTCGGCCGGTAAAAGATCTTTAAGCCCACCCTTCCCACCCCCATATGCTGCTGACCGTTCTAAGGCGGTAGTTTTGGTGTTGGTCTTTCGCTGTTATTTTTGTTGTATGTCTAAGAATTTGTTGTGAGTTGCTCTTTAGTGTTTTCTAATGGTCTGATCCCCATGTGGGGAAGAGAGGATTGATTATTCCATTTCATAAATACTCGTAAGTTTTCTTGTTTTGTGTGTTTCCTCTTTCTCGTCTTGTGATTGTGGCGCTATCTGGGTCTTTTATTTTTTTAGTAAAAATCAGCCAAAGAATATCCTGATGAGACGGTTACCGTCTCACCAGGATCTACACTGTTTGAATAACTATTTGTGTGTGTATCAGTCTCTAGGCTTGATGGGTCTCCCGCTTTAGTGACTGAAATTGAAAACTGTTACCACTGACGACTGTACTGTACTACCAAATGTTTTTGGTTTCCAAATTAAAAGTCAATGGGTATTACCTCAACATTTCGGTCATTAGGTTAGTGTCAATGCGCCGCCACTCGGGAAAACATGTCCTCGGAGTTCTCGGACATCTGATGACACAGTTAAGACTATGTACCGCTTGAACAAGATAGGATAAAGTTATTACATTTTCTGTTTGTACTAGGGATACACTAAAATATACTGAATCGCCACGAATACAGCGAGAGCTCTAATCATAAGGAGCGGATGCACAGGCTGATCTGAACCTTTGCTGGCTGCCCATGTCACAAATTCACATTTTCTCACGATGTGGCCCTAACAAATCATAACCATAACAGACTAGACAAATAAATCCGCCATAAATTAATGCCATGCTTTCGAAGCCAAGTGGCGTATCGTTAAATTATAGTAAATGCTCTATGGGCTACAATGAAAACCGAAGGCCTAGTGAATTAAAAGTGGACCTTGAAATAGTAGGTCATTGTCATATGAGCCAAGGAAATACAAAACGCCCAGAAGACAAGTGCGACTAGCGAAGACTGATCAGAATCACGCCAATATAATTTTGACCCTCTTAAACCCATTTTTATATGAGCCCCGCCAAGCGAATTTGTGTCTTCGAGCATTCCATCATGACAAATTTTAACTGCGCATGCCCAGCCATTCAGAGGGTCCAGGGATATGGCTTTCTGTCTGAAGGTTCCTCTTGATTCACTGCTTGTATGAGCGAGCAGCGAAGGTTCTGGCGAGACGGCGCGGATGCGCAGGCTCGCCTGAACCTTCGCTGCTCGCATAGGCGATAAGTACCAAAATCGCTTGACGGGGCCCATATAGTGAAATTGGTGTCAAGAGGGGTATATCTTTTTTATTATATTCTACTCAGAAACATAGATTGTGGCTACTCGTTAGAACCGCCTCAGCGAGGCGGATCTAACGAATACCCACAATCTATGTTTTGAGCAAAATATGAAAAATATCAGATTTTTATCTGAAAAAAAAATTCATATTTTGTTGTAAAATTTTATCAATTTAATTGAAAAGGTGCGTTTTCGTAATAATGATTTTGGGGCCAGCCAAAGAACGATGGGTGAAGACTGACCAGACTATCTGAATCGACAGGATGATCTAAGTCTTTTCAGGTGTAACATGTCTTCTAATACGTTTTTCTGTGACCCGGCTCATATCAGATAACTGGAAGGTATTATGACGCATTAACAATGACAACGCATCATTACAGATATAGGTAAAAATGTGACTTATAACTGATCATAATTCCCCAGTCCTGATAATCTCTAATAAAACCGATACGGTGAGCTTTTATGTCAAGCTTTTACGGAAGTAAGGGCGAGGATTGTGGCCACGTAAAATCGATTTAAGCCCCCCAGTGGAAATCTTCCACTGACCGTTCCAAGGCGGCTCTTCTGTGGCGATTTATTTATGTTGTTGTTTGTTACTTACTGTGTGTATCACTTGTGTCTTTTAATTTTGGATGGCCATATGGCCATTTTGTGGGAAAGTAACTGTCCATATGGCCTTCCTTTGTTTAGGTTTCCATTATGGTCTGGTCGCTTAATGTTTGTATTTCTTTCCCTTTGGTGTCTTTTATGGATGGAGTAAGTTAATTGTATCAATTCCTGATCTTTGTTTTACTTCTACTTTTTATGTCAATGCAGAAAGTATGATCATTTTGACAAGAGGCATAACTTAAGAAACGTTTTCGGATGCTTTCAAGTGTTATGTTAATAGAGCAGTTCACTCATCATCCCCAATGCGGTTACCTAAGCTTGCAATGTCCTGAGACACTTCATTACCATTTATACAGAATTTTGACAAAAATTAATCAGGTGATATACCCGTAATAATGAATAAGTTTAATGTTTGTCATGTTGGTGATTCTTAGATATTTTGCTTGCATTTCAGTTTAATGTTCATTATGTTAGTGATTCTGATTCTTTCTCCCATTATGTATAATTTTCAATTTTAGTTACGTTTTGATTATATGTGTCACCAGAGCTGCTGGCTCGGTTTACCAGCTGTCTATTAACTCCATATTTCGACTTCTTTCGTGGGGATTTAGGATCATATTTTATCTGTTCCTGATCGTTTCCTTGTCCATCTTCCCACAGGCTTACATTATATTAGTCGGAGAGGCTCGTAACTCCGTAACTACAAACTAACGCGAAAAAGAAACAAAATATAAACTTGTCCGCTTTTGTTCTATCCGAATTACATGTACAAATAAAATAGATTGAGATCTTGTCACTATGACAAACGAGCGGAAGAATGACCTAAAAGCAATATGGCCCAGCATCTTCAAACTATGGGGCATGCTTGTCTTTAGTAATCTCGCCTTGTCTGAAGTTCTGTATAACGTAAACAAATCTACGATTGACCGATTAAGTATCGATAGTATGTCGAAATGAGGTAATTCTATTGAGTACATGCGACATTCTCCGCCTAAAGGCCAAATTTGTCCTCGCTCGGGTATATATTGCTTTCAGGCGAGGATTGCGATTCCATGTTCCCATTCAAGAATCGAAATGCATGTAACAAACAGTATTTAATGAGATTTTTGATCTATTGAAATTTCATTGTAAGTTTTAGATGGTCCTGTTGCGGTTGTATTGTTGTGATGCTTTTCTCTTATACTGGGATTTGTATACATGTCATGATTTATTCCGCTTCACTGCAACATGTGTTAAATGCCGTGTGGTTGTTTTGTTGTTGTCCTGATGTACTGTATATTGAAGACTATTCTCGCGAAAATGACGGGACTCATTTTGATTGGTTAATTGGCGTCGTTCGTGGTATCTAGAGAGAGTTTTATTGGTTAGAACCTATCATCTCGCGCAAACAATTATTGCATAACAGAATGGATTCGCCGATCAAGCACCTAGACCTCGAATCAGCGGAATGAAGAGAATGGCCACAGGAAAGATTTCATAATCAATCTGCTCGAAAGAAAGTTGTCGATCCTGGCATATATCGAACCCTTTGGTGTCTCTGATTGGAGCTGTGGGTTAATTTTATCGATTCCTGATCATTGCCTCCACCTCTATTTTCTGATCACCAGTCAGTCGCGCATCCGACTGAGCTACCGAGACCGGCCCATGACAATAAGAAAAACACCGTGCACCATACACCTTGAACAACATATCACAACTGGGTTAGTATTACAGCTCATTTAATGATATAAATTATGCAATGACGTACGTTTCAAAACTAATGCCCATTAAGATAACCATTATCTAGTGTTAAAACATAAGAACTCTTGTATCTGTCAATGCTGGAGGACAAAAATCAGCAAATTCCATTTAAGTCTAGACATTATATTTACTAACTTGTATAGCGCCTCGGAACACTGGTGATATGTTTGAACAAAACTGAATATGCCTTAACTGGTAAAACAGAAGTGGTTACTCAGGGAAAGTCAGAAATAAAAAAAAAACACCCAAAAAGGGTGCAATGTACAGATGCCATTATTTACAAAGGACAATAACTCAAGAAGTATTTTTCAGAATTTAATCAAACATCTACTAACCGCTACCAATCTATTCGCTAGATCTTAAAACTCTAACTTCAATAGATTTTGACATGATTTCATCCAATTTTTTTCAAAGGGCATTAACTCAAAAAACGGGCATAATCCTGCTGAGAAAAATATGTGGCACCTTTTTTAATAAGGAATCCATATATGAAATTTCAAAACAATTTCATGCACGGTTCGAAAGTTATACTTTCTATCAACACGAGGGCCAACGGGCCCTGTAGTACTCACCTGTGTACCAGAAAAGCATGAGCGATGTGTATTTGATTGATTGATTGATATGAGGTTTGACGTCCCCGTCAACACTGTATAGGTCATTTTGGAGACGTTGCTTCCAATTTTGTTGGACTTTTACCCGACATTGAGATGAAATGACATCTCAATCCCTGCCGCTCAATGAAACCAATTGGGTTTATATGCATGGACAGGCCAACTCGCAGCAATTTTCCTGGGTAGGCTTAGACCTCCTAAGCGGTTTACCAGTACTCATGTGCGGTCGGTATGAGCTCTGCGTGGAAACATTGTACAGCCCAATCTATTTCTCCAAGCCCCGATGGGCGGGGACGGTGAGTGATGTTTAGAATACCCATCGGGACTTGAAGAAATAGATCAATTGGGCAACATGGTGTTTCCATGCAGGGCTGGAACCGAACGCAGATGAGTACTGGTAAACAGCTTAGAGGTTCTAAGCCTGCCCAGGAAAAGTGGTGCCAGTTGAACCGTCTATGCATTTAAACCCTATTGGTTTCATTGGGCAGCAGAGCTTAAGATGTCATTTCATCTCTATGTAGGGTAAAAGTCCCACAAACCTGGAAGCAAAGTCTCCAAAATGACCTACACATTGTTGACGGGGATGTTAAACCTCAAATCAATGATAAAAATTGGGGCCCTTTGGTTTCAGAAAAGAAGATTTTTGAAGTTGATCCATTATAAGTCTATTGGAGTTAAGGAGCCCTGGCGAATGGCCAATTCAGACTTCAGGGGCATGGTTGGCAGGATTTATGTTGGAGACCACTTGACATTGCTGCATACTAAATATCTAAGCTGCGGGCCTCATGGTTTCGGAGAAGAAGATTTTTGAAGTTTTTTTCCAGTATAAAAAATAGAAGTGGAGGCAATGATCAGGAATCGATACAATCAATCCACAGCTCACACCAGAGACACCAAAGGGAAAGACACACAAACATGAAAAAACAGACCCTAAGTCTATAGGTGCTAATGAGCCCTGGGGCATGACAACTTTTGACCCAAAGGGCATGGTTGGCATGATTTATGTGGGTGACCATTATATGTTGCTATATACTAAATACCTAAGGTCTGTGCTTCATGGTTTCAGAAAAGAAGATTTTCGAAACTTATTTTCAATTATTCCATTATTAGTTTATTGGAGTTACGGGGTCACAAGATTTGGCCAATTTAGACCCTAGGGGCCTGATTGGCAGGATTCATGTAGGAGACCATTCGACGTTGCTACATGCTAAATACCTAAGCTCTCGGCCTTATGTTTTCAGAGAAGAAGAATTTTGAAGTTTGTTTTTATTTTAAGTTGTACATTTCAAGTCTATTGTAGGTAATGTACCCAGGCATTTTTGGCAGGATTTATTAAGGTGACCATTTCATGTGGCTACATACTAAAGATCTAAACACTGGGACTTATGGTTTCAGATAAGAAAATTTTTGATTTTTTTTTTCCATTATAAGTCTATGGGAGCTAATGAGCCCATGGGCGTGGCCAATTTTGACCCCAAGAGCATGGTTGGCAGGATTCATGTAGGTGACAACTTGACGTTGCTACATGCTACGTATTTAAGCTCTGGGCCCTGTGGTTTCAGAGAAGAAGATTTTTTAAGTTTTTCCAATCATAAGTCTATGGGAGCTAAAGAGGCCTGGGGTGTGGCCAATTTGGATCCCAGGGGCATAATTGGCAGGATTTATGTCGGTGATCTCTTGACGTTGCTACAAACAAAATATCTAAGCTCTGGGCCTTATGGTTTCATAGAAGTAGATTTTTGAAGTTTCTTCCATTATAAGTCTATAGGAGCTGATGAGCACGGGCGTGGCCAATTTTGACCCTTGGGGCAGGGTTAGCAGGATTTATGTAGGTGACTATTTAATGTTGCTAGATACTAAATATCTAAGTTCTGTGCTTCACAGTTTCAGAGAAGAAGATTTGAAGCTTTTTTCCATTATGAGTCTATGGGAGCTAAGGGGCCCCGGGACGTGGCCCATTTGGACCCCAGGGGCATGATTGGCAGGATTTATGTAGGTGACCACTTGCCATTGCTCCATGCTAAATATACCGGCCCCGATAGCTCAGTTGGTAGAGTGTCCGCTCTGGGGAACGGGAGGTCTCGGGTTCGATCCCGGGCCGCGACATACCAAAGTCGTTAAAAATGGTACTAGCTGCTCTTCGTTTGGCACTCTGATTTACGGGGTAGAGGTAAGACTGGTCGATCCAGTGTCAGGATAATGTGACTGGGTGTGGTATCATGTAATGTGTCTGGGACATGATACTTCAGTGAGGCGGCACTATAAACGTGAGCATTGAGCTCCCTGTCGCAACCAGACACCGTCGTGATATGACTGAAAAATTGTTGAAAGCAACGTTAAACCCGAATTCACACACACACACACACATGCTAAATATATAAGCTCTGGGCCCTGTGGTTTCAGAGAAGAAAATTTTGAAGGATTTTCCATTCTGAGTCTATGGAAGTTAAGGGGCCCCGGGTGGGGGCCCATTTGGACCCCAGGGGCATGATTGGCAGGATTTATGTAGGTGGCCACTTGCCGTTGCTACATGCTAAATATCTAAGCTCTGGGCCCTGTGGTTTCAGAGAAGAAGATTTTTCAACTTTTTTCCACTGAGTCTATGGAAGTTAAGGGGCTCCGGAGAGTAGCCAAATTGGACCCCAGGGGCATGATTGGCAGGATTTATTTAGGTGACCATTTGCCTTTGCTACATGCTAAATATCTAAGCTCTGGGCCCTGTGGTTTCAGAGAAGAAGATTTTTATAGCTTTTTTCCATTAAGAGTCTATGGGAGCTAAGGGGCCTCTGGGTGTGACCCATTTGGACCCCAGGGGCATTATTGGCAGGAATTATGTAGGTGACCACTTGACATTGATAGAAGCTAAATATCTAAGCTCTGGGATCTGTGGTTTCAGAGAAGAAGATTTTTGAAGCTTCTTTCCATTATGAGTCTATGGGAGTTTAGGGGGTCCCAGGGTGTGGCCCATTTAGACCCCAGGGGCATGATTGGCAGGATTTATGTAGGTGACCACTTGCCATTGCTACATGCTAAATATCTAAGCACTGGGCCCTGTGGTTTCATAGAAGAAGCTTTTTGAAGCTTTTTCCATTATGAATCTATAGGAGCTAAGGGGCCCCGATGCGTGGCCCGTTCGGACCCCGGGGGCATGATTGGTAGGAATTATGTAGGTTACCACTTGCAGTTGCTACATGCTACATATCTCAGCTCTGGGCCCTGTGGTTTCAGAGAAGAAGCTTTTTGAAGCTTTTTCCATAATGAGCCTATAGGAGCTAAGGGGCCCCGGTGCGTGCCCCGTTTGGACCCCAGGGGCATGATTGGCAGGAATTACGTAGGTGACTACTTGTCGTTGCTACATGCTAAATATATAAGCTTTGGGCCCTGTCGTTTCAGAGAAGAAGATTTTTGAAGCTTTTTTCCATTATGAGTCTATTGAAGCAAAGGGGCCCTGGTGCGTGGCTCATTTGGAACACAGGGGCATGATTGGCAGGAATTATGTAGGTGACCACCTCCCGTTGCTACATGCTCAATATCTAAGCTCTGGGCCCTGTGGTTCAGAGACGAAGATTTTTTAAGCTTTTTTTTCCATTATGAGCTAAGGGGCCCCCGGGTGTGACCAATTTGGACACCAGGGGCATGATTGGCAGGATTTATGTAGGTGACCACTTAACATTGCTATAAGCTTAATATCTAAGCTCGCGCCGCCAGCTGGGCCCTGTGGTTTCAGAGAAGAAGATTTTTAAAAATTTTCCCATTATAAGTCTATGGGAGCTATATGTTGCCATGGCAACCAGAATCCCAATCTGATCAGCCCAAAAACCTTATGCAGCCTTTCCCCCTACCTGATGAAGCTTCACATGAAATTTGATCAAGATTGGCCATGGGGTATTAGAGATATACTTATATGAAATTGTTTACAGATGCACGGACGCACGACGGACAACAGACAAAATGTGATCACAAAAGCTCACCTTGTCACTGCGTGACAGGTGAGCTAATTGCCATTGCTACATGCTAAATATCTAAGCTCTGGGCCCAGTGGTTTCAGAGAAGAAGATTATCCATTATGAGTCTATAAGAGCTAAGGGGCCCCGGGGTGTGGCCAATTTTGACTCCAGGGGCATGATTGGCAGGATTTATGTAGGTGACCACTTGACATTGCTATAAGCTAAATATCTAAGCTCTGGGCCCTGAGGTTTCAGAGAAGAAGCTTTTTAAAAATTTTCCACTTATAAGTCTATGGGAGCTATATGTTGCCATGGCAACCAGAATTCCAATCTGATCAGCCAATAAACCTTATGCAGCCTTTCCCCCTACCTGATGATGCTTCACATGAAATTTGATCAAGATTGGCCATGGGGTATTAGAGATATACTTATTTGAAATTGTTTACGGACGCACGCACGCATGCACACAAGGACGCACGCATGCATGACGGTCGATGGACAAAATGTGATCACAAAAGCTCATCTTGTCACTGCGTGACAGGTGAGCTAAAAATTATGAAAAATAAAAATGCCCAAAGTTACATGTATAAAGTGAAATTTCGAAACCCTAGCATGCACAGTTTAAAAGTTATGCTATGCTCAACCCATTCAGTATCAGATACCCCTAAAGGGGTACCTTGGCAAACAGTGCAGGCCCAGATCAGACGCAGCAGAACGCGGCGTCTGATCAGGGCCTACACTGTTTGCAAAAAGTTTAGCCATTTTTCCAAGTAGATTTTGAAGAAAACACAACCTGACATCCCTAAATTTTGAAATGGACTCCTGCTATATATAGGGGGGGGGGAAAGATTCCATTTGGTACAAAAAGTGTTAAACAAGTCACAAACTTCAAATAGACATGAGGATAAGTGACAGTCAGCTTATTCCATTAAGAATAACCATGATGATCACCTGGAGCCAGTTATTCAAAACATTGTTAGCTTAATGAGCTCGTTAGTGGTCAAATTGTTAGCTGTTCTAGCAAGTGCAATATCAAAAGTTTTGGTATTTTTGCTGCAAAAATGTGAGCAGCTTTTGCAACTGCAAAAGCTGCTCACATTTTTTCAGCAAAAATTTTAGCATATTTGCCATATTTAATGTTCAAAGTTTTAACAATATGTTAACTAACGATGTCGTTAGTTTTGAACAACTGGCCCCTGGGCAACATTCTTGCAAAGGCTGAATGAAACTGAGGTGAAGTTTGAATGAAACTGGACCAAAAGCAAAACCTTTTAGCTAATTTGGTAGAGGGTCACCTAAGCAACATTCCTGTGAAGTTTGAATGAAATATTGGCCCAAGGGTACTGGACGAGTTGTTGTTAAAAGTTTTTTTCTATTTTTAGCTGTGGCTGCCAAGCCAAACAATTTAAGCAATTTTGGTAAGGAGCCATGCAGGCGAGATTCTTGTGAAGTTTGAATCAACTTTGACCAAGGATTTATGAGAAGTTCCCTTTTAAAGCAAATTGCTGGCTTTTTTCTATTTAAGCTCTGATGGCCATTTTGCTCACCAAAGACTAACTATTTTAGTTATTTCCATAGAGGGTTACCTAAGCAACATACCTACGAAGTTTGAATGAAAATGGCCCAAGGGTATAGGAGGAGTTGACATTTAAAGATTTGTTCTATTTTTAGCTCTAGAGGCTACCTTGTTCATTGGAGCAGAACCATTTTAGCATTGCTATTTTTGTAGGAATATACCTAGGCAACATTCCCGTGAAGTTTGAATTAAACTGGAGTAAGGGTTTAGGAAGAGTTCACATTTAAAACATTTTTTTTCTATTTTTTAGTTCTGGCACCCATTTTGTTCATTGTCAGAGGGGAACCCTTTTAGCTGTTTTGGTAGAGGGTCACCCACCTAAGCAACATTCCTACGAAGTATTCATAAAATTGGCCCAAGGGTTGAGGAGGAAATATCATTTTAAAGATTCTTCTATTTTTAGCATTGATGGCCATCTTGTTTATCCAACTGGAACATTTTAACTACTTTGGTAGATCACATAAGCAACATTCCTGTTAAGTTGAAAAACAAAAATTGTCTGAATTGGGACCATATTACTCAGGAAAGGGGCATAATCCTGATGAGAAAAAAAATATGTCAGCTCTTTTTTCATGAGGAATCCATATATGAAATTTCAACCCCTATCATGCATCGTTGAGAAGTTAGGCTATGCATCCTAAAGCATAACGGATGGACGCACGGATGAATGCATGCACACACACACAAACGACCCAGAAGCAATATGCCCCTCCAATTTCTTCAAAGCTGAGGGCAAAATTAAACCCCTGTGGTGAAACAAGATAAGCACTCATCCAAAACACCACAAACAACCGCCAGAGAGGAAGAAATTGGTGACTTTCATAATACAGTGAAACTACAATAACTCAAACACAGGTGACTCGTTTACCTCAGCTAATTCAAACTTATTACATTTTGTATTGAGTCTCAAGAGATTTCTTCCCATTACGATAACACATCTGTGTGACATAGTGCATTCTTCCTATCTCCAAAATGGCTACTTTTCCAATGAAAACTTGCAATATTTTTCTTATTTATACTCCAAACATATAAACAACCTGTGTCTTTGAGAAGAAATAAGAAAAATTATGTATACCCCTGTAAACCAGTTTTCTCTATATAAAGTGGGGTTTAGAGGAATCTTCATTTCAAGGACCTGTTAGACTGCTGAGTAGCTCCAGATATCCATGGATTAGGATATGAGCCCCGCCAAGCGAATTTGTGTCTTTGAGCTTTCCGTCATGACAAATTTTAAATGCGCATGCCCAGCCATTCAGAGGGGCTAGGGATATGGCTTTCTGTCTGAAGGTTCCTCTTGATTCACTGCTTGTATGAGCAAGCAGCGAAGGTTCTGGCGAGACTGCGCGAATGCGTAGGCTTGCCTGAACCTTCACTGCTGGCATAGGCGATAAGTACCAAAATCGCTTGACGGGGCCCATATAAAGGGAGGTTTTCCTGATTTTATCTTGAAAAGTAAGTTATCAAAACTCAATAGAATCGCGATTCTAATGAGTACACAAAGCATACCTTTGTTTCAAGGAAGATTGGAAAGATAAACATATGACCTGGCGCTACAGAAATTCGAACTTTTTCTAAAGTCCTAAAGGTTTTGTTTTGTTTGAATTGAGGTTTTACATCCCGGTCAACACTATTTAGGTCATTTTGGAGATGTTGCTTCCAATTCTGTGGGACTTGTACCCGACATTTAGATGAAATGACATTTCAATCCCTACCACCCAATGAATCCAATAGGGTTTATATGCAAGTCCGGCTTGACTAGGACCACCTTCCCTGGGCAGGCTCCCTACATCATAGTGTAGATTATATTTTCTTGTCCTTTGGGATCATTGATTCCATTGTGGAATTTTGAAAATATCTGAGGGACACTGATGAGGCCTGATTGGCCCAAACTGGCTAGTCTGGCCCAGAAAACATGTACACTCCATATATTTCAGTTCTGTGGTGTATTCCTTGCTTCCAAAGGATAACCCTTTTATAGAATGTATTTAGACTTTCTAAAAGGTTTACCAGTACTCATGTGCAGTATAGGTGTCAGCTCTGTGTGGAAGCATCTTACAGCCCAATCTACTGTATTTCTCCTAGCCCCGATTGGTGTAGGCCTTGGTCCTAAAGGTAATGGTATTCCAGTTATTCAAGTTTGACTATATTTGGCATTAAATTTTTGTGATGTGTATTAAGTGCTAAAACTAACAAACAGCAGAGAAAAATGGACATAGTTACAATATTAATTTTGCAACAACTTTGTTGTTTATTGATATGACGAAAGTTATACCTTAACCCTGTGCATGCTGGGTATTTTTTCTCAGCAGACTACATTTTGGAACATTTTTCTAATATCCCAGAAAACAGGACTTGACATCTCATGCAAATTGTCTCCATACCAGAAAACAGGATTTGACATCTCATGCAAATTGTCTGGAAACAATCTGCATGAGATGTCAAGTCCTGTTTTCTGGGAAAAATAAGAAAACTTATCAACAATTTGTCGTCTGCTGAATTAACCTAGAGAGTGATAAATGTTAAACACCTCTTCATTTAACAAATAATGCTGACACATACAATCAAACATAATTTTTCGCAAACGTCATCATTGATCAAGTGAATGGAGGGTTAATTGATTTTAGTTTCACTAACGTTCTGCTGCTGTCTGCGACTCAAATGGTATTCATTTGTGATGACATCTGGGAAAAAAATACATAAAGAAATGATAAATTCGATCAACAGTAAAATTAAAAGCTTTTACCAGAACAACTCAATATTTGTAGAACTACTTCCTCACTGAGCGCAGAAAGAAAATTAATGCTTCAAGGACATGCAGAGTAAACATAAAATTTTAGCTGACTAAACAAACAAACAAAAATTAACGAGTTCCGATAAACAAAAGACAAAACAAGACTGAAAACAAAATGACAAGCATTCCGGAAAATGTCGAAATTTCTGGTATTCTGGTGCACTGTGAATGGAGCATTCATATCAGTGTGCATATCCATTTGAGAAAACGACATTTTTAACTTCTAACCCTTAGGTGCCAATCGCAACAACTGTTGTCTGATTTGCTGTTTGCAAACATAATGGGCCTAAGAGCAGTCTGATCAGGGTTCACACTGACGCCCTTTATGCAAAAATGTATTTGTTTTGTTTGTTTGATTTGAGGTTTAACGCCCCTGTCAACACTGTATAGGTCATTTTGGAGACGTTGCTTCCAATTTGTGGGACTTTTACCCACCACTGAGATGAAATGACATCTCAAGCCCTATCGTCCAATGCAACCAATAGGGTTTATAAGCATGGACGGTCCGACTTGTACCATTTTGCCTGGGCTGGCTTAAATCCTCTTAAGTGGTTTACCATTACTCCTGTAAGCCCCTGCCCATAGGGGCTTGAAGAAATATATGGGCTGCATGATGCTTCCACGCAGAGCAGAATCCGGCCCGCACACTAGTACTGGTAAACCACTTAGAGGATCTAAGCCTGTCCAGGAACCGCGGTGCAAGGCGGACGGTCAATGCTTATAAACCCTATTGGTTTCATTGGGCGACAGGGCTTGAGATGTCATTCCATCTCAATGTCGGGTAAAAGTCCCACAAAATTGGAAGTAACGTCTCCAAAATGACCTTTACAGTGTTGACGGGGACATTAAACCTCAAATCAAACAAACAAAAAACCATTACTCCTGTGCGGTCGATTTCAGCTCTGCGTGGAAGCATCATGCAGCCCATCTATTTCTACAGGCCCCGATGGGCGGCAAAAATGAATTTTGAAAAGTTTGCACAAGATGCATCAGATGACATACGAGGGCAGGCTGAAAAGTTCTGAGCCTGACCAAGATCCAATGGTTTGTCCATGCTGAAAGTGCCTTATTTTTCAACAAAGTCTCCCTTCCTGTCCACACACTTCCTCCAGCGATGCTGGAGTCCTTGGATCCCAGTGGTATAGAAGGTCTCGTCTTGGTCGCTGAAAAAGCTCTGCCACAGCAGCTATCACCTCCTCGTCTAACTGATAATGCTGCCCAGCCAAGTGCTTTTTTATGTTTGGAAACAGGAAATAATCTGATGGAGCTAGATCAGGTGAATACTGAGGGTGAACGACAAGTGTGATGCCATAGTCATGCACAGCAGCCATTGCGGCAACCGATTTATGAACAGGCGCATTGTCCTGATTGCACAAGACCCCTTTTGTCATTTTTACGGGTCGTTTAGCCTTAATTGCTTTTCACAATTGTTTTAGCAGATCTGCATAATACATGTACTCCCCAATAATTGTTCTGCCCTTTTGAAGGTAATCTATGATTATTATACCCTTGGCATCCCAGAACACTGATGCCATCACCTTCCCTGCAGAGGAGGCAACCTTTGCCTTCTTTGGAGGGGGTGAGCCAGGGTGCTTCCATTGCATGGATTGTCTTTTGGTCTCTGGCTCAAAGTGATGAACCCAACACTCATCCTGAGTGACAAAACAGTCAAGAAAACCATCTTGGTCTGCTTCAAAAATAGCCAAGTTGGCTTGTGACAGGTTCAATCTGGTCAACTTCTGGTCAGGCATCAAAAGCCGTGGCACCCATCTGGCGGAAACATTCAACATTCCTAATTCACTGTGTAGAATGTTCTCTACTCGTTCACGGGAGATGCCAACAGTGTTAGCAAACTGATTCACAGTTAAACCCCTGTCATCCATCAAGGCTCTGTGTACTTGGCTGATGGTTTCCTCAGCTGTTGCCGTAGTGGGTCGTCCACACCAGTCATCATCTTCAAGGCTGTCCTTGCCCATCTTAAAATTTGCTGCCAACGTTTTCACGGTTGCATACGAAGGAGCAACATCCCCTAATGTAGCAACCATATTGGCATGAATGTCCTTAGGAGCTAGCCCCTTTTGATGGAGGTACTTGATGACTCCACAATGCCAGATTTTGTCCATTATCTAGAATTTCTACGTTATTGCAGGTAAACTTGAACTCATTTGAGTCAAATCAAGTAATAAAGGTTTGGATTTAATGAATACAAAATTTCATGGCTGTTTGATGCCTGCTTCTTGGTCAGGCTCGGAACTTTTCAGCCTACCCTCGTAGATAGGCAACATTTTCAGATCCATTTTTTATTGGAACCTTAAGGATTAATGTCTCTAAAATTGGCATTTATTCTCATGACAAAGAGTGATATTTTCCTGATTTTTATTCTAAACATAGATTGCTCAGACAATGCTTACAAGTACCTGTAATCCATGCTACTGATAGGACAATATTACAGTGGAACTTCGATGGCTCGAACCCCTTTGGGACCATGGAAATTTGTTCGAGACAGCGGAAGTTCGAGCCACTGTTGCATGCTTCCAGAAAACATAACGGGGGTATTTTTGGTGTTCTGTAACATAAATGTATGCTGTGTGTACTCATTAGAATCGCTTCATAAATGTATGCTGTGTGTACTCATTAGAATTGCCTCATTGAGGTGATTCTAAAGAGTACACACAGCATACATTTGCAAGATAAAAAACATTTGCAAGATAAAAATCGAAAATCTCCTTAATTATCCCACACTTTTTCTTATGCAGAGGAATTCCCTAGGGCTCAAAAATGGGTTCGACTCAGCCATGGTAAAGGAGCCATCGAAGTTCTACTGTATATAGCTTTGAAAATCACAAGGTTGTCCATGCCATGGAATTGTCAATGTGATGAAATGGACAAGTTTATATTGATTATAAAATGACAATTTATTTATTGACTTTTTTTATAAAAAAAATATTTAAAACATTTGAAATATGGTCAATTACTAGCCCCCTTACTCAACTGAAAAGTGTGGCAGGAAACCATTGCAGAGGATCTGAAATGCAACTTATACCCAAATTCTGTCAGGCGCAGAGCGGGTAAGGCAGAATTTTGTATATACCCATGAAGAATTCAATTTTACAAAACCGGTTATCAGACTATAGTAATTGCTTGACTTTCATTTCATTTGTAACAATTCACTAAGTCAAGTTTTAACTCTAATCGTACTGAATAAATTAACTTAGCCATGCCCATTGTTGACTATCAACCAATCAGATTACTTGATATAACGTATTCATTCAACTCCATCATGAATACACGCCTATATAATTTTGACCCCCTTGAACCCCACTTTTATATAGTAAAACTGGGGTTTCTGGGGGTATACCTTATTTTTCTTATTTTTGCTCTAAAATATAGATTGTGGGTACTCATTAGAACCGCCTCGATGAGGCGGTTCTAACGAGTGCCCACAATCTATATTTTGAGCAGTAATAAGAAAAATATCACAATTTTTCATCATGAAATTTTCAATTTTTCGGCGATAAAGGTGGCAATGTATTTGTATAGGCGTGTTTACGTAATGGCAAACTGCATGACAAACAGTGTAGTAATGGATCTAAATTGTTGGCAAAGGTGGTGGTTGTCATGTTCAACAGGATAGGGTTTAACCCATTGCATGCTGGAAACCCATAAAGGGGTACTTTGGCAAACAGTACAGGCCCAGATCAGACGCCGCAAAACGTGGCATCTGATCAGGGCCTGCACTATTTGCTAACAGAATGTTCCATCGGAAATAGAATCAAAATGAAACAATAGGCCTACCATCCCTTATATGACAAAAAGACTTGTCCAACATACAGTAAAACTTTGATGGCTTGAACTCTGATGGCTCGTTTACCATGGATGGATCGAACCCGTTCTTGAGTCCGCAGGGGGTTCCTCCAAATACGATACAGGGGTAATTTAGTAAAATTTTGCTCCATTTATCTTGCAAATGTATGCTGTGTGTACTCATTAGAATTGCCTCGATGAGGTGATTCTAATGAATACACACAGCGTACATTTATACTAGAGAACACCGAAAAAATATTCACAATTATCAGCATTATGCCTCCTGGTATGGCACTAATAGTAGCCCTCTGTGGCTCGAACTAATTTTCATGGTCCCAAAGTGGTTCGAGCCATCGAAGTTCGACTGTATAGCAGTGAAAGATTCAGGTTACATTTGCAGGCCAACTCAGGAAAGAATGAAACACAATGAAGTGATTCTGGCCAGCCTGTGACCCCAAGGCCTTTTTAATTGGTAGAAATCATCTTAGGATCAGCAATGATGGCTGATCAATTTATGTGGATATGCAGGGTAGTCTATGCACAAACTTCTGTGTCTTCATATGTTTTTTTTCTGTTTGTTTGTTTTTTTAAGGAATATGTTCGTTTAATATTTCTTTTATCCATTACATAAAACCTCTTAGGATCCGGGTAATCCCAAAAGGTTCTCCAGTTCTCTCTTGCTTCGTCAGTCATTCTTTCATATACTTATACATATGTGCACCACACTCTTGTTCAATTCCACTCATTGACAGTCTGGAGCCTGTCTTACAGAAAAGTAAAAAATATTTTGAATAATATTTCTGTTATTTGTAGTGCACCCTTTCTCACTTTTAATCATACAATATGGGATTTGATTTGAGTTATGGTAGAGAATTTGTTATTTTCAACCATTGTATCTACACCTGGACCCGACATGTATGTCAGCATTACATGAATAAAGTTTGGTCTTTTTAAAGTAACTATAATCTGTGGAATAAAATGTATATGTTGTCATTACGAAAAACCAGCCCCATTGAAATATATTGGGAAACTTTACCACCAAAAATGATTTCTTTTTCTGATAAAAATTCTGATATTCCTCAAATCCCCGCCCAAAACACAGACCGTGGGAGGTCATTAGAACTGCCTCGGTGAGGCGGCACCAACGGGCACCCACAATCCATGGTCACAAGCCTTTTTGTACCAAATGAAATTTTTCATACGTATAGTACAAGTCCATTTTAAAATTTAGGGGCGTCAGGCTGTTTTCTTCAAATTTTATATCAAAAATGGCTGAACTTTATGCAAATAGTGTAGGCCCAGCACTGTGCGGCATCTTATCTGGGCCTGCACTGTTTGCCAGATTACCCGTTTTGGGGTTTCGGGTGCAAAATAGGATAATGTAGATACACCCAAGCAGCTCATACAATCACCCTGCGCTACCCGCCGTATCAACAGAACAGCTTGTTTTGACAGTCAAAGGAAATATGTGCACCACACTCTTGTTCAATATGCAGGGTAGTCCATGCACAAACTTCACATGGCCCTACCCAGCCAACAAGACACTCGTGGCCCCCGCCCATCGGGACTTGAAGAAATAGATGGTTGCATGATGCTTCCATGCAGAACTGACACCTACCGCACACGAGTACTGGTAAACCGCTTAGAGGATTTAAGCCTGCCCAGGCAAAGCGGTGCAAGTCCGACAGTCCATGCTTATAAACCCCATTGGTTTATGGGCGTCAGGGCTTGAGATGTCATTTCACCTCAATGTCGGGTGAAAGTCCCACAAAATTGGAAGCAACGTCTCCAAAACGACCTTTACAGTGTTGGCGGGGATGTTAAACCTCAAATCAA
Source organism: Lucinisca nassula (assembly GCA_963580285.1). Classification (NCBI taxonomy): domain Eukaryota; kingdom Metazoa; phylum Mollusca; class Bivalvia; order Lucinida; family Lucinidae; genus Lucinisca; species Lucinisca nassula. The sequence continues at coordinate 184,930,632 of OY757010.1, forward strand.
ACAAACAAACAAATATAGGACACTCAATATTAAAACAATGTTGAAACAAAGTTGATGAGTCAAACTTGCGTGCCTATGGCAAAATCGGGAGTATAAAAGTCATAAATAAACTTCAGTATCTCTATTTCTAGAAAATAAAAACACAAAAACAGTGGTGATTCCATTGACAGGTCTCCTAGTGGCTCACACTGAAAATGTAGATTTTTATACAGGTTCTTCTCACTCAAAATATAGGTTATTTACAGGTTTTATTGACAAAAAAATATAGGGTAAAAATAGCTTCTTCTAAACTCATATAAAGATTTAAAACAGAAAAAAAAATATTTGATGATTTATGCCACAAATACTCAGACAAAGTTGACTGAACTTTACAAAGTCTGAGTGAGTGAAGCAAACTTTCTTGACACTTTTCATCACTTTTTTTAGGACCAGAAGGGCATTTTAACCCATTTTGTACCAAATGGAATCTTCCTCCTTATATATAGCAGGAGTCCATTTTGAAATTTAGGGGTGACAGGTTGTGTCATCTTTAAAATTTATTTGGAAAATAGCTGAACATTTTGCAAACTGTGTAGGCCCTGATCAGACGCCGCATTCTGCGGTGTTTGATCTGAGCCTGCACTGTTTGCAGTGTACCCGTTTGGGGGTTTCCGGTACAAAATGGGTTACAGAAAAGTTAGGATTGAGTCACAAGAAGGTTCCAAAAGTGAAAAATATAGTTCTTTTCCTTTTTTTCATGAAAATACAGGCTTCTCTACGTATGACACAGAATTATAGGTTATTGAAGATGTTACAGGTTTCGATAGGAGGCCTGCATTGCATGTGAGAGTATATTAAATCGCCTACCTTCAGCCTTCAGTTTGGCTAGTAGCTTCGCGAACAACCCCTTGTGCGATTTTCCATCAGGATGAGTGACAAGTACATCAACATCCCCACATGTTTTCTTTCCTCTTCTGTAGGAGCCACAGGCTTGACCAATTACACCAGTCACCAAACTTTCAGCTGCTTCCTTCACCTTCAACAGAAAAAAATCTACATCAGTGAAATGAGGCCTTGTCATGAGAAAAGCTGCTTTTGGAGTTTAGAAACAAGTAAGAAACAGTCCAGCCTGCTCATCTACAAAGTCTAGTTAACAGTCTTGAAAGTTAAGATATAACATTAGGAAAACATGTCCATGTGAAATAATTGCGTCCAACATGGTGTCAGAAATGACATATTAGGTAAACAAGAATTCTGCAGAAGGCGGCGTCACAACTGCTACGGGCAAAAGTCACAGGAGCCACAATCAGAACATTGTTATTAAATAAGTATATTTCATTCTTAGCAGTTGGGTAGTTGATGTAAAATGTGTCAAACTGGACCAAATAATATAGGCCATGGTCACCAGGTCAAGGTATGTGCCAAATCAGTACATCAAGGAGAAGCACTATGCAAGGCTTGGTGGCTGTAGGACATTTATTTAAGGACATATAGAACATTGACGTTAAATGTGTTAAAGTCACTAGAGTGCATAATATGGGTCAAGTTTACCAGGTCAAAGTACTCGCAGAGTCAGTTAATGTAAGAGAAGCACCATGCAAGGTTTGATGGTTGTAGGCCTTATAGTTAAGAAGATATGGCATGTCAACCTAAAATGTGTTAAGTCAATGGAGTACGATAAATAGGTCAAGGTCACCAAGTCATGGTACATGCACAGTCAGTACATCTAGAAACAGCATTATACAAGATTTGATGGTTGTAGGCCTATTATTTGCAGAGATCTGGAACTTCGACGTAAAATGTGTCAAAGTCGCTGGAGCTTAAAATATAGGTCATGGTCACCTGGTCAAGGTACCTGCACAGTCAGTACATCTAGGAGAAGCATTATACAAGATTTGATGGTTGTGAGCCTTTTATTTGAGGAGATCTGGAACTTCGACGTAAAATGTGTCAAAGTCTGTGGAGAGTAGAATATAGGTCAAGGTCACCATGTCAATGTACCTGCAGTCAGTACATCTAGGAGAAGCACTATGCAAGATTTTATGGTTGAAGGCCTTTTATTTGACAAGATGTGGAACATCAACTTAATTTGTGTCAAAGTCACTGGAGCGTAAAATATAGGTCAAGGTCAGCGGGTCAAGGTGCTTGCCTAGTCAGGAGCTTAGGATGAAGTTTCATGAAAGGTTTGATGATTGTTGAGTCGTATAGTTGATTACAATACAAACTTCGCATAATGTCGAACTTCGACGTAATGGTCAAAGTCACTGGAGCGCAAAATATAGGTCAAAGTCACCAGGTCAAGGTGCCTACAAAGTCAGAAGGTCAGGGAGATGCTTCATGTAAAGTTTGATGGTAGCTGAAGCTTGTAGTTGACTTAAATAAAAACTTAGATGTAAATGTCGAACTTCGACGTAAATGTTAACAGACGGATGGACGAATGGACGCAAAATATAGGTCAAAGTCACCCGGTCAAGTTGCTTACAAAGTGAGAAGGTCTATGAGATGTTTCATGTAAGGTTTGATGGTAGCTGAGGTTTGTAAAATAACAACTTTGACGTAAATGTCAAACTACGACGTAAATGTCGAACTTCGACGTAATGGTCAGTCACTGGCACGCAAAATATAGGTCAAAGTCACCAGGTCAAGGTGCTTACAAAGTGAGAAGGTCTATGAGATGTTTCATGTAAGGTTTGATGGTAGCTAGGGTTTGTAAAATAAAAACTTTGACTTAAATGTCGAACTTCGACATAAATGTTAACAGACGGACAGACGCACGGATGGAAAATCGGACGCCTATGTTAACAGACGGACGGACGAATGGACGCAAAATATAGGTCAAAGTCACCCGGTCAAGTTGCTTACAAAGTGAGAAGGTCAGGGTGATGTTTCCTGTAAGGTTTGATTGTAGCTGAGGTTTGTAATTGACTTAAACAAAAACTTTGACGTAAATGTCGAACTTCGACGTAATGGTCAAAGTCACTGGAGCGCAAAATATAGGTCAAAGTCACCAGGTCAAGGTGCTATAAAGTGAGAAGGTCTATGAGATGTTTCATGTAAGGTTTGATGGTAGCTGAGGTTTGTAAAATAACAACTTTGACGTAAATATCAAACTTCGACGTAAATGTCGAACTTCGACGTAATGGTCAGTCACTGGAGCGCAAAATATATGTCAAAGTCACCAGGTCAAGGTGCTTACAAAGTGAGAAGGTCTATGAGATGTTTCATGTAAGGTTTGATGGTAGCTAGGGTTTGTAAAATAAAAACTTTGACTTAAATGTCGAACTTCGACATAAATGTTAACAGACGGACAGACGAACGGATGGACGAACGAACGAACGGATGCACGGATGGAAAATCGGACGCCTATGTCGCACCCTGCTACAAGCAGGTGCGACAAAAATGTAACATCTTTCTTAGTTCCGCTTTCAACATAGATTGTGGGAGCTCGTTAGAACCGACTCATTGAGGTGGTTCTAATGAGTGCCCACAATCTATGTTTTCTTGTAAAAATAAGGCAGATAATGGATATCCCCTTAAACCCCACTTTTCTTTATATAAAGCGGTCTTCTTTATATGGACTTTCTATCGGGATGAAAAATGGACTACTAGCATAATGATCAAAAGTATTGGGACAGACATTGCTAAGCAAACAGCGAAGATCAGAGTACTCCTGAAGGAGCAGTCTGATCAGGGTCTTCACTATTCAGGAGCAATCTGATCTGGGTCTTCACTGTTTGCCATTCTATGTCCATGTTCTTTTTTTTTGGCAGACAAACAAACAGACAGTTTTACAAAATTTCAAGGGGAGATAGTTCAGCCAAAAATGACAACAGAGTTATGGCCCTTGGTCAGAATGTAGCCCTTGTGATGGTGAATAAGTGTGTGAAGTTTCATGGAGCTAGGTCAAATACTTTTGAAGTAATGATCAAGGTTAAAGTTTTTGTAAAGGACAGACAGACAAACAAACGGTTTTGCAAAATTTCAAGGGGAGATAGTTCAGCCAAAAATCACAACAGAGTTATGGCACTTGGTCAGAATGTAGCCCTTGTGATGGTGAATAAATGTCTGAAGTTTCATTGGGCTATGTCAAATACTTTTGATGTTATGATCAAGGTTAAAGTTTTTGTGACGAACAGACAGACAAACAAACAGACAGACAGGGCAAATTCTATATGCACCCCCCAACCCTTCTGGTGGGGTGGGGGGGGGGAAATCTCGTCACGTGAACAAGTCTGTGAAATGAACAACCCCATAAACCCGTCTTTATAAAGAGAAAACTGGGGTTTACGGGGTATGCACTATTTTTCTTATCTCTGCTACAAGATATAGGTTGTGGATACTCATTAGAACCCCCTCTGTGAGGCAGTTCTAAAGAGTACCAACAACCTATGTTTGCAGTATCATAGTAAAAAAGAACAATATCATGGATTTTCATCAGAAAAGTAGCCATTTTGCAGATGTGAAAAAAAATGCACTATGTTGCATGAGTGTGTTATCATAATGAAGAATTCTCATTGTCTCTTACAAGATACAAGTTTGAGGCTTCTAGCTTTCATGAGAAATCTTTGATGAAAAATTCAACATAGCCTATATGGAAAGTAGAAATAACAGACACACAAATTAGCAGAAATCAAAGCACTGAGAGTGCTGATGGAGCGTAGCTTTGATAATTTGATTTAGTGTCTGATTGATGTTTTAATTCAGGCTCATATTGATCCATTGAACAAAGCTGTTTGAAGCTATTCTGGGCCAGAAGTCGTGTTAAAGCAACAAGACCTATATTGAAATTAACTCACGCTAAGGTGTAGACCCCGCAACAACCATCACGAAAACATGCCTGTACAAATACATTGTCATTTTTTCGGCAAAAAAAATGGAAATTTTAAGATACAAAATTGTGATATTTTCTTATCTCTGCTCAAAACATTGATTGCCGGGACTGATTGAACCGCCTCGACGAGGCAGTTTTATCCAGTACCCAATATCAATGTTTTTGAGCAATACAGCAACCATGCAGTTCTACAGTTTACTTGAAGATTTCTGCTGAGCTATAGTTCGTGCAATAACTGCGGCTTGCGCAATTGTTTGGCGGCTTTAAAGTTATTTTATGTAATCAGTTTTTGAAAAATTACCTTGGGGAGGTTATTTATCTTGCATTAGACATTCTCCTTGGTTACGTCTTGATGATGTTTATCTTCATGTGAAAAATTATCATAATTTTCCCAGCAGTGTATAAGTTATACATCTGTAATCAGTCTTTAAAAATTGCCTCCGTGGGGCTGTTTAAAAAGCTATTTGGCATTAGACAATATCATTAGCTTGATCTTGTCAATTAACATCTGCATGCAAAACATTATAAAAATATACCCGTCGGTTTGAAAGTTATACGACCGTGTCGGTGGGAGAATTTTTTAACTTGCCGAGGCTAAAATAAAGAAATTGGGCATTCAGGAATCTCGTTGGTTAGATCTGTACATTATCTATCTGTATGCTAACAGTTGTCAAAAATATTCCAAGTAGATTAGAAGTTACACTTCGAAATAATTTTTCTGTTTGCCTAGGCGAGGCCCTTTGTAAAGTAATTTGACATAATTAAGGCAATTTTGCGGGATATGTATTGTCAATATCAACCTGTATGCCGAAAAATGATCAAAGCCGGGTTTAGAAATGAACACACTCATGCAACATAGTGCATATTCGCAAAATTGCAGTATGTTTCCTCTGGCTTTCTTTGCCGGATCATTACAGGGTCACTGATGAGGCTTTACTAGCCGAAACTACGTAGTATGACTCATTTTCTTTCTTATGAATGTTTTCATTGCTCTTAAAGGAACTCATTTTTGATTTTTATTTAGATGTTATACTCCGTTTTCATTTTTTATATTATTCTGCCTCGGCGAGGCCATACATAAAGTAATCTTGCATAAAACAGCCTCATGGGTTAGGTATTGTCAATATCAATCCGAATGCCAAAATGATCGGAATATTCAGAGAGGTTTGAACATTATACTCTGTTAACATTTTTCTAAATATATATGGCATCGGTGAGGCCATTTATGAAGTGATCTTGCATACGACAGTTTCTTGGGTTAACTATTGTCAATATCAATCCATAGGAATATTTGAAGAGGTTTAGACATTATACTCGGTTATTATTATATAAAAATAAATTGCCTCGACGAGGCTATTTATGAAATGATCTGGCATTAAGGCAACTTCTTTGGTTAGATATTGTCAATATAGCACAGTGCACAGTCTTTTACCGGAAACCAACAACTGCCCTTTTTAAATCAGCGAAAGGGATAGAATCACCGTGGAACAGATTTCACGATCAATCTCCTGGAAAGAATGTTGCCGAACCTGGCAGGTATCGAACTTGTGTCTGAGCTGATAATTTGCTTTATTTATGGTCACATGCCTAGGGCGCAGACAGGTCGCTTTAAAAAAGTAACATTGTCCCCCCCCCCCCAACACACACACACATTAACCCATACTCTGAGTATATGTCAAGCAGCCTTTTTAGGGACAAACATAGCAGACCCAGATCAGACCCTACAACAAGTGGCGTCTCATCTGTGTCTAAACTGCAAAATTTACTGCTTATAATATAAGCATTGACGTGCACCTGTCCAAACTCATTCCAACTGTCTTATTTTGGTGATACAATCCGAATGCCAAAAATCGACCCACACTGCATACTTTTAACCCATTTTAAACAAATGGAATCCTCAACACCTTATATCAGTATGGAATGAGTTCATTTTAAAATCAGGGATGTCAGGTTGTGACTTCCACGAAATATTTGGCAAAAATGGCTGAACCTTTTTGTAAGTATGCAGTGAAGGTCATAATAAGACTCCGCGTTCTGTGGTATCTGATCTGGGTTTGTCCTGTTTGCAAGTTGCCAGGTTTGGGATTTTATGGTACAAATGGGCTGTAAACTGGGTTATATGAACTGATCTATAAAAAGATTAGACTGCTACACAGTTCATCTATTAAAAATATTCATCTATTCCGTTTGAAATAGGTGGTCTGTGAAGCAGTCTATAAGAAGATACTGCATGGCGTAATAATCTACTATGTTAACACGGGGTACTATGTTCTCACTGGTGATTGGGTCATACGCAGTAACACCGAAAGTAGTGCCGAAATCACTTCTCTTTTCACTGGAGCAACGCTGCAACAGCTACGCTCCAAAAACCCACTGCCTCTCACACTCTATACAAGTCTTCATGATTGTATACTATGCCAAGTCTGATTTGTTTGTCATGAAGTTTAACGGCCCAGTCAACACTATTTTAGGTCATTTTTGGGCCTGTCTATTTACCAATTCACACTTTCCTGGGAACGCTTATACATAAGCGGTTAACCAGTATAGTGCACATTCTTTCGCCAGAAACTGACAACTGCCCTTCTTGTATCAGTGGAAGGGAGAGAATGACCATAGAAAAGATTTCATGATCAATCTTCACGAAAGAATGTTGCTGACCCCGGCAGGTATCCAACCCACATCCTCCGTATCACCAGTCAGACGTGCATTTGACTGAGCTACCGAGGCTGGCTTGCCAAGTCTGACTCTTCTATCTTTGTGGTCATCAAGAAAACACGCCTATACAATTTTGATCCCCTTGAACCCCACATTTATATAGTAAAACTGGGGTATATAGGGGTAAACCTGTTTTTTCTTATTTCTGCTCTAAAATATAGAATGTGGGTACTCGTTAGAACTGCCTCGATAACGAACCGCCTCGATGAGGCGGTTCTAACATGGACCCACAATCTTTATTTTGAGCGGAAATAGGAAAATATCACAAGTTTTCAGCTTGAAATTTTCCTGTTTTTGGTGGTAAAGTTTACAATATATTTATATAGGCGAGTTTTCATTATGTCATGAGAAATCCTGGAAGAAAATTAAAACCTTGGCCTAAATGGAGAGAAAAAAATACTGACAGAACAAACCAGCCAAAAATGCTCATCGTCTCTTACAATATACAAACCACCTTGATAGAATATCTGACCTGTGCCAAGCTTGATGCATCCAGCTTTTAAGGTTCTTGAGAAGTCTTTGATGAAAAATATGGTTTATGGAAGGATGGACAAGTGCATGGTGGGATGATTTGTTTTGTTTGATTTGAGATTTAACGTCCCCATCAACACAGTAAAGGTCATTTTGGAGACGTTGCTTCCAATTTTGTGGGACTTTTACCTGACACTGAGATGAAATGACATCTCAAGCCCTGTCGCCCAATGAAACCAATAGGGTTTATTAGCATGGACGGTCCGCTTCGCACCGCAGTTCCTGGACAGGCTTGGATCTTCTAAGCGGTTTACCAGTACCAGTGTGCAGCCAGATTCAGCTCTGTGTATAATGGAATTAATAATCGAAGGCAGGACAGATGTAGACCTAGGAACAATATGTGCTCCATATATTCTTACCTGGCACTATTAATAACCCTCAATGGCTCAAACTACCTGTCTGTAACAAATTTTCATGGTCGGTAATATTTGGTGGACCATAACCTCAAAATAATATAGGCATAACTCTGGCAATAAGTGGTGGACCGTAACCTTGAAATAATATGCGCTGCTCCACATCATAGTCTAACTATACGTAAAGTAGATGTAAAATGTGGAGGTATTATCCGGAAACAAAATATGTTTAGAAAAATATGCAAAAGGGGAATAACTCTGGTATAATTTGGCGAATTTTAGTCTCAAAATAATATGCACTGTTCCACATCATGGTCTTACTATATGTAAAGTTTCAGCTTATTCAGATGTAAAAATGTAAAAGGAGTTTAACAAAATCTGTGAAAGGGCTATAACTCTGGTAATATCTGGCAGACCGTAACCTCAAAATAATATGCACTGTTCCATATCATGGTCTTATTGTATGTAAAGTTTCAACATCATCGGATCTAAAATGTAGGATCTGTTATCTGGAAACATAATGTTTACAGAGTTTTCAAAGGGGCATAACTCTATTATTATTTGGTGGATGGTAAACTTGAAACAATATGCACTGCTCCATATCATGGTCTAATTATATATGAAGTTTCAGCTAAATTGGATGTAAAATGTAGGAGGAGTCATCCGGAAACCAAGTTTACAAAAAATTTCAAAGAGGCATAACTCTATTACAATTTGGTGGGCCATACCCTCGAAACAATATGTGCTGCCCCACATCATGGTCTAACTATGGATGAAGCTTCAGCTTGATTGAATGTAAACTGTAGGAGGAGTTATCCGGAAACAAAAGTTTACAAAAAAAATTCAAAGAGGCATAACTCTATTAATATTTGGTGGACCGTAACCTCAAAACAATATGCACTGCCCCACATCATGGTCTAACTATGTATGAAGTTTCAGCTTGACTAGATGTAAACTGTAGGAGGAGTTATGCGGAAACAAAAAGTTTACAAAAAAATTCAAAGGGGCATAACTCTATTAATATTTGGTGGACTGTATAACCTCGAAACAATATGCGCTGCCCCACATCATGGTCTAACTATGGATGAGGTTTCAGCTTGATCAGATGTAAATTGTAGGAGGAAATATCCGGAAACGAAAAGTTTACAGATGGATGGACAGACAGATGGACAGATGGACGGATGAACGCCGGGGGTATAACATAATACGACCGTTTTTCAAATAGTGTATAAAAATATAATGACCACACCTCACTATGCAATTAGAAATGGATGCTTGTAGATTATATTGGGCTTGTATCAGAATCACCGTGTAGCATCGACTCCGGAACTTGTTACTGAAAAGTACCAGTGAAATCAATATTTATCACAAGCATGGCACACAGTTAGGTAGGTAAAAAGCTGTTTACAGGTTTCTACAGAATTCTGACATTTAAAGCAAAATGGATATGTGTCGGAGAGATATCTAGCTCTTGCATGCTTTCATGATTCTGATAACAACTCACTGGAAATCGCTAAACAAACTGAAATATTGACAGCTGGTACCAAGAACAAATAATCTTTTTCGTGGAAAGTACTGCTTTTTGCTTTGATTCAAGACCACTTGCCTTCTTTTTTCCATGCCGGAACATTCAGAAGGTTAGAAAAGTTGTTGTGTATAAGTTTTAATTGAAAGGTTCGCTTTATGCTGCTGTTTTCTTTTAGAAAACACAAAACAAAGGAGTACGGCAACTTGGAATTTTAAGTACGGCAACTTGGGAAAAATGCTGAATTAACAGTACGGCAACTTGTATCACAAAAATGCCACTTTGGAAATTACTGACAGCATTTTAACATCGTTGTGAACGAACAATCATGATTATTATCATGTTTGGTTTCATCACCCAGCCAGGGGTTGTTTCTAATGCTAGTACTGATCGTAAACCAATCTATTTGTGTATGTAACAGCTGGAGTTGTGAAATATACACCAGGGCCATTTTGCTTTGTTGTATTACTGTAAATACTTAGGAAATAATGTAGAAACAAAGTCTGTCCCCTTTAAACGGAACTTCAGACTATCCGACGTCAACACTTGTAATAAATTATTAACCGCTAAATTTCTTAATCAGGGGTATCGGTATCATAAACTACGTAAAGCCTTTTCGAAGTTTTATAGACGTCATTCCGATTTGGTTTCAAAATTCAATGTTGGACTTAAAACACTTCTGCAACAAGGCCTATAGGAACCCGAATTCTATGGTGACTTAGTATATAGATTTAAAAAAATACATGCCTGTAATGATTTTAGTACCCAATTTCGTAAAATATTTCGTCGATATATAAAGATTGGGTACAACATAAATGTTATAAAACAGACTGCATGCATGGTGGTTAACCCAATCGCGGTTGGCAACTTTGCTTCCCTCTTTGATTGCACACCGGTGGGTCGGGCTTAAGATTATATGACGGTTCCAGCGTAAAAACATAAATGGAATTTTATTTTATTTTAGTATTCTTTATATTGGTTGACGCCTGATACTCCGTCTTTGGTCTGGCCCCTCGGAGTCTAACTGTTGGTTTTCTTTTGCTCCAGCAATTCTGTTGTTGTATGCTGTCGAGTCCTCAACCTTGCTTCATCTCTGTAGTTTTTGGATTTGTATGTTCTCGGAGATGTTACACTGATGAGATAGGAAGCCTTCATGCGGACTGAACAAAATTAGTGTATACCGCGACAGAGGTAAGGGCGAGGATTATGGCCATGTAAAATCGATTTAAGCCCCCCCCCCCCCCCAGTGGAATTCTTTCCACTGACCGTTCAAAGGCGGTTCTTCTGTGGCGGTTTATATATGTTGTTGTTACAGTGTGTATCACTTGTGTCTTTTTATTTTGGATGGCCATTTGGCCATTTTGTAGGAAAGTAACGTCTGTCCTTATGGCCTTCCTTTGTTTAGGTTGCCATTATGGTCTGGTCGCTTCATGTTTGTGTTTCTTTCCCTTTGGTGTCTTTGATGGGTGGAGTAAGTTAATTGTATCGATTCCTGATCTTTGTTTTACTTCTACTTTACTTTCGTGAAATGAAGTTTATTATTTTTTTCTTCGAAATAAAATGCCTTTTTTAATGAGCTCAGATAGTTTCTACGTCGTTCTTGTGATAGTTATTGTATTTATTCCTTTTGCGAAAGAGACTTTATTTCTTGCTTCCAAAGGATAACTATTTCTAAAACATATTATAGTCACTACAACTGGTGTCTGGGAATGTGTGGCGGCCGTAAAAAGTCTCCCTGCCCTACATCATAGGTAGTTTATATTTTCTTGTCCATTGGGATCATTGATTCCATTATGGAATTTTGAAAATTTTGAGGGTCACTGATGAGGCCTAATTGGCCGAAACTAGCTAGTCTGGCCCAGAAAACATGTATCCTCCATATTTTCCAGTTCTTTTGTGTATTCCTTGCTTCCAAAGGATAACCCTTTCTAGAACATATTTATTCTAACGAAGATCCTGGTGTATGCATGCTATACTCCAGTTATTTTAAATCATGACTGCGGCTATTATTTGTTCGCTTGTTTGCATTCCGAAAACATGCCTTTTCAAATATATTGAAAATCTTTAGATCAAAAATCTGATATTTTTCATATTGCAGTTCAGAAAATATAGGGTGGGCACTATTTTTGGACAGAAATGCGAAAAATAATGTTCACCCCTAAAACCCCCAGTTTTAAGTTATCAATAAAATTGGGGTTTATGGCGGTCAAAGTTGTATAGGCATGCTTTCATGCTGGTCTTCCGTAAGTCTTTTGAAATCTCATTCTATGTCATGGATAATGGTTTTATTATTATTATTATTATTATTATTATTATTGTTATTATTATTTTCGAAATCGACGGGCACGAAAGTGCCTGCATCTTGCACTCTTCATCCTGAATATTCCATCTATTTCACATTTGTACAGTCAAGCAACAACACAGACAACAAAATAGAAATGGAGGCAATGATCAGGAATCAATACAATTAACCAACAGCCCCCAGCAGTGACAACAAAGGGAAAGAAACACAAACATGAAAAAACTCGACTCTGATGGAAACATCAATAGCGGAAAGCCAAAAGGACAGTTACTTTCTCACAAAATGGCCAACTGGCTACTTATCTAAAAGTGTTCAACTCCTTAAAGAAGTTGATTTAATATGTCCTGAAAAAAGTCATTTCGTAAATTTCTTTTCCGTTCACAAAAGGGGGTAGACTGGCTCCAGTCGTTTTTGTTTTATATCAATCTCTCTCTTTACATTATTTTATCCTGTTCCTCTTTAATCCAATTTCAAGTTACCTTTCCCTGAGCAAAAACGACTGGTAACAAGCGTAGAAGGCTCTGAAATACGATCCATCTCCAAAATATTTAGATAAAATCTGGAAGTAATAAGGATGCTATAAAACAGTCATTTAGTTTAAACACAGGTCCTTATCTCTGAAAGTTCCCTGAATTCTGTTGAATTCTGCCCAATTCACAACTACGGAGAGCGAATTAAAATGTTAACAGTGCGATTTGTTTCAGCAAGGGTCCAGTTAATTTTATAGTGTTGAGAACTGTATATATTGTTACCAGACTGCATCAAAGATGAAATCCAATAAGAAGCTAACACCAACTACAAAGCAGAATGGGGAAACAAAAAATCAAAGCAGGGTGGATTGTCTCTGGGTGTAGGTTGGAATAATTATTAGTTAACATTTCGTGTAACCCTTACCCTCATGCACTGTAAGCAAACAGTGCAGACCCTGATCAGACACTGCATTTTGTGGCCACAAACAAAAGCAAACAATGTAGTCCCTGATCAGACACCGTATACTGTGACATCTGATCTGGTTCTACAAACAGAAACAGTGTAGAGCCTGATCAGATGCCACATACAGCAGCTACTGATCTGGGTCTACATGGTTTGGCAAGCCCAACACATGATTCTAGTCCAGATTTATAATTAATCCTAATACGCAACACGGTAACCCACAGCACTAAGGATACCGGGGCTATTGTTCTACAACTTGGACTTTAACACTGACGAGGGTCTATACTTAGTAACTTTGGTTCGATTGACAAAGGACTGACTCAAAGATAGTACATTGAATGTATTAGAAAAAGAGAACATCAAATTGTGTGGTTCATCTAGTTGTACACTGGATGCTCATCAGATTTCATAGAATGCAGCATCAGATCTGAGAATGTATAGAAATTGTTCCATTCATATGACGCCATAAGAAGGAATGTGCTTGTATGTCCATCCGTATGTCTTTAAAATATAATAAAATATCTAAATAAATAAATACAAAATATTTTGTTATATACAATTCAAATAATTATTAAAATTTACTTTATGGTTCGCACCTCGCTCTGCAGCGGAAGGTCGATGTTTTTTCTCCGGGTACTCCGGTTTTTGCAACCTCCGGTTAACGATCGGTTCGAAATAAGTTTGAAAGGGCCGTAAAACAGAAAAAAAAAAAAAAAAACAGTAACATTGTGTCAACAGATTCTGGTCGGAGTCTTTAGAATAATTAAGTAACAGTGAAGATAAATCAGAACGCACTGATAACTACATATATAGACAAAGTGCAATATGACATGGATTTTCCACAGCCTCAGCCCCACTTCAACTTGAGAATGTGGAAGCCAGCTCTACCTCAGTATATAAAATGTTCTGACTTCCAAGAAATTTGAGACAGGCCATTAGCAGCATTAGTTTATTTAACAAACTTTATTGCCCTCAGTTAAACAAGGTGAAAAGGTCAGCAGGCAGAATTCTGCCTAGACCAATTTCGCTTGTTATCAGACCCTTTCTTTCTAGCCAAGGGACTGAAGTAAAACAAAATACTATAAGCCATGCAAGCTTTATGTCCCTTCCAGAAAAAAGAAAAAGAGAGAAGTAAAGAAAGGGTCTGGAGCCAGACTAAAAAGGGGGTTACTTTCGCTTTAGTATAAAGGGCAGCTAAAATAAGTTTCCTCCTAGTTGTAATCTATTATCTCTGAGTGTAGGCTGGAACAATAGCCCTGAAATGTGACTTAAACTGTTACTTTAACCCTTAAAGTCCAGCATTTTAAACAAGCAGTGTAGATCTGGTCATTCGCTGCGTTATGTGGCGTCTGATTATGTATCCACTGTTTGCCAATGCAACAGCACACGAGCCAAGTCTATATATTTTACTTTTTGCACAGAGATCGCACGTCACAGGGAGAATAAAAAGCTAAAAGGTGGTCTAGCGATGCTATAAATTACCGGTTCCTTGATTTTATACATGGTCAGCGACAGTCAAATGGACAATAGCAAGCGGGAAGCTTCTGTAATTAGTAACTTTTGTTTGAATGTGTGCAGGATGACTGCGCGTTCTTAGTGTTAAATGAATATGAATGGCGAGACTAAACATATGAAAGTGAAATGAAGAAAGGCGACGGTGTTAAATGTTAACAATAGATTAGGTAAAAACAGGTATGCTGTGTTCATGTCATCTTCTGACCAAGAGGCCGGACTCCCACGCTGAACTTAGTTAATGCAGGCATCAAAATAATATTGGGAGTAAATCTGTTCCATTGCCATACATATAACAATTAATTAACGTAATACAAGTGGGTGGCTCATGCTGTGACGCGTGTTTCGATTGGTTGCTAGAAATAAGGGGAGGGAGATACTGCAACTATGCCATGAATAATTTTATATAAATAAATGAGGCAGGCAAGTGACCTTCCCTGCTGCAAGGATCACTAGCCAAGATAAGGCTGCATGTCGTAGGTTAAATAATTGTTCAAGGTCAAGTGGATGGCTTAACGCTACATCATTTCGGGTTAATGGGCATAGGACTGTGTGCGTAGGCTCCGTACTGTGGAGACGTATTCATGTGTTGACGGAATATCGTCTTGTATGCTGCTTCCCGAACTCAGTTTTATTTTGTTCTGATATTAGATAAATAAAGCAAAGGACTTAATTAGCAGTTTAAGAGATTCTATCGACATGTGTGTTGACGTTCATGTTGGTGGATAAGTCAAAACCTAAGTACCTTGCAGATGAAACAATTTCGAGGGCATGATTATGCAGCATATATGGTGTAAGGGTTGGAGTTCTTGGCCAGGTTTTGTGCAAACCTTGAACTTTCTATGTTTGAATTCCATGTCCCAGTGATATTCTTATGATTGGACGGTCTAAGTCTCTCTGGTGGGGGGGGGGGGGGGGGTGCTGGGTAATCGGTCAGGTCGTTTAGGTGTTTAGGTATAATAACAATAATAAGGTGCCTAGAACTGATCCTTGCGGTACACTTGAAGTAACTGGAACCTCATCTGAGGACTCACCTTTAAGTTCAACTGCCTGACCTCTCCCAATCAGAAAAGACTTAACCGACTGGATGGTTAATCCATGTTACTGTTTCGATGTACCTGTAGCTTGCGTAGGAGCTTCAGGTGATTCACCAAGCCAAAAGCCTGGCTAAACCCAAGATAAGAACTATTTGTTGACCATTTAATCATGATCTGGCAAGGTCATAAAGAAGCTGAATCACATGAGTGTCACAAGATCTGCACTCCCAGGCAGTAAAGTATTTCGCGATCATAAGGTATGTCCAAAGCAAATCAAATCGAATTTATTTCTCTCCGGTTATACAGTATGATAACATGAGAACCAAAACGTTGTACAAACATACAATTTCATGGCGGCACAATGTCACAGAGAAAAGATGTAGGGCATAAACTTTAATCCTTCTTAATGCCAGGTCCTTCATGTTACCCGACGTAAGAACCCCATCCCAAATGTGTACCTCTTGCATGGCACCAGAAACAGCTAAGTACCTTGGGGTCACCATCTCTGATGGGCTAAACAGCAGCCCCCACATTGACAACATAACTACAAAAGCAAATCAGACCCTTGGATTCTTGAAAAGAAACATTCAGTTGCATATAAGACTCTTGTCAGGCCGCAATTGGAGTATGCGTCACTGTATGGTATCCTCACACTGCCACTGACATATACAAAGTGAAAACAGTCCAACAAAGGGCTGCCAGGTGGGCAACACATTACTATAGCTACACTTCAAGTGTTACAGCTATGCTGAAAGACCTAAATTGGCGCCCCCTTGAACAACGCCGCATTAATAACCGTCTTGCCATGATGTATAAGATCACTTATGATCTCATCCTCAATACTAGACCATCAGCCCACAATCACCCCCTTGCATACAGACAGATTTACACCCTCACAGACTACTACAAGTACACCTTCTTTCCGTGGGCTATTATTCACTGGAATGCTCTATCTGCCTATGTTGTAACGCTACCCACTCTGGTGCAGTTTAGCAGTGCTGTTAGCCTGATGGCTCATGCTTCTCCTTAAAAGACCCAATTCTGCTTGTATCTTTTAACTGTACTAACACTCTCTTTTCCCACTGTACAAACCCATTTCACCAACTTTCCTTTCCTTTTATTTCAGCTAACACCCTTCAACACTTGGTTCTCCGGAACCCGCATTATGTCCCCCTCGGGGGTTTAGATGTACTTGAAGAAAGAAAAAAAATCGATAAAAGTCGAAAAAAAAAAAGCTAGAGGACAACAACAGTTCAATCTGTTGTCATTACCAATTTCTTATATCCCCAACCCTTCTGTCCCTTTAAAATTACTGATAAAAAGGAGACCAACAATGGAAGTAACGATGAACCCAACAAACCTTTGTTTATGTTAAGATTGACAGTTGTGAAACTAGTAGAACACTTCTCCGCCATAGCACTTTATGTATAATTGTTCAAATCAAATCGCCGTACTGTTCCCAGCAAACTGCCGTCCAGTATTTTACCTGGTGACGCAAATTGCCGTACTCTGGCCTTCGGGCGTTTCGGCTTGTTTATTCAGTCACAATATTCTTTGGGGGAAAAACAACTAAAACGTTACAAGCAGCGAAGGATTCGGCTTCTATTGATGCCACTGAATTGAAGATTGTCATAGCCGTTTCTGTAATAAATTCACAGATTGTTGAAGCTGTCATGAATTTTCGCGGTACCAGCCATGTACCAGCCGACTCATTTGTGTGTTTAAATGGCAGCTGAAAAAGTTTTCCAAAATTTCTTTTTAAGAATTTCAGAGAAAAATAAGTTGAGTAAATATAGGAAGTGGGCTTAAGTTCTAACACTATGTAATAAAGCCAACTTAAGCGATTACCTACCGTCGGTATAATCATTTTCCTCATTTATCTGGTACTTTTGAGTAACAAGTTCCGGAGTCGATGCTACACGGTGAGAATGAAGACGTCATAGAGACCAATCATTATTTTTAAATAACGTTTTATGTCTTGCAGAACAATAAACTTTAGAATAAATTCTCAGTTAAAGATTAAAAAAATGTAATTAAGAAGAGCTTTAAGTTACATATTGCAATTTTCAGCTTTTTGTCATGCATGGTAAAAATCCTAAAATTTCTGACACCTTTAGGACTTGCTGTAACTTTCCTAAAATTTTAACAAATTTGTTTGACAATCCAACAAGGAGACAAAAAAGCGCAGACAGAATGGAAATCAGATTGCTCCTTCATTATCAGTCTGATCTGGGTCTGCACTGTTTGCTTAGGCTTGTATGTCCCAATAATTAGGATCATTACGGGACCTAGAATAGAGTTAGTCATCTTCATCATGTGAATAAGTCTGTGAAATGAACACACCTTAAACCGCATTTATATTATGTAAAGAAAAGTGGGGTTTATGGAGGTTTACATTATTTTTCTTATTTCTGCTCCAAGACATAGGTTGTGGGTACTCAATGGAACCACCAATGTGGCGGTTCTAACGTATACCCCCAACCTATGTTTGCAATACAAATAAGAACACTATCACAGATTTTCGTCAGAAAAGTAGCCATTTTGGAGATGTGAAAAAATGTATTATGTCACACACCTGTGTGACAGGAGTGTTATTGAAATGTTAAATGAATATAGACGCTAATTTCATGGAAAGATTTCATTTTATAATTGTGGTAATGCATCAAGTTTTCAAAGTTTGTTTGTTTGGAGGTAATGGCCCAGGTGATATTGAGCTGGTCAGATTACTTAACCAATACTTTTCCTGAGCAAGTATATGTTTTTCACCTTTACATGTATATTGCACATTTTTTCATCAGAAACTGACAACTGCCCTTCTTGAATCAGCAGAAGGGAGAGAATGACAGGAGAAAAGCTTTCATGCTTCATCTCCACAGAAGAATGTTGCTGACCAGGCAGGTACTCACCTTGCAAAATCTCCTGATCACAAGTCAGACACACAGCTGGCTCAGCTTTAGAGACTGGCAGGAATTTCTAAGAAATTCTAATTAATGACAGATTCTATCTGTCTATTATTGCTGTGCTACACATTTAAAGTAATTCAGGCTTCAATTCTTCCGGCTTTGACAGCCATAGAAATATGAGTCCGCACAAAATGTAGTCCGGTTTGGCGCAGTAATCAAAATTGTACAAGCGTATTAGTTGTCCTGAAAGCGTAATACAAAGTTTTGAAGCAGACGACTTGACGATTTTATCTTACGATTCAGCTGCATCATGCGACGGGTTTGGCGACAACTGTAGTTGAAAAGGTTTCATGAAAGATCAGAGGACACATGTCTTTCGTAAAACGAACAATGAAAGTGTTAGTTATCTTAAAATCTCAAAAGCGCCATACAAAACATGAAGCAGACGAATTTACATTTTTATCTTATTTTTCAGTGATTGGATTTCATTTGAAACAGCTGCCTGCAGATGAATCGTAAGAATATGAAGTTTGTGTCGCAATTTAAAAGAAAAAAAAAAGATGAAATGGCCTCTGCTACATTTCAAAATGGCCAGGTTAAGATTTTACCCCTTCCACCCACGAGTTTCTCAAGTTCACTCTTCAGTCACTGGATTTGTACGCATCCATTCTACACATGTAAATTGGGTGTCTAGTCATTAGTCGTCAACAGCATGTCAAACCATGTAGAACAAAATGAGATGCATCATTATGAGCCATCTCACCAGGTTCTACACTGTTTGCATCTGTAGGTATCTGTACTTGGCTATAAGGGCTGAAAGGGTACAAACTCATAACACTTACATGACCTAATTAAATGCAAAGTACGTGACGCTAGAAACTTCACCGTACGGTAGCAAGCCAGCAATAATATACTCCTAACAGTTATTACTGTCCAATTTTGTTGTAGGTCTGAATAACTGAATATGTTAGCACAATGTTGTGATATATAATTAGTCACATGCCGCAAAACTTCAAACATCGCACAAAAAGTGTTTACCTTTATTGTAGCGCACGACATAAGGCAGGTTCTTGACTGAGCCGCGAAACACATCTCAGTCAACAAGTGTAAGCTTTTACAAGAAAGTTGCGTCTACGCTTTGTGTTGTCATAAAACTGGCAACTATCCCAACAGGCACATGACGTAATTGTGACGTCACATCAACGTCGGTGCAACGTCATGACGTTGCATCGACGCTGATTTGACGTTGCCCTAGCGACATGTGCCTGCTGGGTAGTCATTTGCATGTTGTATTATCTATAATGTCCAAGTAAAATGATGATGAAAGTGTATAACAGCCGATTCATCTCAGTTTTGTGAACCAAACTAAAAATCAGCACTCCAGCGCCATTGTCCTTATCACTAAAGAAAGTAAATCTGAATTTTTCACAGAATCTGTCATTTCAGTGCCTTTTGGCACTTTGATTTTGTTGTTCATTATACCGTAATGATCCTAAGTATTGGGACAGATAGGCCTAATGGCCCCCGCACATATGGGCTTGAAGAAATATATGGGCTGCATGATGCTTCCACGCAGGGCTGAATCCAGCCCGCACACTAGTGCTGGTAAACCGTTTAGAGGATCTAAGCCTGTCCTGGAACCGCGGTGTGCGGCGGACCGTCCTTGCTAATAAACCCTATTGGTTTCATTGAGCGCCATGTCTTGAGATGTCATTTCATCTCAATGTCGGGTAAAAGTCCCACAAAATTGGAAGCAACATCTCCAAAATGACCTTTACAGTGTTGACGGGGACGTTAAACCTCAAATCAAACAAACAAATAGATAGGCCAAAGCAAACAGTGAGTCTGATCAGGGTCTACACTGTTTGCCATTCCCTCTGTTCCTTTCAGACCATACATGTGATACCTCCCTCACCAGGAGGGAGACTCCCTAATTTTGATGCTGATTTTTGCCCAATTTATGCTAAATTTCAGTAAAAGTTTGGCGTCTCCCTCATTTGTACTGAGAATTTCTCTATATGTTCTTTACATCTCCCTCATCACAATGGCAAATCTCCCTCATGCAGTTAAAAAAATTATCACAGGTATGTTAGACTCCTTGCTATATCATGAAAGGAATATGTTAAATTAAAATTTTAGGAGAATTACGGCAAGTACTTAAGGTGTCCAAGTTTTTTTTTTAATTTTATGGTAGAATCAAAACTGAATTTCAATGGCTTGAACACTTTTCAGGCCATGAACATTTGTTAGAGACAGGGATAGTTTGAGTCCCTGATAGTTTAATGATAGCTTCAAGTCAGGAATGGCACAATAGGGATATCTTTTTTTTTATTTTCTTTAAAATAAAGGTACATCCTATGCACTCATTAGAACTGCTTCATCGATGGATGGTGATTCTAAATTATCCAAAATATGTTAATATCTGCAGTTATGGGAAATTTTGCCTAAGGAGAACCCTTATCCCACTGAATAATTAATTTAGCCACACCCATTTCTTACTTTGAGCCAATCAGATTACTTGATGTCATTTTTTTCCTGTAAATTCACAAAATGAATGTCAAACTGTAGAACCTGATCAGATGGCTTCTTCAGAAGCCATCTGATCTGGGTCTGCACTGTTTGCAACGGTAGAGATTTGCAAAGGTGAACAGCAGGATAAGGGTTAAGAACAAGTTTGAAAAACCCATGGTAAACAAGACATCAGTGTTCGAGTTACCAAGTTTCACTGTCCACAGCTCCACCACATTCTGGGGCCTTCTTTGCTTGTATTATTTAGTACAGTAAAATTCCTATATTAAGACCACCTTTGGGGCTGTTCAAAAGTGGTCTTTAAGACCACTTTTGTTAAAGACCACTTTTGAACAGACCCAAAGTTGGTCTCCCACCAGGAATGTGTTTGAATAACTACAGTTATCTAGATCAGGCTGGATCCACACAATCCATGTCAAACTGTCAGTGTCAAGTTATATAAAGCAGGTTATACTCGTATTCTTGTTCAATTCAAATACAATCCAACTTCAATAACTCAAATACCGTTTGGACCATGAAAATTTGTTCGAGACAGGGATAGTTCGAAGTTCGAACTATGAGGTTTGGAACTACTGAGGTTTCACCCTTAAGATGCCGAGAAAAGAATATACCGTATATGGTTTAGGGGTGGGGATCTGTATGCGTTTCCTGAGATATAAGGCCTTTTCAGCAGTGGAGGGGTTGAGGCATGGCCCCCTCAGACACCAGGAAAGCCCAAGATTGTTGTCATTGAATGTGTCTTATCGTAAGGACCAAGAATATATGGTTTAGGGGTGGGGATTCGAACAGGTTTTGAGATATGAGGCCCTTTTATGAAATGGAGGGGAGAGGAACAGCCTAAATAATGTTGTAAGGGACGTTAAACTACAATCAAACAAAACAAACAAACAGCCCCTGTGGATCCCACAAGTTGGTCTAATCATAAGGTACAAGAATATATATGATTATAGGCATTTTATGGAGTGGGGGGCCGGTCATGGCCCCAGCACATTGCCCCAGCAAAAAGAGACCCCAGGTTGGTGCGACTGAATGAATCTTACCATAAGGAACAAGAAAATATATGGTTTATGGGTGGGGATCTTAAAGGTTTCTGAGATATATGTTTTTTATGATGTGGAGGGCTGTGGCATGACCCGGGACATGACCTGGGGCATCCTGGGGCCCCATGTTGGTATCACTGAATGTGTCTTATCATAAGGAACATGAATATTATATGGTTTAAGGGTGGGGCTTTGAACAGTTTTTCAGATATTTGGCTTTTGTGAAGTGGAGAGTTGGTGCATGGCCCGTGCGCACCCTGAATGTGTCTTATCATAAGGAACAAGAATATATATGGTTAAGGGGTGGGGATTTGAACGGTTTCTGAGCTATGGGGGTTTTACAAGGGGGAGGGGATGGGGCATGGTTGTGAACACCCAGGGGACCCCAAAGTAGGTGTCACTGATTGCATCTTATCACAAGGAACAAGACTATATATGGTTTGGGGATTGGGATCTGAATGGATTCTAAGATATATGACCTTTTATGAAATAAAGTGGGTGGAGCATGGCCCCGGCATGCCCTGGGGGACCCCTAGGTTGGCATTAAAGCACATGGCTGAAAGAAGTTTACTAAAGAGCCGATTTTCATAAAAAAACTAGACATGTGTCCAAAGTACACAGATGCCCCCGCCATATATCTTTATCAATATGGCTTGTACCCGTCCTCTAGAATGGCCAGGGGGTGTCCAGAGGGACCAAAAGTCTGTGTCTTTGAATGTGTCATACCATAAGTTACAACAAGGCATCGCATGCACTACAAAGATAACTTCGTGTGTGGAAAACACTGAACTGGCCAAAGTCCAACTTGCTTGAGATATTATCATATGCACAATTTGTGTAAAGTTTGTTTAAAATCCATCAATAAATGTAGGTTCAAGAGTGATGACAATGTTTCTCTAAAAAAATAGCCATAGTGACCTTGACCACGAAAGTAGATCTTGCTCAAGATATTATCATAAGCATCTTTTGTGTGAAGTTATATTAAAATCTGTTAATAAATGTAGGCGGTAGAGCGATGACAAAGTTTTTCTAAAAATAGCCACAGTGACCTTGACCTTGAGGTCATGACCTTGAAAGTCAAAGCAACTCGAGATATCATCATAAGAAACATTTATGTGAAGTTCTATTAAAATCCATCAATAAATGTAGGTGCTAAAGCGATGACAAAGTTTTTCTAAAAATAGACACAGTGACCTTGACCTTGAGGTCATGACCTTTAAAGTCAAAGCAACTCGAGATATCATCATAAGAATCATTTGTGTGAAGTTCTATTAAAATCCATCAATAAATGTAGGTGCTAGAGCGATGACAAAGTTTTTCTAAAAATAGCCACAGTGACCTTGACCTTGAGGTCATGACCTTTAAAGTCAAAGCAACTCGAGATATCATCATAAGAAATATTTTTCTGAAGTTCTATTAAAATCCATCAATAAATGTAGGTGCTAGAGCGATGACAAAGTTTTTCTAAAAATAGCCACAGTGACCTTGACCTTAAAAGTCAAAATTGCTCGAGATATTGTCACAAGGAACATTTATGTGAAATTATATTGAAATTGGTGAAAAAATGTAAGAGCTAGAGCAATGACAAAAACGTTTTTTCTAAAAATAGCCACAGTGACCTTGACCTTGAAAGTCAAACTCGCTTGAGGTATTGTCATAAGGAACACTTGTGTGAAGTTATATTGTAATCAGTGAAATAATGTAGTCGCTATAGTGATGACAAAGTTTTTTCTAAAAATATCCACAGTGACCTTGACCTTGAAAGTCGAAATCGCTTGAGATATTGTCATAAGGAACATTTGTGTGAAGTTATATTGAAATCTGTGAAGAAATGTAAGAGCTAGAGCTATGACAAAGTTTTTCTAAAAATTGCCACAGTGACCTTTGACCTTGAAAAAGGAACTCGCTAGAGATATTGTCATAAGGAACATTTGTGCGAAGTTCTATTGATTTCGGTGAAGAAATGTAGTCGCTAGAGCGATGACAGAGTTTTTCTAAAAATAGCCACAGTGACCTTGACCTTGATAGTTGAAATCGCTTGAGATATTGTCATAAGGAATATTTGTGTGAAGTTATATTGAAATCAGTGAACAAATGTAAGCCCTAGAGCGATGACAAAGTTTTTCTAAAAATAGCCACAGTGACCTTGACCTTGAAAGTTGGACTCACTAGAGATATTGTCATAAGAAACATTTGTGTGAAGTTATATTGAAATTGGTGAAACAATGTAAGCGCTAGAGCAATGACAAAGTTTCTCTAAAAATAGCCACAGTGACTTTGACCTTGAAAGTCGAACTCGTTCCATGTATTATCATAAGGAACATTTGTTTGAAGTTATATTGAAATTAGTGAAGAAATGTAGTTGCTAGAGCGATGACAAAGTTTTTCTAAAAATAGCCACAATGACCTTGACCTTGAAAGTCCAAATCGCTTGAGATATTGTCATAAGGAACGTTTGTGTGAAGAAATATTGAAATCAGTGAAGAAATGTAAGCGCTAGAGCGATGACAAAGTTTTTCTTAAAATAGCCACAGTGACCTTGACCTTGAAAGTGGAACTCGTTGATATTGTCATAAGGAACATTTGTGTGAAGTTACATTGAAATCGGTGAAGAAATGTAAGCGCTAGAGCGATGACAAAGTTTTTCTAAAAATAGCCACAGTGACCATGACCTTGAGGTAATGACCTTGAAAGTCGAACTCGCCCAAGATATTTTTATAAGGAACATTTGTGTGAAGTAATATTGAAATTGGTGAAAAAATGTAGGTGCTAGTGCCATGACAAAGTTTTTCTAAAAATAGCCACATTGACCTTGACCTTGATGTCATGACCTTGAAAGTCGAACTCGCTCGAGATATTGTCATAAGTAACATTTGTGTGAAGTTATATTGAAATCAGTGAAGAATTGTAGGCCCTTCAGCAATGATAAAGTTTTTCTAAAAATAGCCACAGTGACCTTGACCTTGAGGCCATGACCTTGACATTGACACAGTGACCATAACCTTGAGGTAATGACCTTGAAAGTCAAACTCGCTCAAGATATTTTTATTAGGAACATTTGTGTGAAATTATATTGAAATTGGTGATAAAATGTAGGCACTAGTGCGATGACAAAGTTTTTCTAAAAATAGCCACATTGACCTTGACCTTGAGGTTTATGACCTTGAAAGTGAAACTCGCTCGAGATATTGTCATAAGGAACATTTGTGTGAAGTTATATTGAAATCAGTGAAGAAATGTTGGCGCTGAAGCAATGACAAAGTTTTTCTAAAAATAGCCACAGTGACCTTGACCTTGAGGCCATGACCTTGAAAGTCGAACTCGCTCAAGATATTTTTATAAGGAACATTTGTGTGAAGTTATATTGAACTTGGTGAAGAAATGTAGGCGCTAGAGCGATGAAAAACTTTTTCTAAAAATAGCCACAGTGACCTTGACCTTGAGGGGGGAGGTGTCAGGATGGACCCAATGTCTGTATCAGTCAATGCATCTTATCATAAGGAACAATAATATATATGGTTAAGGGGTGGGGATATGGATAGTTTCTGAGATATAAAGACTTTAATGAAGCAAAGGGGGAGGGGCATGGCCCAGGGGTGACCGTAGGGACCCAAAGTCTGTGTCATGGAATGTGTCGTATCATAAGGAACAATAATATATATGGTTTAGGTGTTCGAATCTGATTAATTTTCAAGATAATTAGACATTTTGACAGTTTTGCATACAAATACCTATATGACAATTTTGACCTGTTACGCAATCTGACCCCTGGGCCCACCCAGGGGCACGACCCTGGGTCAACTTGAACATGAACTGATAGGTCTTGGTCTGAGTAAATGTCATACCAAATTTCAACTTTGTAGCACAACAGGTAAAAAAATTATGAGCCCGAGGTTTGAGCTCGACATTTCAGCTCGACATTTCCACTCGACATTTCAGCTCGACATTTCAGCTCGACATTTCCACTCGACATTTCCACTCGACATTTCCACTCGACATTTCAGCTCGACATTTCAGCTCAACATTTCCACTCGACATTTCAGCCCGAGGTGGTTACGAACGTGACATACATACGTACGCACGTAACATCACGGCAAAACACTATATGCCCCACTCATGCCAAGGCAGGCGGGGGCATAAAAACAAAAAAAAACTTTCAACCCCCCACCCCAAGCATGCTTCAGGTGAAATTTGGGCCCAATCAGAGGACTTCAGAGGAGATGTCATTTGAAAGTCTTGACCCAGACGCCAAACGACGATAGACAACATACGAGGATGACGGACAACTACCTATCCTATAAACTCTCTCGGAGACTTTAGCTCTGGTGAACTAAAAAGATCAATCAAATGGGCACAGCCTCTAAAGAACTGCAGGATGTAGAGACTGCACTGTATGACAGACATGATTCCATTTCAGAAAGGAAGTTGTAACAATTACATCAAAGCAGTAACTTTCTAATCAGGATGAAGCTAATGGCAGTTTAATTTCTTCTAACATTTATAAGAGGTTCATATTTCATATTAATTTTCTCTGAGGATGATCAAAATGCAATAATAAAACCTTAAACACTGTTGTGATTAAAACAGATTCTGTGCCATTTCATTACAAAACCTACCTAAAAGAACATGCAACCAGAAGAGGCTCATCAGTGTATGGGTCTACCCAGACTGGGCCAACAGCTCATGAAATGAACACCCCATGATAACCACTTAATAAAGAGAAAATTGGCATTTGTTGGGGGGGGGGGGGATTACATTATTTTTCTTATTTCTGCTCCAAGACATACATAGGTTGTGGGTACTTGTTAGAATCGCCTCAATGAGGCAGTTCTAATGAGCACCCACAACCTATGTTTGGTGTATAAATAAGAAAAATACAACATACTTTCATCAGAACAATAACCATTTTCTTTCTTTCTTTCTACTGATACTGCAATCGGTCACATTTGACCATTACTTGCAGGTGTACATTACATACACTCCATGCTTTGCAGGATGAAAGCCTACTCAGTAATCATGTAATTACGGTAGGGTTCTTTAACGTGCACAGGGGATGGTTGCCCTGCACAGGGGGCCTCCAGTTCAAGTTCTGATCTGAAGGACGGTGCACTTTATGACTTTCATCCCTGAAAATATGGCAATGGAGCGTGTTCAGACACTGAAATTTTATCGCCGCTGCCGGGGATCGAACCCATGACCTCTAGCATCAGAGGCAAGTGCATAACCACTGAGCTATCACGCTCCATTTTGGAGATACCGTATGACAGAATGCACATGTGTCACAGGGATGTATTATCATAATGGATAGCACAGGGGCATGATTTTGTAATTTCAAGATGGATCCCAAAAATGTATAGGTTATATAGAAAAATAACCATTGTATGGGTTATATATATAGAAAAATGACCATAAATGTTTGGATATAACAAATTAACTAACTGGACCCCATTAAAAGTGTTATAAAGAGGTTGTGGTGTAGTTTGTTACTACGTGGCTCATTCTTATTATAACCTGACAATTTGTACGCATGAGAAAAACACATATTGCCTTTAAAGGTTGCGGGTTTGGAAGGAGGTTACTTTGATACTAAAGAAGACATTACTCTCAAATCATATGATACCTACACATTATTACAACATAAACCTGATCTGCCACATATTGTATCAAGTTGAGTGGATGGTTTCCAGATTTTAAGGCTTACACGGACTGTCACGGAGTGTTGTGTGTGGCGCTGAAGATTTGGGAACATCCACAGGATGTAATACTGTCTGTCAGATCCAGTTACTATAGTTACTGTAGTGATCATACATTTATTATATAAAGAATCTTACACAAGTGGTCATTTCACATGATTTGGCGCGTTTAAAAAATTTCATATGAAATTATCACAAGTGCAATCTTCTGTTTGTCACATAACAATTGTAAATCGATGAGGTGGTTCTAACATGTACCCACAGTCTATATTTTTAGCAGAAATAAGAAAAAATGTCACACTTTTTCATCTTAAAATTTTCCTTTTTCCAGCAATAAAATTTACGATGTACATGTATTTGTATATGCGTATTTTCGTAATGGATTCTATAGAAAAATGACCATAAATGGCTTTTTTCTATATAATCTATACATTTTTGTTTGGACATAATATGGTTGTTTAAATTACATGGTTTCTGCTATGGACACCATTAACCCTTATCTTGCTGTTCACGACAACCCCTATCTTTGCAAACAGTGTGGATCCAGATCAGATGGCTTCTGGAGAAGCCATCTGATCAGGATCTACACTGTTTGGCATTCAGTTTATGAATTTATAGCAATAAATAACATCAAGTAATTTGATTGGTTGATGGACAGAAATCGGTGTGGCTTAGATGAATATTCAGCAAGATAAGGGTTAATACGTGTTATAAAGAGGTTGTTTTGTAGCTCGCTACACTAGTGCATTTGAAGAACACCAATGGGAGAGTGCTCAGAGCCCTTTATTCATGGATTGGCTCATATGAGCCCTGCCAAGCGAATTTGTGTCTTCGAGCATTCCGTCATGACAAATTTTAACTGCGCATGCCCAGCCATTCAGAGGGGCCAGGGATATGGCTGTCTGTCTGAAGGTTTCTCTTGATTCACTGCTTGTATGAGCGAGCAGTGAAGGTTCTGGCGAGACTGCGCGGATGCGCAGGCTCGCCTGAACCTTCGCTGCTCGCATAGGCGATAAGTACCAAAATCGCTTGACGGGGCCCATATAAAAATACATGTATGCTTCAAGACCTTGTTATAACATGGTTTTTATAGCATGATTTTGGAAATAACCCAGGAAATGGATACAAAAATATATAGATTATATATATAGAAACAAGATGTGTTTGTGAAACATTGATGCCCCCGGACAGCACCATTCACAAATTATGTCCAATGTTGCCAATGTTAAAATTTAAACAAGAGGCCCATGGGCCACTTTGCTCACTAGAGCTCAGGTGCACACTGCCCAGTGGCGGCCATGTATTTTAACATGTTATCGTTTTAATCTACCAATTATAAAGTCTCCCAAATGAACCACCTTATCCAAATGAGCACTGATCTGGACTCAGTATCTGAAACATTAGGCCTTTTATGAAGTAAAGGGTGTAGGGCATGGACCCAGTGGAGCCCTTGTTGTTATCACTAAATGTGACTAATGATAAGGAATAAGAATATATATGGTGTAGCAGTGGGGATCTGTATGCCGGAGATATGAGGCCTCTTAAGTGGTGGAGGGATTGTGGCATGCCCTGTTGATCCCAGGAAAGCTCAAGATTGTTGTCCCTAAGTGTGTCTTATCATAAGGACCAACAATATATATGGTTTATGGGTGGGAATCTGAACTGTTTCTGATATATGAGGCCCTTCTATGAAGTGGAAAGGAGAGGAATGGTCCCTGCAGACCCCCATGTCGGTGTGTTATTGATAAGGAACAAGAACATATATGATTATGGGATGGGGATTTCTGGAATATTATAATGGCCTTTTAAAGTGGAGGGTCGGGCACATTGCCCCAGCACAAAGTGACCCCCAGGTTGGTGTGACTGAACGAGTCTTGTCATAAAGAACAAGAATATTTAAGTTTATGGGTGGGATCTGAATGATTTCTGAGATATATGGCTTTTAATGAAGTAAAGCAGTGGGGCATGGCCCGGGCACCCCGGGTGACTCCCAAGCTAGTGTTATTTGAATGTGTCTTATCATAAGGAAGCTGAATATATATGGTTTAGGGGTGGGGGTCTGAACAGTTTCTGAGATATATGGCCTTTTGTGAAGTGGTGGGGTGGGGCAAGGCCCTGGGAGACCTGCAGGTTGGTGTCAATGAATGTGGCTTATCATAAGGAACAACAATATATATGGTTTAGAGGTGGGGATCTGTAAGGTTTCTACGATATTGGATTTTTCATGAAATGTAGGGCAGGGGCACGACCCCCGCACATCCCGGGGGACCCCCAGGTTAGTGTCACTGAATGCGTCTCATCATAAAAAACAAGAATATATAAGGTTTAGGGGCGGGGATCTGAATGGTTTCTGAAATGTATGGCCTTTTATGAAGTGGAGGGATGGGGCAAGGCCTTGGGGCACCCAGGAAGACCCCATATTGGTGTCAATGCATGGGTCTCTTCATAAGGAACAAGAATATATATATATGGTTTAGGAGTGGGGATCTGTAAGGTTTTGTTTGTTTGTTTGATTTGAGGTTTTATGTCCCCATCAACACAGTATAGGTCATTTTGGAGACGTTGCTTTCAATTTTGTGGGACTTTTACCCGACATTGAGATGAAATGACATCTCAAGCCCTGTCGCCCAATGAAACCAATAGGGTTTATAAGCATGGACGGTGCATCCCGCACCGCTGTTCCTGGACAGGCTTAGATCCTCTAACTAGTGTGCGGACAGTTTTAGCTCTGCGTGGAAGCATCATGCAATACCTATATATTTCTTCAAGCCCCGATGGGCGGGGGGCGGTGGATCTGTAAGGTTACCAAGAAATTGGGCCTTTTATGAAATGGAGGGGGTGAGGCATGACCCTGGCTCATCCCGGGGAACCCCAAGGTTGGTGTCACTGAATGCAGCTTATCATAAGGAACAAGAATATACAGTCCAACCTGTGTTAAGCAAGCACCTCAGGGACAATCAAAACGTGCTTGCTTAAGACAGGTGCTTGCTTAATGCAGGTGAATTTTAATGTAATTGCCTTATTGGGGAACAAAATCACTACTTGCTTCAGACAGATTGCTTGCTTAATAGAGGTGGCCGCTATGGCAGGTTTGATTGTATATGGTTTTGGGGTGGGGATCTGAATGGTTTCTGAGATATATGGCCTTATGTGAAGTGGAGGGGATGGTGCAAGGGATGGGTGCACCCTGGGAGACCCCCAAATTGGTGTCAATGACTGTATCTTTTCATAAGGAACAAGAATATATATGGTTTAGGGGTGGGGATATGTAAGGTTTCCAAGATATTGGGCATTTTATGGAATGGAGAGGGTGGGGCATGACCCCGGCACATCCCGAGGGAACCCCAGGTTGGTGTCACTGAATGTGTTATCATAGGGAACAAAAATATATATGGTTTTGGGGTCATCATCATCATCAACGGATTTTTGATTAACATGCAGGTACAGAGGCAATGTCCACATAAGTGGGCCTCCTTCCAGGTAGCTGGCTTGCTGCACGCATGGCCGATCTTACACCAGATCTCCAGGCTTGTCTATCATGAGGATCGATAGCAGAGAGCTTCCATTCTCTGCAATCTCTTTCTGTTAGCTGCTTCCAGGTCATCTTGGGCCTTCCTGGCCCCCGCTTTCCACCTACCTGTATGTCACAGACAGTCTTGACTGCACCGTTGGAGCGTTACACATGTCCATACCAGCGAACCCTTCTCTCTTTCAGGATGAGGTCGAGGTCCTCAATGCCAAGATGCTCAAGTAACTCACTGGACCTGATGGTGACAGTGTCCTGTGGCTTGACGTTTCAGATCTGTCCGATCATTGCCCTGTCATTTCGTAGACGTTGGGAGTTTGGCTTTGTCAATGGCCATGTCTCACTGGCATGGAGCATTGCGCTCCCCACACAAGAACTATACACACGGATACATGTCTTGAACGAGAGGTGGCGGGAAGTGGGAACTGGTAGCAACTTCTTGAATTTCTTCCAGGCTGTTTTCACATGTGATGTAGTTGAAAGGTCGCAACCACCCGCTGCAGAGAGCATATCACCTAGGTAGCAAAAGGAAGCTACAAACTCCAGCTTGTCGGATCTGACTTGGACTTCCCTCTGTGGTTTGCCATCTATAGGGGGTGCAGTTCCTTGGCACCGTGTACACCTGTAATCAGGGTCCTCTATCAAGCGTTTGAGCCCACTGCATTTCTTGTGCACCCAGAACTTGCAGCCATTACAAAAGATACTGTTGCTGCCCACTCCAGTGCGACATACAGCACATGGGAACTGGCCTGTACTCTGCAAGAGGTCCAGACCTGTACCACAGATCATGATCTTTGTCTTTCCTGCATTCACTCTCAGCCCTTTCGCCTCCATTGCGTCTTTCCAAGTTAAGAGCCTCCTGACACATTCCTCAAGGGATTCAGCTATGATGACAAGGTCATCAGCATACAGGTCCTCCCTGCTCTGGTGAGCATAGTGGCCCATGGGCCTCTTGTTAAAAATGTTTGTCTGTCAGCAAAAAGCTTAACATTGGGCAAACCTTTTGAATAGTAACTGATGAGGCTTTCATATTTCACATGTTCATTCCTTGTCACAAGATCTTTCCAGAGGTACCATAATTTTCTATCTCGTGACCTTTGACCTATTTTTTTTAGCTCACCAGAGCCAAAGGCTCCAGGGGATTTGTTTGTTTGATTTGAGGTTTAACGTCCCCGTCAACACTGTAAAGGTCATTTTGGAGACGTTGCTTCCAATTTTGTGGGACTTTTACCCGACATTGAGATGAAATGACATCTCAAGCCCTGTCGCCCAAAGAAACCAATAGGGTTTATTAGCATGGGCGGTCCCGCCTTGCACCGCGGTTCCTGGACAGGCTTAGATCCTCAAAGTTGGGGGATTGAAAGTTTGTGTTTTTAATGAAAATCGGCTCATTACTTTGGTGGCTATGGCAACTTAGAATTTTCAAAGACTTATAATAGGGAAAATTGAAAAATGGCATTTACTGCCCAGCCTCTGCAGATATTTTGACAAAACTGTCATAGAAATGTTCCTTAGGCAATCTACTATCTGCCATATGATTTTAGGCCTACTGCTCACTTCTATTGATTGCCTTGGAAACCAAAATGAAACTAGAAAAAGTGTCCATAGGACATGGATGCCCCCGCCAAATGCCATTCATAAAAAATATTCCAAATGTACTTCAAATCAATCATAAATTATATTAAAATCATAAATGTGGGCGGTAGAGCAACGACAAAGTTTTTCTAAAAATAGCCACAGTGACCTTGACCTTGCGGTCATGACCTTGAAAGTCAAAGCAACTCGAGATATTATCATAAGAAACGTTTGTGTGAAGTTCTATTAACATCCATCAATAAATATAGGCACTAGAGTGATGACAAAGTTTTTCTAAAAATAGCCACAGTGACCTTGACCTTGAAAGTTGAAATAGCTTGAGATATTTTCATAAGGAACATTTGTGTGAAGTTATACTAAAATCAGTGAAGAAATGTAAGCGCTAGAGCCATGACAAAGTTTTTCTAAAATAGCCACAGTGACCTTGACCTTGAAAGTTGAAATAGCTTGAGATATTTTCATAAGGAACATTTGTGTGAAGTTATACTAAAATCAGTGAAGAAATGTAAGCGCTAGAGCCATGACAAAGTTTTTCTAAAAATAGCCATAGTGACCTTGACCTTGAAAGTCATACTTTCTCAAGGTATTGTCATAAGGAACATTTGTGTGAAGTTATATTGAAATCAGTGAAGAAATGTAGTCACTAGAGCGATGACAAAGTTTTTCTAAAAATAGCCATTGTGACCTTGACCTTGAAAGTCAAAATGGCTTGAGATATTGTCATAAGGAACATTTGTGTGAAGTTATATTGAAATCGGTGAAGAAATATAGGCGCTAGAGTGATGACAAATTTTTTCTAAAAATAGCCACAGTGACCTTGACCTTGAAAGTCGAAATCACACGAGATATTGTCATAAGGAACATTTGTGTGAAGTTATATTGTAATCAGTTAAGAAATGTAGGCGCTGGAGCGATGACAAAGTTTTTCTAAAAATAGCCACAGTGACCTTGACCTTGAGGTCATGACCTTGAAAGTCTAACTTGCTCGAGAATTTTTTGTAAGGAACATTTGTGTGAATTTATAATGAAATTGGCGAAGAAATGTAGGCGCTACAGCAATGACAAAGTTTTTCTAAAAATAGCCACAGTGACCTTGACCTTGAGGTCATGACCTTGAAAGTCGAACTCGCTCGAGAATTTTTTGTAAGGAACATTTGTGTGAATTTATAATGAAATTGGTGAAGAAATGTAGGCGCTACAGCAATGACAAAGTTTTTCTAAAAATAGCCACAGTGACCTTGACCTTGAGGTCATGACCTTGAAAGTCGAACTCGCTCGAGATTTTTTTATAAGGAACATTTGTGTGAAATTATGCTTTATCCCCCCTCACAACTATGTTATGCGAGGGGATAAAAATATAACAAATGTACTTCAAATCAATCATAAAATATATGCATCAAGGGCAGATAATCCAAAAACCAAAAATGCAAGAGTTGTCTTCCTTGTTCATGACACATCGTCTCGGTGTGATGAATGCACCTGTAAAGTTTCATGAATATATTCCATATGGTTTGGGAGTTATGGCCCGGACAAGGTTTACTATTTGTTACTAAGTCAAGGGCAGATAATTCAAAAACCAAAAATGCAAGAGTTGTCTTCCTTGTTCATGGCACATCGTCTCAGTGTGATGAATGCACCCGTGAAGTTTTATGAATATATTCCATACAGTTTAGGAGTTATGGCCCGGACACGGTTTACTATATGGTACTAAGTCAAGGGCAGATAATTCAGAAACAAAAAATGCAAGAGTTGTCTTCCTTGTTCATGACACATCGTCTAAGTGTGATGAATGCACCTGTGAAGTTTCATGAATATATTCCAAACGGTTTAGGAGTTATGGCCCGGACACGACATACCATTTGACTATATATGGATGTAAGTCAAGGGCAGATAATTCAAAAACTAAACAAGCAGGAGTTGTCTTCCTTGTTCATGACACATCGTCTCAGTGTGATGAATGCACCTGTGAAGTTTCATGAATATATTCCATACGGTTTAGGAGTTATGGCACGGACACGGTTTACTATATGGTACTAAGTCAAGGGCAGATAATTCAAAAACCCAAAAAGCAAGAGTTGTCTTCCTTGTTCATGACACATCGTCTTAGTGTGATGAATGCAACTGTGAAGTTTCATGAATATATTCCATACGGTTTAGGAGTTATGGCCCGGACACGACATACCATTTGACTATATATGGATGTAAGTCAAGGGCAGATAATTCAAAAACTAAACAAGCAGGAGTTGTCTTCCTTGTTCATGACACATCGTCTCAGTGTGATGAATGCACCTGTGAAGTTTCATGAATATATTCCATACGGTTTAGGAGTTATGGCCCGGACACGGTTTACTATATGGTACTAAGTCAAGGGCAGATAATTCAAAAACCCAAAAAGCAAGAGTTGTCTTCCTTGTTCATGACACATCGTCTCAGTGTGATGAATGCAACTGTGAAGTTTCATGAATATATTCCATACGGTTTAGGAGTTATGGCCCGGACACCGGACGAACGAACGAACGGACATGCCCTTCCGGTATTCTCCGAATACGCGGGGGCATAAAAAAATAGAAAAATTAAAAAATCATCTCCTCAGAAACTGTACGCTCTATGAGGCAGAGAGTTTTTGGAAATATTCACCATATTTGCCTTTACAGGTTTTATGTTTTCTATGAAATTCGGCTCTTTAGTTTGGTTCCTATGGCAACTTAGATTTTTCATATGTAATGGGGAAAATTGAAAAATGGCATTTGCTGCCAAGTCATTGCAGATATTTTGACAAAACTTTTATAGAAATGTTCCTTGAGTAAACGTCTCTCAGCCATATGCTTTTATGCCAACTTGGGGGTCGCCCGGGTCGTGCCGGGGCCATGCCCCACCCCCTCCACTTCATAAAAGGTCATATAACTTAGAAACCATTCAGATCCCCACCCCAGGCCAGGTCAGGTTCGTTCCTGCTACTAGAAACATGTAATCTAGTACAACCTGTTGCATGCGGGCAGATGGGACTCGTTACCTTGGGAGAGCAACCCATCTAGGAGTTGCTACATCTCTAAACAAAGCTAGCTTGGGTAGGGAGAACCCATAGCCTTGGTTGGCAATCCACCTAGGGGTTAGGCCCTTAAACAAAACCTAGCCTGGGTAGATGGAACCCACAGCCTTGGTTGGCAATCCATCTAGGAGATGTTAGACCTCTAAACAAAACTAGCTCGGATAGGTGGAACTCGTAGTCTTGATTGGCAACCTACCTAGGGGTAATAGGTCCTTAAACAAAACCTAGCCTGGGCAGATAGAGCCCATAGCCTTAGTTGGCAATTCCTCCTAGGAGCTGGTAGGTCTCTGAACGAAATCTGGCTTGTCACATTCATTTATCTGGAGAGCCTGTGAGTTGTCAGAAGCTTGAATGTGCTGAGCTATATATCCTGGCAATCCTTCTAGGAGTTGGTATGTCTCCGAACAAAGCAGAAGTAAAACAAAGATCAGGAATTGATTCAATTAACTTACTCCACCCATAAAAGACACCAAAGGGAAACCACAAACCTGGTTTGTCACACTCATTTATCTGAAGAGCCCGTGAGTTGTCAGATACTTGAGTGTGCTAAGCCATATATAACTACCTCCAGGGTCCTGCATCATGCTGTGACACTCTAAATGAGTGTTGGAATGTGAGGTTGCCCATTATCACAGTTGCCTCCCCACCTTCAGGGTTATGAGGCTGCCACAACCTGGGTGACAGAGCTAGGCAGCAACCATCTACAGACCGATGGCTTGGTGTACTAGCTACTGTGGTTTGGCGGATGATCCTTGCTGTATAAGGACAACGGTAAAGCACACCTGCCCTAGTGAGTTGGGAACGGCGGCTTGCTCAGGTGCCGTAAAAGAATTGAGTAGGGATGTCAGCCAGGACAGGCGGTCCTGTAAACTACAACCGTCAAAACATATAATGGCAGCTACAAATTCAGAATCAAGGTTAGGCGGTGCCAGCAGACATCAAAGCTCTGTTGGTGACGTCTCCGGCTTGGCCTCCTCTCAGGTGTGGGAGGCAGGGTTTGGCCATTGTGGCGAATCAAGCAAGCGCCTGAGGAAATTCAGGGTGGGAACACTCAATGTTAACACCCTGAGAGGAAGAGTTTGCGAGTTAGTGGAAACACTATCCCGCAGGAAAGTGGATGTCTGTTGTGTCCAGGAGACCAGATACCGTGGTGGAAACTGCTGCACGATCAAGGGCAAAGACACCAAGTATAAGCTCTACTGGTCTGGAAACGATAAAGGCACCGCTGGTGTAGGAGTGGTTGTGGCAGAAGAGTAGATAGAGAAAGTTTTTGAAGTGCAAAGAGTCTCAGACAGAATCATCGTGGTGAAGCTTGTAGTCGGCCTTCTGTCTGTGTATGCCCCACAGAGTGGTTTAAGCGCTGAAGTCAAGGACTTGTTCTTTGACCAACTGCGTGCTGTGACTGCCAGGATCCCAGGATCCCCTGATCCCATGCTGAGTTTGGAATGGCCACGTAGGCTGTGCAGGCACTGGATACAAGGAAGTGCATGGTGGGATCGGGTATGGTAGACCTGAACCAGATGTTGAGGGTGAGAGAATTCTAGAGTATGCCCTGGCATTTGACCTGCTTCTTGGAAACACATGTTTCAAGAAACGTGACAGTCATCTAATCACATACAAGTCAGGAAGTGCAGCGACGCAGATAGATTTCATCCTTTACCGCAGGACAATGCACAAATTTGTCACAGATGTGAAAGTAATCCCTGGCGAGGAAGTAGCCCTGCAACATCAGCTACTCATATGCGACATGAGGATTGATGTGCCACCAAACCCAAGCGCAAGTTCACCCCCAGACTAAAAGTTTGGAAGCTGAAAGAATCTCAGACAAGAAATCATTTCCAGGAGGTTTTCAGCCAGCATGTGAGTGCTTCGGCAGGTGTAGCAGATGCTACCACTGAGGATATATGGAACAGCATCAAGACCGGTCTGATCAAGACAACTGAAGAGGTGTGTGGCACAACTCGGCTCCACCGCTGGCGTCGAGAAACCTGGTGGTGGAATGAGGATGTTAATAAGGTCATTGCAGCCAAGCGGCAAGCCTTTAAAGCTTGGAAGACTGGTAAGGGTACCCGTGCATCATATCTTGCGGCCAAACGCATAGCCAGACGTGCGGTGCACCATGCTCGCCAAGAAGCTGAGAAGGAGATCTACAAGAATATTGAGCCTAAGTCCTCAGAAGTATACCGGCTTGCTAACCAGATGAGAAGAGAGAATGCCGATGTTGCAGGTGACAAACCAGTAAAGAATGATGCAGGGGAGATGTCAATGAGTGAAGACTCAAAGCAGAGGGCCTGGTTAGAACACTACCAAAGGCTACTCAATGTTGAGTTCGACTGGGACCCAGACCACCTGTCTGATGAACCACCAGTGGAAGGGCCACCCATCCCAATCACTATTGATATGGTTAAGAAGGCTATCTCTCAGATGAAGACTGGCAAAGCACCGGGTCCCTCTGGCATAGTGGTGGAGATGATAAGAGCTGCAGGTGATGCGGGTGCCTCGATGATCCGCGACCTTGCAGCTGCAATCATCCGTGATGGGAAGGTACCCTCTGACTGGGAACAAAGTTTCATTGTCTGTCTCTACAAGGGCAAGGGCGATGCACTGGAACGGGGCAACTACCGTGGTCTCAAGCTGACAGAACAGGTCATAAAAGTCCTGGAGAGGATTGTGGATGGCCTCATTAGGCAGTTGGTGTCCATTGACGATTCCCAGTTTGGCTTCGTCCCAGGAAGAGGCACAACAGACACAATTTTTGTTGTCCGGCAGCTGCAAGAGAAGTATCTGGCGGCCAACAGGAGAATCTACATGGCTTTTGTAGACCTGGGAAGGCATTTGATCGAGTGCCTCGGAAAGTCATCTGGTGGGCACTAAGAAAACTTGGAATGGACGAGTGGATTGTGAAACTGGTCCAAGGGATATATGCGAATGCTCGGAGCCGTGTCCGTGTTGGTGATGGTTACAGTGAAGAATTCGAGGTGAAGGTGGGTGTTCATCAAGGCTCTATTCTCAGCCCACTGCTTTTCATCATTGTGCTTGAAGCCTTGTCATGCGAGTTCCGCTCTGGAGTCCCATGGGAGGACATGTATGCTGATGACCTTGTCATCATAGCTGAATCCCTTGAGGAATGTGTCAGGAGGCTCTTAACTTGGAAAGACCCAATGGAGGTGAAAGGGCTGAGAGTGAATGCAGGAAAGACAAAGATCATGATCTGTGGTACAGGTCTGGACCTCTTGCAGAGTACAGGCCAGTTCCCATGCGCTGTATGTCGCACTGGAGTGGGCAGCAACAGTATCTTTTGTAATGGCCGCAAGTTCTGAGTGCACAAGAAATGCAGTGGGCTCAAACGCTTGATAGAGGACCCTGATTACAGGTGTACATGGTGCCAAGGAACTGCACGCCCCTTAGATGGAAGACCACAGAGGGAAGTCAAGTCGGATCCGACAAGCTGGAGGTTGTAGCTTCCTTTTGCTACCTAGGTGATATGCTCTCTGAAGCGGGTGGTTGCGACCTTTCAACTACATCACATGTGAAAACAGCCTGGAAGAAATTCAAGGAGTTTCTACCAGTTCTCTCTTCCCGCCACCTCTATTTCAAGACACGTGGCCGTGTGTATAGCTCTTGTGTGCGGAGCGCAATGCTCCATGCCAATGAGACATTGCCATTGACAAAGCCAAACCTCCAACGTCTACAGCGAAATGACAGGGCAATGATCGGACAGATCTGCAATGTCAAGCCACAGGACACTGTCACCATCAGGTCCAGTGAGTTACTTGGGCGTCTTGGCATTGAGGACCTCGACCTCATCCTGAAAGAGAGAAGACTTTGCTGGTATGGACATGTGGAACACTCCAACAGTGCAGTCAAGACTGCCTGTGACATACAGGTAGGTGGAAAGCGGGGGCCAGGAAGGCCCAAAATGTCCTGGAAGCAGCTAACAGAAAGAGATTGCAGAGAATGGAAGCTCTCTGCTATCGATCCTCATGACAGAGAAGCCTGGAGATCTAGTGTAAGATCTGCCATGTGTGCAGCAAGCCAGCTACCTGGAAGGGGGCTCACTTATGTGGACGTTGCCCCTGTACCTGCACGTTAATCAAAAATCTGTTGATGATGATGATGATAATGGCATAGAAACTTGATTTTAAAAATCGACTTTCAAAAATAGTGATCTTACTAGAACAGTTAACATTTTGACCACTTACTATTCAAAAGTTATGCCCAATATTAAGGTTTTTGCGGACAGACAAACAAACAGATGGATAGACAGACAGACCAAAAACTATATGCCCCTGA
The DNA here is from genome assembly GCA_963580285.1 of Lucinisca nassula. Taxonomy (NCBI): domain Eukaryota; kingdom Metazoa; phylum Mollusca; class Bivalvia; order Lucinida; family Lucinidae; genus Lucinisca; species Lucinisca nassula. Next base: position 184,970,979 of record OY757010.1, read on the forward strand.
ATCTTTGATTCTGGGGGCATAAAAAACTGACCACAAATGATATAGAAAAATTACCATAAATCTATAAAGATGTACATGTTAAAAAGAAAAATGACCATTCTACATAATCTACACATTTTTTTAATATAACATGGTTCTTCAAACTGAATGATTTCTGATTTGGACCCTAACAATCATGTAACATGTATTTAAATGATTCTCGCAAAATGTTATCATAATAAAGGTATTTCAAGATCACGTTTACTGACACTCCTAGTTCAACAAATCTGGAAAATTCCAGTAAAAAAAGCCAGGTTAAGCTGCAGCCTACGTACACTGTCATGATTATCAAAAAAAAAATATCAATTAATATAGTTCGAGCTACATGAAACCTTATAATGAAACTAATCAGTCACTCTTGTGGCAATATGGGCCATAAAATGTGAAAATGTGTCTTTCACCCATGACATGTCAATCATCACCATTGTCGTCTGCTTTGTCGTCTGCTGATAACTTTAAAAGTCATTTTTGCAAACAGTGTGAAACCAGATCAGACTGCTCCTCTCGGAGCAGTCTGATCAGGGTTCACACTATTTGCCTGTATGAAAAAATATGTTTGAAAAGTTTGCAAGAAGATTCAGCAGATGGCAAAAACAGACATTTTCAGACGCAGTTTTTTTTTGCAGCATCATAAGGGTTAAGACATCTATGCACAGATAAGACTCAGATGAGATTGTGCATCTTCAATGCTCATTGACTCAAAGCTCTTCATAGTTCATACAGACATAAAAGAGTGTGTTCTGACTGAGTAGGCATGCAGGCTGAATTGAGTCGCCAATGACCTCATGTGCATGAAAACACCTTTTGGCCTGATTCTGCTCACATGATGGTGTTACATGGTATGAGATCAGTACGGGTTCAAAATCCTCCAAGTGACATCACGGGTCATTGTGTTTACTATGAACGTCATCAAGACAGCATGTCTATGCAATATACATGCGTACAATGCATGCCCATAAACATATTTATAACATCGTTCATTATAACATGATTTTGGATACACTGTAAAAATCCTAAAACTTCTGGCACCTGGAGGACTTGCTGTAATTCTCTTAATATTTTTACAAATTTATTTCACGATCCAGCAAGGAGTCTAAAAGGTACAGACAGAATGGCAAACCGTGTAGACCCTGATCAGACTGCTCTTTCAGGAGCAGTCTGATCTTGGACTACACTGTTTGCTTAGGCCTGCCTGTCCCAATACTCAGGATCATTAGGGTAACACCTTTTAAAGATGGATCCGAAACATGTATATATTTTTCAGGAAAAATGACCATAAATGGGTTTTGGCTTGCTTTGGATCCCAGCAACAGTGTTATAAAGAGGTTAATGTGTGTTAGCTTGTGCAAATTTTCAAGGTGGTCTATGGATCTTTTGTGTCTTTATATGTAATACTATGCCTTTTTGTGAAGATTTCAATGAGCAAACGAAAAATATCAACTAGAAGCTTTTGCAGTCGCTCAGTTCTACTGTAATTAATTTATAATCCTTGCCATGCTGAGCACAGATATATCCTTTTTTCGAGACTGTTTCCATTCTGCAACTGAATCTGTGGTAGAAACTGAAATAATGCAACACAAATGGCTAAAAATAGGGGAGAAGTGTAGCATATTGAAATATTCAACAATGTGACACGACATTATTACAGGGTCACTGATGAGGCTTTATTAGCCGAAACTACGTAGTATGACCCATCTTCTTTCTTATGAATGATTTCATTGCTCTTAAAGGAACTCATTTTTGATTTTTATTTGCCTTCACTGCAGCTGGTGTTGTGCAGTTGGGTGCCGTAAAACGTCTCCCCGTACATCAACCATAGTGCAGTTTATATTTTACTTTTGGTCCTTTGAGATCAGCGTGAATATTCTGAGAAATCAGAAATAAATTATTGGTTTAGACTCGTATTCTAGACGGCTCTTCTGTGGCGATTTATTTATGTTGTTGTTTGTTACTTACTGTGTGTATCACTTGTGTCTTTTGGTTTTGGATGGCCATATGGCCATTTTGTGGGAAAGTAACTGTCCTTATGGCCTTCCTTTGTTTAGGTTTCCATTATGGTCTAGTCGCTTAATGTTTGTATTTCTTTCCCTTTGGTGTCTTTTATGGGTGGAGTAAGTTAATTGTATCAATTCCTGATCTTTGTTTTACTTCTACTTCTAATTATTTGGATACCATTTTGATTTATATCAGTCTTTGTATCGACTGCCTATTCGAATTTCGCAAAATTGCTGTATGTTTCCTCTGGCTTTCTTTGCCGGATCATTACAGGGTCACTGATGAGGCTTTATTAGCCGAAACTACGTAGTATGACCCATCTTCTTTCTTATGAATGTTTTCATTGCTCTTAAAGGAACTCATTTTTGATTTTTATTTGCCTTCACTGCAGCTGGTGTTGTGCAGTGTGGCGGCCGTAAAACGTCTCCCCGTACATCAACCATAGTGCAGTTTATATTTTACTTTTGGTCCTTTGAGATCAGCATGAATATTCTGAGAAATCAGAAATAAATTATTGGTTTAGACTCGTATTCTAGACAGTTTTCTAATTATTTGGATACCATTTTGATTTATATCAGTCTTTGTATCGACTGCCTATTCGAATTTCGCAAAATTGCTGTATGTTTCCTCTGGCTTTCTTTGCCGGATCATTACAGGGTCACTGATGAGGCTTTATTAGCCGAAACTACGTAGTATGACCCATCTTCTTTCTTATGAATGTTTTCATTGCTCTTAAAGGAACTCATTTTTGATTTTTATTTGCCTTCACTGCAGCTGGTGTTGTGCCGTGTGGCGGCCGTAAAACGTCTCCCCGTACATCAACCATAGTGCATTTTATATTTTACTTTTGGTCCTTTGAGATCAGCGTGAATATTCTGAGAAATCAGAAATAAATTATTGGTTTGGACTCATATTCTAGACAGGTTTCTAATTATTTGGATACCATTTTGATTAATATCAGTCTTTGTATCGACTGCCTATTCGAATTTCGCAAAATTGCTGTATGTTTCCTCTGGCTTTCTTTGCCGGATCATTACAGGGCCACTGATGAGGCTTTATTAGCCGAAACTACGTAGTATGACCCATCTTCTTTCTTATGAATGTTTTCATTGCTCTTAAAGGAACTCATTTTTGATTTTTATTTGCCTAATAATCTTATAAAAGAAAAACTTAATGATTTAATTGAATGGACTTTTCATAGGGAAGACTCCCTCTATCTTGCATGTAATGTGAGAAATGCTTTTTTCACTTCTGAAGAGCATAAAAATTATACTTTATGGTCATGTCAGAAAGTGTGTGAAGTTCTCACCTTTCTGCTTGACAATGTTTACATAAGATTTGGTACTAAGTTATTTAGACAAGTTGTGGGTATTCTGATGGGTACTAATTGCACACCCCATGTGGCTGATCTGTTTTTGTTTTGTTATGAGAGAGACTTCATGATGCCCCTTTCTGCTGAAAAACAGTCTGAAATCACTGAAGCTTTTAGCTCGACTTCTAGATATTTGGATGATTTATTAAATGTTGACATTACCTGTTTCGATGGTTTGATCAAATTTACCCCCCAGAAGTTCAGTTAAATAAAGCAAATTCTTCTAATACCGAGGCCCCGTTTTGGATTTACATCAATCTATTGTAGATGGGTTTGTTTCTTGCAAAATTTATGATAAACACGATAATTTTGATTTTGAGCTTGTAAATTTTCCTTTTTGGGATGGTGATGTTCCTCGTGCGGCATCCTATGGCGTTTATATCTCGCAATTAATTCGATTTGCCAGAGTGTGTAGTCATGTATCTGACTTCAACACTCATAATAAATTGTTAACTGCTGAGCTTCTTAATCACGGTTATTGGTACCATATACTACGAAAAAGCCTTTTCAAAATTTTAAAGACGTCATTCTGATTTAATTTCAAAATTCAATATTGGACTTAAATCTCTTCTGCAAGAAGGTCTATTGGAACCCAAATTTTATGGTGACTTAGTATATAAATTCAGAAAAATAAATAACCACAATGACTTCAGCACCCAATTCACAAAATCATTCTTCGGTATAAAAAGATTCGATACAACATAAATGTTATACGACAGACTGCATGCCTGGTAGTTAACCCAATCATGGTTGACAACTTTGCTTCCCTCTTTAATTGCACGTTGGTGGGTCAGGCCTCAGATTCTTTGACGGTTCCAGCGTAAAGGCTTACTGAGAATTAGAGAGAATCTAATTCTACATAATGTTGGTTGGTGCCTGATGCTCTGTCTCTGGTCGGGCCCATCAGAGTCCAACTGTTGGTTTTCTTTTGCTCCAGTATTTCAGTGGTTTCTTGCTTTTGAGTCCTTACTTTTGTTTCATCTCTGTGGTTGTTTGATTTTTTGTGTTCACGAAGATGTTGCACTGATGAGTTAGGAGGCCTTCATGCGGACTGAACAAATTATTTGTCTAAATCGCGACGGAAGTAAGGGCAAGGATTGTGGCCAGATAAAATCGATTTAAGCCCCCCAGTGGAACTCATTTCACTGACCGTTCCAAGGCGGTTCTTCTGTCGCTGTTTATTTTTGTTATGGTTTGTCTAGACTATGAGTGTTTGTACCACTTATATTATTTTGTTTTGTTAGCCTATTGGCCATTTTGTGAGAAAGTAACTGTCCTTTTGGCTTTCCGCTATTGATTTTTCCATTAGGGTCTGTTGTTTCATGTTTGTGTTTCTTTCCCTTTGGTGTCTCTGATAGGAGAACAGAGGCAGCAGAGGAGATTAGAAGAGTGTGATAGGTGGGAAAATCTTTATGTAGAGGGAAAAGAGAAAGAAAGTGAAGAAACAGAAAAAAAACACCCATCCTCTATCACTACCTAAAGCAAGCGCAGTTGGCCTTACCCTACAGTGGATACTCTTGTGCCAGAGATACATGAATGCTTTTCACAAAAAGAATCATCTTTAAAAGGCAATTCCATTAAGCATGCAAATTTATGGTGAATATTACTCGTCAACAGTCTAGAACTTGTCAGAACTGACTAGCTGAAGGGATTCTACTTTGAAATCCCCCTCAGGGCTCAAGAAATAGATGGGCTGCATGATGCTTCCACGCAGAGCTGAAACCGACCCGCACATGAGTCCTGGTAAACTGCTTTGAGGATCTAAACCTGCCCAGGCAAAGGGGTGCAAGTCGGCCCGTCCATGGTTATAAACCCTGGTTTCATTGGGCGGCATGGCTTGAGATGTCATTTCATCTCAATGTCGGGTAAAAGTCCCACAAAATTGGAAGCAACGTCTCCAAAATGACCTTTACAGTGTTGTCGGGGACTTTAAACCTCAAATCAAACAAATCTACTTTGAACTCACAATTTCTTACCCATGGGCTTTGTATGGTTATTTGGTATTTTTCTTTTTCACACCACTTGTCCCACTCTAGGGTCTGAATAATATCTAAGGCAGTAAATGGCTGGTTACTGTATTTACCCTATGTATTCAGATAAATAGTGAAGACCCAGATGAGGCACCACAAAACATGGCATCTCATCAGGGTATACACTGTTTGCAAGTCATCCAATTTTTAGACACAACATTAGGTAGCAAATCATACTTGACATGAAATGTTTATATGACCCTTGTTATATGCCCCTCTCTAATGAAGTGTCAGAGCCAAAAGCAATCTGATCTGGGTCTAGACAGCTTGCAATTATTCAAGCACATTTTTGACTGTCAAAACAAGTGGCAGTCAATTTGTCACAAATCTTTGGATAATTACACCACAACCACTTTGTAACACTATTAATGGGATTCAAAGCAGGAACCATGTTAGTTATACAATTAAGTTATAATCAAAACAAAAATGTATATATTATATGGAACATTAATTCCGCCGAAGGCTATGTCGCGCCTGTGGGGGCGCAAAGTCAGTGAACCATGACATCTAGGCCAAGGTAAAACATAGATGCTTGCATAAAAGTTGCCATTCTTAAATGCAAGCTCCATTTTGATTTATAACAGTCTTTGTATCGACTGCCTATTCGAAATTCGCAAAATTGCAGTATGTTTCCTCTGGCTTTCTTTGCCGGATCATTACAGGGTCACTGATGAGGCTTTATTAGCCGAAACTACGTAGTATGACCCATCTTCTTTCTTATGAATGTTTTCATTGCTCTTAAAGGAACTCATTTTTGATTTTTATTTGCCTTCACTGCAGCTGGTGTTGTGCAGTGTGGCGGCCGTAAAACGTCTCCCCGTACATCAACCATAGTGCAGTTTATATTTTACTTTTGGTCCTTTGAGATCAGCGTGAATATTCTGAGAAATCAGAAATAAATTATTGGTTTAGACTCATATTCTAGACAGGTTTTTAATTATTTGGACCCCATTTTGATTTATAACAGTCTTTGTATCGACTGCCTATTCGAAATTCGCAAAATTGCTGTATGTTTCCTCTGGCTTTCTTTGCCGGATCATTACAGGGTCACTGATGAGGCTTTATTAGCCGAAACTACGTAGTATGACCCATCTTCTTTCTTATGAATGTTTTCATTGCTCTTAAAGGAACTCATTTTTTAATTTTAATTGTACTAAGTATCATTAATTAAGCTGTAATAATCCTTGAGAAATGAACTTAACCATTAGGGTGAACGCTAGGGTGGTTGCAATATTATACAAGGTCAGTGATCCATAAAATGTAGGTCAAGGTCAAATATGGATGCTTGCATTTATGTTTCCATCTCCAGATACAAGTTTGTACCAAGTATCATTAATGAAGCTCTTATAGTTCTTGAGAAATTAACTTGAACATTTGGATGAACGCTAGGGTGGTAGCAATAATTTACAAAGTCAGTGAACCATAAAATTTAGGTCAAGGTCAAATATGGATGATTGCATTTAAGTTGCAATCCACAGATTCAAGTTTCTACCAAATATTATTAATGGAGCTCTTATAGTTCTTGAGAAATAAACTTGACCATCAGGGTGAACGCTAGGGTGGTTGCAATATTTTACAAAGTCAGTGAACCATAAAATGTAGGTCAAGGTCAAATAGGGATACTTGCATTTAAGTATCCATCTCCCGATACAAGTTTGCACCAAGTATCATTAATGAAGCTCTTATATTTCTTGAGATATAAACTTGAACCTAAAGGTGAACGCTAGGGTGGTCGCAATATTTTACAAAGTCATTGAACCATAAAATGTAGGTCAAGGTCAAATATGGATGCTTGCATTTAAGTTGCCATCCCCAGATACAAGTGTGTACCAAGTATCATTAATGAAGCTCGTATAGTTCTTGAGAAATAAACTTGAACCTAAGGGTGAACGCTAGGGTGGTCGCAATATTTTACAAAGTCACTGAACCATAAAATGTAGGTCAAGGTCAAATATGGATGCTTGCATTTAAGTTGCCATCCACAGATATAAGTGTGTACCAAGTATCATTAATGAAGCTCTTATAGTTCTTGAGAAATAAACTTGAACCTTAGGGTGTACGCTAGGGTGGTCGCAAATGTCGACACCTTGACGAACAGACGAACGGACGAACGCACGGACGGAAAACCGGGTGCCTATATCGTGACATGCTAATAGCAGGCGCGACAAAAATGACCTTTTATGGTCATTTTTTCTATATAATCTATATATTTTTGGGATCCATCTTGAAAATATGTTATACCCAAAACCATGTTATAACGAACATGTTATAACAATGCTGTGGTGTATAGCCATGGCATAAAAAGTCTTAATATATTTAGGAATTTAAAGTACAGACAAATAATTACTACACACATGACAACTTACGACATGTTCAATTTCTCCAGCTTCCTCTCTTGGCATCCTGTCTAGAAAATCGTGATAATGTCTCAGGCCTATCTTCTGCTGACCTGTCAGGTTGCCCTTTGTTCTGAGATCCTCAAGAGTACGCAAGCCCTAAGTAGAAAAAAAGAATCAAAATTAGCAGGGCAGTTGTCAGTCACTGGCAAAAGAATGTGCTCTAAGTATTAAACTTCACCACTTTAATGGGAAAAACCCAAAAGCTGGTCAATGGCAAAGAGTGCTGTCCCAGAGCAGACCTTCATTAATTGTTTGCAAAAAGTGCAGACATCTTCTGCGTAAACTTCTAAAAATATCTCAACCTGTCACCCCTAAATTTAGAAATGGATGCTTGCAAAATACATGTATATATAAGGCAAACGAAGTACAAAAAAAAAAGTTCCTGATATGGAAAAAGTGGTCAAGATAACTGACTGTTGAGACATGACATTGTTGTTTACTGGGATATTAAAAAGCAAAATAAAAGATACAATCTCTGATGAATATAGGCCCCCATCTTTTCCGTCTGCAGAAGCGGTAGCCTCCGTGGTGTAGTGGATAAGCTACTCACCTCATAAACCAGGGGTTGTGGGTTTGAACCTGGGCTTCTCCAGACTTTTGGCTGAGTCTCTAAACCGAGGTCCCAACTCCGTATGGCCTTAGATGTTGGTGGGACGTAAAAGCCAAACACACTCACTCACATATTTTAGTCTACACCTTGAGGACCTTTGATGATATTGTTTTCTCAGGGCACAGTCAGGTGATTCTTCCTGAATACATATAGTGTAACAGTCATTGATAAAATACCATGTCTACAGCCTTGCTGTAAGAGCCGGCTCTTTTGGAGATGTGGGTAGAGTGGTTGGCATATTTGTTTGTTTGTTTGTTTGATTTGAGGTTTAACATCCCCTTTAACACTTTATATGTCATTTCCGAGACGTTGCTTCAAATTTTGCGGGATCTTTACCCGACATTGAGATGAAATGACATCTCAAGCCCTGTCGTCCAATGAAACCAATATGGTTTATTAGCATGGACAGGCCGACTCAGACGCTTTTCCTGGGCAGGCTTAGATTCTCTAAGCAGTTTACCAGTACTCAAGCGGTCAGGTTCTACTCTGCCTGGAAGCATCATGCAGCCCATTCATTTCTTCAAGCACCGATGGGCAGGGACCATGTTGGCATATTTGTGAAGTTAAGCAACGAAAATTGCTGTTAGTACCTGGATGGGGGACCACGTTGCTTGATTTCGTTGATGACCTGGCAAACGCTATACTGATGGCAGTGGTGGGATGGAAACTGTGCCGCCAGTTTGTTGCATAAACTCCGCCCTCAGGTTTGCCTTGTGAGGTTTGTGTGACCTTGGGACGAAGTCAAGAGACAGGGGAAAGAAATGCAACGACTTTGATAAAATACCACTTCTACAGCCTTGCTGTAGGATCCGGCTCTTTTGGCAGCGTGGGTAGAGCGGTTGGGTTATTCAAGAAGTTAAACAGTGGAGATCAAGGTTAGTAGCTGGATGGGCAGTCGGCATATTTGTTAGTTTGATTTGAGGTTTAACGTCCCTGCTTTACTCGTGTGCAGTCGATTTCAACTCTGCGTGGAAGCATCATGCAGCCCATCCATTTCTTCAAGCACCGATTGGCGGGGGCAACGTTGGCATATTTGTGAAGTTAAGCAATGAAGATTGCGGTTAGTACCTGCATAAACTGCGCCCTCAGGTTTGCCTTGTGTGACCTTGGGACGAAGTCAAGAGACAAGGGAAAGAAATGCAACCATTTTGATAAAAAACCACTTCTACAGCCTTGCTGTAGGAGCAGGCTCTTTTGGTGACCTGGGTAGAGTGGTTGGCATATTTGTTTGTTTGTTTGTTTGATTTGAGGTTTAACATCCCCGTCAACACTTTATAGGTCATTATGGAGACGTTGTTCCCAATTTTGTGGGACCTTTACCTGACATTGAGATGAAATGACATCTCAAGCCCTGTCATCGAATGAAACCAATACAGTTTGTAAGCATGGACGGTCCGACTCGCACTGCTTTGCCTGGGCAGGCTTAGATCCTCTAAGTGGTTTACCAGTACTTGTATGCGGTCGGTTTCAACTCCGAGTGGAAGCATCATGCTGCCCATCCATTTCTTCAAGCACTGGTGGGCGGGGACCATGTTGGCATATTTGTGAAGTTAAACAATGAAGATTGCGGTTAGTACCTGGATGGGGGACCATATTGCTTGACTTCATGGATGACCTGGCAAACGATACACTGGTGGCAGTGGTGGGATGGAAACTGTGCCGCCAGTTTGTTGCATAAACTCCGCCCTCAGGTTTGCCTTGTGAGGTTTGTGTGACCTTGGGACGAAGTCAAGAGACGAGGGAAAGAAATGTAACGACTTTGATAAAATACCACTTCTACAGCCTTGCTGTAGGATCCGGCTCTTTTGGTGATGTGGGTAGAGCGGTTGATTTATTCAAGAAGTTAAACAGTGGAGATCAAGGTTAGTAGCTGGATGGGCAGTCGGCATATTTGTTAGTTTGATTTGCAGTTTAATGTCCCCGCTTTACTTGTGTGCCGTCGGTTTCAACTCTGCGTGGAAGCATCATGCAGCCCATCCATTTCTTCAAGCACCGATGGGCGGGGGCAACATTGGCATATTTGTGAAGTTAAACAATGAAGATTGCGGTTAGTATAGTCCGACAAGGAATTCCTGGCAGTTACGTCATAATTAGTTTACTCGAATGTTCATATGATAAGGCCTTTACTTGAAACCTAGGAGTTAGATTATTTCCATACCACCAAAGTTTTGTGGAATTTGTGGCCGAGAGAGTACAGGGGTTGTTCTACAAACCAAGAAGTGGCTGGTTCGAAACCCATGAGACGAATGATTTATTTTATTATTATTATTTTTTTTTTATTATTTTTTTGACCTCGTAATACACACACACAGACGATGTGTGAATTCTCCAAAGGATAATCCTTTTATAGAACATATTTACCCGTGTGGCATGTTAAAAGTGGATAATTACGACGTGTACAGAACACATTTCTTGTTCATTTTCAAGCACATAACACTTGACTGCATAAACTTGTTTATGAGAAATAAAGATGAAAAAAGTGATATAGAAAAAAAATATATATACAAAATTTACTACTAATTTTAAACCAGTAAAATATAAAAATATGAAACAATGAACATTTAATTTACTATACAAAGATAAAAGAAATATATATAAAAAAATGCAATCAGTAAGATTCGAACTCGGACCGTCAGTATGACAAGCAGCGTAGACATCCCCTGGGCCGTTGTCACTGGTGTATAATCATTGGGCGTGCCCCATTCATACGATAAACCCAAACGCAAATTTATACTGGAAAATCCTTTCTATTTTTAGCTTTGTTATTGATTTGACGTCACTGCCAGACCTAGTTTGTTTACCAGTACCTGCATAAACTCCGCCCTCAGGTTTGCCTTGTGTGACCTTGGGATGAAGTCAAGAGACGAGGGAAAGAAATGTAACGACTTTGATAAAATACCACTTCTACAGCCTTGCTGTAGGAGCAGGCTCTTTTGGCCATGCGGGTAGAGTGGTTGGCTTATTCGAGAAGTTAAACAGAGGAGATCAAGGTTAGTAGCTGGATGGGTGACAATGTTGCTTGCCTTTGTGGTTGACCTGGCAAACACTACAATAGTAAGAAATTCTGACCATCTAAACATGCATTATTTTAACCCTTCCTGCTGTTCACAACAGCCCCTACCTTTGCACACAGTGTAGTTCCAGATCAGCCATCTTATCAGGATCTTCACAGTTCGCCATGCAGTTTATGAATTGAACAAAATTAATATACTATATCAAGTGATTTGATTGGTTGATAATCAGCAATGGGAGTGGCTTAATTAATCTATGCAGCGGGATAAGGGTTAAACCATTTTGTCCTGAATAGAATTTCGCACCTTATATATAACAGGAGTCTCTTTCAGAATTTTTTGGGTGTCATCTTGAGTAATTTTTAGACATTTATTTATTAAAATGGCTGGACTTTTTGAAACAGTGAAGGCCCTGATCAGACACTGTCTGGTCTAGACTGCAGCAACACGTAGTGTTTGTCAATTTCCTGTTTTAGGGTTTTCCATATAATTCAAAATGGGTTAACATGTCTAGTATCTTTGCCCCACAAGAAAAGTAGGGATTACTGGCACCAGTGTATTCAGTGTAAGACAAATTTTAAAATCTAGTTTAAAATGGGTTAAAATCCATATTTTACCTTTTTTATATTCTACAATTTCACTTTTCCTTACTTTTGTATTTATCTCATTTTGTGCACCAGACTTTTGTCTTCCTTATCAAGAGGGGTCTACTCTTAAAGAAAAGAATTTGCACCTAAGGAGCAAATTGTTTTCCTCTATTAAAGGGAAGACTCCTTTATTAATGGAATTTGATGTACAGAAGACCAAAGAGGAAGCCACAAAAGTTGTCTCCCTTAGGAAAAATAGCAGAAAGTTTGTGAGGTGTATCCATTCCCCATAAACTCTCAAGTGTTTGAACTGCTAGTACTCGTTACAGTCAATACCGACAGTTCTATAGTGTACTCGGGTAAAAACCCTGTTTCTATGGTAAATAAAATTTTCACAGGTCCCATCGCAAGCCCTCTGACTATTATACATTGGACATCTCAGCTGTATACCTGCTGGTACCAAGCTCTAGCTGTGGTAGCCCCAGCACCCCACACATCTTTAAACATCTCTATGATCCGTATTTCCTCACTGGACTTGAACTCATTCAGTTTTCGCAGCTCCCCACTCTCCGCAATCTCCCAGATCTTCTCGGCTAGCCTCTTACCCACACCAGGGAGTGCCTTAGCTTCCTGAAATAGGAAGATACAGATGATTGGACGAATGGCAGACAGCACTATTATGTCATTGTCAACTTAAGCAAGGTCTTCAGAGGTGACTTGTGTGCACATCATGATGACAGCAATTTTCACTGCATGTACTATGTATATACGGCACATTTCTTGTAACAAAACTTTTTTTTTCATTCCTTAACCCATTTTATACAGGAAACCCCTAGATGGCATACTGATAAACAGAGCAGGCCCAGATCAGACAGCACAGAATATGGCATCTGATCAGGGCCCTCAATGCTTTAAAGAAGTCAATAAATTTTACAAATAACACAACCTGACACTCCATAATTTTGAAATGGACTCCTGCTATATATAAGACAGAAGATTCCATTCAGTATATAATGGGTCAAGGGGAATTAGTGTGTGTTTGTTTGAGTTTTACGTCCCAACAGCGACTAAGATCATATCAAGATGAGGCCTCAGGTAACCCATAAGATGCGAGTCACAACAATTGTCATCTGTTTGGTTGTCTGCTTGTGACTTTAATCATTTTTGCAAACAATGCGGACCCAAATCAGACTGCAGTCTGATCAGAATCCACACTGTTTGCCTGTATCCAAAAATATGTTTGAAAAGTTTGCAAAAAGGTGCAGCTGACTACATAAACAGAGGACATTTTCAGATGAATTATTTGTGGCATCTTAAGGGTTAAAAGACCCATCCAAAAACTCTCTTAAGGGGAATGAATGGGTTAGTAGGGGAGGCAACACTTCAACAAAATTTTATCGCACATATTTACACTTAACAGCATTTGTGGTTTACCATATTCACACTGTGTATTTGGTCACAGGCTTGAGCAAACAGTGTAGACCCATCAAGGCCTACCCTGTTTGCCACTAATTCAGCTTTTTAGACACAAAATTGGGCAGTAAAGTTGAATTTGTTAAAATTTTAAAACAAGTATGGAAAGAAGTTGAGGTGTCCAAATACTTAGGGTAAATGAGTCTCCAGGGGAGCAAATTATTTCCTTTAAGAGTAACCCATTGGAAGGGCTCAGTACATACAGGAAAGTGAACATAAAGTCATAAAAGTTGTCTCTTGTAAAAATTGGTAGAAAAATTTTGTATCTATTGGCCTTAAGGCCATTTTTCAAAGGGAGATAACTTTTAGGACTTCCTGTTTGATCTTCTATAAATTCTGTCCTACTGAAATAGGGGTCTACTCTTAAAGGAAAGAATCTGTTCCTCAGGAGAAAATTCTTTTCTTTACGAGTTGATCACTGTTGACATGGGAGACAAAAATACTTTTGCAGGAGTTGCCTCCCCTGAAGGTGTACCAATTCCCCTTAAGTTTTTATGAAAAGTCAATACACAGTGTAAGTCCTCCTAAAATCATCACACTTTTAATTCCTGGAGAAATAAGATATGCATCCAAATTTTTATCACTTTGTTTTTTTTTTGGGGGGGGGGGGGGGGGGGTTTACGGCCCCCACCCATCGGGGCTTGAAGAAATAGATGGGCTGCATGATGCTTCCACACAGAGCTGAAACCGACTGCACACGAGTACTGGTAAACCACTTAGAGGATCTAAGCCTGCACAGGCAAAGTGGTGCAAGTCGGGCCATCCATGTTATAAACCATATTGGTTTCATTGGGCGACAGGGCTTGAGATGTCATTTCATCTCAATGTTGGGTTAAAGTCCTACAAAATTAGAAGCAATGTCTCCAAAATGACCTAAATAGTGTTGTTTGGGATGTTAAATCTCAAATCAATCAATCAATCATTTCATTGTTGTTGTTGTTTTTTTGTGCTAGTGATGTCTCTGACAGATGAGTCAATCAAGGACTACAGCTACAAGACTACATCTGACTAAGCTGCTGAGGATGGCATTTAAATGTAAACATCACGAAAACACGCCTATATAATTTTGATCCCCCTTGAACCCCACTTTTATATAGTAAAACTGGGGTTACAAGGGTAAACCTTACCTTTCTTATTTCTGCTCTAAAATACAGAACGTGGGTATACGTTTGAACCACCTCAACCCCCCGAACCCATAATCTCTATTTTGAGCAGAAATAAGAAAAATTCCACAATTTTTCATCTTAATCATCTTAAAATTTTTGCTTTTTGGCAGTAAAATTTACAATACCGTATTCGCCCTAATTACCGCACCGTGCGCTTAGTTTTTTTTTCAAAATCGTGCCAAAAATCGTGGTGAAAAATCTACCTAATTAGCGCACACTTGATACGAAAACAATAGCTTCCGAGATGATGCATACTGATATTTAATGGGACAGAAAAGGATGCTTAAGCATTGCCTTCACTGTTGAGGAAATAACAGTAAGTTTTTATAGATTTACTGTGGGAGCTTCGAGAGGAGGCTACTGTTAAGTGTGCGCTTATATGCATTTCCTTTTCAAAAATAGCATTGGTGTGCGCTTATAGGAGCATGTGCGGTAATTAGGGCGAATACGGTATATTTGTATAGGCCTGTTTTTGTAATGAAACATATAACCAAATTCCGCCAATACAGCCATAAAGAAATGCAACAGACAGAGACAGCAGATAGCCAAACACTTTATCCACTCAAGTACAAATAAATGACATATATGAGGAATTACTTTTACCAGCAGCAAATACCAATTATTTACAAAATACAAATTACAAACATTTTCTTGACAGCTATATGATTGAGATTGCAAATATATATATAGTGCTTGAGATAACAAGGACCACTGTATATCTTTTGCCAAAAATTGGCTGTGTTACCAGTCCTGCCTGAAAAGAATAAGATCTCGATATTTATTGTTTTTATTGCAAGGGAAGAAACTAAAAAATACAAATGGGACTAATACTTCAGAAGTAGTCAGTCAACAGAAATGTGTACTTCCATTAGGCCTGCTAGCTTTTTTCATAGAGTCCTCTCTGACTGGTTATTCATTAAGAAAACATGCCTATTCAAATATACTGAGAAACTTGCCACCAAAAAATGAAATTTTGCAATGAAAAATTCTGATATTTTTCAAATTTCTGCTCTAAGCCTATATTGTGGGTACTTGTTAGAACTGCCTCAGTGAGGTGGTTTTAAATAATAAGCACAATCTATGGTTTTGAGCAGAAATAAGAAAAATAATGTATACCCCTGTAAACCCCATTACTATATGAAAGTGGGGTTTGAAATGGTCAAAATTACATAGGCGTGTTTTCGTGATGAAGAGAAAAAAGGTCCCATATAAAAATACAAATCATCTTAAATATCTCATGTAGATCTGCAGTGTTGCTAACCCACAAACATATAACCACATAGTAAAATTAATTCTGTCAAAATCATGAATACACATAAACGTCACAAAAACACGCCTATATAATTTTGATCCCCTTGAACTCCACTTTTATATATATATATAGTAAAACTGGGGGTTGCAGATGTGAACCTAGTTTTTCTTATTTCTCCTCTAAAATACAGGCAGTTCTAATGAGTACCCGCAATCAACATTTTGAGCAGAAATATGAAAAATATCACAATTTTTCATCTTAAAAGTTTTGATTTTTCGGCGGTAAATTTTACAATGTACAGTGTATTTGTATAGGCATGTTTTCATCATGCCTCTTTCATAACACTGTTCATTACAACATGGTTTATGGATATATCATAGTTAAAGGATGAATTTTGAAAATGTATAGATTATATAGAAAAATGACCATAAATGCCTTCAAATGGTCATTTTTATATACAATCTAAACTCTTTGGATAAAGTATGGTCGTTTAACCCTTTTTGTACCTAATGGAATCTTCTGCCTTATATATACCAGGAGTCTATTCCAAAATTAAGGGATGTCAGGTTTTGTATTCTTCAAAAATTAATTGGAAAATAAGTTAACTTTTCACAAACAGTGTAGGCCCTGATCAGACGCTGCATTCTGTGGCGTCTGATCTGGACCTGCACTGTTTGCCAGGGTACCCATTTTGGGGTTTCTGGTATGAAATGAGTTAAACTGCACAGATTCTATTTTGGAATGCAACAGTCATGTTGTATTAACCATTATCCTGCTGATTAAATTATTTAGCCACACACATTGCCTTTGAAATTAATTTAGCCACACCAATTTCTGACTATCAAGCAATCAATTTACTTGATATAATGTATTTTACCAGCAGCAAATTAATTTGGCCACACCCATTCCTGACTATCAAGCAATCAGCAATCAGTTTACCTGATATACCGTATTCGCCCTAATTACCGCACTGAGCCCTCAGTTTTTTCAAAATTGTGTAAAAAAAATGTGGTGACTAATCTACCTAATTAGCGCACACTCGATGCGAAAACAATAGCTTCCGAGATGCTGTATACTGATATTTAATGGGACGGAATAGGATACTTAAGCATTGCCTTCAATGTTGAAGAAATAATGGTAAGTTTTTATAGACTTACTGTGAGAGCTTCAAGGGGAGGTTACTGTAAAGTGTGTGCTTATGCATAACTTTTTCAATAATAGCTTTGGTGTGAGCTTATAAGAACATGTGCGGTAATTAAGATGAATACGGTAATGGATTTTACCAGCAGCAAATTAATTTGGCCACACCCATTCCTGACCATCAAGCAATCAATTTACTTGATATTTTTGTTTGTTTGATTTGAGGTTTAACGTCCCCGTCAACACTGTAAAGGTCATTTTGGAGACATTGCTTCCAATTTTGTGGGACTTTTACCCGACATTGAGATGAAATGACATCTCAAGCCCTGTCGCCCAATGAAACCAATAGGGTTTATTAGCATGGACGGTCGGCCTCGCACCGCAGTTCCTGGACAGGCTTAGATCCTCTAAGCGGTTTACCAGTACTAGTGTGCGGGCTGGATTCAGCTCTGCGTGGAAGCATCATGCAGCCCATATATTTCTTCAAGCACCTATGGGCGGGGGCGAATTTACTTGATATAATGCATTATACCAGCAGCAAATTAATTTAGCCACACCCATTCCTGACCATCAAGCAATCAATTTACTTGATATAATGCATTCAATGAATTCAAAAACTGCATGACAAACAGTGCAGGTCCTGATCAGATGCAGGACCAAATATATGATGACTGTTTGAACTAGCTTGTACACAATAAGTACCGATACTCAATACTACTTTTGCTTTTTGTGCCTCGTACATTTACCTCAAATGTAGATATTGGCTTTGGCTGTTTCCTCAGAACCTGTATAGCTTTCTGGTAGCCAAAGGCTCTCCATTTGTCATTAGTACTCTCATATGTTCTCACCATTTCCTGAAATTTAACCATATACGACAATGAAATCTTCCAGCTAGTAGGTTTGGAGTGGTCCATTTCCAACTATAGGGGTGTCAGGTTTGTTTTAGTTTGGGGTAAAATTTACAAATATAAAAGTTCTTTAAGCAAACAGTGTAGACCCAGATCAGATGTCGCATTCTGTGGCATCTGATCTGGGTCTGCACTGTTTGCCAATTTCCCAGAAAAGGGCCACTAGGCATATATGGGTTAATAACAAGATATTTCAACAATTGGTGGCATTTGTTCAAATCTTAAACAATATCCTGTATTTAAATTATATCCAGATAATATGGCAAAGATGCTAATATTTTTACTGAAAAAAAAATGTGTATATTAGATATTGTATTTGCTAGAATAGTTAAATATTCTGAAAAAAAGGTAATTACTTGGAAGCAAGGACTACAGCACAGAACAAAAAACTATGGACAAGATTTTTCTGGGCCAGACTAGTTAGTTTCGGCCAATTAGGCCTCATCAGTGACCCTCAGATATTTTCGAAATTCAACAATGGCATCAATGATCCCAAGGACTAGAAAATATAACCCACACTATGATGAAGGGCAGGGAGACTTTTGACGGCCGCCACACACCCCCTTAACACCAGCTGTGGTGAAATCAAATGTTCTGAAATAAGGTAATCCTTTGGGAGCAAGGACCACAGCAATGGCGTGTACAAGAATTTTCTGGGCAAATTATGCCTTATCACTGACCCTTAAATATATTTTCTAAATTCTGCTGTGAAATGGCCTAGAAAATATACATGTAATCCACACTAAAATGAATGGCAGGGAGACTTTTACGGGCGCCACACATTCCCTTAACACCAGCTGTGGTGAAGTTAAATGTTCTGAAAAAACATTTTTCTCACTAACCCAAGGGCCCTGTTTGTTGCTGCTGTTAACCAAATAACATACCCATGTATACTAATAAGAATCTATACTAGGCAAATACTATGCATGACATCAACAAGTCCCTGAAAAATGAACATTCTTTTAACCCTTTTTGTACCAAATGGAATCTTCCTCCTTATATATAGCAGGAGTCCATTTCAAAATTTAGGGGTGTCAGGTTGTGTTTTCTTCAAAATTTATTAGAAAAATGGCTGAACTTGTTGCAAACATTGTAGGTCCTGATCAGACACCGCATTCTGCGGCGTCTGATCTGGGCCTGTACTGTTTGCCAGGGTACCCGTTTTGGGGTTTCTGGTACTAAATGGGTTAAACCTTTATTTTTGGATAAAATTGGGGTCTACATTGGCATACATTATTTTCTTTGTTGTTGGCAGTTGCTCAACAGCACATGTTTGGGTACTCATTAGAACTGCCTCAATGAGACAGCTCTAAAGAGCACCCACAATCTATGCCTACATGTAAATCAGAAATAACAAATCATTACAAAAACACCCCTATACAAAATACTACGTAAATTTTACCACCAAAAATCTAAAATTTCAAGAGGAAGAATTGTGATAGTTTTCTTATTTCTGCTCAAAATACAACAAGGCAGTTCTAACGAGTACCTACAATTTATATTTTAGAGCGGAAATAAGAAAAATAAGGTTTACCCTTTTAAACCCCAGATTGGGGTTCAAGGGGGGTCAAAATTATATAGGCATGTTTGTGTGATGTCGCAAAGTTTCCTCACAAAAATGTGTTTTTGGACCATAAAAGAATGCAGTGGACATGCTGAGGAGGTAAGGCTTAAAAATAAAATAGCTGTGTTTCCACTTACCTCAGACTCCCCCGACTCTACTATTTTTATCAATAAAAGAACAAAATAAAAATTAAAATACCGACCCTACCATTTTCAATTTCCGACCCTACCCAGTGTCGTCTTTGCATTTTCCCATAGTAGTTTCGTGTTTTAAGCACATTTTTGTAGTTTTTAGCATTTTGTACCTTCCAAAATACAGAGCTGATATTTTTTAGCATCTAAAATGAATTATGATAAAACAGCGCAAGTCTCAATACAACAATTTTATTAACAAAAAACATGTACAAAAACACGTAAAGAATATAGGCCCGACCCTGTTTTTTTTTTTTTTTCAGGAGAAAAAATAAAATAACAAAAAAAAATTCTCCTACCTACCTACCAAATTTTTTTTCAGCATGTTAGCAGAAACACAGCTTTTTTTTTTACGCCCAAGGACAGGTTCATTTACCATATTTATTCTAAATATTTGGACATCTCAACTCCTCACCATACTTGTTCTAACATTTGAACAAGTACAATTTACTGCATTGTGTTTAAAAATAGCTCCAGAAGGTGAAGGCCCTCATCACAAAAACATGCCTATATAATTTTTATCCCCTTGAACCCCACTTTTTTATAGTAAAACTAGGGTTTAAAGAGGTCAACTTATGTGGAACAATTTACCAGACAGTGTCAAAATTTTAGGTTCACTTGACAGTTTCCATAGAAACTGCATTAAGCGGGTCAAGGGAACCCTCTAATTTCCTTGAAGCTGATATTTTTGTATTTAATTATGTGGTGCGTGTATATGTGCATATAATATGTGTGTGTTGTAAATTGTATCTCTACATAATAAATATTGTAGGGCCTCATGGAAGATTAGCTTGTTGTTGCTAAATGTGTTACCCTTTCAAAATAAAGACGATTATTATTATTATTTATGCTCTAAAATATAGATTGTGGGTTCTCGTTAGAACTGCCTTAGAGTACCAACATTCTATATTTTGAGCATAAATAAGAAAATTGTCACAGTTTTTCATCTTAATAGTTTCATAATTTCGGCGATTAAGGTTACAATGTATTTGTATAGGCGTGTTTTGGTAATGCCTGATGAGACGTCACAGAAAGCAGTGTCTTATCTGGGGCTACATTGTTTGCTCGCCTCTATCTGTTTGTCTTTCTCAGTACATGTAGCTCAATGTGTAGTGTGTTGGAATGGTATGCAAGAGGCCCTGGGTTGGAGTCACAGTCGAGCTATGTTCTTTTTCACCCCTGTGACATTTGTAGCTCAGTCGTTAGAATGTTTGTATGCTATGCAAAAGGCCCTGGGTTCGAGTCCTGTTCAAGCCCCATACTTTTCCCACTCCTCTGTCACGAATACATTTGGTAAACACGGTATAATGCAGAGCTCTGATTTTTTAAAATGAAATCAAATTCAATAACATACCTCAAGTTTGTCAGTGATGTGCTGATTAACATTTGGTCTTGGGTTTTTTGATGACTGTGCACACACCCAGTTACCTTTCTGTTACAAAGAACAAATAAAAAGAAAAATTAATATACAGTACATACTAACAGATTTTATACTGGGTGACAACTTTTTATTTTCAAAGAACGGAAATCATATAATTATATCTAATATACTTCAATTATTTAAAATAGAACTGAGGAATGACTGCATGCTTTAGCTTGGATTAAATTTTCCTGTTGTGTGTTCCATGTTAAGTACACAGAAAAAAAAAAACATTCAGAAAAGGTTGTTTGTAGCACAACTGTTTGAACCCAAGCCAGTTTCTTAGCTACATGTATACAACAGCTACTCAACTTTATTATACCAGTTGCAAATGTGAACAAATGTGCATGTGTATGAAATAACTTTATCAAGTAACGTCACCGTTATGATGTATATATATGTTTGCCGCCCCATAAAATCATAGAACAGTCCATGATAACACTATGTTATCTACTGAAATACACTTTATCTTAAACGGCAAATAAAATCAATTAAAATCTTTACATTATAGGCAATAGTCATTTCATGTGAAATTTGTGGAACTCGCCAGGGGCTTGTTTTATAGATTTCTTATGCAATGATTTTTTTCTTGGCTTTATGGCCCTTTCAAGATTATTTCACTCATATCGAGCTGATCGTTAATCAGAGGTGGGTGAAAACTGGAGTACCCGAAGAAAAACCACCTGACCTTCCGTTGCAGAACTTGGCGTCACACATGTGATCCGAGCCAGGCTCGAAACACAGTGGTGAGAGACCTAATGATTAAGAGTCAGCACTCTTATCCACTAGGCCACGGAGGCCCACTTATGCAATGATCATTTTGTGTAAGATCTTTAATCTACAAACTACTGACAATAGTAAAATACTGGCTGGAGGCATAAACATCCCAACCAGACCGTAACCAATACATCCAACTAGCATTTTCTTTCATAATACAAATGATAAGAGCTCCTTTTTCATATATCTTGTACTGTGGTCGTTTTGGCAAGCAAGAGTGTGGGAACTATGAATGGTCAATGGTTGGTAATGTGAATAAACTGGATCATCTTGCACAAATGATACTTCTTTGCAAGAAAAAGAGCGCACCTTCTCCATAACGCTTTTTTATAGACATACATATCATGTTTACTCCATGTGTATTTAACATGCATTTATTTCATGTAGTATTCATGACATTGATCATTTTGTGTATGCAAGTTCACACTGTCAGTTGTCATCATGTATTATGAATGTTTATATCCTGATAGGCTTCATAGCCTTTTGGAAATTTGAAAATTAAGATCCATTACTTTTGTTTAATACATGTATAAGAAATCATGTAATAAAGCATGTATGTATGTGTATTGGTGGTGTTTAATATGCATATATACATGTGCCTTTATCATGCTCATCTGCTACGAAATTTTGATAAACCTTGCTTTAATTTTTTTGCTGATTATAGATCCCAATTTTTGCTTTTCATAGGTTTCTGATAGGTTTAAATAAATTTGCATCAAGAAAACACGCCTATATAATTTTGACCCCCCCCCCCCCCCAACCCCACTTTTATAAAGTAAAAATGGGGTTTACAGGGGTAAACCGTATCACAATTTTTCATCTTAAAATTTTCATTTTTTTCGGTGATAAAGGTTACAATGTATTTGTATAGGCGTGTTTTCGAAATGGTGGTGTCTGAGCCTCTAAACATCCAGGCAATGAATGACCTTGTAAACTCTACAGAGAGAAAAGTTGGGTTTACAAAAGTGTCTTACCATACTGTTTTCTTTTGCTTCGAAACAAAATTAACATAGGATCATTACTTAATTTTAAATTATCAAACCTGCTAAGTGAGATGGATATAATGAGCACCTCTGTTTGTAACTATAAAAGAGAAAGATAGACACATATTTTCATCTGAAAAATGTCTCATAGAGCTGTAAAAACCTGGTTGTGTATATGAATGTCATAAAGTGCACCGTCCTTCGGATCGGGACGTTAACTGGAGGCCCCCTGTGCAGGTAGAGCCATCCCTGTGCAGGTTAAAGATCCCTACCTTAATTTCATGATTACTGTGTAGACTTTCATCCTGCAAACCTAGAGTGTATGTTATGTACACCTGCGGTAATAGTCAAATATGACCGACACAGTATCAGTAGAAAGAAAGAAAGTTTAACTAAAGCTTACAGGTAGAGGCTTTCCCAGTGAAGTTGATGGTGTAGTCGATGTTGAAGGGATTTCTGAGCCTGAATTACTGTCCTCATCACTTTGTACATAATCACTGTCAGCATCATCATCTGGTTGGTGCAGTTGTCTAGCCTTGTGTCCAAACATCATACCTACTTTTGGGAGTTCTGATTTAGATTTATTATCTTGCACATCATCATTTGTGGCAACAGTATTGTCACTCTGTATCTCAGATTTTGTCTCCAACACTGATAAGTCTAATAGATATGGCACAGGATCAATCAGTTTTTTCTCTTTGAAACAGTTGCTGAGCCAACTTGACTTTACTATAGTCGCGTAATCAGGCCGCTTATCCACATTCAACAATCGGCACATTCTGTCAGCTTCCATTTTGTCATCAACAATGATATGGGTGACATCAGAAGATAATTGATCGTGTAAACTACCACCATATTTGACCAACTGTGTTTTGAATATCTGCATTCTCAATTTTTCAATACCAGCTTGCAAAATGAAAGCAATAACAGATGAAAGAAACTTCTCAATATCATTATTTTTCTGATCACTTTGCTCTATTTTCCTTCTTTTTAAATCGTGTTTGTCATTTGAGACAGGAAGTAATCGTTTCTTTGCCTTTGTTTCACTCATATTGCCTTTTTTTTCAGCCAAGTAAAAAAGAAACAAATATAAACAAGATTTTTGCTGTCATGTTTTTTTGTCAAACCGAAAGTAGACCGAAGCGGTACTAAACGACATTTCGATTGGTTAAAGGGTTTGCTGAAACTTAGAAACAATCTCATTGGTTAACCTAAACGACATTTCCCCCCGCCATTTTTGAGAGTAAACAGAAAGTAGCTGTCAAGCATTTTATGCTCTGTGAAGACAATATTGAAGTCTTTTAAGCAGTAAATACCACAATCGCCGGATCGATAACATAAAAAGGTGATATTTGTTATGTTAATAGGATATAGTAGCCTTGAATACTGTTTATTTTAGCGCACACCCAAGATTGCCATCTGTTTTCGCGACTTTCTTTTTCTTCAGTTCTTTCTTTCTACTTATCAATGGCTACTCACTACTTATTAGAATGTCCTAAATATGACAACCAAAGAGAAATTATGAGGAGACGACTTTTTGAAAATTGTGGAATCATACACCTGGACCTATGCCGCCCCTCCCGGTTTTCGACGATCAATTTTTTACCGCTTATGGTCGTCCACCCAGTTTTCGACTACACTCGGTTTTCGACGATATAAGCGGCTGCGAGATTTTCGCGTGATTTATGACGTCAGTGGGGTTCTTATATCAAACTAAAGGAAATTCCATCTGTCTGTCCTAAAGAATAACCGAAAATATACATCAAGCCTGTAAATATCATCAGATTAATTACATTTTTTTAATTGCCTGTAATTGTTTTAGTAATTGGATTCTGTCCAAAAACACATACCAAGCCATCGTACGCAAAATGATAAATTCGGTGGTGTTCCAAATGAGTGGGTTTTGCAGAGCGGCATTATCTGGTGGGTATTGTAACTGATTTTGTATGGGCTGATAAAAATAGTTATTTATACATTCTTTCCCATATTTATGATGATGCTAATTGTCCATCGTCGAAAACTGAGTGCTTACGTCATGACATTTTGACATGCCATGTGATCAAATATGGCGTCCGGTAGCAAAGCAAAGCGGCATGAACCGTTACAATGACTGGTTGTAACTGGTATAAAGAATGTATTTTCATATTTTAGCGCACCACAGTAATGTAAATTATTTTCCTTTTATCCGCTACATAAGTGGTAGAACTTTGATCGTCGAAAACCGGGAGTGGCGGCATATGTACCGGATTAAAAAAAAAAAAAAGAATTTGCTTTAACTCTGATGCGCTAAAATATGCTCCTTATACCGGCCGCAACCAGCCGATTTTCGGTTCATGCTGTTTTATTTTGCTATTGGACTCCATATTTGATCACCTGACATGCCAAAATGGCATGACGTCGCCACTCGGTTTTCGACGATGGCCAATTAGTGTCATTATTTAAGTAGAAAGAAAAGCGGAAAAACTAATCTTAAGTGATATTATGACAGAACAACTTCTTATCTTTATACATTGGGTTATTTTATTCTCATTCATTAAAAATGCTTTGTCTTGTACAAGTTTATATTGAATTACAGTGTAATAAATTTCACCCAATTAAAACCATTAGCAGTGTACATTAACTAAAGTAATTAAAAAATGGTACTTCTGAGAATTCACTTTTTTTTTCTTACATTTCAGTAGTTACTGACAACAGGGCCAAAGGAATATATCACATTCTTAAAAAACTTACACTTGTGCAGTATGTTAGGTGTGTCCAATACCCCCCAGTCTGAACACTGGGCTCATTTAAAAAATTATGACACACGAATCAAGATTACTTTCTAACATTTTTGGGCAATTCTGTGCTTCCATACATTTTATTTTTGGGCAAGGATTCCCCATATATGCCAACTGATCAATTCCGAGGGGTTCCAAATGAGTGCCTTTTGTGGAAAGGCATCGTCACTCTGATGGTTTGGATACTGATGTTTGAATGGGCATGTATGTGTTTTTGGCAGAAACCAATTAATGTAGCAATTAAGTAAATAAAAAGTGAAAAAAAAAATTATATAATACAGATTTGAAGCACATTTTTGGTCATTGATAAGGATTGACAGATGGAATTTCCGGAAGTTTATATCAGAAAGATTGTGACGTCGAAATTCACGCGAAAATCTCGCGACCGCTTATATCGTCGAAAACCGAGTGTAGTCGAAAACCGGGTGGACGACCATACATGTTCTGCTAGATGCAAATCCTGAAGATGAACTTAAAGATTGGAGGAGTGCTATACTCACAGAACTGGAAAACTTTGTGGGTGAGACCAAGCGTTTCCCCACACGGCTTAGATACTAATAGACAATACGTGCGCCACCATTATACCTGTGCGATAATATAAGTAGTATATTTTATGTGCTCAAGAAGATACCTGCGAGTTTATTCGGCCTTCAGGCTTAAATACGGAATACAGAAGATCGGTTACACTTGACCATTACTCGCAGGTGTATATTATATACACTCCAGGTTGCAGGGTTGAAAGCCTTATACACACTAATCATGTAATTAAGGTAGGGGTCTTTAACCTGCACAGGAGATGACTCTTCCTGCACAGGTGGCCTCCTGTTAACGTCCTGATCCGAAGGATGGTGCACTTTTTGGCATTCATCCCTGCAAATGATGCCAATGGAGCGTGTTTGGACACCAAAATAATCTCCGCCTCCGGGGATCGAACCGGGGGCCTCTAGCATCAGAGGCAAGTGCACTAACCACTGAGCCATCACATGACTAGGATTAGAAACGATGTCATTACGCAAATGGTTCCCCAATAAATTGGCCATTTGTACCGACAGTAGGGAGGTTAAGGTAGTGATTTTCATTTCTAGACTAGGATGAATTGGATGTCATTTCTTTCTTTCTACTGATACTGCGATCGGTCACATTTGGCCATTACTCGCAGGTGTACATTACAGAGACTACAGGTTTTGCCAGATGAAAGCATGCACAGTAACCATGTAATTACGGTAGGGTTCTTTAACCTGCACATGGGATGGTTCTCCCTGCACAGGGGGCCTCCAGTCCTGTTAATGTCCCGATCCGAAGGACGGTGCATTTTATGACATGCATCCCTGCAAATGATCCCAAAGGAGCGTATTCAGACACTGAAATTTTATTGCCGCTGCCGGAGATCGAACTCGGGACCTCTAGCATCAGAGGCAAGTGCACAAACCACAGCTATCACGCTCCATTGGGCTGTGACTGTGATTTCTGCAGGTCACCTAACTGGCATTGTGTGATAAAGCCGTCTGTTGAAATGATGACAGGGCAGCCTTTTGACATCTGTTTGTGTATTAGCTGATGGTTGTATCCTTTATATGAATATTTTTTCTGATTGTCATGTGTTACGTCCCACCAACAGCTAAGGTCATACAGAGATGGGACCTCGTGCAAACCTGGTGTGTACATAATGTACGCCTCCCAGTAATAATCAGCTAATCAGATGGATAGACAGATAGATAGATTCTGATTATCTTATTTCGCAGCGTGATAGCTCAGTGGTTAGTGCACTTGCCTCTGAGGCCCCGCCCCCGGTCTGATCCCCTGGCAGTGTTGATAAAATTTTGGTGTCCGAACACACACCATCGGCATCATTGCAGGGATGAATGTCACAAAGTGCACCATCCCTTGGATTCAGACATTAACAGGAAACCCCTTTGTGCAAGGAGAGTCATCCCCTGTGCGCGATGTTAGCTGATTGGCATATGAAGTTTAAAGGGCAGGCCAAATGTCATTCAATGAGGGCCTGTCCGCATCTCGCAGACAAGCAGGTAAAGTTTGACTTTTCAATCAACCAGCATTCAGAACAGGTTCAGCCTGTCAAGTTTTGGTACATGTAAGGCCATTACTAGTATCTTTATTGGGGTCAGCATTTGTGTTTTCTGAGTTTACAGATAACTAGTTAGTTAAAGCAACTGAAGGATTTTGCACAGCTCTTAGCAGCTCAGAGGTTAACCCTTGTCCTGCTGAACCCGGATATGTCTTATCTTTCAAACAAAGCAGATTCAGATCAGATGGCTTCTGAAGAGGCCATCTGATCAGGATCTTCATTGTTTGTCATGCAGTTTATGAATTTGTTGCAATGATTTGCATCAAGAAATCTGATTGGTTGATAATCAGTGGTGGGTGTGGCATATTTAAATATTCAGCAGGTCAGGGGTTAATAAAATTTATGGTTGTTGCTCTAATAGTGGCAAGTTACCCGAATTTGTATCTCAGCAGGTGTGAGCCTGCAAACAGCCTTTGATGTCCCAACAATTGTGTATTCAATATTTTGTGCAGATTGTATTTCGTGTATTATACAAAGAAATTGTTTCTTTGAATAATTCATGAAATACAATCTGCACAAAACATAATCAGGGTAAATCTATAGTTGTAGTCCTGTTGCACACTGAGATTCAGGGAATTAACTCTTCATCACATGAACAAGTCTGTGAAATGATGATCCCCCTATACCCTACTTCATATAGACAAAACTGGGGTTTACGGGGGTATACATTAATATACCCGCTTTTTCGAAGAAAAATCGGGTATATTGATTTCGTACCAGAGTTTGAGTTTGAGTGGCCATCAGTCTGTCTGTCCAGTGTCCATCACGTTTCTTGTAAATGGATCTCCACTGCAACCAATGAAGTTACACTTTTGAAACTTTGCATGTGGCTAGTACATGGTATGTAGATGGCAGTGGGCTACTTTTTTGTTAAAGGTCAAAAAGTATGAATTTGCCATATCTTTTAGTGTCATTCATACAAAAAGCGGGTATTTGCGATGGTATACCATCGACTGCGCGATCTAGTTTTTCTTATTTTTTGCTCCAAAACATAGGTTGTGGATACTCCATAGAACCGCCTGGATGAACCGCCTCGATGGGACTGTTCAAAAGTGGTCTGTAAGAACAGTCCCAAAAGTGGTCTTAATATAGGAATTTTACTGTATATCCCAACCTTGAGGGCTGTAACAAATTTAAGGCATCTATCAAATATACTCAGTGGCACTAGTCTACATGTATTTGCAGTCTGAAGTAATTGTCAGAAGAAAAACCAGGTTTGAACATAAACAGGAAGGCATTGTGCAAGAAGATCAACCTAGACTCTTAAGATCAGCTGGATTCCGTGTTGTAACTATTAATATGGCTTTCTTCTTTCTGTGAAGGGTACACTTAGAACAATCAGAGATGGATAAAAGGGTCATATCTTTGGCAGAAGAAAATAAAGTTTCAGAATTGGTAGAATTGTTATCAACTATAGACAATGAAGAGGTAAAATGTGTTTATGTAATGTAGCTCCAGATGTTGAGAACTATTACGAAAACACACCTATACAAATACATTGTAACCTTTATGGCCAAAAAAATGAAAATTTTAAGATGAAAAATTGTGATATTTTTCTTATTTGTGCTCCAAAATATAGATTGTTGGAACTCGTTAGGACCGCCTCAATAGTTTTCTTATTTCTGCTCTAAAACTTTTGGAGCAGAAATAAGAAAAATAAGGTTTACCCCTGCAAACCCCAGTTTTACTATATAAATCTGGGGTTCAAGGGGATCAAAATTATATAGGCATGTTTTAGTGATCATTAATGTGAGGAATTTGGGGATATTTTTTCTTATTTCTTTATTTAAACAAGATGTGGATACTTATAACAACTGCCTCAATGAGGTGATTTTAACAAGTACCAACATCATATGGGTCTCATAAATGTATTAACAAGAAATCAGGTAAATTGTTGTTGCTACTCCAATTTTCTGGAACTATGAACTCCTTCATTTACACATTTACGTATACATTATGGAGGAAATTATTTATAAAAGTTGTATGTACAGATTAAATGATGTAGCCATGCTTGCATTAAGTATTTTTTATAATCCTTATCCTCTGAACAAGACAAACTCTACCTTTGCAAACAGTGTAGATCCAGATCAGATAGCTTCTGAGGAAGCCATCTGATCAGGATCTGTACTATTTGTCATGTAGTTTGTGAATTGAACTAATTCATCATATCAAGTAATTTGATTGGTTGATAGTCAGAAATGGGTGTGACTGAAATTAACATATAATTTGCTAGTGACACAAACTCACAAAGTCATTCATAATCAAATCGTTCAAAAATATATATATTGCTTAAACGTGTACTTACATTTCCTTCAGTCCATGTTTTCAGAAAAAATCTGTTGTGACAAATGAAACTGAAGCAGAAATCATTTACTCAAATTTTTTTCTTCAACAACAGATCAGTGACATTGATATCATAGCGCTGCCAACAGCCAATCAAATGTAGAGAAACATGGTTTACTTTCATGTTACTAATCATGTGACTTGGTGTAGTTACTGAAGTATGAGGTACTCCCAATCGTTAGAAGTTCCATGTTTTTGGCAGGGGGTGGGGTTTGGTTTTACGGCCCTTTAAAGACTATTTTACTTATATCAAGCCGATCGTTAATCAGAGATAGGCGAAAGCTGGATTACTCGGAGAAAAACCACTTATCTTTCGTTGCAGAATTTGGCGTCTCACATGTGACCCGAGACAGGCTCAAACCCACAGGGGAAAGACAGAATGATTAAGAGTCAGCAAGCGCTCTTATCCACTAGGCCACGGAGGCCGGCCATGTAAATTATGCCTTGAGAATGTTTTTATATGAGAGGATATGTGTACTTGTATGAACAATCTTTGTCTCAAAATGAACAATTTACAAGTAAATCACATACAACATATGTTCAAGTTTTAGTTTTAATTACTGAGTGAAACTGGCCAAAACAAAAGATACATGTACATGTATTTAACCCTTATCTTGCTGTTCAAGACAACCCCTATATTTGCAAACAGTGTAGATCCAGATCATCAGGATCTACACTGTTTGGCATTCAGTTTATGAATTTGTAGCAATAAATTACATCAAGTAATTTGATTGGTTGATATACAGAAATGGGTTTGGCTTAAATGAATATTCAGCAAGATAAGGGTAAACTAACGTTGTATACAATCAATCACTTTCTACTGACAAGATCTTATCCCATAAGAAGCCAATGACGACAATTGTCGTCTGCTTTGTCATCTGTCGGTTACTTTAAAAGTCATTTTAGCAAACAGTGTGGACACAGATCAGACTGCTCCTCTAGGAGCAATCTGACCTTGGTCCACACCGTTTGCCTGTATGAAAAAACATTTCTAAAAAGTTTGCAAGGTGATTCAGCAGACGACATAAGCAGACAAGATGTTCAGATGTAGTTTTTCTCAGCATCTTAAGGGTTATTTTTTCACTTTGTATTTCAGATTTGTCACATGATAGAGAGAAAAGTTCTTAAAGGAAGAAATGATTCATTTACTCTTGTGAGAGCAGTTCTGTTAGGTAATGTTTATAACCCTTATCCCACTAAGCAGAACAACCCCTACTGTTGCAAACAGTGTACATTCAGAGAAGTCATCTGATCAGGATCTTCACAGTTTGTCATTCTGTTTGTGAATTGAATGAATACATAATGTTAACCCTGATCTTGCTGTTCACGACAATCCCTATCTTTGCAAACAGTGTAGATCCAGATCAGATGGCTTCTGAAGAAGCCACCTGATCAGGATCTACACTGTTTGGCATTCAGTTTATGAATTTGTAGCAATAAATTACATCAAGTAATTTGATTGGTTGATGGACAGAAATGGGTGTGGCTTAAATGAATATTCAGCAAGATAAGGGTTAAAAGTAATTTGATTGATTGACAGTCAGAAAAGGGTATGGCTCAATTAATTCATTCAGCACAATAAGGATTAACCCTTATCTTGCTGAATATTCATTTAAGCCACACCCATTTCTGATTTTGAACCAATCAAATTACTTGATGTAATTTATTGCTACAAATTCATAAACTAAATGCCAAACATTGTAGATCCTGATCAGATGGCTTCTGAAGAAGCCATCTGATCTGGATCTACACTGTTTGCAAAGATAGGGGTTGTCATAAACAGCAAGATAAGGGTTAATGTAGAATTGCATTAGGATAACACCATGCAGGGTTCGACATTAACACAAGACCGACGGACATTGTCTAGTGAAAAGCTGGTCAGGTCTAGTGAGGTCAGTGGCTGGCTAGTCCGAATGGTCTAGTTGAAAATCTGCCACCACAGTCATAAAAATCCATGTTTTTAGCTCATTTACCATAAAATGGGTTTGAGTTCAGTATGTTGCAGTAGTTTTACTATGTAAATAATTAATAATAGAAATAATCTGATGACTTTATGTAGAACTGATGTATCACATTAGAATGATTTTCATCATTTCTTTGGTCCAGTTGAACTTAGATAGGTCCAGTGCATCCCAAGAGTTGCAAAACCACTTTGTCCAGTTATTAAAAAAGTTAATGTTGAACCCTGCCATGTGACATAAGGAAACAGGGCTTTAGATAATTTTATTTTCCAAAGAGTACAGTACTCATCATTTTTTTAAAAAAGGAGTAATGAGAAATTTTAAAGGGTACTAACAAATACACCAAAAAAAACTTTATTTTGCAATCTCGATACAATGTTTTATGGACTGATTTTTGGTCAGGTTTGCTGTTTGTTTTCTTACAGATACACATATATGCAATATGTGTGTCTATCACAAAACAAGCAGTGAGCCCTTGTGACGTGGCTTTAAATCAGTCAAATACAACAATGACATATCCAAATCTCTTCTCAGCAGTTTGTTGACAGAAAAATCTAGCACTTGGAGTTCAGTTCTCTTGGAGGGTAGTCTGATACTGCAGTCTAAGGGTTTTGGGAGTTAAATAAAATAATATTTGCTTCACTTTATTGTCCAAGATAGTCTTGGACAATGAAGTGAAACTCATATTCTTTAAACTTTTACTCCTTTCTAAACCTAAATCTCAGTTTCATCATACTGATATGGATATATTTTCTTCAACCCTTCGATTTTTGAAGTTTGAATTTTGGACCCATTATGTTTCCTTACAGGCATTGTTACTTTGATCAAAAAATCTGTCAGGACCTTTTTCAAAACAAGTTCAGCAGAGACAGGCTCTTGATTAACCGAAAAGAATTTAAGGATTGTCTCTGAATTATTTTCAGCCCTTTTTGCGGGCTGTTTTGGAGGTCGCGCTTGTTAAAATCCACGCTACTTTCGGTTTAGAATGGGATGTGTCGATTGTAATTGCAGTGGTGAACGCCGTTTTTCGGAGTCTCAGCAAGTAAGACACTGTTTCCGCAGTTAGCTGAGCGGATTACGCCACAAATATTCGGTACGGTTGAATCATTGACCAAACTAAATTCATTCGCATATCCTCTACCATTTTCTTTACCCTTGAAAACAAGGAGAGGAAAAAACAAAATACACTCTCTAAAAATATTTTAAAAGTAATGCTTATTTGATTTTCGTACCTGACACGCATCAGATTTGAAAAAAAAGAAGTATCCTCCCGAATATTTTTGTACTAAACGTGGTACCTGGCCTTATCTAAAGCCCTGAGGAAATAAGGGTATCATGTATCAAAAAGGACCCTTTTTGTGGCAGATGAAACTGAAATTTGCGATATTGTTTCATATTGTTGAAAGTAAAAAAAAAACTGTTATCAAACAGTGTTGACCCTGTTCAGATGCCACATCTGAATTGATCATACCCACTCCCCTCCCCCGTCTGAGCTGGGACAACACTGTTTGCCAAGTCCCTTTTATTGTTTTTCAAGGAGGAATTGTTTAAATTGTTATTATGTTTTTAGTTTGTGTAAATTTTTAAATAAGCCACATGTTTTTCTAGCTTAGAGAGGGCCAAATGGAAGTTTAGTGCATACTTAATATGTCTTCCCAAGTGTTAAATAAAGTTAATTATTATTAATTTTAGAAATTGATGTGCAAAACTAATTTATTCAGCAGGACAGGGGTTGACAGTAGTTAACAGCATGAAAGGGTGGTCTTACTGTCTATGCCTACCATGGTTTGGGGACTGCAGGTTGCAGGCCCAATCTTTCAATGGCCAGCTAATACATATTATATATTTAGCTCGTTAAGTATTCAGATTTTGAGGGGTAATGGTTGTATTAATGAGAATACAGTAGAACTTCGATGGCTCGAACACCGATGGCTCGTTTACCATTGATGTGTCGAACCCATTCTTGAGCCCCTAGCGAAATCCTCTACATAAGAAATAGTGGGGGATAATTAAGGAGATTTTAGTCTTTTATCTTCCAAATGTATGCTGTTTGTACTCATTAGAATCGCCTCAAGGAGGCGATTCTAATGAGTACACACAGCATACATTTTCATTATAAAACATGTCTAAAAGTATCTCGTTATGCCTCCTGACATTAACCTCAGTGGCTCTAACTACCCCTGTCTCGAACAGATTATCGAGGTCCCAAAGGTGTTCGAGCTATTGAAGTTTGACTGTACATAGTTCCTTCTGTCTGTTTTAGATACATTTTACTGTCAATATTTTAGGCTCTCCACCAGAAAATTCAAGCCACATTGAAAGACGTTTCACAGTGTATAAGCAGTGTATAGTAGCTCTCCAGAAGAATGAGATGAACAACAAGATGGCATCTGAACTTGTTGGATTGTTGAAGTTAGAGGTTAGTTAAACAAATGGTATATTCAGAAAAAGAAAATGTATCGATAATGTAGAAAAATGGTTATTAATGGTTATTTTTCTATTGTAATCTTTATATTTTGGGGTTCCATCCTTAAAATGTGTTATATTCGAAACCATGTTATAATGAATAGTACTTTCAAATAGTATTAAATGTTTTGTAATAAGTACAGATCTACACTTAAAGGAAAGAAATTGCTCCTGAGGAGCAAATGCTTTTCTTAAACCCATAAGATGCCAATCACGACAATTGTCGCCTGTTTTGTTGTCTGCCAGTTACTTTAAAAGTCATTTTTGCAAACAGTGTGAACCCAGATCAGACTGCTCTTCTAGGAGCAGTCTGATCTGGGTCCACACTGTTTGCTTGTATGCAAAAATATTTTTTTAAAGTTTGCAAGAAGATTCTGCAGACGACATAAGCAGACAACATTTTCAGATGATTTTCTCGGCATCTTAAGGGTTGAGAGTACATTGCATGGTTTTCAATAAAGCAGACCAGAAGCCCTGAGAGCTGTCAGCCTTAAAAAAGAAGAAACTGTTTTAATACCTCAGGGATCAGTTATTCATATCTTGACCCATAAAATGCCAATCATGACAATTGTCGTCTGCTTTGCCATCTGTCGGATACCTTAAAATTCCTTTTTGCAAACAGTGTGGACCCAGATCAGACTGATCTGGGCCCACACTTGCAAATAGGAGCAGTCTGATCTGGGCCCACACTGTTTGCCTGTATGCAAAAATATTTTTAAAAAGTTTGCAAGAAGATACAGAAGAGGACATAAGCAGACGACATTTTCAGATGTTGTTTTTCTCCGCAGCATTAGGGTTAAAACATCATTTGTTAACATATATTTAAACTTTAACCGTTAGTAATTAAGTAATGGCATTTACACCAGAATCTTTGCTGAAAAAATGAGAAGTTTTTGCAAATTTATGCAGAAGCCCCCAGTATTTGCGTTTTCGGCCCCAGATGTACATAGCTCCAGAGAAGGGGCAGTAACAGGGATACTTAATAGATAATTTTTCTTATTTCTTTATTTTATTTTTTTAAGGCCCTTTCAAGATTATTTTACTTCTTTCGAGCCAGTCGTTAATCAGAGGCGCACAAAATCTGGAGTACCCGGAGAAAAACCTCCTGACTTTCCATTGCAGAACTTGGTGTCTCACGTGACCTGAGCCAGGTTCCAACCCACAGCTGTGAGAGACCTGATGATTAAGAGTCAGCACTCTTACCCATTAGGCCACGGAAGCCCGTTATTTCCTGATTAATACCTGTGTTGTGGGTACTTGTCAGAATCGCTTCAATGAGGTTTCTGAAGGGGATTAAAGAAAACTATTAATTATCTTGTTAATTCCCTTATTCTGTATATTTGTGAAATTCCTGTTTTTAGGCTGATGCCTTTTCTGGAAAGTATCTGGCAGAACTGGCTGGTTTGTTTGTTGATGGAATAAAGTCTGGCAACACCCACTCAGGAAAGTATGTAAAAATCAGAATTGCATGAAAACTTATTTCAGTACTTGAAAAACTATAAAAGCTGGAGGAATGGGAACACCTGGCAGATTTTTCCACCATTTTCAGCGGGAGTCATCTTTCGAGACTTCCTATTCACTTTTCTATAAGCTCTGTCCCACGGAAAAAGGGGTTAACTCTTAAAGGAAAGAATTTGCTCCTCAGGAGCAAATTCTTTCCTTTAAGAGTTAACCACTATTGACATGGAAGACAAAAATACTTTTGCAGGAGTTGCTCTTCCTGAAGGTGTACCTATTCCCCTTAATGTGATAAAATTCACAAAGGGCTATCACACAGATCAAGGAGAGTTACTCCTGAGAATAGTCCCAGATATGGAGGAGGATCAAGGCATAAGTTTCCTTATTTCGTGTTTGGAACATTATGTGGTGGATATTTGTTAGAATCGAGGCGCTTCTAACAAGTATCCACAACATACATTTTGATTGAGAATTAAGAAAGATTATCCTCAATTTATCCCTAGCTCTGCTCCTATGAGATATGTCCTGGATATGCCTCCTTGGAGCAAACTGTTTCCTCTGGCAACATCTCTTTGAGACAGGATTTGAATGCAAAGTGAAGATTCAATGACTTGAACACCTGTGGCTCGTTTAACACGGCTGTTTGGAACTCTTTCTTCAGCCATATGAAAAGTTTGTCATAATTGCAGATATTGATATACTTTGTGATAACCTTCTTATTTTATCTTGAAAATGTATAGTGTGTGTACTCATTAGTATCACAAAACGAAAACAAGCCTTTATAATTTTGACCCCGTTTAACCCCAATTTTATATAGTAAAACTGGGGTTTACAGGGGTAAAACTTAATTTTTCCTATTTCTGCTCTGAAATATTGATTGTGGGTAATCGTAAGTACGTGTACCCACAATTTATATTTTGAGCAGAAATGAGAAAAATATCACAATTTTTCATTTTAAAAGTTTTGTATTTTCGGCGTTAATGTTTACAATGTATTTTTATGCCCCCGGAATCTAAGAGATTCGGGGGCATATAGTTTTTGGTCTGTCCGTCTGTTTGTCCGTTTGTCTGTTTGTCCGTTTGTCCGTCTGCAAAAACTTTAACATTGGGCATAACTTTTGAATGGTAATAGATAGAGCTTTCATATTTCACATGTGTATACCTTATCACAAGACCTTTCCAGTGGTACCATAATTTTTGATTTCGTGACCTTGACCTTGACCTTTGACCTATTTTTTTCAAAATTTTTAAAAACATTAACATTGGCGCTGTCCGGGGGCATCAGTGTTTCACAAACACATCTTGTTATAGGCTTGTTTTAGTAATGACCTTGATTCCTGTATTGTGGAAAAAAAAATTCGAAAATAATATCACTTTTATGCTCCTGACCTGGCTCTATTATTTATCTTCAGTGGCTCAAACTACCCATGGGTCGGCCTTGGCAGCTCATTCGGGTGTGCGTTTGACTGGTGATCAGGAGGACGTGGGTTCGATACCTGCCGGGGTCGGGAACATTCTTTCATGGGGATTGATCATGAAATTTTTTCTACGATCATTCTCTCCCTGTCGCTGATTCAAGAAGGGCAGTCGTCAGTTTCTGGCGAAAGAATGTGCACTGTACTGGTTAACCACTTACGTATAAGCCTGCCCAGGAAAAGTGTGGAAAGGTAAATTGTCCGGCTCAAAAATGACCTAAATAGTGTTGACTGGGCCATTAAACTCCAATACAAACAAACAAATCAACTACCCATGTCTCGTAAAAAATATTCATGATCCCAGCTGTTGAAGTTCCTTTTTACTTTGCTACCAGATCAGTCTCTTTTTATCTTATTTGAAGAAAAAAACAAATTTTTCATGCTGAAAAGGAAATATGTATGATTTTAATTAGCACTGAAAGCATTTCAGCAGTGAGCAATGATAAATTTGTTTAGCCAATGAGGCTTTGAACACTTGGTCCCAGCCAGCTGTTCGTCCATGTCAAACCCATTGTATGTGGGAAACCCCTAAAGGGGTACCTTGACAAACAGTGCAGGCCCAGATCAGACGCCGCAGGACGCGGCGATCAGACTCCGCTGGACGCGGCGCAAACGCCGCAGGTCGCGGCGTCTGATCTGGGCCTGCACTATTTGCTAACAGGATTTTCCGTCAAAAAATAGAATAAAAACAAAAACAAAAAAAAAATAGACCTGACACCCCTTTTATGACAAATAGACATGTCCGAAATATAGCAATGGAAGAGTCCACTAGTATATAATGGGCTAATAAGATTATTCCATGCTTTATAGCTTAAGTCCACAGTTTGCTGGGCTCTGACAGGATTATGAATGTGCAGACTGATCTGAGTCTTGTTTTATACACAAGATACTAGGTATATTTGTATTGTCCAGCATAGATACACATATGTTACTAGTACATGTGCAGGTAAAAATTTTCTCACATTCTTTTGAAAAAGATCATTTGAGCATGCACACAGCTAAACCTACAATTAGACCTGTACAACCAATGAAGGTTCAGATCAGCCTGTGCTGATGCACATTCTGATCAGAGTCTGTTTGTTGTTTGCCTTCTATAGCCAGTGGGCTATTCAAAGTGCAACAAGCGAGTACTCTGGCACGGTAGGCTGGATGAGTAAGCTGATCTGAGTTTTTGGTGGTCTTATTGTAGGCTTTGTCATGCACCTGTATGCAAAAACAAAACAGAAAAGGAATAAAAAACATGATATGTAACATCACTATGCAAATTTTATTCCTCTAGCAATAGGGGAGACAAAAAAAAATCAAAGTCAAAGGGTCTGGCATATTTTATTTGAATCAAGACTTTGAATTATTTAGAGTGAGAATATACAATTATGATATGATATAGGGATTGGAAATCAGTTTGAACTAAGTGTCAGGTGTTTGAATTCTGTATTTGAATGTGAATTTTATCAATTCTTTCAATATTCTGTAATTTGAACCACAGTGAAATTTTAGACCACCTCTGGGACTGTTCAAAAGTGGTCTTATAGACAGTCCAAAGGGTTGTCGTAGTATTGGAATTTTACTGTACATATAAGATTACATTATATAAAAATACATATTTCAGGGCCCTGGAACTGTTCCCTAAAGTTCTGTCAGCCATTGCAGTACAAGAAACTATATCTTACGGTGGCAACCAGATGAAGGGGACAGAGTATAAGAGCCATGTGTTAAACAGCTTGTGTTCTTGCAAGTAAGTTCACTTTTATGCTTGCTAAAATTTTAATGTAATCAGATATCAGTAGGGTTGTAATGATACAGTCACCCCAACATAAGATACATATCGCGATACTTGCCTCACGATACGATACATATCACGATACTACTTTCTTGCTTAAATCACAGCTCAAAAATGTTCAAACTGGCTCAAAACCATCTCAGAGTTCAATCTTGTGTAACAAAGTCTCTTTAAGATGCCCATAATTGTCATAGAAGTGATCAATGTATCTCAGTAACAATTAAGATCTTTGTAATTTGTTATGAAAATGGTTTTGAAATATGTTAAAGCTGTCATTTTCTTTGGAAGTTGTACTTTTTAGCATATTGTCAGATATCGCGATATTAACCCCGCAATACGATATGCATATCGTCAGCAAAAGAATCATGAAACGATATGATTTCAATGAATCGTTTCATCCCTAGATATCAGAGTTAAATTTAAAATGTGCCCAGCAAGCGCTCAGTGTTGAATTAAAGTTGAAACAAGGTTGGAAATGTTTCAAAATTTTCAGCATTGAATGAACATTGTTTCAGTTTTCAACATTGAGTCAGGATTGTGTGCATGCAGGTTATCCATTAAAATTTCCTGCAAGAGCTGGCCCCAGTGCCTGAATAAGATACATGCATCTGACTGGTAACCAGGGGCCAGTTGTTCAAAACTAACAACGTCGTTGGTTAACGTATCGTTAAAATTTTGATCATTTATTATGGCAAATATGCTAATATTTTTGCTGAAAAAATGTGAGCAGCTTTTGCATCCGCAAAAGCTGCTCACATTTTTTCAGCAAAAATACCAAAAATTTACATATTAAACTTGCTAGAACAGATAACAATATGACCACTAACGAGCTTGTTAAGCTAACAATGCTTTGAACAACTGGGCCCAGATCATGGGTTCTGTCCCTGCTTGGTCAGCCAACATTCTTTTTTGAAGATTGATCATAAAATATTTTCTGGGGTCATTATCTCCCTTTCATTGATGCAGCAGGGCAGTTGTTACGTACTGGCGAAAGAATGTTCTTTGCTGGTTTTCCATTTATTGCAATGTCTGCCCAGACAAAACATGGTTAGGTTGACTGACTGGCTCAATGTAACATATGGTCGGCCTTAGTAGCTCAGTCGGATGCGCGTCTGACTGGTGATCAGAAGGATGCGGGTTCGATAATCTGCAGGGGTTAGCAACATTCTTTCGTAGAGATTGATCATGAAATCTTATCTACGGTCATTCTCTCCCTTCCACTGATTCAAGAAGGGCAGTTGTCAGTTTCTGGCAAAAGAATGTGCACTGTACTGGTTAACCGCTTACGTATAAGTCTGCTCAGGGATGTGTTGACTGGTAAACTGACCGGCTCAAAAATGACCTAAAATAGTGTTGAGTGGGTCATTAAACTCTAATACAAACAAACAAAATCAATTTGACATAAGCAGTGATGGCAGGGGTGTCAAACTAAAAAAAAAACAAACATTAGCATTGTTTCAAGGGTTTGAGCATTTCATTCAAATCAGCTGCCTTGGAGCCAGTGCCATGGAGACAGTTTTAATGAAATTTTTAAGTAGATTGTGTGTA
The DNA here is from genome assembly GCA_963580285.1 of Lucinisca nassula. Classification (NCBI taxonomy): domain Eukaryota; kingdom Metazoa; phylum Mollusca; class Bivalvia; order Lucinida; family Lucinidae; genus Lucinisca; species Lucinisca nassula. The sequence goes on from OY757010.1 coordinate 185,011,789, forward strand.
TTTTTTAACCTATAAGATGTCGAGAAAAACTGCATAGATCTGAAAATGTAGTCTGTTTATGTTGTCTATTGAATCTTCATGCAAACTTTTTAAAAATATTTTTTGCATATGGGCAAACAGTGTGGATTCAGATCAGACTGCTCCCGGAGGAGCTGTCTGATCTGGGTTCACATGGTTTGCAACAATTACTTTTAAAGTAAACAGTGGACGACAAAGCAGACAACAATTGTCGTGATTGGCATTTTATGGGTTAATGTGTATTTCCAGATGGGAGCCTACCAGTGTTATACATCTGGCTGCTATGTTTAGAGATGTTCCCCTCACTGGTGATGAACTGCGTTTTGTGATAGAGAAAATAGTGAGATTGTTCAGAGAAGTGGAAGTATCAGACATGCCTGCTCTAGTGTATCAGCTGTTGCTTCTCTCTACAAAGGTAAGTACTGTGATAGAGAAAATAGTGAGGTTGTTCAGAGAAGTGGAAGTATCAGACATGCCTGCTATAGTGTATCAGCTCTTGCTTCTCTCTACAAAGGTAAGTTTTGTGATAGAGAAAATAGTGTGATTGTTCAGAGAAGTGGAAGTATCAGACATGCCTGCTCAGGTGTATATGCTGTTACTTCTGTCTACAAAGGTAAGTTTTGTGATAGAGAAAATAGTGAGGTTGTTCAGAGAAGTGGAAGTATCAGACATGCCTGCTCTAGTATACCAGCTCTTGCTTCTCTCTACAAAGGTAAGTTTTGTAATAGAGAAAATAGTGAGGTTGTTCAGAGAAGTGGAAGTATCAGACATGCCTGCTCTAGTATATCAGCCCTTGCTTCTTCCTACAAAGTTAAGTTTTGTGATAGAAAAAATAGTGAGGTTGTTCAGAGAAGTGGAAGTATCAGACATGCCTGCTCTAGTGTACCAGCTCTTGCTGCTCTCTACAAAGGTAAGTTTTGTGATAGAGAAAATAGTGAGGTTGTTCAGAGAAGTGGAAGTATCAGACATGCCTGCTGTAGTGTACAAGCTCTTGCTGTTCCCTACAAAGGTAAGTACTGTGATAGAGAAAATTGTGAGGTTGTTCAGAGAAGTGGAAGTATCAGACATGCCTGCTCTAGTGTACCAGCTCTTGCTTCTCTCTACAAAGGTAAGTTTTGTGACAGAGAAAATAGTGAGGTTGTTCAGAGAATTGGAAGTATCAGACATGCCTGCTCTCTTGCATCAGCTGTTACTTCTCTCTACAAAGGTAAGTACTGTGATAGAGCAATTAGTGAGGTTGTTCAGAGAATTGGAAGTGTCAGACATGCCTGCTCTAGTGTACCAGCTATTGCTTCTCTCTACAAAGGTAGGTACTGTGATAGAGAAAATAGTGAGGTTGTTCAGAGAAGTGAAAGTATTAGACATGCCTGCTCTAGTGTACCAGCTATTGCTTCTCTCTACAAAGGTAAGTTCTGTGATAGAGAAAATAGTGAGGTTGTTCAGAGAAGTGGAAGTATCAGACATGCCTGCTCTCTTGCATCAGCTGTTACGTCTCTCTACAAAGGTAGGTACTGTGATAGAGAAATTAGTGAGGTTGTTCAGAGAAGTGGACGTATCAGACATGCCTGCTCTCTTGCATCAGCTGTTACTTCTCTCTACAAAGATAAGTAATGTGAAAGAGAAAATAGTGAGGTTGTTCAGAGAAGTGGAAGTATCAGACATGCCTGCTCTAGTGTACCAGCTCTTGCTTCTCTCTACAAAGGGAAGTACTGTGACAGAGAAAATAGTGAGGTTGTTCAGAGAAGTGGAAGTATCAGACATGCCTGCTCTAGTATACCAGCTCTTGCTTCTTCCTACAAAGGTAAGTACTGTGATAGAGAAAATAGTGAGGTTGTTCAGAGAAGTGGAAGTATCAGACATGCCTGCTCTAGTATACTGGCTCTTGCTTCTTCCTACAAAGTTAAGTTTTGTGATAGAAAAAATAGTGAGGTTGTTCAGAGAAGTGGAAGTATCAGACATGCCTGCTCTAGTATACTGGCTCTTGCTTCTTCCTACAAAGGTAAGTTTTGTGATAGAGAAAATAGTGAGGTTGTTCAGAGAAGTGGAAGTATCGGACATGCCTGCTCTAGTGTATCAGCTCTAACTTCTGTCTACAAAGGTAAGTTTTGTGATAGAGAAAATAGTGAGGTTGTTCAGAGAAGTGGAAGTATCAGACATGCCTGCTCTAGTGTACCAGCTCTTACTTCTCTCTACAAAGGTAAGTACTGTGATAGAGAAAATAGTGAGGTTGTTCAGAGAAGTGGAAGTATCAGACATGCCTGCTCTAGTATACCAGCTCTTGCTTCTCTCTACAAAGATAAGTTTTGTGATAGAGAAAATAGTGAGGTTGTTCAGAGAAGTAGAAGTATCAGACATGCCTGCTCTAGTGTACCAGCTCTTGCTTCTCTCTACAAAGGTAAGTACTGTGACAGAGAAAATAGTGAGGTTGTTCAGAGAAGTGGAAGTATCAGACATGCCTGCTCTAGTATACCAGCTCTTGCTTCTCTCTACAAAGATAAGTAATGTGAAAGAGAAAATAGTGAGGTTGTTCAGAGAAGTGGAAGTATCAGACATGCCTGCTCTAGTGTACCAGCTCTTGCTTCTCTCTACAAAGGTAAGTACTGTGACAGAGAAAATAGTGAGGTTGTTCAGAGAAGTGGAAGTATCAGACATGCCTGCTCTAGTATACTGGCTCTTGCTTCTTCCTACAAAGTTAAGTTTTGTGATAGAAAAAATAGTGAGGTTGTTCAGAGAAGTGGAAGTATCAGACATGCCTGCTCTAGTATACCAGCTCTTGCTTCTTCCTACAAAGGTAAGTACTGTGATCGAGAAAATAGTGAGGTTGTTCAGAAAAGTGGAAGTATCGGACATGCCTGCTCTAGTGTATCAGCTCTAACTTCTGTCTACAAAGGTAAGTTTTGTGATAGAGAAAATAGTGAGGTTGTTCAGAGAAGTGGAAGTATCAGACATGCCTGCTCTAGTATACCAGCTCTTGCTTCTCTCTACAAAGATAAGTTTTGTGATAGAGAAAATAGTGAGGTTGTTCAGAGAAGTAGAAGTGTCAGACATGCCTGCTCTAGTATACCAGCTCTTGCTTCTCTCTACAAAGGTAAGTTTTGTGATAGAGAAAATAGTGAGGTTGTTCAGAGAAGTGGAAGTATCAGACATGCCTGCTCTAGTATACCAGCTCTTGCTGCTCTCTACAAAGATAAGTAATGTGAAAGAGAAAATAGTGAGGTTGTTCAGAGAAGTGGAAGTATCAGACATGCCTGCTCTAGTGTACCAGCTCTTGCTTCTCTCTACAAAGGTAAGTACTGTGACAGAGAAAATAGTGAGGTTGTTCAGAGAAGTGGAAGTATCAGACATGCCTGCTCTAGTATACCAGCTCTTGCTTCTTCCTACAAAGGTAAGTACTGTGACAGAGAAAATAGTGAGGTTGTTCAGAGAAGTGGAAGTATCAGACATGCCTGCTCTAGTATACTGGCTCTTGCTTCTTCCTACAAAGTAAAGTTTTGTGATAGAAAAAATAGTGAGGTTGTTCAGAGAAGTGGAAGTATCAGACATGCCTGCTCTAGTATACCAGCTCTTGCTTCTTCCTACAAAGGTAAGTACTGTGATCGAGAAAATAGTGAGGTTGTTCAGAGAAGTGGAAGTATCGGACATGCCTGCTCTAGTGTATCAGCTCTAACTTCTGTCTACAAAGGTAAGTTTTGTGATAGAGAAAATAGTGAGGTTGTTCAGAGAAGTGGAAGTATCAGACATGCCTGCTCTAGTATACCAGCTCTTGCTTCTCTCTACAAAGATAAGTTTTGTGATAGAGAAAATAGTGAGGTTGTTCAGAGAAGTAGAAGTATCAGACATGCCTGCTCTAGTATACCAGCTCTTGCTTCTCTCTTCAAAGGTAAGTTTTGTGATAGAGAAAATAGTGAGGTTGTTCAGAGAAGTGGAAGTATCAGACATGCCTGCCCTTGTGTACCAGCTATTGCTTCTCTCTACAAAGAAAAGTTCTGTGATAGAGAAAATAGTGAGGTTGTTCAGAGAAGTGGAAGTGTCATACATGCCTGCTCTAGTGTACCAGCTCTCACTTCTGTTTACAAAGGTAAGTTTTGTGATAGAGAAAATAGTGAGGTTGTTCAGAGAAGTGGAAGTATCAGACATGCCTGCTCTAGTGTATCAGCTTTTGCTTCTGTCTACAAAGGTAAGTTTTGTGATAGAGAAAATAGTGAGGTTGTTCAGAGAAGTGGAAGTATCAGACATGCCTGCTCTCTTGCATCAGCTGTTACTTCTCTCTACAAAGGTAAGTACTGTGATAGAGAAAATAGTGAGGTTGTTCAGAGAAGTGGAAGTATCAGACATGCCTGCTCTCTTGCATCAGCTGTTACTTCTCTCTACAAAGGTAAGTACTGTGATAGAGCAATTAGTGAGGTTGTTCAGAGAAGTGGAAGTATAAGACATGCCTGCTCTAGTATACCAGCTCTTGCTTCTTCCTACTGTAGTAAAACTGGGTCCACAACCCACGCCGACATACTTACTACAGGGCAAGAGTTCTCGAAGTCCGTGCTTCTACTTCTGGATCATTTAGTTTTAAAATAAATCTGACACCACCAATTGATAAGAACAATTGGATAAGCTCTAATATGTTCCCAAGATAGATAACTCTGTCAGGAAATAGATGTACTCTGTTATAGGATTAACGCTCTCGTTAATCAGCAGACGCCGAATGCATATGTTCACTTCTTTTCATAGAATTAATGGGGTTGGAATTCAGAGAAAAACTGTTCTGCTGATAATCTGAATTTATCCTTGTTCAAATTTTCATTACAATTTCATGCAGAATAATGAAAAGTAATTTCAACGTAAAAGCAAACAAATATAATGGATCTTAACTAATAACTTATAACTAATGCCAGCTGAGATAATCCTCATAATGGGGACCATAAAGGGATATTTGGACACTAGGTCTAGATGCTTCTTGAAGTTCAACAGGACTGCAGAGCCTGCATCAATGTATGAAAATGTATCCACATGTTCAAAGCCTCTAAACTTTCAATGCATGTACTAAAAAGAAGGGGAAAAAAGGTAGAAGATAGAATGAGTTTACTTGGTTCTTTTTCTTTTGTTGTCCTCGATAAGTATGAATATTAGAACAAGTAGAGTCTGGAATGAGATCAAAAGATATACCTCAAATTTGGGTGTCACTTTTGTGCACGTTGCAAGAATCTTGCTAATAATCCAAACTTGAAGGTATATATCTGTGATATTTATGAAGTATGCTTCAAAATTATTGTGAAGTTAAACTAAGTAGTTCTGCTTCACTCACCACAGTCATCATAATAAAGATTTCAAATAGGTCTTATATGACAATATGCAATACCTTTACATGAGTAAAAGTGAATACCTTTGCATGCACATAGTATGCAACTGCCAGAAAAACCTTTTCGGAGAACCCTATGATTTAGACTCCAGATCTCTAACAAATACCCACAACATTGTAAAGTTAAAATCAACTTATAAAATTGCTTAAAATCCTCTTGCCATCAATAAATTAGGATTTAATAATTAAAACTATTTTTCTAGAATTATTTAAAATGATTCCTTACTGTGAATTTAGACTTGTTTCCAAAAGGCTCAAAAATAAATTAATTAATTTCCAATGTCCAAAGCTTGGAGTTTACCCTTAAAAGATTTTGAACAGAATAATCTCTGCTGGCTGTTCTTATGATTTTTATTTACCAAAACAGCAAGTTACATCACGTGATATAATCTAGGCTTATGGATTGGCTGGAAAAATACTGCAGGAGTCTGCTAGGCATTAAAGAACCTAAAACCCTAGCAGCTTATAAATAAAGCCTTTTTGTCTATCAATTACAGAAAACTAACAATAAATCACATTTCGAACTTGCTGACCATATGTCATGCACCAACAAATATTCCAGCATTGTTCAGATTACCTGTTAAACCATTTTATACCAAAAAAGTAAAAGAACACTCAAAACCGTTCAATGGATTTTTATAGGAATTTTGGTAAACCAGGTATAAAATCTTATCTCTCTCTCTCAGACTGAAAACAAATATCTATTTATAGCTTTAAGAAATAGTCCCAACATCCAATCTTTACAAATGGTTAAACAATGCGATAAATTGATGTTGAAAGCTCAAATTTAGTATCTGCTATAAAAATACAAGGTATTTTAGCAAAATACAACCTCTTCCTACACCAGTTTTAAAGAATCTTCCAATTAATGCATATTAATTATGTTAATTAATTTCCAAAATGGTGGACATAAAGTTTTTCCACAGTTCAAAGTATTCTGCAACAGAAGTCTACAAAATAAGAACATGGCTTTGGACTTATCACACATCAAAATGGAATAAAAACAATTTTACATCATATGGATATGATAATGGCTAAACTGTGCCACTTATAAGAACTTTTTAACTGGACTGATTCCTATATGTGGACAAGTCATAACAAAAGGTAATTTCAGTAGCATTCATTCTAATTAACATGTAAATCATTTCAAAGGCTAGATTTCATCAAAATTTGGATAGGTTTAATCTTTGAGTGTACAAAACTTCTTGACTGCATATTTGGCAAGGCTTTCCTTAAGGTATATGCAAATGTCAACCTGACACGTGAGCTAAAATTTACGGCTGTTTATAATGTCGACAAGTTTCTAGCAAAGCAACCCTTAATGTTCCAAATTATATGAAAATTCATAAAATATGCTTATTAAAAAGTGTATTTTTGTTTTTAGAAGAAAAAATAATAAATTACTTTATTAGCAAATTACCTTTCAAAATGGTCAATTTTTGAACATCGGTTTCTCCATTGTCCTTCCTCGGAAACATTCAGTTTTTACATTAACCTAAAGTATATTCCATGTCCTAGCAAGGACGAGAAGTAGTTTTTCCAAAAACTTCCACAATAACATTATATCCATTCTTATAAACACCCACCGAACGGTCATTTTGACAGCCATTACTGTATACATGGTTGGTAAATTCTCCAGGTAAAACAGGGGTATAAACATGCTAATCGTGGGTAAAAATATCCTGCACAACGGAATTTATTCTTAATATTTTTATGCCTAGATCATGATTTCCTTTATTCTTCTGTTAAGTTGGTAAATATTATTATGCATTAAATAGATACAAGAGGGGAAAATTGTTTGTTATGTCGAAAAGCCATAATAACAATTTGACATAATTTTTATTATTGCTACGCTTATTTACCCCAGTGCTAAATTTAATCCGTGCGTCATGATGAATACATGGATGACAATGTATAGTGAACTCTACATGTTGATAGGGGTTCTATCGGCATGGATAAAATGTTAAAAATCCAGTTTTTGGAAAAAATCACGTCTCGTCGTTGCTAGAACACACAGTAAAGTATACTTTGGTGTAAAAATGGTATGTTTATAATGAAGGACAATGGAGAAACATATGTTCAAAAATGGACCATTTTGAAATGTAATTTTCATACAAAGTGAATTTTTATTTTTTTCTTCCAACAACAAAAATACATTTTTTAATATGCATGTTTTATATTTATTCATTTAATTTTGAACATTATGGGTTGTTTTTCTAGAAATATGTTAACATGCTAAACACCCCAGAATTTTAGCCCACGTGCCAGGAAGACATTTTCATAGTCCTTAAACTAATTACATAGACTTGTCAATATCATGCACTGTCCAGAAATGGCAGCCATATTGTTCTGAGAAATTTACAGTGCATTTTCCTGTAGCTTCAATTGTTTGATATACTTTGACAGACTGCACATTAATTTTCAACAAAGTACATGTTTCAAATAAATTCCAAGCCATTCCAAGCTATAATTCTGTGTTCTGCAACTCAGAATGAACGGGCCTCCGTGGCCTAATGGATAAGAGCGCTGACTCTTAGTCATTAGGTCTCTCACCGCCGTGGGTTCGAGCCTCGCTCGGGTCACGTGTGAGACGCCAAGTTCTGCAACGGAAGGTCAGGTGGTTTTTCTCCGGGTACTCCGGTTTTCGCCCACCTATGATTAACGATCGGCTCGATATGAGTGAAATAATCTTGAAAGGGCCGTAAAACCCAAACCAAAAAAAAAAAAAAAAACTCAGAATGAATCTGGGTCAAGTTCATTGACTTCAAACTCTAATTCCAGAAAAACAGTAATTCTACGTATAAATTTGAGAAAAAATTACCAAAATAATACTGCTTTTTCTAATAAAGACCCAAATACCCAAAAATGCACACCTATTTTGATCAATTTAGTCAAATAAAAGTAAATGTATTGGGTTTCTTAATATGACATTAGATAACTTTTCTAATGCTCTGACCCCAGGTGTATTAATACATTTTCATTGATAAAATCCAAGAATATGGAATCAGGGGTTGTCTCAAAATTTATCTGTGTCAAAAATACCTGTAAGAGTATGAACTTAGTAAAATAGAGGTCAATTTTACTATTTCGCTTACAACGCAAATTAGAATTTTACCGTCTATGCTTATCAATAGATATCATTTTTACGTGAATCCTGACAAAATTTGGATTAAATCGAAGTTGATTTACATACAAAAATTACATGTCAAATTATTGGCATTTTAGCTAACACTACAATGCTACAATGTTATGTACAGACAAGAACTGCTGATCCAGGGATAATAATGTAATAATTTTGAACCTAATCAATTTTATCCCCCATTAAAGATCAATAACTAACGGCTGAAAGTCAATAAATGTGATTTCCACTGATAGAATTTATCAGCATTAAAAAATAAATTTCTCACCCCACAATGAATAATCAAAACCTGAAAATATACCCAGAATGTGATCAGCAGGACTTTTAACTAAAATAAACAGTCTCGAAAAATGTATATATTTTTTTATGGCCCCCTAAGATCATTTCACCCATTCTGAGCCAATCTCCAACCACAGGTGGGCAAAAATCAGAGTACCTGTACAAAAAACACTTGACCCTCCATTATAGAGCTTGACGTCTCAAGTGACCCGAGCAAATCTCTAATCCACAGAGGCAAGACACCCAATGATTAAGAGACAGAGCTCCTATCCACTGTGCTATGGAGGCAAATTCGAAAAATGATTAAAAAGTCAATTTCTCAACACTACAAAGGTAAGTTTTGTGATAGAGAAAATAGTGAGGTTGTTCAGAGAAGTGGAAGAATCAGACATGCCTGCTGTAGTGTACTAGCTCTTGCTGCTCTCTACAAAGGTAAGTTTTGTGATATGGAAAATAGTGAGGTTTTTCAGAGAAGTGGAAGTATCAGACATTCCTGCTCTAGTGTACCAGCTATTGCTTCTCTCTACAAAGGTAAGTACTGTGATAGAGAAAATAGTGAGGTTGTTCAGAGAAGTGGAAGTGTCAGACATACCTGCTCTAATATACCAGCTCTAACTTCTGTCTACAAAGGTAAGTTTTGTGATAGAGAAAATAGTGAGGTTGTTCAGAGAAGTGGAAGTATCAGACATGCCTGCTCTAGTGTACCAGCTCTTGCTGCTCCCTACAAAGGTAAGTACTGTGATAGAGAAAATAGTGAGGTTGTTCAGAGAAGTGGAAGTATCAGACATGCCTGCTCTAGTATACCAGCTCTTGCTTCTCTCTACAAAGGTAAGTTTTGTAATAGAGAAAATAGTGAGGTTGTTCAGAGAAGTGGAAGTATCAGACATGCCTGCTCTAGTGTACCAGCTATTGCTTCTCTCTACAAAGGTAAGTTTTGTGATAGAGAAAATAGTGAGGTTGTTCAGAGAAGTGGAAGTATCAGACATGCCTGCTCTAGTGTACCAGCTATTGCTTCTCTCTACAAAGGTAGGTACTGTGATCGAGAAAATAGTGAGGTTGTTCAGAGAAGTGGAAAAATCAGACATGCCTGCCCTAGTGTACCAGCTATTGCTTCTCTTTACAAAGAAAAGTTCTGTGATAGAGAAAATAGTGAGGTTGTTCAGAGAAGTGGAAGTATCAGACATGCCTGCTCTAGTGTATCAGCTCTAACTTCTGTCTACAAAGGTAAGTTTTGTGATAGAGAAAATATTGAGGTTGTTCAGAGAAGTGGAAGTATCAGACATGCCTGCTCTAGTGTACCAGCTCTTGCTGCTCTCTACAAAGGTAAGTTTTGTGATAGAGAAAATAGTGAGGTTGTTCAGAGAAGTGGAAGTATTGGACATGCCTGCTCTAGTGTATCAGCTCTGACTTCTGTCTACAAAGGTAAGTTTTGTGATAGAGAAAATAGTATGGTTGTTCAGAGAAGTGGAAGTATCGGACATGCCTGCTCTAATGGTGTATCAGCTCTAACTTCTGTCTACAAAGGTAAGTTTTGTGATAGAGAAAATAGTGAGGTTGTTCAGAGAAGTGGAAGTGTCAGACATGCCTGCTCTAGTGTACCAGCTCTTGCTTCTCTCTACAAAGGTAAGTTTTGTGATAGAGAAAATAGTGAGGTTGTTCAGAGAAGTGGAAGTATCAAACATGCCTGCTCTCTTGCATCAGCTGTAACGTCTTTCTACAAAGGTAAGTACTGTGTTAGAGCATCTAGTGAGGTTGTTCAGAGAAGTGGAAGTATCAGACATGCCTGCTCTAGTATAACGGCTCTTGCTTCGTCCTACAAAGGTAAGTACTGTGATCGAGAAAATAGTGAGGTTGTTCAGAGAAGTGGAAGTATCAGACATTCCTGCTGTAGTGTACCAGCTCTTGCTGCTCTCTACAAAGGTAAGTCTTGTGATAGAGAAAATAGTGAGGTTGTTCAGAGAAGTGGAAGAATCAGACATGCCTGCTGTAGTGTACCAGCTCTTGCTGCTCTCTACAAAGGTAAGTCTTGTGATAGAGAAAATAGTGAGGTTTTTCAGAGAAGTGGAAGTATCAGACATGCCTGCTCTAGTGTACCAGCTATTGCTTCTTTCTACAAGGGTAAGTACTATGATAGAGAAAATAGTTAGGTTGTTCAGAGAAGTGGAAGTATCAGACATGCCTGCTCTAGTGTACCAGCTCTAACTTCTGTCTACAAAGGTAAGTTTTGTGATAGAGAAAATAGTGAGGTTGTTCAGAGAAGTGGAAGTATCAGACATTCCTGCTCTAGTGTACCAGCTCTTGCTTCTCTCTACAAAGGTAAGTACTGTGATAGAGAAAATAGTGAGGTTGTTCAGAGAAGAGGAAGTATCAGACATGCCTGCTCTTGTGTATATGCTGTTACTTCTGTCTACAAAGGTAAGTTTTGTGATAGAGAAAATAGTGAGGTTGTTCAGAGAAGTGGAAGTATCAGACATGCCTGCTCTAGTGTATCAGCTCTTGCTTCTCTCTACAAAGGTAAGTACTGTGATAGAGCAACTAGTGAGGTTGTTCAGAGAAGTGGAAGTATCAGACATGCCTGCTCTAGTATACCAGCTCTTGCTTCTTCCTACAAAGGTAAGTTTTGTGATAGAGAAAATAGTGAGGTTGTTCAGAGAAGTGGAAGTATCATACATGCCTGCTCTAGTGTACCAGCTCTTGCTTCTCTCTACGAAGGTAAGTTTTGTGATAGAGAAAATAGTGAGGTTGTTCAGAGAAGTGGAAGTATCAGACATGCCTGCTCTCTTTCATCAGCTGTTACGTCTCTCTACAAAGGTAGGTACTGTGATCGAGAAATTAGTGAGGTTGTTCAGGGAAGTGGAAGTATCAGACATGCCTGCTCTCTCGCATCAGCTGTTACTTCTCTCTACAAAGGTAAGTTCTGTGACAGACAAAAAATAGTGAGGTTGTTTAGAGAAGTGGAAGTATCGGACATGCCTGCTCTAGTGTATCAGCTCTAACTTCTCTCTACAAAGGTAAGTACTGTGATAGAGAAAATAGTGAGGTTGTTCAGAGAAGTGGAAGTATCAGACATGCCTGCTCTAGTATACCAGCTCTTGCTTCTTCCTACAAAGGTAAGTTTTGTAATAGAGAAAATAGTGAGGTTGTTCAGAGAAGTGGAAGTATCAGACATGCCTGCTGTAGTATATCAGCTCTTGCTTCTCTCTACAAAGGTAAGTACACTTAAACATACAGTGAAATTCACATAAAATTAAGACTAATTCTGCTTTAAAAAGCTTTTTAATAGGTTGCAGTTATTCTTTCTTTGTGTTTTCTGTATACAGTGTCCTCTGGTCATGGACCACCTTTGGGACTGTTCAAAAGTGGTCTTAAGACCACTTTTGAACAGTCCCAAAGGTGGTCTTAATATAGGAATTTTACTGTATTTATAACATCATTTCAATTCAGTGATTTCTCTCGAGGTATACCCACAACCTCATTATAACACTATTACACTGTTTCAAGTCAGTGTTTTCTCTTGAGGTATACCCACAACCTTGAATATGTGTACATTTACACCACAAACTCTTTTTAACAAGATTTCAAGCCTGTGATATCTCTTGATGTATACCCACAACCTCTTTATAGCACTATTTCAAGTCAGTAATTTCTCTTGAGGTGTTCCCATTCCCTCAAATACATGTACATATACACCACAACCTCTGTATAACATGATTTCCACAACCTCTTTATAAATGTATTTTAAGATTTCTCTTGTGGTGTTCCCATTACCTCAAATATATGTGCATATACACCACAACCTGGTTATAACATCATTTCCACAACCTCTTTATGTCACTATTTCAAGTCAGTGATTCCTCTTACCTCAAATACATGTTCTTGCATAAATACCTACGCGCATGACTTTTTGAAGCCATTGCAGGGCGTCAAGTTACCTATATTTACCTATATTTTCCTATATTTCAGGCCATTACCTATAATAACCTATAAAATCCTATATTTTGCCAAAATACCTATAAATACCTATAATCTGGAATTTTGGGTAAGCAAGGGAAACAAAAGTTGTAAAAAAATCTTGACATTAGATGTTTTCCATAATACATGTATTTGAGCGTAATAAGCTGTTCCCTTTTAGGAATTTATATTCCTTTCAGGTATAGTGACCCAATCAAGCCCAGCTTTTGGAAACATTTAGCTAGTGGAAGTTCTGCTATTATTTTAATTTGAAAGGTTCCATTTCAACTTGGTTTTTACTATTGTTTCTTAATTAATATTAAACAATTTTTACTGTGTTTCTTTTTAGCAGGGGAGCTATTGTGATCAGTCATCGTCTGCAGTTGTCCTCTGTCCATCCGTCTGTCCGTCCACATTTCCTTTAAACAACATCTCTTAAACCCCTGAATAGATTTTGACCAAATTTGACAACCATCTTTGGGTGGTCCTCTCACAAAGTTGTTCAAAGAATTTTAGTACATGCTGAATTCTGGTTGCAGTTGCAAACAAATAGGGAAAAATAAGAAAAAAAAAACTTTCAAAATCTTCTTGTCTGAAACCAGAAGGCCCAGGTCTTTGATATTTGGGATGAAGCTTCATCTAGTGGGTCCCTACCAAGATTGTTCAAATTAGAACTGGCACTGGTATATATAGGCTTAGCTAGTCTGGCCCAGAAAACATGTACACTCCATATTTTCCAGTTCTGTGCTGTATACCTTGCTTCCAAAGGATAACCCTTTCTAGAACATATTTAACGTCACTACAGCTGGTGTCTGGGAATGTGTGGTGGCTGTAAAAAGTCTCCCTGTCCTACATCTTATTGTAGTTAAAATTTTCTTGTCCTTTTGGATCATTGATTCCATTGTGGAATTTTGAAAAGTTTTGAGGGTCACTGGTGAGCCCTAATTGGCCCAAACTAGCTAGTCTGGCCCAGAAAACATGTACACTCCATATTTTCCAGTTCTGTGGTGTATTCCTTGCTTCCAAAGAATAACCCTTTCTAGAACATATTATATAGGAAAAATGTTAAAACAATCTCAAGGCTCAGGTCTTTGATATCTGGTATGATGCTTTGTTTAGTGGATCTTAACCAAGAATATGCAAATTATAGCCCTAGGGCCAAACATGGGCCTGCCACACGGCCTACTTGTTACACGATATCCAGGGCCATCAAGACCCTCTTGTTTAAAGGGAAGAATGTTATGTGTTTTGATTCTGCCTAAATTGTCAGATAGTTGGCTGTTGTTATCTCTTTGCTTTTTAGCTCATTTGTCATGTAGTGACACGGTGAGCTTTTGTGATCACATTTCGTCTTTGTGTGTGTCCGCGCGTACATCCATGCGTCTGTAAACAATGTCAAATAGGTATATCTCTAAAACCCCATGGCCAGTCTTGATCAAATTTCATGAGAAGCATCATCAGGTAAGGGGAAAGGCTGCATAAGGGTTTTTGGCCTGATCAGATTGGAATTCTAGTTGCCATGGCAACATAAGCTTCCATAAACTTACAATGGGAAAAAAATAAAAGATCTTCTTCTCTGAAACCACAGGGCACAGAGCTGAGATATTTAGCTTGTAGCAACGTCAAGTGGTCACCTACATAAATCCTGCCAATCATGCCCCTGGGGTCCAAATGGGACAAAGCCCGGGGCTCCTTAGCTCCCATATACACATGTACTTATAATGGAAAGAAGCCTCAAAAATCTTCTTCTCTGAAATCAAGAAGCACAGTGCTTAGATATTTTGTATGTAGCAACATAAAATAGTCAGCTACATAAATCCTGTTAACCATGCCCCTGGGGCCAAAATTGGCCACACCCCTGGGCTCATCAGCTCCCATAGACTTAGTGGAAAAACTTCAAAAATCTTCTTCTCTGAAACCACAGGGCCCAGAGCATAGATATTTAGCTTGTAGCAACGTCAAGTGGTCACCTACATAAATCCTGCCAATCATACCCCTGGGGTCTAAATGGGCTACGCCCAGGGGCTCCTTAGCTCCCATAGACTTGTAATTCAAAAAAAGCTTCAAAAATCTTCTTCCTTGATACTATGAATCAGAGCTTAGATATTAAGTATCTATCAACACAACTTAGTCACCTACATAAATCCTGCTAACCCTGCCCCTGGAGTCAAAATTGGCCACGCCAAGCTCATCAGCTCCTATAGACTTATAATGGAAAAAAAAACTTCAAAAATCTTCTTCTATGAAACCATAAGGCCCAGAGCTAAGATATTTAGTATGTAGCAACGTTAAGTGGCCACCTACATAAAATCTGCCAATTATGCCCCTGAGATGCAAATTGGCCACACCCTAGGACTCTTTAGCTCCCATAGACTTCAAATTGGAAAAACTTCAAAAATCTTCTCTGAAACCACAGGGCCCAGAGCTTAAATATATAGCATGTAGCAATGTCAAGTGGTAACCTACATAAATCATGCCAACCATACCCTTGGGGTCAAATTGGCCAAAAGCTCAAGGGCCCATTAGCTCACACAGACTTATAATGGAAATAAAAAAATTCAAATATCTTTTCCTCTGAAACCATAAGTCCCAGATAGTATGTATTTAGTATGTAGCAACATGAAATGGTAACCTTAATAAACTCTGCCAACCATTGCCCCTTGAGTCAAAATTGGCAACACCCATGGGTCAATTAGCTACCATAGACTTAAAATGGAAAAAAAAAAAAAAAACTTCAAAAATCTTCTTTTGAAATCATAAGGCCCAGAGCTTAGGCATTTAACATGTAGCAACGTCGAGTGGTCACCTACATGCATCCTGCCAATCATGCCCCTGGGGTCCAAAATGGCCAAATCCTGTGGCCCCATAACTCCAATAAACTACAATGGAAAAAAAACAAACCTTTAAAAATCTTCTTCTCTGAAACCATGAAGTACAGACCTTTGATATTATTAGTATACAGCAACATAAAATGGTCGCCTACATAAATCCTGCCAACCATTCCCTTTGGGTTAATATTGGCCATGCCCAGGGCTCGTTAGCTCCTTTAGACTTACACTGAAAAAAAAAAAACAACTTCAAAAATCTTCTTCGAAACCATAAGCCCAAGAGCTTAGATATTTAGTATGTAGCAATGTCAAATGGTTTCCTATACTTATGATTTTCTGGTACAAAGGTCCTCTTGTATTGTTTTATCCAAGAAATAGATAAAGTGGTCATCTGGTGATAGTTCTGTGTAAAACATACATTGAGGACATTGAGAGAGAGCTGGTAGGTGGTGATGGTGTAAAAAATACAAATCTAGCTTGTTTTCTTCAGTGAAAGCAACCTATAATATCCTATATTTCTGGCTGCTAGATACCTATATTTCTGGACAGAACCTATATTTTTGACTCCAAATATCACTTGACGCCCTGCCATTGTCAAATGGACCGAAAAACCGTGCTCAAACAGCCAAAACTATGTTCAAATCATGCAATTCGCTGTTTGAACATAGATTTTGAGCTTTTGATATCTCTAGACGGGCCCTGCTTTGTTTACGTTACGTTAAGCGACATAACGTTGTTGCCCTGAACGTAGCGTTTTAGAGTTCTATGATGAGGTCACTGCATGACAAAGTCATTGTAAACAACATTCTGAACTGGCCGCCATTTTGGTTTGCAAATCGCATTTGAAGAGTTTATGTGGAATTTATATGGAGCTTTTGGGCATTTTCTTCAAAATTTGGTGTCAGATTCGTAAGTTATGCAAGAACAACGATTATCCATGTTTATTTCATTGCATTAACATTTGCCGGTTCCCTCGGAAGATATTTGAAAATTCGGCCTAGCGGCCTCATGTTCAAACAGCTTCCTCGGGATCCGGCAAATGTTAATGCATGAAAAACCATGGTTGATCCCTATATACATATACACCATGCCCTAGTTAAAACATCATTTCCACAACCTCGTTATGTCACTATTTCATGTTAGTGATTTCTCTTTTGGTGTTCCCATTACCTCAAATACATGTACATATACACCACAACCTCTTTGTAAACATATTTTAACAACCCCTTTATAATACTATTTCAAGCCAGTGATTTTTTTTCTTGAGATATTCCCATTATCTTGGATACATATAAATATGCACCACAACCTCTTTATAACATGATTGTTGGGCTCCATAGCAGAAATCATGTTAGTTAAACAACTGTGTTATATCAAAACAAAAATGTATCACTATATAGAAAAACGACTATTTATGGTCATTTTTAGCTCGCCTGTACGAAGTACAAGGAGAGCTATTGGTGTCACCTCGGATGGCGTGCGCGTGTGCGTGTGCGTTTGCGTTTGCGTTCCCGTCACACTGCGTTAAAGTTTTTCAAATGCTTATATCTCAACAGTCACTCATCACAGACCACTCATATTTGGAACTTAAGTACCTGGGAGGGTCCTCTGATGTTCAAAGAGAACAGACCCCTGAGTTCATGCCCCGGGGTGGGGCTAGGGGTCAAAATCTAGAACACCTTTGTAATTCTGTGTTAAAGTTTTTGAAATGCTTATATCTCAACAGTCACTCATCACAAAGCATTCATATTTACAACTTGGATACCTGGGAGTGTCTTCTGAGATTCCAAGACAACACACCCCTGGGTTCATGCCTGGGATTGGGGATGGGGTGGGCTGGGGGTCAAAATCTAGGACACCTTTGTAATTTGTTGTATACCTTTCCATTATACTAACGAGTTATAGACACAATTGGTTATACATCAGCCAATCAAGTGAGATTGGTTCAAGTGTAAAAGGGTGAAGGTCATGGTGACCTACATTTCACGGTCCAGTGATTTTGCCTTATATCTTGAAGTCTATTTGTTGGAGAAATACCTGGGATATTAGTTCCATGTGACTCCACGATTGACCTCAAAATATATCTAGGTCACTGTGACCTATATTTCATGGTTCAGCGATTTGGCCTATTATCTCGAATACTATTTGATGGAGAAATGTCATACCTGGGATATTAGTTCCATGTGACTCCATGATTGACCTCAAAATATATCTAGGTCACTGTGACCTATATTTAATGGTTCAGCGATTTTGCCTATTATCTCGAATA
Source organism: Lucinisca nassula (assembly GCA_963580285.1). Classification (NCBI taxonomy): domain Eukaryota; kingdom Metazoa; phylum Mollusca; class Bivalvia; order Lucinida; family Lucinidae; genus Lucinisca; species Lucinisca nassula. Next base: position 185,029,626 of record OY757010.1, read on the forward strand.
CTATTTGATGGAGAAATGTCATACTTGGATAATTAGTTCCATATGACCCAATAATTGACCGCAAAATATATCTAGGTCATGGTGACCTACATTTCACGGTCCAGTGATTTTGTCTATTATCTTGAATACTATTTGATGGAGAAATGTTATACCTGGGTTATTAAATGGAGGTGACCCCATTATTGACCTCAAAATATATCTAGGTCACTGTGACCTATATTTTATGGTTCAGCGATTTTGCCTATTATCTAGAATACTATTTGATGGAGAAATGTCATACCTGGATTATTAGTTCCATATGACCCAATAATTGACCGCAAAATATATCTAGGTCATGGTGACCTACATTTCATGGTCCAGTGATTCTGTCTATTGTCTTGAATACTATTTGATGGAGAAATGTTATACCTGGGTTATTAGTTGCATGTGACCCCATTATTGACCTCAAAATATATCTAGGTCAGTATGACCTATATTTCATGGTTCAGTGATTTTGCCTATTATCTTCAATACAATTTGATAGAGAAACGTCATACCAGGATTATTAGTTCCATGTGACTCTATAATTGACCGCAAAATATATCCAGGTCAGTGTGACCTATATTTCATGGTTCAGTGATTTTGCCTATTATCTTGAACACTATTTGATGGAGAAATGTCATACCTGGATTATTTATTCCATGTGACCCCATGATTGAGCTTGAATTAATATCTAGGTCAGTGTGTCCTATATTTCATGGTTCAGTGATTTTTCCTATTATCTTGAATACTATTTGATGGAGAAATGTCTTACCTGGATATTTAGTTCCATGTGACCCGATGATTGACATGGAAATATATCTAGGTCCTTGTGACCTATTTTCATGGTTCAATGATTTTGCCTTATAATTCAGATACAATTTGATCCTGAAATGTAATATCTGGAATATATGTTCCATGTGACCTGATTATTGATCTCAAATATATCAAGGTGAATGTGACCTATATTTCATGGTTCATAAATTTTTCCTTATATCTTGAAGTCGCGAAACAGGCGAGCTATGCTGTCTGGCGACAGCTCTTGTTATGTATAATCCATACATTTTTAAAATATACCTTTAACCCTTTTTGTACCAAATGTAATCTTCCTCCTCATATATAGCAAGAGTCCATTTAAAATTTAGGGGTGACAGGTTGTGTTATCTTGGAAATTTATTTGGAAAATAGCTGAACTTTTTGCAAACAATTAAGGCCCTGATCAGACGCCGCATTCTGCATGTCTGATCTGGGCCTGCGCTGTTTGCCAACTACCCGTTTTAGTTAAGCTGTGTTGTATCCAAAACCATGTTATATGAACAGCATTATAAAAAGGTTGTGGTGTTTCCTAACCCATATATGCCTAGCGTCCCTTTTCTGGGACGTTGGCAAACAGTGCAGACCAAGATCAGATGCCGTAGAAGGCGGCATCTGATCTAGGTCTGCACTGTTTGCCTTAGGAACATTCATTTTTGTAAAATTGGAAATAAACCACATCAAACTTACTAGGTGGAAGATTCCTTTGTCATATATGGGTTAAAACTTTAACCAGATGGTTTGTTCATCAGGAAAGGATAAAACTGTCGATGATGGAATAGTAATTCTTGCACACCAGATAAGAAAATCCATGGTTTTAGTCTGGCATAAAAACTATGTTCTTACCCTGGTGTTCTCACCCAGGGACAGGATAAAAATTGAATATTCTCACTTGTTTAATATGCACTGGTTGAATAAGACCTTATATGCTCCGTCGTTAAGTGTGATGTCATGGCATGTTACATGACATCACCAAACATCAAACTATTGTCATCACAATTTGGCGGATAACAGCAACTGAAGTGCATAAAAATCCAGAATTGAAAAGTATGCAAGTAAAAGAATCTTACATTGTGTGAGGGGTGGATGGAAAAATCTATCCCTCGGGATCATAGTCCCGCATCACTATGCATGCCTCGTGATGCCAGACTGTGACCCTTGGAACTGATTTTTCTATCCACCCCTCACACCCATGTAAGATTCTTATAATACTAAACAGTACAGACCCAGATCAAAGACTTACTGACCCTTCGGTTGTTGCTTTCTTTATTCAGACTCTGCTGACTGAATTCTTAAATATTTTGATTTAAACAATATTGATTCAATTTCAATAGGTAGGCAAAGTGAAGTGCTTATGTGAATCATCACATTGGCCTGCTTGGCACATGTATAAAAGAACTGAAAGAAACAGTACCTCGTATTTGTTAGCAAAATACTTTAACAGCCCTAAATACTTCGACAGAAGTGTCTCAAAGTACCGTATGTAGACCTAGATCAGAGGTCATAAAAGAGCACTGAAGAGTAGACTGATTCTAAAACAGATGGTGTTTGCCATTCAACTAGCATCTATTAACTAATAACAGGATAGAAGAAAAACAACCTTTAGTCATTCACCACAACTGCTTTATAACACTAATGTTGAAGTCCAAAACCAAAATAGTGTTAGTTAATCAAGTATATTAAATCAAAACCAAAATGTGTAGATTATATAGAAAAATGACCATTAATATAATAAATACATTTTTGGGATCAATACATTTTTGGGATTAGGCCCCCGCCCATAGGGGCTTGAAGAAATATATGGGCTGCATGATGCTTCCACGCAGAGCTGAATCCGGCCCGCACACTAGTACTGGTAAACTGCTTAGAGGATCTAATAAAAATCAAAAATGAGTTCCTTTAAGAGCAATGAAAACATTCATAAGAAAGAAGATGGGTCATACTACGTAGTTTCGGCTAATAAAGCCTCATCAGTGACCCTGTAATGATCCGGCAAAGAAAGCCGGAGGAAACATACTGCAATTTTGCGAATTTCGAATAGGCAGTCGATTCAAAGACTGATATAAATTAGAACGGGGTCCAAATAATTAAAAACCTGTCTAGAATACGAGACTAAACCAATAATTTATTTCTGATTTCTCAGAATATCCACGCTGATCTCAAAGGACCAAAAGTAAAATATAAACTGCACTATAAGCCTGTCCAGGAACCGCGGTGCGAGGCGGACCGTCCATGCTAATAAACCCTATTGGTTTCATTGGGCAACAGGGCTTTAGATGTCATTTCATCTCAAAGGCAGGTAAAAGTCCCACAACATTGGAAGCAACATCTCCAAAATGACCTTTACAGTGTTGACGGGGACGTTTAACCTCAAATCAAACAAACAAACAACATATGTAGACCTAGATCAGAGGTCATAAAAGAGCACTGAAGAGTAGACTGATTCTAGAACAGATGGTGTTTGCCATTCAACCAGTATCTATTAACTAATAACAGGATAGAAGAAAAAAAACTTTTAATCATTCACCACAACTGCTTTATAACACTAATGTTGAGGTCAAAAACCAAAATTGTGTTAGTTAATCAACTACATGTGTATATTAAATCAAAACCCAGATGTGTAGATTATATAGAAAAATGACCATTTATATAATAAATACATTTTTATACCCCACCACGATAGTGGCGGGGTATTATGATATACCCTCCGGTGTCCGTCCGTCCGTCTGTCTGTCTGTCCGTCCGTCCGTATGTCCGTCCGTCCGTCCGCACCATTTCCGATCGATAACTTGAGTAATTTTTAACGAATTTTTTTCAAATTTTGCATACATGTATATATCGGGAATGAGTGGTATGGGATTGTTAATGGGCAAAATCCGTTAACATTTGACAGAGTAATGGCCCTTTTTAGTTCAAAATAAGGGGTTTTGGGGCGTTTCCGATCAATAACTTGAATATTTTTTCACGGATTTTCTTCAAATTTTGTATACACATTGGCATTGGGTATGAGTGGTTTGGGATTGTAAATGGGCAAAATACATTAACATTTAACGGAATTATGGTGGTTAAAAATTCCGATTAAATGGTTTTTGGGGACTTATTCCTTTACTATATGGAATATTTGGATGAAACTGCACTGATGTATAAACGACCATAATAAGCAGGTTTTGTGTTGTGAATACACAAAATGCGTTAACATTTAACGAAAAATTGGTCGTTAACAATTCCCATTAAATAGTTTCTGCGCATTAATTCCTTTAATTTATGAAACATATTGATTATCACTGCCAGTGTAGTGGTTAGAGTGCTGGACTACAAATCCTATTGTTGACTATGAATCTGAGGGGCGTGAGTTCAGATCTCCTTCGAGGAATGGAAATTTTTTTTTTTTTTTTTCGTTTTTTTTTCTTCTTTTTTTTGTGTGTGTGTTGTTTTTTCTTTTTTCTTTTTCTTTCTTTTTCATTTTGGCAATGAATTTATTTATTTTTTTTTTATTTTTTTTAATTTTCCTCATTCTGGTTTTTCTTTCCTTTTTTTTCCCTTTTTTTTTTTCACCCTTTTCTTCTTTTTGTTATACCCCATCACACGATAGTGCTGGGATATTACAATATACCCTCCGGTGTCTGTCCGTCTGTCCGTCCCCACCATTTCCGACCAATAACTGGATTAATTTGTGCTATGAATCTGAGAGGTGTGAGTTCAAACCCCCGTGGAGGAATGGAATTTTCTTTTTTTTTTTTCCTTTTTTTCTCGTTTTTTCTTTTCTTTTTTTTTCCGTTTATTTTTCTTTTCTTTCTTTTTGCAATGAATTTTTTTTTTTTTTTTCGTTTTTTTTTTTCTCATTTTTTGTTTTTCATTCCTTTTTTTTACCTTTTTTTTTTTTTTCCTTTTCTTCTTTTTGTTATACCCCATTACACGATAGTGCTGGGATATTATAATATACCCTCCGGTGTCTGTCCGTCCGTCCGTCCGTCCATCCCCACCATTTCCGACCGATAACTTGATTAATTTTTCACATTTTTTTTTCAAATTGTGTCTACATGTTTATATCGGGAATGACTTTTTTTTCTTTTCTTCTTTTTGTTATACCCCATCACACGATAGTGCTGGGGTATTATAATATACCCTCCGGTGTCTGTCCGTTCGTCCGTCCATCCACACCATTTCCGACCGATAACTTGATTAATTTCTCATAATTTTTTTTTGGAGTTTGCGATCAATAACTTAAAAATCTTTTCATGGATTTTCTTCAAATTTTAAAACACTAAAGGACACATATTATTGCCAAGGACAGTCACTCTGCTTTTCTGGTTATTGTATTATCTGCCCTTTTGATATACATGTATGTAGTTCCTTTACTATATTGAATGCCTTAGTGAAGTTTTACAGATAACTATAACACTTAAAAGTACCACTATTATAGACACATCCAAACACTACGTCATCACTCAATAATACTATTTGCCGGGAATTACCGGTGGTGGGCAAAAAATGTCTTTGGCCGTTTATCGCCATTGAAAATGTGATGTTATTTTCTCTAAACTTGTATTTTGTTTGGACTCGAAACGACAAAAATGACCTTTAAACTTTTATAATAGACATATCTTAGCTAGTAGTTATTGGTTTCTAGAAGATTTGAGGATGTTTTGATGATTAAATTATCTGTCAACTTATGCAGGTAACGAGGCTGAACGGTCTTAATTATTAGTAATAAAAATGCGCAAAACGAATGATTAAACGCGGAAAATGCATGAATGAACTCTAAAATATATTTATCTACTCATTTAAAGTTTAATTTGATCGATTTTTTGTGACAGTCAACTAAGATATGCCTGTAATATTCAAGCTATATACAATGTGTTTATATGGAACCAGGGGCTTTTTGCCAACCACGAAAGATCGTTATCAAGAGGAAAAGTAATTTTGCGCATGCGCAATTACATGTAAACAAGGTCACGTGTCAAAACATTGGATCCGTCTATGGGCAAGGCTATAACCATATTATCTTGCAGTGGTGGGGTATCATGCAGTGTTAGCGTGCTTTTATTGAGATCCATCTTGAAACCATGTTATATCCAAAACTGTGTTATTACAAACAGTTTTATATAGAGGTTGTGCTTCATTTTGCAATCATTTAATACTGAAACTAAATATGTAAATGCTTGTCATGGTAGGATTGCAAGCTTACAGAAAAATAAAACAGGGAAATAAAAAGCCAGTTTAGACTTCATCCATTTTTCTTATCAGGGCCACAAGAAGTTGGTATTAGAAGGTATCATGAATTTCTTCACTGAGATGGATGTGGTACAGAAACCATCAACAAGTGAACTAGAATTAAGGTAAGTTTATTGAAGGTTATTGAGGGTGAATAAAAATTATGCTTTTGTGCTTCTTTTAGCTTACATTAGCTTAAGGCTTGCTGGTTTTTGTATGTTAAAGTGCTGTCATCAGTCTGTTGGAATTCTCAAACATCTCTAAAACCACTGGGCCAAATGATTGACCTATTTTAGGCCATGGTCAATTTTGGTCACATAGACTTTAGGGTGAATAAAAATCATGCATCCCAGAGATTTTAATGTCCAATACAACTACCCATCACTACAATTTAAGCCTTTTTACCAGACGCAGGTCTGGGTCAGTCTGACAAAAAAAAATATAGCCAGAAATGCCACCGGCATGTCCCTTTTCCCATGACCTCCCTAGTGTCGAGTCCTGATTGGTCGCTGATGTCACCTGACCTATCAGACCAATGGGCAGACGATACAGGTCACGTGGCCGCTGTTTTCGTGCCAGGAGGTCATTATTTTTTCAGACTCACGTGAGGCCAGAGCTCTTGACAAAGAAAGAAAAAACTACATGCCATGGAAAAATGGATAAACGGATAAGTGTTTTATTCTTTTTTGATTTTGCACTTACCTTGAGTTTCCACAACGTACTTAGGCTTTTTAAGCTTATTGTTTTTTTCCGAAATTCTTGTGGAATTTATTTCGTGTGTTTCTGCCGACATTATTCACGTGTATTAGTTGTCCGCCATTTTGAATTTTCACTTGGAAGTTTTGTTTATCATGTAACCAACCTTTTTTGGTATTTGATAAACATCACCAAATTTTTGCCGAATCCATGTCGCATACAATTTTCGGTACGGCTCCGATCCCGGTTTTTATTCGGTAGCCTTTCTGGACCTTCGGTACTTAGTTTACCTTGGTCATATGCTTCCCGCCTCTTATTATGGTAATTTTTGTTATCATAATTAGTAATTTTCTCCCGTTAAGGGTTTTTTTGGGTCGATTGTTTATCAATCAACCCAAATGTACCATACGGTAGAAAGTCGATTCTTGCAAATGTCCACGTGACCAACGCGGAGATAACCACATGACCATTATTGACCAATCAATCAAAAGCGCGCGAAAAGGCTCTCACGTGATATACACAAACGCCGATCACGTGATATATACAAGGCCGAGCTCTCTTCCATACGCCATATTTGTTTTCAGAGATTATCATCAATATTATCGTAAGTATTTAATATAAATCCTTGAAGAAATGGTTCGTTCTTTATGAACTTGTTTTCCCTTTGCAGTCTTCTCGAGCTGTACGGCCAGGTAAGAATGAAGTCTTAGTCAGCGTTTTTAAGCGAGGAATGCATCCGTGACCTAGTTCTTTGCATTTGGATCGGATTGTTTACTCTATTAGTGCTGGAGTCCATGTGACTATCACTGATTTGTAGGAATCCACGCAGATTATTTATAGAATTTTATCGCAGTGAGGTCAGCGTGTTTACTTAAAAGGTTAACTGTAAAATCTGGGCTGGAATCATGGGTTGGGCTAGGCAAACAGTGTAGACCCAGATCAGACGCCGCAGAACGCGGCGTCTGATCAGGGTCTTCACTGCTTGCTTAGAGTATAGGGATTTAAGGATCAGGCACCGAAAAACGCAGTGTCTGATCAGGGTCTACACGGTTTGCTTTCAGTAAAGGAGTTTAACGAAACAGTCCACGCTCAGGCCCATTTTTCCTAACTACACCCAGAGACAATCGACCCACCAGTACTCTCAGTGCTTTGATTATTCCTGGGGGTATTTTATATATGGCAGATATGCCAACCATCCTGATTTTTGCGGAATCATACCGATTTTCAGGTCTGATTTCCGCATTACGATTTCGGACATCAAAATTCCGGCAAAAACTGTACCGGATAAAATTAACGGAAGTCGTGTTTACCTATACACCGGTAGTAAATTGGATTGTTTTCCCTTGAAAAACAGACTGGTTTGTGCATTGTTTATTGGAAACCATATCTATTGCTGGTTAAAAATTGCAAAAATGCGAACCCGTCACGTCATACAAATTATCATGGCTTTCCATGCCAAAAGTGTTGAGTGATTCAGAAATTCATCGCAGATTATTCAATCTGTTGCCAGTACTGAAGCCATCGAGGGCGGGACAATTTTATGCTTTCTGCTATGTTTGTAAGACGGTCATTTCCATCTCCAACTCCTGGAATGCTCAATTTTGATTCGGCAATTTCGCATGTTCAGTGCACTATACACAATTAAGGGTCAAACACTGGGGAAGTTTAATTGATCCTCAAGTGTTTTGCCCCTAGAGCTGAGTCTGGGCCTAGAGCTTTATCCTCTGAGGATATATCAATACTCAGAGGTTGATTTTCTTACGTCCTTATTATTTAGCGATTCTGAGAAGGAAATATTTAGATCTAAGTATTTTTTAGTTAATCTAAAGATTCTAAGGAAGCAAAGTAGAAGTAAAACAAAGATCAGGAATCGATACAATTGACTTACTCCACCCATCAAAGACACCAAAAGGAAAGAAATACAAACATTAAGCGACCAGACCATAATGTAAACTTAAACAAAGGAAGGCCATAAGGACAGTTACTTTCCCACAAAATGGCCATATGGCACCCTCCTTTCAGTTGTTATCAATTTCACAGTTAGTCTCCAAAATGATCCTTGCAGTGTTGATGGGGTTTTTGAACATTGTTTCTAACAAACAAAAAAACATCAATTTTTTGGTCTTATGAAATTCCAAAATTCGAGCCAGATTCAGTCTCTGTATATATGACGTCAGGGAAATTGGCATTACTTCCTGTTTCGAAGCTCGGATGGAGCTCTTACCAGGACAGTTGTTAAGTGGGTTCTCATTATGACTGGTATTCTAGTTCTACCCACTCTGCCTTCAAACAAGAGCATTCCGAACATAGAGCTGCTATTCTAATGCTTTTGTTTTTTTTTCCCGGTCATTTTTTACATGCCATGGTTATAGGGGATTAGCACTTGTTCTATCTACCACCATGTTGCATGTTTGGCGCAACTCTGCTCTTGATAACTTGTTCAGTTTTTAAAAAACTGAGCATAGTAAATGAAAACTTAGAGCCTCCGCGCCTCTTGATTCTAAAACTATATTCGGACCATGTCTTCCAAACGTTTTCAGAATCAAGCTTCAAGACCGTCGGCACTCATCTTTTTTGAAGTCTTCGGAGAGCGTATCAAGTTCAGGTACCGCAACCAAGAGACTCTTCAACTACTTCCGATGACTTTTTAAGTGCTTAAGGTTCCTCAATACATTTGCACAAGAAAAATATAGGTGTGAGATTTGCATGTTATTTTTTCCAAAAATATGACCCTGATTTCCTTTTAAAGTACCTGTCCTAGAAGAAAAAGGTCTGGAGATACCAATGATTATTACAGCAAGTACTTTCTTGCATTAGCTACATCTCTGTGCCTTTGAAAATAAATGCAATTCTGTATTTTCACTTTTACCAGGAAAAAAATGAAACTGCTTTCTAGCCTTTTTACAAGTTACTAAAACAGCTGCAGATCAATAGTTCACATCAAATACTAGTGACTCGGACCAAGCTTTCTATCAAAAAGCCTCCCTAAATTGAAAACCAGAAAAAAAACTTTGACATGTTTTTCTTCATGGGCGCCGCCATCTTCTTTTTTTGCGGTAAATTTGAATGCTCAGAATGCTCATCATTTATACATTCCACATTCAATTTTGCCCATCATCAATGAATATACCTTGAAAATTCAGCTATGTAGCCTTCTCCCTGCATACAGCATTATGACATCGCCTATCTTGGAAGCCTGTCATCACTGACAAATTATTGTAGCTGTCAAATTGAGGAATTATCCATCTTGCCAACTAAAATTGTATTCATACGCCTTGGAACTAATTTCCCAAAAATAACAATGGCACACCATTACTTTAATTTAAAACGTAATATTCAAATTTGAAATTGTCTTGCAACAAATTTCAGATACTTTCTAACATAATTTGTTTGTTACTTTATGAAAAGTATGCATTCATTTTCCGAACTATTTTTTTGTGTAACATCGTCCTGATTGTGTTGTTCGGTCCAGCTGCAAGTAAACACATTGAAAAAAATAAAATGTTCAAGCTTTTTTCATCAAAACATATTACATGCATTGGGCTTCTGTGAGTTTTAACCAGCCTACACATTGGTAAGTAGGTGACACAACAGATCATTTAATAGATTAGATAAATATAAACTTTGTGTTGTCCAGAAGTTCACCTGTCAAAAAATCACTGATTTGTTTATGGTGGCTCATGTGAACCAATGTAACAAACCAATGGGTAAACATCATTTCTATACCACTGCAGTTATTGGCAGTTGCACAAAGTTTCTGGAGCTGAACAGGCTGCTTGCAGTCCTTCAGTTCAAATATGGGGATAGACTGTTGGCTTCTCTTAATTTCAATTTTTTGTTTTTGATTTATCAGGTATCAAATCAACATCCTGTAAACACAATCAGTAACACAGGGAAACTTTGGTGCAGTGATTGCATGAATTGTTATAAATTGCATGACTGAAATATATAAAATGAATAACTGAAAGCACCAAAGAAGGGCAATCATTGACATTTTACAAGCTAAATGCAAGAGATTTCAACACCTCAACCCAATCAATGAGATTGTTGCCAAATTGGTAGAACTGATCATTTTTGGCTACCATACACTGAATTTAAAATATGACCAGGTGAGATAATTACATTTTTTAAATTTTTGGGAATCATTAATTTTCAGTACTATTTAGGTATTTTACTTGAAATTCCTCTGTTGCAGTACCTAAAGGCAACCTTGAGCCACATTTCTATGATAGTATTTTACACATTGTGGTTCTGTGGCTTGAGATATCATTTTTTTGCAAAACCAAGGAAAAATGCAATAAATTACAAAAATGGTGACTTTAGAATAAAAATCTTTGGCTTCCATATTCTTTCATTTACATGGACTACCATCTGATGAAAAATCTTTTTGGGTAATTATTTGCAAATATGATTTTTTAGTACCTCAAATATAGCTAAGTAACTGTATTGAGGAACCTTAACACCCTCGACTAGAAGATCTCAATCAGTTCACATCTACTAATAGATCATTCTCAGATCGGGGTACACGGTCCTTTCGTTCCAGAGGTCGGACTGGAACGAAACCTCCCAATAGAGGAAGATCCAAGTCTAACAAATGACTTTCTTCCTTCGCTTCCTCTTCCTCTTCTCCCAGTAGGAGCCGAGCTATTTCAGTTCTATCAAGCCGTGGCTTCTATTATCAAATATAGTTTGGTTTTATGCGTTTTGAGAAAGGGTTACTGGATTGTGTTTGGAATCCTTCCCTTTCTCACATGCAAATACTATTTCCACTGAATAGTACCAAGAAAAGAAATTTTTATTGGAAGAGGAAAGGGTTCTTCTCCAAAAGAAAGCCGTATAGGTAGTAAAAGTTCTCCTTTCCCCAGGCTTCTACAGTCGGATCTTTCTGGTCGAGAAGAAAATGGGAAAATCGACTCATCAGCGACTTCTCACACTAAACAAGATGATGCGAGTCGATCATTTCAGAATGGAAACTTCGTCCTCGATTCGTCAGGTCATTTTTCCCAATTCGTGGACGATTTCCGTAGTTTTAAAAGATGCTTACCTTCACATCTCCATCCACAGGTCATTCCGCAAATACCTTCGTTTTACCTTGGATGGATTTTTGTGTATCAGTTCCGTTGTTTTTTCCTTTTTGGAATTGTCAACGGATCCATTTTTTCCCTGTTCACCAACTTAATAGAAATTAAATTAAGCAGCTCACATCAAGGAATTAGGCCCCAATCTCGTGTAGTGTTTCGATGATGGGTTTTGTCATCATTTTTCCAGACACTTTTTATCATACCTTCTCCTAACGTGTACAGGTTATTGTGAATTTAGGTTTCATCCATTTTATGGAGAAGTTGAAATTGATTCAATCTCAAAGATACTTCTTCTCCTCTTTTCATGTCCTTAAAACTTACGATTTATGTCAGGGGTTTGTTACCCTTTTTAGAAACATTGTAATTGGATCCAGTTCCCCTGGACAACCTCATCTTAGACCCTTCCAGTTTTTTGCTACTGTATCACTGGAAATACCATCTGGTCTATAGGAGCAATAAATTCCATTTTCAGAGTTTTCAGATTGCTCTCTACTGTTTATGAATCCCTCAGTTTATCAAATGGGGTCTCCTCTTTTTAGAGTCTATTCCCTAGTTGCTTTTCGCATGCCAGCCTTTCAGGTTGGTTTCCCACTTCGAGCCTCAGGGATTAGTTGTTCAGGGAACGTGGGGCCTAGAAAAGGTGGGGCTATATATATATAACATTCTGAAACTTCAGACAAATTTCCTTGGTTTTTCACTTCTTCTAGTTCCAAACTGAGGAACAGTTTCATTATTGTTACTCCAGACAATTGACCGTAGTGTCGTTTTTTCTCCGTAAACAGGGAGGGACTCATTCCTCTTCCCTGTTGGCTTTTGCATGGAAGATTCTAACTTCACACCGGTTACCGCAGTACAACGAACGCGACAGAGTACAACGAACGCTACAGAAATCATGACGTTACAGCAGTATTTTCGTTAAGAAAAAGGTTTATTTTAGCCCAGATCCTAATCTTTTTGGGTGGTTATTTTGCATAGCTGCAGAATAATGGTATTACCATTTACTGATACAGTTGCAGAGAATTCTGTCCATTATAAACCGCAAACATTTTTCTTTCGTCTTGTGTGTTTTCACCAACCCCAGCATACTTCTGTCAATGTTTTGTGACAGTAACACATCTTTTGTGCACATGATTTTGTGATGTACATGTTATTGCGATTTCAGAGCTTCCATTGATGCATTTGCTTGAGCCCCAGTTCATGTCAATACCCACTGAATCCGTGGATGGTTCAATGGTTGATTTTTTGTTAGGGTACACCTTACCACGGGTTATGATACACCATAACGCGGTTAGTCAGCACAGTTTGGGTACAACAAACACGGATTATAATCTTTATAAGTTGAAATATTTGTTTGAATTGGGGTTTAACGTCCCCATCAACACTATTTAGGTCATTATGGAGACGTTGCTTCCAATTTTGTGGGATTCTTACCCGACATTGAGATGAAATGACATCTCAAGCCAATGAAACCAGCAGGCTAAATGCATTGGACGATCTGGCTCACATCGCTTTGCCTGGGCAGGCTTAGTCCTTCTACGCGGTTTACCAGTACTCGTTTGTGGTCAGATTCAGCTCTGCGTGGAAGCACCATGCAGCCCAATTTATTTCCCCAAGCCCCGATGGGCGGGGACGAAATAAATTCAAATAAAACTCTTTAATCCGCCAGCGAAGGCATGATACATGCTGCTGTTTTTAATTTAAAACGATCCATTTTGCTGTTACATACTCTTTAATGCCTTTTTGATTCTCATTATGATCTCCGAACTTATACACGTACGAATTTAAAGGGCTGGGTAAAAGTCTTGGACAAAGGGGACGGGTGAACAAATTTATTCTGGCTTTCCAGAACGTTTTACCACATTCCCAACTTATGAACAACTGAAACCAAACTTATTTAGTTTCCGCATTGGTGGGGAGGGGAGACACTTGAATTTATAGATTCCTTTCTTTGCTACCGAAAATATTGAGTTTTTGTAAATGGCATGGACCCAATATGAGTTAATGGAGAGTTTATGGAGTGTGTTCCAGTTTTGGGTCCCGAATGGGACTGTTCTTATTCAACCGTTATACTCTGTGTATATTAAATATATTTCCACCGACATTGACTCAGAAATTAGACTGTTCGCAGACGACTGGGTGTGCTGCGTGGAAATTAGAGTGACAGAGGACTAACATACGGAAAGACTAGGATGTTGGGCATGAAAATGTGGCATGACATCATGCGAACAAGTCCGTGAAATGAACACCCCTTACTTTATATAGAGAAAACTGGGATTTAAGGGGATATACATACTTTTTATTATATCTGCTATAAGCCATAGGTTGTGGGTACACGTTAGAACCGCCTCCTTGATACGGTTCTAACGAGCAACCACAACCGATGTGAAAAAATACACTAGCTCGCAACGGAATGAGTTTTCAGGTCGTTTAATGCAATACATTAAGCAGATAACTAGGCAGAGAACCAATAAAATTGAGGGTTCGTGCATTAAAACTCCTTGAATATCATTTCACATGATTCTCGGACTCCCAGAAATTCGAGGGCAAATTTCAATGTGGAGGGGGAGAATGTCATAGGCTATAGGTATATAGCACACTTGCACTGCCTTTCGGTACAAGCCGGCTTTTATAGCAACGTGGTAAATTTGCTTATCAATCCGGCGGCCCGGGTTCGAACCCCGGCCGGGCAAAAGTTGTGTAGCATTATATGTCACCTGTTACACAATGTCAGTAAAAATGCAATTAATGTCAATGAAGAACAAAACTGGACCGAAAACGGCACCTTGTGAGACACCAGACAAAACTTGAGCCCAATCATGAGTTTCACTGTTAGGTTCGGCAATAGTATACATGGTGTTGGGGTCATCTGGATGATCAGCATCGCTAAACTCAAACTCAGCCATAATGTATCTTTCTGAAATAAAGAATATAGGACTCTTACTTGGGTATTCTTACGACATGAATGTCGTAACAATGGAGAGAAGCATAGTTGTAAAAAAGGGAAAAAATCGCCTATGGTGAGATTCGAACCTGGGACGATCGGGTAAAATCAACTGCTCAAAACACTAAGCCAACTGTCTTCCGCAGTTGTCTTCCGCATAATCAACCAAGGCAGGCATAATGTAGGTTAGGTACTGCGAGCCGTAACACCTCACCCCCTTTCTTCAAGTCCGTATGTTGACGCGAGGTCAATTTTGCGAAGAAAGTCAAATCCCGGGCGAGCCACCATCTTCCGATATGACAGCCATAATGAAGGAATTGAGCATAGCTGAAAAATAAGTAATCGACTCTGTGCCAAAGAGTCGTACCCATGACACAGTTGTCATTGGTTAAAAACCTGTAGGCCAAGGAAGATAATTAGGGCCCCGCACTGAAAGTGTGGGTGCCCTATAGTAATCACTCTGTCCGTCCGTCTGTCTGTCCGTCTACAAATTTTTTTTATCCTCCATAACTTTCTTATTCCTGGATGGATTTAAATATTACTTGTCAGAAATGTTAACCATAATGTGATGGAGTGTTGCGCGCAAGACTCAGGTCCGTACCTCAAAGGTCAAGGTCATACTTAGAGGTTAAAGGTCTGTCTGTCCGTCGACAAATTTTTTTATCCTCCATAACTTTCTTATTCCTGGATGGATTTAAATATTACTTGTCAGAAATGTTAACCATAATGTGATGGAGTGTTGCGCGCAAGACTCAGGTCCGTACCTCAAAGGTCAAGGTCATACTTAGAGGTTAAAGGTCAAAAAAGGGTCTTTCCTGTGTCCAATTAATAACTTTGTTATTATTATTCCTGGATGGCAGAAGTGTTAACCATAATGTGATGGAGTGTTGCGCGCAAGACTCAGGTCCGTACCTCAAAGGTCAAGGTCATACTTAACGGTTAAAGGTCAAAAAAGGGTCTTTCCTGTGTCCAATTAATAACTTTGTTATTATTCCTGGATGGATTTAAATATTACTTGGCAGAAATGTTAACCATAATGTGGCCCCACACTGAAAGTGTGGGTGCCCTATAGTAATCACTGTCCGTCCGTCTGTCTGGGCAGACTAGAGGTACCTAGTGGGGTTAGGATTCTGCCCAATTCAACTTAATGAGGTTTATTCCGTAAGGCACAGTAACTTTTCAGTTAGTGGGGTTAAAAATTTCGTATGTGGGGTTAAAACTCTGTACAGTGGTGCGTTATGGGGTTAAAGTCTCCATAGGCTTTACATTAGTAACCCCACAAGGTACCTCTACTAAGAACGTCCGTCTGTCCATCCACAAATTTTTTTATCCTCCATAACTTTCTTATTCCTGGATGGATTTAAATATTACTTGGCAGAAATGTTAACCATAATGTGATGGAGTGTTGCGCACAAGACTCAGGTCCGTACCTCAAAGGTCAAGGTCATACTTAGAGGTTAAAGGTCAAAAAAGGGTCTTTCCTGTGTCCAATTAATAACTTTGTTATTATTAGGGCCCCGCACTGAAAGTGTGGGTGCCCTATAGTAATCACTCTGTCCGTCCGTCTGTCTGTCTGTCGGTCTGTCCGTCCACAAATTTTCCTACTCCTCTGATAGCGCTGCCGGGGCCCTAGTCAGTTTCACTGACAGCTCTAGTTCAGGATTAGAAGTTGTGGGCCGTAACAGTACCAGGGACGTAGCTGAAAGAAAATCATTTGTGCGCAAAAAAAGAAAATACTAAAAATAATAACTCTGTTTGCCAAATGGGGACCACTCTTACAGGAAAGTATTTGCTCCGGGAGCAAATTCTTTCCTGTAAGTGCGGTCCCTGTGGCAGAGGAGGAAACTATGCTAGCTAATAAATAGTGTTGCGTATATCCTAGACAAATACAGTTTTTTTCTTCTTTTTCTTTTTTTTCTTCTTCTTCTTCTTCTTCTTCTCATTCTTCTTCTTATTTTTCTTCTTCTCTCTGCTTCTTTTTTTCTTCCTCTTCTTCTTCTTTTTCTACTTTTTAGCTCACCTGAGCACAAAGTGCTCATGGTGAGCAATTGTGATTGGTCAATGTCCATCGTCCGTCGTCAACAATTGCTTTAAAAGACTACTCCTCCTAAACCCTTGGGCCAATTTAATTTAAACTTCACAGGAATGTTGCCTAGATGAATCTCTACCAAAAAAGCTAAAATGGTACCGCTCTGATGAACAAGATGGCTGCCAGAGCTAAAAATAGAAAAATCTTTAAACTCCTTGGCCAATTTCATTCAAACTTCATAGGAAAATTGCCTAGGTGACCCTCTACCAAAATAGCTAAAATCGTTCTGCTCCGATGAAGAAGATGGCCGCTGAAGCTAAAAATAGAAAAATCTTTAAATGGCTACTCCTCCCAAACCCCTGGGCCAATTTTATTCAAACTTTAAAATAATGATGCTTAGGTGACCCTCTACCAAAATAGCTAAAATTGTTCTGGTCTGATGAACGATATGGCCGCCAGAGCTAAAAAGATAAAAACGTCGCTTGCTTCAAATACGAACTCCTCCTAAACCCTTAAGCCAATTTGATTCAAGCTTTACAGGAATGTTGCCCAGGTGACGCACTACCAAACAAGCTAAAATCGTTATGCTCTGTCAAACAAGATGGCCACCAGAGCTAAAAATAGAAAAAGATCTTTAACCGACAACTACTCTTGTACCCTTGGGTCAATTTCATTCAAAATTCATAGGAATGTTGTTAAGGTGATGATCTAGCAAAATAGCTAAAACGGTTCTGCTCTGATGAGCAAAATGGCTGTCATAGCTAAAAAAAAAAAAAAAAGTCATTGTAAATTTGCTTCAAACGAAAATTCCTTCTGAACCCTTGGGCCAGTTTCATTCAAACTTCATAGGAATTTTGCTTAGATGACTGAAATGCTAAAATAGTTAAAACGATCCCGCTCTGATGAACAAAATGGCCACCAAAGCTAATAATAGAAAAACGTTAATTTGCTTCAAATGTGAAATCCTCCAAAACTGATTCAAACTTCACAGGAATGTTGCCCAGGTGACTCCCTACCAAGTAGCTAAAATCATTCCGCTCTGATGAACAACATGGCCGCCAGAGCTAAAAATGAAAAAAAAATCTTCAAACGACAACTCCCCCTGTACCGTTGGGCCAATTTCATTCAAACTTATAGCAATGTTCCTTAGATGACCCTCTACCAAAATAGCTAAAATGATCCCGCTCCGATTAACAATATGGTCGCCTGAGAGTTAAAAATAGAAAAGCATTGTAAATTTTCTTCAAATGCGAACACTTTCTAAATCCTAGTGTCAGTTTGATTCGAACTTGGCTGCGTGAAATACTTCCAAAATAGCTAATATTGTTCCACTCTGACAAACACGATGTCCACCAGAGCTAAAAATAGAATGTACTAGAGACAGTGACATTCAGGTGAGCGAATCAGGGGCCCTCTTGTTTCTTCTTCTTTTTCATCTTCTCCTTCCTCTTCTTTTTCTTCTTTCTTCTTTTTCTTCTTATTTTTTTCTTCTTCTCCTTTCTCTTTTTTTTCTTCTTCTTTTTTCTTCTACATCTATTTTTACGTGTGTGATGTGTGCGTATCTGTGTACAGGTAGCTACGCCCCTGAGTGTGATGGACAAACTTTCCTATCTATCCCTCACACCGATTTCTTTGGCTGGCTTGTTTCTTCGCTTGGTTGGGAGTTTAACAGCCCAGCAAACACTATTTAGGTCACATCGAGCCAGTTAGTTTACCTTGAAGGCTTATAAAACCAGCACAGTGCATATTCTTTCGCCAGAATTTGACAACCGCCCTTCTTGAGCCAGTGAAAGGGAGAGAATGACCGTGTGTGTATTTTGAGTTATACGTCCCAGCAATCCACTAAGGTTATACATAGAGGGACCTCAGTTTATCGACCCGCCAGAAAGTTTGGAGAAGCCAAAAATCGAACCCAGGACCCCTGGTTTATGAGGTGAGTAAAACAGAATGATTACCAAAGAGAACATTTCATGGCACAACCATTTCAGATTATTTTTCTTGCATTACTTAAATCTTAAAAGGTAGATTTTGAATATGCGGTCACTTCGACTGCTGACGTCTATTGTGACGTTTAGTGATGTCGCATTACGGGTAGCATACACGACTTTCTATACAAGTAGCGCACATCAGACACCCTTTGAGTTTAACACCTCAGAATTCTCGACTTTCTGCACTAACAAATTATTTTGCAGAGTCTTGTGGTTGCACTGTGAGTGTTGTCTCATTAAAGTTGGATTTGCTCAGTATACTAGCTCACTGTTGGCTATTTGAACGGTTCCTCTGTAGTTTTATATTGTTTACATGTTTATGTACAAGTTATTCTTGGGCCCCATCCACCGCTGCTTGGGGAAATAAATGGGCTACATGATACTTCCACACAGAGCTGAAACCCGTCGCACAGGACTACTGGTTAACCACTTAGAATGTCTTAGTCTTCCCAGGCAAAGTGGCGCGAGTCCGACCGTTCCTTCATATACATTTGAACCCTATTATTCCCCTTGGGCGGTAGGTTTGAGATGTCGTTAAAACTCAATGACGGATAGAAAGACTTGCAAAATTGGAAACAATTCCAAAATGACCTTAATAGTGTTGATGGGGACGTAAAAGCTCAATTCAAACAAACAAACAGGTTATTTTTTACGTGACATTTTTTGACGGATTAAAGCGACTGTTCATTGTGCATCTGTTGTAAAAAGTTGTCTCCATGTCATAAACACACATACAACCAAAAACACTGTTCTGTTTTAGGAATGGCCAAGCGCATAGTGTACATATTGTAATTTTTCACCTTAAGGGCAAATATGTATTGTTCATCTTGGCTATTTATTGAAAAAATGGCGCTTATAATGGGGAAAAAACGTCCAGAGTCGGTTTTCCATATCTGTGTTTGTTGTTTCATTTGTTCCGTGTTTAATGTACTCAAACACAACACATGATCCGTGGTAAGGTGTACCCGTGTTTCAAGGTAGTGGGCCAAGAAAAATCGGTACGATTCTGATTTAAAATAATTCTATGAATTATTAAAAATAGTATACTTACTTCGATGCCTAGAGACATGAAAAACCAGAGAATGATCGTGTATATGTCATTTGTTTTTGATTGATAGACCCTTAAACTTGAAGTTTTGTTTTTCTACCTATTTTGGCCTAATTTATGTCTTTGATTTCCCTTCTCTGGCTGTGTCATAACTTAAAATTTGGACAAAACAACAAAAACACAATCTGTTGTCATCGCAAAAACAACAGAAAAACGTAAATCGCGATGTGTTCGACAAAATAAAGGAAACATTGTACTTACACTTTTGTCCCGTCAAAAAAAACCGGTAGCGTTTGTTGTACTCAGTCGCGTCACGTTGTACCGCGGTAACCGGTGTGAACTTGGTGTCATCAGGAAGGTATGTCTATCCTTGTCGGACACCTCCCGGGCAGATTATGTCATTGGGATCGCCCCTATAGACCAGTTCGCCATCCGTTCTCTACAGGGCGTTTTCTCAAATGGGGAGAACCTTTATTGGACCTGTTTTAATCAAACGTCAAAAACAGCTCGGTTCTTCAATCAACTTCCATTGTGTCTCCAGTTTCAGATCACTTGGAACGTGCATTTGATTTAATATCTCTAGATTGGGGGAATCTTTTACATATGCGTTTACACCATTCAACTGAATTCCTCTAGTTCTAGGTAAAAATTCAAGTGTCCAAAAAGCCGAGCCATTCTGATTACGCCTCTATGGCCTCAGAGATCTTGGTTTTTTAGTCATTCTGAGCCTAGTCTCAAGACTTTCAATCCGTCTTCCAGTAGTTCCGGATCTAGTATCTAAAATATGTAGGTCCAGCATTCCATTTCAATCCAGAAGCCTCCGTGGTGCAGTGGTTACGCTACTCGCCTTGTAAACCAGGGATCGCAGGATCGATCCCGGGCTTCTCCAGACTTTCGGATGAGTTTTTAAACCGAGGTCCCGTCTCCGTATGACCTTAGCTGTTGGTGGGACGTAAAACTAAAACTCACTCACTCACTCCATTTCAATCCAGAAATGCTTTACCTACACATCCAGATGTTGTCAGGAATCAAACCAGAGGTAGACACATTTCTGGTTTCTCTGCCGAGTGTATCTTCAAATATAGAAAGAGCTCCACTCTCAAGTTTTACTCTGGAAGATGGAAGGTATTTTCTAGTCGGTGTAGGGAAAGGGAAATTAATCCAGACAATACCTCTATAGAGGTTTTTTTACTGGATTTCTTTTTCTGCCTGTTCTCTACCTTTATTTTCTATTTCATCTAAAAAAGGGTACAGATCAGTAATCTCAAACACATTAAAATTTTAGTCGGCTTCACACATTTCATTAAACCCTATTATCACCAGCTTATTAAAGGGTTTTGCACTATGCCGACAGGTTTCCAGGACTTTGAATCCAAATGGAATCTTGCATGAATGTTGTGGTCTTTTACTAAACCACCTTACAATCCTGTGAATTCAGCCTGCTTTGTTCATTTGATAGTCAGGCTGTATTTCATTTGACATTTGCTTCAGCTCGTAGAAGTATATTCATGCGTTGCCAATTCCAGAGGGTTGTTTTCAGGTATGAGAAGAACAATGACTTCTTTTTCTCTTCTCACTCAACCTATTTTTTCAGGCTATAAATCAGCTTCCGGCTATGTCTGAAACTATTGTCCTGACATTTCAAGGATTCGTGGATCGTAGACTGATGAGAATTTTTGTGTACATCAGAACGTATAAAGTTTTTCGAGATTACCATGAGATTTTTTCTTTCCAATCAAGGGGTTTGGAGATATTTCTCCATCCTTGATTGCAAAGTGGATTTGTAAAGTGAAAAAGCTTCTATATGCTTATTTCACTTCTGCCCTATTATCATTCCAGAATACATCGGCTTATGAGGTTATAGCCTTCTACATTTTGGGCATATTGGAACTCCATTCTTTCTTCAGAATGTTTTCTTACTGCTTATGGACGTTCCAATTCCACTTTTCATCCCTTCACCTAAGGAGCTTGGTTCCCATTCATAGTGGTACTCATTCCTTGGGTAGTTTAGTAGCTTCTCAATCTATTACTGAGCAGCACTTATTGTGGGATTTTGTTTTCCTTGGTTGTTTGTTAGCCTGTTTGAATAGGTGTGAACCTTCTATTTTGACTCCGGTTCCTTTCCATTTATCTTCTCCACTTATGTGATTTTTGGATTTGGATCCCTTGCAGTCATGGTGGTTACCCCCTTACGTTACCATCATTGGATGGTCTTAAAAAGGGGTATAAACAACCAAGGTCAGAGGAGTTGAGTATGTATAGATTATTTTTCATCCAACCATCCACTTGCTTTGAATTCAGGCTTAAATTGTAGTGATGGGTAGTTATATTGGACATTAAAATGATATTTTTAATGTAAAATTAATTTTAATTAATAATATACCTACCCATCACTACAATGGCATGTCCCGCCTCCCAGCCCCGCCTGAAATAATTGTTTTCCTGAAAGAAATAATGACCTCTCTGCGCAAAAACCGCGGTCACGTGACCTCTATCATCTGCCCATTGGTCTGATAGGTCAGGTGACATCAGCGACCAATCAGGACTCGACACTGGGGAGGTCACGGAAAAAGGGACTTGCCGGTGGCATTTCTGGCTAGATTTTTTTTGTCAGACTGACCCAGACCTGCGTCTGGTAAAAAGGCTTAAATTGTAGTGATGGGTAGGTATATTATTAATTAAAATTAATTTTACATTAAAAATATCATTTTATGACATTTTTTTATCCACAGGGTCCACACTTTTTGCTACATTTAAAAATATGTTTGAAAAGTTTGTATGAAGATGCAGCAGATGATATAAATAGACACCATTTTACGAGTAGTTGCAGTTTTTCTTGGCATCTTAACCGTTTAGGATCTACACTATTTGTCATGTAATTTATAAATTATATGAATATATTACATGTTTATCAAGTAATATGATTGGTTGACAGTCAAAAATGGGTGTGTCTTAAAGAATTCATTCAGCAGGGCTCAGTTGTTCAAAACTAAAGGTGTTGTTAGCTAACATATTGGTAAAATTTTGAACATTTAGTGTGGCAAATATATTGATATTTTTGCGGAAAAAAGTGTGAGCAGCTTTTGCAAGGGCAAAAGCTGCTCACATTTTTTCAGCAAAAATACCACTGTATTATGTACTGTACTTACTGGGACAGTTGACAATGTCATTGGGCGATAGGGCTTGAGATGTCATTTCATCTCAGTGTGGGATAAAAGTCCCACAAAATTGGAAGCAACGTCTCTAAAATGACCTTTACAGTGTTGATGGGGACATTAAACCTCAAATCAAACAAACAAACAGTTAACAATGACCACTAACAAGCTCATTAAGCTAACGATGCTTTGAACACCTGGGCCCAGGATAAGAGTTAAAGTTAACCCACTTTGTACTGGAAACCCCCAAAAACGGGTAATTGGCAAACAGTGCAGGCCCAGATCAGACGCCGGGCCCGCAGAACGCGGCATCTGATCAGGGCCTACACTGTTTGCAAAAAGTTCAGCAATTTTTTTTTCCAAATAAATTTTGAAGAAACACAACTTGTCATCCCTAAATTTTGAAGTGGACTCCTGCTATATATAAGGTGGAAAATTCCATTTGGTACAAAAAGGGTTAAAGGCTAGGCATAGGTCACCTAAGCCTTAGTTAGTTACCTATAAGATAAATAACCTTATCTTATGTACTGGCTCACGTGTATTGCCAAGAAGTTGGAAAAAATTACTCGGTCATCCAGACTTGATCTAATTTCAGTGAAGATTTGTTAGACACGGGCAGCAATGTTGAAACGCTGAGACATACTGAAGGCACAGTTATATTACACATCAGTTTTGCAGTGAAACAAGATCAAGAACTCGGGAGAGAATTCGTTAAATGCCTTAAGGTAAATGCCAGTAGCAAATAGGGTTCTTTAGTAGGTTTATAGTTATCAATGACATATTTACTGAATGTATTAGGATAGACAAGCCTGAAGAAACAGTGAAAAACCCAGATGAGATGCCGCAAAATGCGGTATCTCATCAGGGCCTACACTGTTTGCCACTCATTCAGCTATTTTTAGACACAACATCAGGTATATAATGTAGTAAATTGTACTTGTTCAAATTTTAGACCTGTATGGTAAGGAGTTGGGATGTCCAAATATTTAGGGTGATTACAGTGTATTTATAGAGGGTAACACATTTAGTACTAGTACTTTTCTTCCATGTGGCCCTCTTTTCCTGGGTAGAAACCAGTACCACTAAGCAATATGGATAAAGTCTCTTGCTCAAGGAAACAGCACTTTGGCACTTGTGTGGATCACAGTGGCTACCTCTTGATCTGGAATCCGATGCTTTACCAATGCACCACGGTGCTCCACTAACACTAAGACTTTAATCTGACATTTATTATGACAAATAGAAATAGCCTCTGTACTTGCTAGAATAAATATCATTTTTCCCTCTTAAAAGTTCATTACGCTAATAATGTTTTGAACAATGGTGAGGGTCCAGATAAATGCGGCTACCTGACATACATGAACAAAAAAGTATTTCAGAATTTATGTTCACTTACTAGACATCTATGGTTGATTTTTCTTAACACACTGCATACTGGGTATTTTTTTAGCAGACAACAGTTACTTTTCTATTTTTTCCCAGAAAACAGGATTTGACATTCCATGCAAATTGTCTGCAAATTGTCTCCTGTGGAGACAATTTGCTTGACATATCAAGTCCTGTTTTCAGGTAAAAATAAGAAAACATCAACAATATGTCGTCTGCTAAACTAGCCTAGAGAGTGGTATAGCTTGAAGTGATTCAAAACTATAGTATTGTGTGGGTGTGTGAGCGTGTGTTAGCGTTCAAAGAAAATCAGGTCTGACATCTGCTAGGCAGACAGTTCACATATAATGTCAAGCCTAGCCCCGAGGTTATAAAACTTATTTCATGCTCAACTCAGCTGAGCATGGAATGTGTAATGCTCGTAAGTATTAAAATACATACAAAGCAGACACTTTTCCTGCTCAAATCCACAAAACATGTTGTTTGTCCTGCTCATAAATTTTAAAATGCCAACTTGGCATTTTAAAATTTATAAGCAGAACAAATTTCATGCTCAAGTGAGTTGAGCATGAAAAACATTTTAGAAGAAAAAAATACACTGTCATCTGCTCTTGAATTGTCTTAGCTTTTCAAGGCCAGCCACGATTGATCAATTTTGTACATATCCTCTTTTCAGGCTAATCAGCTATGTAGTGCAGCAAAGACTCTAGCCCCATTCAGCCTTGCACTGTCATTATCACTTGCTGGAATACACAGGTTTGAGGAACAGGTAAGCAGGTGATTTTTGGTTTTTGGTTTGACAGCCCTGTCAAGATTATTTCACTTATATAGAGCCAATGATTTGTCAGAGAACAAAGTGGTCAAGCTACTCTTGTTTTAAACCAGGAGTTGTTTCTCCAGACTTTCAGTGAGTCTTTTAACTGAGGTCCCATCGCCATATGATCTTAGTTGTTCGTGGGACATAAAACTCAGTCAAACATTAAGCAGTTGGGCAAAAACTGGAGTACCTGGGGAAATAAACAGCATTATTGCAGAACTGAGGTCAAACTCAGACATCATGTGAACAAGTCTGTGTAACAAACACCCCTCTATACCCCACTTAATATATAGAGAAAACTGGGTTTAAGGGGGTAAATATTATTTTTAGTTCACCTGTCACGTAGTGACAAGGTGAGCTTTTGGGATCACTTTTTGTCTGTCATGCGTCCGTGCGTGCGTCTGTCAGTAAACTTTTTATTCAAATAACATCTCCTCCTAAACCACTGATCGGATTTTGACCAAACTTCACAGGAATGATCCTTAGGTGGTCCAAATTCAAAGTTGTTCAAATGGTTCCGGTCTGTTGCACATCTAGGTCACAGGAGCTAAAAATAGATTTTTTTACTGAATTTTAAAAATCTTCTTCTCTATAACCACAAGGCCCAGGTCTTTGATATTTGGTATGAAGCTTCAACTAGTGGATCTCTACCAAGATTGTTCAAATTATAGCCCTGGGGCCAAAAATGCCCCCGCCCCGGGGGCCTTTGGTTTTACATAGGCTTATATAGGGAAAATATTTAAAAATCTTCTTCTCTGAAACCGCATGGCCCAAGTCTTTGATATTTGGTGTGAAGCTTCATCTAGTGGACCTCTATCAAGATTGTTCAAATTATAGCCCTGGGGCCCAAAATGCCCCTGCCCCGAGGGCCTTTGGTTTTACATAGGCTTATATAGGGAAAATATCTTCTTCTCTGAAACCACAAGGCCCAGGTCTTTGATATTTGGTATGAAGCTTCATCTAGTGGACCTCTATCAAGATTGTTCAAATTATAGGCCTAGGGTGAAAAATGCCCCGCCCCGGGGCCCTTTGGTTTTACATAGGCTTAAATAGGGAAAATATTTAAAAATCTTCTTCTCTGAAACAGCAAGGCCCAGTTCTTTGATATTTGGTGTGAAGCTATATCTAGTGGATCTCTATCAAGATTGTTCAAATTATAGGCCTAGGGCGAAAAATGCCCCCACCTGCAGGTCATTTGGTTTAACATTGGATTAGACAGGCAAAATCTTTTAAAATCTTCTTCTCCAAAACGGGATGGCCCAGTTCTTTGAAATTTGGCGTGTAGCTTCATATAGTGGACTTCTACCAAGAGTGTTCAAATCATAGCCCTTGGGTCAAAAATGCCCTCGCCCCGGGGCCCTTCATTTTTACATTGACATATATAGGGAAATTTAAAAAAAAATCTTCTACTCTGAAACCTCAAGGCCCAGGTCTTTGATATTTGGTGTGAAGCTTCATCTAAATTGTTCAAATTATAGCCCTAGGAAATAGAAGTCAAGGCAATGAAAACCTTTGAAAATCTTCTTGTCTGAAAGCAGAAGGCCAAGGTCTTTGATATTTGGTATGAATCTTCATCTTGTTGATTTCTACCTAGATGGTTCAAATTATAGCCATGGGGGCAAAAATGGCCAGCCCCGGGGACCCCAAGGTTTATGTAGACTTATACAGTATAGCTCCAATATATCGCGGTAGTCGGGGTCCATTGCCCGAAAACCGCGATGTGGTCGGAGCGCGATATAAGTCGCGGTAGTTTGCCAAGATGCCAATACAAGTCGCGGTGATAGTTTGGTGAGAACCGTTTATCAATCCACACTAATGGCTGTCAGTAATGCTATCGGCCGTATTTCACCATTAAGGTAGGTTCAGAATTACTCATTGATAGAACAAACAAAGGGGACTATGTCTACCAATTAACTTACATTCGAGAACAGCTGAAAATCTGCGTCTGAAAACATGTGATTGCTAAAATGTCAAAACAGGACGCCATTTTGGATTTGCGGGTTCCCCTGGTTGTTTGTAACAGGTGATGGCCAAGGGGCGCAACTACCATAAGCGCTAGGCGCTAAAGCAATTTTAGTTGTTTCCCTTGGCTTGCCAGATCTCAGAATCATTAAAAGTAGCGGTTGGAAAAAATTATTTAACGTCTACCATGGGCCAAAAACACTACAACAACAAAACTATCATTTTATTGTGTTTTGATTTCGGGCAAGTGTAAAAAAAATCGTCTACAACTGTCAGTCTTTTTGAGTCCTTAAATACTGTAAAACTAGACCAGTAAGTAAATCGCAATAATTGCTGCACTGTCAATTGAGAGACAAACCATCTGTGTATTTATTACGGTTCAGGTATGACACTATTGTTAATCCCTGTCATATAATTGCCACCCTGCGGTGCGTGTCGATAAGGTGTGAAAATATGGTCAAGTTATGTCTCTAATTGGCGTTTATCTTCCAATCATAAAATTTAATCCTTAATCAATGTGAAAATGATTTAATCGCTCCTCAGACAATTAGCTACATCTAACGGTAGATGTTTGCATAATAAAAATGGACTTTTCTGCGATCTCGTGAATAGTTATGTTTTGGCGCCAAATAGCAGACGCTGGGCGGGAAAAGTCAAACGCTGTTGGCGCCTGGTTTAACCTGGTTTTAAATAAACTTTAACAACTTAAAACTCTATTTTTTTTTTTTAATTATGAATTTTCAAGGGGGGGAAAAAAACGGGATCCACGGCGCAACAGCGATAGATTGGACATCGCGAAATATTGGAATGCGATATATAGGAGCTATACTGTATAAGGAAAACCTTTAAAAATCTTGTCTGAAACCAGAAGTCTCCATTCTTAGATATTTGGTATGAAGCTTCACCTTTTAGACCACTACCAAGATTAATCATATAATAGCCAATATTGGCTCTCCCAGGGACCCACTTAATCCCCTATGGATCAGGTGAGCGATCCAGAGCCATCATGGCCCTCTTGTTTCTTATTTTTGCTCCAAGACATAGGTTGTTGGTACTTGTTAAAACTGCCTCAATAAAGTGGTTCTAACGAGCACCCTAAACCTGTATTTGGAGTAAAAATAAGAAAAATATAACAAATTTTCATCAGAAAAAATACCGTTTTGGAGGTATGTAAGAATGCACTTTATCACACGGATGTGTTATTGTAATGAGTGGTGACAGCTATCTCAACCACTAGGGCATGAAGGTGGGTGGATAACAGAGGATCTTATACAAGTGGTAATCTCATACAAAATTTATGGGAGTAGTTATGAAGTGGTTATAAATCTATAAGCTATGCGTAATCTACCAAAGTAGATGTAGATAATTGAAGTTGCAGCCCATAATACTCTCCCTCTTCATGGAAGTCATCATTTATGATGATTTGAAAATAACTGTTATTTTTGCTGATAAAAATGTGTGTCACTGTTGCAGTGTAAAAGCTGTTTACATTTCTTCAGCAAAAATATCTGTGAATATGACATGGGCCCCGTCAAGCGATTTTGGTACTTATCACCTATGCGAGCAGGGAAGGTTCAGGCGAGCCAGCCCATCCGGGCAGTCTCGCCAGAACCTTTGCTGCTCGCTCATACAAGCAGTGAATCAAGAGGAACCTTAAGATAGAAAGCCATATCCCTGGCCCCTCTGAATGGCTGGGCATGCGCAGTTAAAATTTGTCATGAAGGAATGCTCGAAGACACAAATTCGCTTGGCGGGGCTCACATTATAGACCATTTTTTGTTTTTACCAACAGGAACCTTCTGTTTAACCCATTTTTTACGCAAAACCCCAAAATGGGACAGTACCAAAACAGTGCAGGTCCAGATCAGGGCTTTCATTGTTTGCAAGAAAAGTAGAACTTGGATGGCTCGAACCCCTTTGGGACCTGGAAAATGTGTTCGAGACAAGTGTAGTTCTAACCACGGAGGATTACTATTAGAGCCATGCCAGAAGGCATAATGGAGATAATTGAGGAATATCATTTTGGTACCTAATTAATATTATAAATATATGTTGTGTGTACTCATTAGAATCCCCTCATTGAGGGGATTCTAATGAGTACACACAGTATATATTTATCGCCTCATTGAAGCAATTCTAATGTGTGCACACAGATAAAAGAAGAAGATCTCCCTATATTATCCCTATATTGTATGTGGAGGAATTCCGGCAGACTCAAGAACGGGTTCGACTCATCTATGCTAAATGAGCCATCAGGGTTCTAGCCATTGAAGTTCTACTGTAGTTCAGAAAATGACTAAGTAGTTTAGGTCGTTGTACCAAAGCGTTAATCCAAAATCGTTAATCCATAGACAAAATGGCAAATATCAATGTTCGGATCAACAGACATGGACTCCAGAAGAGTGTAATCAGGCATCCGCGGATAGTAAGCATTACTTGGTAAGCAAGCTTCGCCCACCATGCCCATCGACCCGAACGAAGAAAAGGTGTAAATGCCGGGAAGGGTATGTCCGAGATTTTGGAAGTCTTCCTATGGCTTTCCATTGGCAAACATATCAGAAATAATTCTGGAAATGGCCACATTGTACGGATCCACAAGATCATGGTGCCTCCCATAAAACTTCTTTAGTGTTGATACCAGTTTGGTTTTTTGATACCCCTGGCATAACAACCTGGTAGTGAGCACCTTCCCACGTTCCATAAAGTCCTGATACTTTAAACAGGCTCTAGCGTAACGGATTAACTGTGAAACGTAAACTCCATATTTCTAAAAAAAAGAGTCATCTTGAAACCCCTAGAACTGGAAATGGACTCCTGCTGTGTCTGGGGCAGAAGATCACATTTAGTACAGAATTGGTCCTGACGATCCCCTTATTATGCCCCCGGAATCTAAGAGATTCGGGGGCATATAGTTTTTGGTCTGTTTGTCTGTTTGTTCGTCTACAAAAACCTTAACATTGGGCATAACTTTTGAATGGTAATAGATAGAGCTTTCATATTTCACATGTGTATACCTTATCACAAGACCTTTCCAGTGGTACCATAATTTTTGATCTCATGACCTTGAACTTGACCTTTGACCTATTTTTTTCAAATTTTTTTTGTCCATTTGTCTGTTTGTCTGTCTACAAAAACCTTAACATTGTGCATAACTTTTGAATGGTAATAGATAGAGCTTTCATATTTCACATGTGTATACCTTATCACAAGACCTTTCCAGTGGTACCATAATTTTTGATCTCGTGACCTTGAACTTGACCTTTGACCTATTTTTTTTCAAAATTTTTAAAAACATTAACATTGGCCATAACTTTTGATTGGTAAGTGATAGGGCTTTCATATTTCATATGTGCATTCATTGTCACAAGACCTTTCTAGTGGTACCATAATTTTTATGCCCCCGGAATCTAAGAGATTCGGGGGGTATATAGTTTTTGGTCTGTCTGTCTGTTTGTCCGTTTGTCTGTCTACAAAAACCTTAACATTGGGCATAACTTTTGAATGGTAATAGATAGAGCTTTCATATTTCACATGTGTATACCTTATCACAAGACCTTTCCAGTGGTACTATAATTTTTGATCTCGTGACCTTGAACTTGACCTTTGACCTATTTTTTTCATTTTTTTTTGTCCGTTTGTCTGTTTGTCTGTCTACAAAAACCTTAACATTGTGCATAACTTTTGAATGGTAATAGATACAGCTTTCATATTTCACATGTGTATACCTTATCACAAGACCTTTCCAGTGGTACCATAATTTTGGATCTCGTGACCTTGAACTTGACTTTTGACCTATTTTTTTTCAAAATTTTTAAAAACATTAACATTGGCCATAACTTTCAATTGGTAAGTGATAGGGCTTTCATATTTCATATGTGCATTCATTGTCACAAGACCTTTCTAGTGGTACCATAATTTTTGACCTTGTGACCTTGACCTTGACGTTTGACCTACTTTTATAAACTTTAACATTGACCATAATTTTTGACCTTGTGACCTTGACCTTGACGTTTGACCTACTTTTATAAACTTTAACATTGACCATAACTTTCGATTGGTAAGTAGTAGGGCTTTAATATTTCACACGTGCACTCCTTGTCACAAGACCTTTCTAGTGGTACCATAATTTTTGTCCATCCAGCCCCCCCCCCCCCCCCCCCCAAGGTCAAGGTCACTGTGGCTATTTTTAGAAAAACTTTGTCATCGCTCCAGCGCCAACATTTCTTTACTGATTTCAATATGACTTCACACAAATGTTCCTTATGACAATATCTCAAGCGATTTGGACTTTCAAGGTCAAGGTCACTGTGGCTATTTTTCGAAAAACTTTGTCATCGCTCTAGCGACTACATTTCTTCACTGATTTCAATATAACTTCACACAAATGTTGCTTATGACAATACCTCGAACAAGTTCCACTTTCAAGGTCAAGGTCACTGTGGCTATTTTTAGAAAAACTTTCTCATTGCTCTAGTGCTTACATTTTTTCACCAATTTCAATATAACTTCACACAAATGTTCCTTATGACAATATCTCTAGCGAGTCCCACTTTCAAGGTCAAGGTCACTGTGGCTATTTTTAGAAAACTTTGTCATCGCTCTAGCACCTACATTTCTTCACCGATTTCAATATAACTTCACACAAATGTTCATTATGACAATATCTCAAGCGATTTCGACTTTCAAGGTCAAGGTCACTGTGGCTATTTTTAGAAAAACTTTGTCATCGCTCTAGCGACTACATTTCTTCACCTATTTCAATAAAACTTCACACAAATGTTCCTTATGACAATATCTCTAGTGAGTTCGACTTTCAAGGTCAAGGTCACTGTGGCTATTTTTAGAAAAACTTTGTCATTGCTCTAGCGCTTACATTTTTTCACCAATTTCAATATAATTTCACATAAATGTTCCTTATGACAATATCTCGAGCGATTTTGACTTTCAAGGTCAAGGTCACTGTGGCTATTTTTAGAAAAACTTTGCCATCGCTCTAGCACCTACATTTATTGATGGATTTTAATGTTTCTTATGATGACATCTCGAGTTGCTTTGACTTTCAAGGTCATGACCTCAAGGTCAAGGTCACTGTGGCTATTTTTAGAAAAACTTTGTCATTGCTCTACCCCTTACATTTATTAACAGATTTTAATATAACTTCACACAAAAGATGCTTATGATAATATCTTGAGCAAGATCTACTTTCGCGGTCAAGGTCACTATGGCTATTTTTAGAGAAACATTGTCAACACTCTAGTTTTACCTTGTTACCTTGATGTTTGACCTTTTTTTATTAAATTTAACATTGGCCATAACTTTCAATTGGTAAGTGATAGGGCTTTCATAGTTCACATGTGCATACTATGTCACAAGACCTTTTCAACAATCCCATAATTTTTTACCTTGTGACCTTGACCTACTTGTTTAAGACTTGAACATTGGCCATACCTTTTGATTGCTTAGTGATACTGCTTTCATATTTAACATGTGCTGTCCGGGGGGCATCAGTGTTTCACAAACAAATCTTGTTTGGATTTGAAATCGAGAGGTAGCCGGTTCGATCCTCGCAAGTGCCATGTGTTGTTTCCTTGAGCAAGAGGCTTTATCCACATTGCTTAGTACTGGTTCCTACCCAGGAAAAGAGGGCCACATGGAAGATTAGTACTAGTACTAAATGTGTTACCCTCTAAAAATAAGGTTGATTATTATTTTTTATTATTATTTATTTTCAGATCTATGATTTTCTTAAGTCCATGGTACTGAAAAGCTATAAAGATGCAGAAAAGCAAGACCAGTCAGGCTGGATGAAAGAGATTGTCCATGACAAGACCAATATTGATGACTATGTTCTAGAAACAGTCCAGAATAGGTATGGGTTGTTCTAGCATTACTGATTTCCTCGAATGAAAGCACTTTGTATCATTTCTGTCACATGAAATTGATTTTATTTCACATCATGTGAATAAGTCTGTGAAATGAAGACCCCCCTATACCCCACTTTATATAGAGAAAACTAGGGTTTACGGGGGTATACATTATTAGGGCCCCGCACTGAAAGTGTGGGTGCCCTATAGTAATCACTCTGTCCGTCCGTCTGTCTGTCTGTCTGTCCGTCCGTCTGTCCGTCCACAAATTTTTTTATCCTCCATAACTTTTTATTATTCCTGGATGGATTTAAATATTACTTGGCATCATTCTGTCCGTCCGTCTGTCTGTCTGTCCGTCTGTCCGTCCACAAATTTTTTTATCCTCCATAACTTTCTTATTCCTGGATGGATTTAAATATTACTTGGCAGAAATGTTAACCATAATGTGATGGAGTGTTGCGCGCAAGACTCAGGTCCGTACCTCAAAGGTCAAGGTCATACTTAGAGGTTAAAGGTCAAAAAAGGGTCTTTCCTGTGTCCAATTAATAACTTTGTTATTATTCCTGGATGGATTTAAATATTACTTGGCAGAAATGTTAACCATAATGTGACGAAGTGTCAAACGCAAGACCCCACAGCCGTACCTCAAAGGTCAAGGTCATACTTAGAGATAAAAGGTCAAAAAAGCGTCTTTTTCATTGTGTCCAATCTATAACTTTCTTATACCTGGATGGATTTAAATATTACTTAGCAGAAATATTAACCATAATGTGACAGTGTGTCACGCGCAAGACCCAGGTCCGTACCTCAAAGGTCAAGGTCATACTTAGAGGTGAAAGGAAAAAAAAAACGTCTTTTTTAACATCAACATTTTCCTACTCCTCTGATAGCGCTGCCGGGGCCCTAGTCAGTTTCACTGACAGCTCTAGTTTCTCTTATTTTTGCTCCAAGACATAGGTTGTGGGTACTCGTTAGAACCGCCTCATTGAGGCGGTTCTAACAAGCACCCACAACCTATGTTTGCAGTATTTATAAGCAAAATATCACGGATTTTCATCAGAAAATTAGCCATTTTGGAGATGCAAAAAAAATGCACTATGTCGCACGGGTGTGTTATCTTAATGATATTCTTTCAAAACAGTAAGCTGCGCATGAAAAAGCCTGTAGAAAGCCATATGGGAACAGCACAGACTCTGAGTGCAGTTCGATCAGATTTCTTGCTGTTTGCCTTATCCTTCATATCTAGCCTCTACAGTTTCAAAAGAGCAATGAATGAAGACTCTAGCATGTTTTGCTGTGCTCAGGGCCAGATATATGCTAGAAACAGTCTAGGACACATATATGGTGTAGAAATTTTAGTTTGAGATACCAATAGTTTAAATAGATAAAAGGAGTTGAAATTTAATTAACATTAGCAAATTAATTCAAAAGTGCCCTAATTTTAGTTTGACTTAAGCAGTAGTTTGAGATATCAGAGTTTGAGATAAGAAGAGTGAATCTTACATAGTAAAACTATTAGGGCAATTCCAGAATTAGTCAGGGGGGTGGGTGGGAGGCACTTTTTTAAAAAACCCACCACCCGTAAAATATAATTTTCCCTGACCCCCAGTACCCATGAATTTAAAAAAAATGAGAACCCCGCCACCCCCTATTTAAGAATAAATTCAATACCCCATCCACAGTCCATAAAATTTTTTTTTACCCCCACCAACCGTAAAAAAAAATGTATGTATAAAATTACCCCCCCCCCCCCCCACAAAAAAAAAAACAAAATCAATGAATAAATAAAGAAATGTTAGAATGGTTAAAGGTCGGAGTGATTTGACTGTACTCAACAGCTGTATACTTTGTTTCCTTTTTAGAACATGTCATAGAAGAATATATAGGTTTTTCAAGCCTATAGTCACATCTGAATTAGTATAAAGAAGAGGGATGCTGCTCAGGGGTCCCTTCAAGAATGAGAAATATCTGCATGTCAGAAGAAATGAACTGTCCAGTTTCCTGACCAGTTGATTCTGGAGACTTACATCAAAGGGATAAATCGGGCTAGAAGGCAGACATTTTGCAAGAACCTCTGTCTAGTTCTGTACTGCATATGTGCAAATAGTGAAGGCTCTGGTGATACTGTACAAACGCACAAGCTCACAAGAGCCTTGGCTGGTGATATATGTGTTTAGTACCATTACTCATAGGAATGTCCATCAAGGTTTTTGTGTTTGGGTTGTATGTTTCAACAACTCTTAAGATCATATGTAGACTCATCCAAAAGTCTGGTAAGTTCAGTAATTGAACGGACAACTCTTACTTTATGAAGCGAGTACTCAACCACTACAACACATCATGGTTGTTGAAATCAGAGGGCCACATGAAGGATTAGTTTTTAATTTAATAGTGAAATTAAAAACAATTTAGACATCTGAAAATATGCTATGCTATTCTAAACTTTTTAAAAAATAGATTTGTACCTGGCAGTGTTGTTGCTTGTGTTTTTGTTAGTCACTTAAGGTGACATGGAACACCTGCAGGTTTGGTAGCTTTTTTTTTCTTAGTTTTCAAATAAGTAATACTTTTTCTATGTATGGGGCTACTGTTGCACAAAAAGACTGGGTAGGGTAAAGAAGTTGCAGATTCTTTCAAGCAAAAGAAACCTTTATAAAATTGGGGCCAACTTCAAGACAAGATTAACCTTCTCTGTTGGTGTTCTCACTCGCCTTGACAACTGTAAACCTTCAGAATTTTGCAATTTTCTCTACTTTTCTAAAGAAGAATTTCTACAGCGTCATATTAATGTTTCATGCAAGGTGTGATGGTTGTAGTCGATTAGAATACTAACTTTGAAGTAAATGATGACATAAATGTCGAACCTCGACGTAAATGTTGACAGACGGACGGACAGACGGTCGGACGAACGAACGAACGGACGGAAAATCGGAAGCCTATATCGCACCATGCTATAAGCAGGTGCGACAAAAACAACAGGAAACAAATGACCAATATTAAACTACTTTAATAACCAAACCAAACTGTAAAATGTCAACACACATGGCTTATAAGCTTATAAGCCCTTAAGATGCCAATCACACCAATTGTTGTCTGCTTTGTTGTCTGCAGGTATAAAACTTTACAAGTCATTGCTGGAAACAGTGTGGACCCATATCAGACTGTTTTTCCTAGAAACAGTCTGACCAGGGTTCACACTGCTTGCCTGTACATGCAAAAATGTCTGAAAGGTTTGCAAGATGAAGCAAACAACAAAGACAACATTTAGGTACAGTTTTCAAAAAATCCTTCCTATAAAATACCCGTGTCTGGGTGGGCCTTGGGTGTCATAGATTTGTACCCCACATGGCCCATATTGGAACTTAGCCCAGACACTGTCAAAACAAACAATCTGATAAAGTTTAATGAACATTCATTACAAAATATGAAGCCTCAATTATGTACACAATATTTTTCAATGATTTGACCTAGTAACCTAGTTTTTGAATCCACATGACCCATATTTGAATGTAACCTAGATAATAATCGTTCAAACAAACATTCTGTCAGATGAAGTTTCATGAAGATCGAATGGAAAATGAAGCTTCTATTGTGAAGGTTTTTCTATTAAGATTTGACCTAGTGACCCAGTTTTTGATCAGACAAGGCCCAGATTCCAACTTGGCAAAGACACTGACAAAACAAATTGTTTGACAAAGTTTTATGAACATTCATTGAGAAATGAAGCCACTATTGTGTAGACAATGTTTTTTAATGAACTGACCAAGTAACCTTGTTGTTCAACGGACATTTTCGAACTAACCTTGATATTTTGTGAACGAACATTCTAAGAGTTTCACAAAGATTCAATGGAAAATGGAGCCTCTATTGTGTACACAAGGTTTTTCTTCGATTTTACCTAATGACCTAGTTTTTAACCCGACATGAATCAGTTTCAATGGCCTAGACTTTATATAGATAAACATTCTGACAAAGTTTCATAAAGATTGGATCAAAACTGTGCCCTCTAGAGTGTATACAAGCAAAAGTTGACGGCCGATGTTGGGATGTATGACAGACATCACTGTATCCCAAAAGCACACCTATTTCTAAATAATTTAACAGAAATACTACTTTGTGATCCTCTGCCGAAATTGCAAAAATGTTCCGGGAGAACAAAATGGCCCTCAGAGATAAAAATAGAAAAACTTTGAAACAACATCTCCTCCTAATCTAATGGCCAGATTTCAAAATAATTTCCAAGAAATGTTCCTCTTATGACCTTTTATTAATATTCTGTTCTGCTGAACAAAATTGTTGCCAGAGTTAAAGATAAAAAAAACATTTTTCTCCTAGGCAAATGGCTCAATTTCAAAGTATTTTCACAGTTTTTTTTTTCTAAGATTTGACCTACCCGGTAGTAACCTAGTTTTTGACCTGACAGGACTCAGTTTCAAACTTAGCCTGGATATGAGCCTAGGCACAGCAATGCCCAAAATTTACCTGTAAAGTAGAAGTAAAACAAAGATCAGGAATCGATACAATTAACTCACACACCCCACCAAAGACACCACAGGGAAAGAAACACAAACACGAAACGACCAGACCATTACTGTCTTTTTGGACTTCTTGCTCAGTTGTTCTGAAATGGTGTATTCACCACATAATCGAGATACCGGTGCAATTTGGTGCATTCTGGTGCATTCTAAGACCCTTTTTAGCCTTTATATTTGTGACATTTTTGGGGGCATTTTTTTTTTAAAATTGAGAAGATTGTTGTGAAGTTTTTTTATTCCATTACAAGCTTCTGAGATGTTCCTTGAATACTTCCATGTAAATGACAAACACATCTCTGCCTTTAAATGCATAGGTGAAAGTTGCCAGAAATCCAAATACTGAAAAATTGGCTGGGGGTCAAGGGGGACCGCCTAGGCCCCCTTGTGAGTCCAGGGCAATGCCCTGGTGGGAGCCCAGGGGGCAAAGCCCCCGGAAGCTCCTTGATTTTAGCAATTCAGAACCCCCTAAAGCCCCTAAAAATTGACAAATTTTTTCTGCATGAAAAAACTAAGTCCACACCTAAAAAAAAAATTGAGCAGGGGTTCCCCCCACTAGGCGCTGGCCAGCTTTGTTCACCCCCCGCCCATAATAATCCCGGCCTTCAAAAGAGTTGGGCAAAGACAGAGTGAAGAAGAAGTGGGTGGGGTGTCTGAAATGCAAAGTAAACAAAGTTTCCAGAACACCTTCTTCTTCAATTGATAGAACTTTTGGAAAATTGATAAATGTAATTAAATGCCACATACCTTAAACGCCCCTTTTTGTGCCTCCAATCCAACAAATTTATCATAAATATAACAATGATGGCTGATTTTTCCACTCGTTTTCCTAGCGTGTTCACAATAAATGCCTGTCCTTTACTGTCTATCTATCCATCTATCTTCTAATACTGAGTCGGTCATACTTAGCCATTACCTCAGAGTCATACTTGGTCATTACCTGGGAGTCTTTTTCGGAAAATCGTCACCCCCCCCCCCTTCCCCAATTTTCTCCTCGGATCTGCATGAATCACAAGATCGTCAAAATCGGACCTCCGATCCGCGGTTATACGCATTTCCACGGAACTATCACATCCCTGAATTATAAAAGATGCGCGAAACCTCTCGTGGGGCGAAACCTCATAGTGGCGAAACTCTTGGTGGCGAAACCTCCGATGGCGAACTTGTTTGGTGGCGAATCCTCTGTAAACGCTGTGTTTCACCCAAAGTTCTGTGTTTTACCCAAAAACATGTAAGCAAACATTCAGAATCATTCGGGCGTTTCACCGCCGTTAAAAAAGAGAGAAGTTGAATTTCTACCCGTAATTAATTAATTACCGTTAGAGTAGTTTTCTACCCATAATGATTTAATTGTGGGTTTGACAATGACCCCCACCAGGCATGGAATTCAATTTTCTCTGGACCCCCCCACTTGCAGGGCGTCAAGTTACCTATATTTACCTATATTTTCCTATATTTCAGGCCATTACCTATAATAACCTATAAAATCCTATATTTTGCCAAAATACCTATAAATACCTATAATCTGGAATTTTGGGTAAGCAAGGGATACAAAAGTTGTAAAAAAATCTTGACATTAGATGTTTTCCATAATACATGTATTTGAGCGTAATAAGCTGTTCCCTTTTAGGAATTTATATTCCTTTCAGGTATAGTGACCCAATCAAGCCCAGCTTTTGGAAACATTTAGCTAGTGGAAGTTCTGCTATTATTTTAATTTGAAAGGTTCCATTTCAACTTGGTTTTTACTATTGTTTCTTAATTAATATTAAACAATTTTTACTGTGTTTCTTTTTAGCAGGGGAGCTATTGTGATCAGTCATCGTCTGCAGTTGTCCTCTGTCCATCCGTCTGTCCGTCCACATTTCCTTTAAACAACATCTCTTAAACCCCTGAATAGATTTTGACCAAATTTGACAACCATCTTTGGGTGGTCCTCTCACAAAGTTGTTCAAAGAATTTTAGTACATGCTGAATTCTGGTTGCAGTTGCAAACAAATAGGGAAAAATAAGAAAAAAAAAACTTTCAAAATCTTCTTGTCTGAAACCAGAAGGCCCAGGTCTTTGATATTTGGGATGAAGCTTCATCTAGTGGGTCCCTACCAAGATTGTTCAAATTAGAACTGGCACTGGTATATATAGGCTTAGCTAGTCTGGCCCAGAAAACATGTACACTCCATATTTTCCAGTTCTGTGCTGTATACCTTGCTTCCAAAGGATAACCCTTTCTAGAACATATTTAACGTCACTACAGCTGGTGTCTGGGAATGTGTGGTGGCTGTAAAAAGTCTCCCTGTCCTACATCTTATTGTAGTTAAAATTTTCTTGTCCTGTTGGATCATTGATTCCATTGTGGAATTTTGAAAAGTTTTGAGGGTCACTGGTGAGCCCTAATTGGCCCAAACTAGCTAGTCTGGCCCAGAAAACATGTACACTCCATATTTTCCAGTTCTGTGGTGTATTCCTTGCTTCCAAAGAATAACCCTTTCTAGAACATATTATATAGGAAAAATGTTAAAACAATCTCAAGGCTCAGGTCTTTGATATCTGGTATGATGCTTTGTTTAGTGGATCTTAACCAAGAATATGCAAATTATAGCCCTAGGGCCAAACATGGGCCTGCCACACGGCCTACTTGTTACACGATATCCAGGGCCATCAAGACCCTCTTGTTTAAAGGGAAGAATGTTATGTGTTTTGATTCTGCCTAAATTGTCAGATAGTTGGCTGTTGTTATCTCTTTGCTTTTTAGCTCATTTGTCATGTAGTGACACGGTGAGCTTTTGTGATCACATTTCGTCTTTGTGTGTGTCCGCGCGTACATCCATGCGTCTGTAAACAATGTCAAATAGGTATATCTCTAAAACCCCATGGCCAGTCTTGATCAAATTTCATGAGAAGCATCATCAGGTAAGGGGAAAGGCTGCATAAGGGTTTTTGGCCTGATCAGATTGGAATTCTAGTTGCCATGGCAACATAAGCTTCCATAAACTTACAATGGGAAAAAAATAAAAGATCTTCTTCTCTGAAACCACAGGGCACAGAGCTGAGATATTTAGCTTGTAGCAACGTCAAGTGGTCACCTACATAAATCCTGCCAATCATGCCCCTGGGGTCCAAATGGGACAAAGCCCGGGGCTCCTTAGCTCCCATATACACATGTACTTATAATGGAAAGAAGCCTCAAAAATCTTCTTCTCTGAAATCAAGAAGCACAGTGCTTAGATATTTTGTATGTAGCAACATAAAATAGTCAGCTACATAAATCCTGTTAACCATGCCCCTGGGGCCAAAATTGGCCACACCCCTGGGCTCATCAGCTCCCATAGACTTAGTGGAAAAACTTCAAAAATCTTCTTCTCTGAAACCACAGGGCCCAGAGCATAGATATTTAGCTTGTAGCAACGTCAAGTGGTCACCTGCATAAATCCTGCCAATCATACCCCTGGGGTCTAAATGGGCTACGCCCAGGGGCTCCTTAGCTCCCATAGACTTGTAATTCAAAAAAAGCTTCAAAAATCTTCTTCCTTGATACTATGAATCAGAGCTTAGATATTAAGTATCTATCAACACAACTTAGTCACCTACATAAATCCTGCTAACCCTGCCCCTGGAGTCAAAATTGGCCACGCCAAGCTCATCAGCTCCTATAGACTTATAATGGAAAAAAAAACTTCAAAAATCTTCTTCTATGAAACCATAAGGCCCAGAGCTAAGATATTTAGTATGTAGCAACGTTAAGTGGCCACCTACATAAAATCTGCCAATTATGCCCCTGAGATGCAAATTGGCCACACCC
The DNA here is from genome assembly GCA_963580285.1 of Lucinisca nassula. Taxonomy (NCBI): domain Eukaryota; kingdom Metazoa; phylum Mollusca; class Bivalvia; order Lucinida; family Lucinidae; genus Lucinisca; species Lucinisca nassula. The sequence continues at coordinate 185,070,972 of OY757010.1, forward strand.
TAGGACTCTTTAGCTCCCATAGACTTCAAATTGGAAAAACTTCAAAAATCTTCTCTGAAACCACAGGGCCCAGAGCTTAAATATATAGCATGTAGCAATGTCAAGTGGTAACCTACATAAATCATGCCAACCATACCCTTGGGGTCAAATTGGCCAAAAGCTCAAGGGCCCATTAGCTCACACAGACTTATAATGGAAATAAAAAAATTCAAATATCTTTTCCTCTGAAACCATAAGTCCCAGATAGTATGTATTTAGTATGTAGCAACATGAAATGGTAACCTTAATAAACTCTGCCAACCATTGCCCCTTGAGTCAAAATTGGCAACACCCATGGGTCAATTAGCTACCATAGACTTAAAATGGAAAAAAAAAAAAAAAACTTCAAAAATCTTCTTTTGAAATCATAAGGCCCAGAGCTTAGGCATTTAACATGTAGCAACGTCGAGTGGTCACCTACATGCATCCTGCCAATCATGCCCCTGGGGTCCAAAATGGCCAAATCCTGTGGCCCCATAACTCCAATAAACTACAATGGAAAAAAAACAAACCTTTAAAAATCTTCTTCTCTGAAACCATGAAGTACAGACCTTTGATATTATTAGTATACAGCAACATAAAATGGTCGCCTACATAAATCCTGCCAACCATTCCCTTTGGGTTAATATTGGCCATGCCCAGGGCTCGTTAGCTCCTTTAGACTTACACTGAAAAAAAAAAAACAACTTCAAAAATCTTCTTCGAAACCATAAGCCCAAGAGCTTAGATATTTAGTATGTAGCAATGTCAAATGGTTTCCTATACTTATGATTTTCTGGTACAAAGGTCCTCTTGTATTGTTTTATCCAAGAAATAGATAAAGTGGTCATCTGGTGATAGTTCTGTGTAAAACATACATTGAGGACATTGAGAGAGAGCTGGTAGGTGGTGATGGTGTAAAAAATACAAATCTAGCTTGTTTTCTTCAGTGAAAGCAACCTATAATATCCTATATTTCTGGCTGCTAGATACCTATATTTCTGGACAGAACCTATATTTTTGACTCCAAATATCACTTGACGCCCTGCACTTGTGAAATACAATATTCACCTGACCCCACCACCCGTACAAAAAAATATCGGGTGCCGCCCGCCCTCCCCCCATGGCTAATTCTGGAACCGCCCTTAGATTGGCACCTATTGGGGCTTGGATAAATAAATTAGGCTGTATGGTACTCCCACGCAGAGCTGAAATGGACCACAGGTGATTACTGATAAACAGCTTAGAAGGTCTAAGCCTGACCATGCAAAGTGGTGCGAGTCAGACTGCCCATGCCTATGCCGTTAAACCTATTTGTTTCATTGGATGGTATGGCTTGAGATATCATTTCATCTCACTGTCGGGTAAAATCCCACAAAATTGGAAGCAACTTCTCCAAAATGACTTAAATAGTGTTGATGGGGACATTAAACCTCAAATCAAACAAACAAAACTATAAGATTGGATAGCTATAGATGAGAAGCACATTTTGAAACCATTCTTATATGTACCCATTACAGTAAAACCACCATTAATGGTCACCTCTGTTAAACAGCCACCATCATTAAGTCCTCTCCAAAGTAGTTCATTGTATCTTCAGATAATTTCTGCTGAACCTTCTGTACTCTGGCCCACAGCCACTTAACCTTTATTAAACAGCTGGAGTAAGCTCAATAGCAAAAAAAAAAGGAAGTAAAACAGGAATACTTTTTTGATGGTGTGTTAATTTCTCTCAAAATTAACATTTTAATGACAGTATGAATAATGTATAAGTGGATTAAAGAAAATTAAATGATGGAAAGGTGTCAGATGTCAGATGGGTACACTCATCTAAATTAAAGAAAATTAAATGATGGAAAGGTGTCAGATGAGTACATTCATCTAAATTAAAGAAAATTAAATGATGGAAAGGTGTCAGATGAGTACATTCATCTAAACTAAAGAAAATTAAATGATGGAAAGGTGTCAGATGAGTACATTCATCTAAATTAAAGAAAATTAAATGATGGAAGAAAATTAACTTATGGAAAGGTGTCAGATGAGTACATTCATCTAAATTAAAGAAAATTAAATGATGGAAAGGTGTCAGGTGAGTACATTCATCTAAATTAAAGAAAATTAAATGATGGAAGAAAATTAAATGATGGAAAGGTGTCAGATGAGTACATTCATCCAAATTAAAGAAAATTAAATGATGGAAAGGTGTCAGATGGGTACACTCATCGAAATTAAAGAAAATTGAATGATGGAAAGGTGTCAGGACAGTCATCTGACACCTTTCCATCTTTTATTTTTCTTTTCATACATCCCTGTGGAGCTGCCTACAGTTATCACACATTTCCATCTGTCTATTGCAGGCCATACAGCATCTCAAACATTTTCCTCTGTTAACATCCACCTCCTTTAAACAGTAATCATTTTCTCTGAGTGGCTGTTTAATAGAGTTAACACTACAATAGGTGAATATAATGGTGATGGTTTGGCTATTCTTTGAACAAACTTGAAAAATTGTAATTTACGACAGTCAATTGCAAATTTTTTTAATGTCCTAAAGAAAGCTACCACAAGAAAAACATCTGTGCTAGGGCATCATGATTAGAAAAGATTTATGAGCCAGCGCACAACAAAATCTACAATAAGACATGTGCATCCATTGAAGAATCAGATCAGCCTGCATGGATGTGCAGGCTGATCTGAGTCTTCATTGGCAAACAGGTTTTATTGTAGGTTTTGTCAGGCGCTGGCTCATATGTGAAATAACAAGACACATAGCTCAAGATTAGGGGGAGTAATTAGGATATTATAATTAACCCTTTTTGTATCAAATGGAATCTTCCACCTTATATATAGCTGGAGTCCATTTCAAAATTTAGGAGTGTCAGTTTTTGTTTTCATCAAAATTTATTTGGAAAATAACTGAACTTTTAGCAAGCAGTGGAGGCCCTGATCAGACGCCACATTCTGCGACGTCTGATCTGGGCCTGCACTGTTTGCCAGGGTACCCGTTTTGGGGTCTCCACTACAAAATTGGTTAATGAGTGATTTGCCATATTTATGCCCCCGGAATCTAAGAGATTCGGGGGCATATAGTTTTTAGCTCACCAGAGCCAAAGGCTCCGGGGGAGCTTATAGGATAGGCAGTTGTCCGTCGTCGTCGTCGTTGTCGCCGTCGTCGTCGTCGTCAACACTTTCAAACATCTTCTTCTCTGAAGCCACTGGCCCGATTCAGCCCAAATTTTATCTGTAGCATCCTTGGGCTGGGGGATTGAAAGTTTGTGTTTTTTATGAAAATCGGCCCATTAGTTTGGTTGCTATGGCAACTTAGAGTTTCCATAGACTTATAATGGGGAAAATTGAAAAATGGCATTTACTGCCAAGTCATTGCAGATATTTGGACAAAACTTTTATAGAAATGTTTCTTGAGTAAAATTCTTTCAGCCATATGCTTTTATGCCAACCTGAGGGTCCCCCAGGTTGTGCCGGGGCCATGCCCCACCCCCTCCACTTCATAAAAGGCCATATATCTCAGAAACCATTCAGATCCCGACCCCTAAACCATATATATTCTTGTTCCTATTGATAAGACGCATTTAGTAACACCAACCTTGGGGTCCTCAGGGATGCGCCGAGGTCATGCCCCACCCCCTCCACTTAATAAAAGGCCCAATATCTCGGAAACCATTCAGATCCCCACCCCTAAACCATATATATTCTTGTTCCTTATGATAAGACCCATTCAGTGACATCAACCTGGGAGTCCCCTGGATGCGCCGGGGCCATGCCCCACCCCCTCCATTTCATAAAAGGCCCAATATCTCGTAAACCTTACAGATCCCCGCCCCTAAACCATATATATGCATGCTTCTTATGATAAGACACATTCATTGACACCAACCTGGGGGTCCTCAGAGATGCGCTGGGGCCTTGCCCCACCCCTCCACTTCACAAAAGGCCATATATCTCAGAAACTGTTCAGATCCCCACCCCTAAACCATATATATTCTTGTTCCTATTGATAAGACGCATTCAGTAACACCAACCTGGGGGTCGTCAGGGATGCGCACAGGTCAGGCCCCACCCCCTCAACTTTATAAAAGGCCCAATATCTAGGAAACCATTCAGATTCCCACCCCTAAACCATATATATTCTTGTTCCTTTTGATAAGACCCATTCAGTGACATCAACCTGGGAGTCCCCTGGATGCACCGGGGCCATGCCCCACCCCCTCCATTTGATAAAAGGCCCAATATCTCGGAAACCTTACAGATCCCCGCCCATAAACCATATATATGCTTGCTTCTTATGATAAGACACATTCATTGACACCAACCTGGGGGTCCTCAGAGACGCGCTGGGGCCTTGCCCCACCCCTCCACTTCAAAAAAGGCCATATATTTCAGAAACTGTTCAGATCCCCACCCCTAAAGCATATATATTCTTGTTCATTATGATAAGACGCATTCAGTAACACCAACCTGGGGGTTCCCAGAGATATGCTGGGGCCATGCCCCACCCCCTCCATTTCATAATATCACAATATCTCGGAAACCCTACAGATGGCCACCCCTTAACCATATATAGTCTTGTTCCTTATGATAAGACACATTCATTGACACCAACCTGGGAGTCTCCCTGGGCCTTGCCCCACCCCTCCACTTCACATAAGGCCTTATATCTCAGAGAATGTTCTTAGCCCCACCCTAAACCATATATATTCATCTTTCTTATGATAAGACGCATTCAGTGACACCAGCTTGGGAGTCCCCGGGGCACGCCCAGGCCATGCCACACCGCTTTACTTCATTAAAAGCCATATATATCAGAAATAGTTCAGATCCCCACCCCTAAACCATATACTTGTTCCTTATGATAAGACTCGTTCAATCACACCAACCTGGAGGTCTCTTTGTGCTGAGGCAATGTGCCCCGCCCTTCCATTTCATAAAAGGCTTTATATTTCAGAAACCATTCAAATCCCCACCCCATAATCATATATGTTCTTGTTCCTTATTATTAGCACACCTACTGTAGGGGTGTCCGCAGGGGCCATTCCTATTTCATAAAAGGGCCTCAAATCTCTGAAACCGGTCAGATTCCCAGCACTGAACCATATATATACTTGGTCCTTATGATAAGACACATTTAGGGACAACAGTTTGGGCTTTCCTGGGATCAACAGGGCATGCCCCAACCCCTCAACTGTTAAAGAGGCCTTACAGATCCCCACTGCTAAACCATATATATTTTTGTTTCTTATGATAAGACGCATTTAGTGATACCTACCAGGGCTCCATTGGGTCCATGCCCCACCCCCTCTACTTCATAAAAGGCCTAACTTTTCAGATGCTGAGTCCACATGGGTGCTCATTTGGACATGGGGGTTCATTTGGTGGATTAAAATGATATCATGTTAAAATACATGGCTGCCATTGGGCAGGATGGGCAGTGCCCACCTGAGCTCTGGTGAGCATAGTGGCCCATGGGCCTCTTGTTGGTCTGTCTGTCTGTTTGTCCGTTTGTCTGTTTGTCTGTCTACAAAAACCTTAATATTGGGCATAACTTTTGAATGGTAATAGATAGAGCTTTCATATTTCACATGTGTATACCTTATCACAAGACCTTTCCAGTGGTACCATAATTTTTGATCTCGTGACCTTGAACTTGACCTTTGACCTATTTTTTTCAAAATTTTTAAAAACATTAACATGCGCTGTCCGGGGGCATCAGTGTTTCCCAAACACATCTTGTTCTCTTCAGAAACCTGTGTTGTGGGTACTTGTTAGAGACGCCTCAATGAGGTGTTTAAGAAGAAATACCAAAACAAATGTCCATTATTTTTGTCATTATCTAGTGATATGAAGACGTGAAATGTAAAAGTCTAGATCCAAAGTGTATCTTATCTGGATCTGTGGCCAAGTGGGTAAGAGGGCTGACTCTTAATCATTAGGTCTCTCATTGCTCTAATTCGATGCTGGCTAGGGGTCACATATGAGTCACGGAGTCCTGCAGCGGAAGGTCAGGTGCTTTTTCTCCAGGTATTGTTTCGCCCACCTCTGATTAACGATGGGCTGAAAATAAGTGAAATAATCTTGAAAGGGTCGTAAAACCAAAACAAAAGTCTTATCTAGATCAACAAACTTACTCACATGTGTTTAAAAATGTATTATTTTCTTTGCAGCACCTATGGCTGGGATCATGTTGTGCAAGGTCTTGTACAGTTGGGTTTTATACTCATGGACTCTTATGGCCCAAAAGGTGCATTTGGTCGCATTGATATGGTTCCTGGCTTACAGAGTGGCCCTACACACCAAGCATGTCAGCTGGGTGCCAAAATACTTCTCAGAACCTTTAAGGTAAGCTTTGGTTTCAGTGTTTTGGTTTGGTTTGGAGTGTAAAGGCCCAGTCAACACTATTTAGGTCATATTTAGCTGGTCAGTTTACTTAACACTTCCTGTGCAACTGACGAGGGCAAGTCAATAAGTAACCAGCCTTTCCCATTTCCAATCGACCGAGACAACCGAGATTTTCATGCCTTGTTTCAAGACATGTTTTGGCATGCTGTAAATAAGAGGAAGATTCCATTCAGCACAAAATGGGTTACACCATAACAACAGATATGGTGTGTATTTTTAGCTCACCGTCACGTAGTGACGAGGTGAGCTTTTGGGATCACTTTTCGTCCGTCGTCCGTGCGTCCGTCCGTGCGTCCGTCCGTAAACTTTTTCTTCAAACGACATCTCCTCCTAAACCCTGAGCGGATTTTGACCAAACTTCACAGGAATGATCCTTAGGTGGTCCCCTTTCAAAGTTGTTCAAATGGTTCCGGTCCGTTGCACATATGGGTCACAGGAGCCAAAAATAGATTTTTTTCAAAGAAAACTTAAAAAATCTTCTTCTCTGAAACTGCAAGGCCCAGGTCTTTGATATTTGGTATGAAGCTTCATCTAGTGGACCCCTACCAAGATTGTTCAAATTATAGTGCTGGGGCCAAAAATGCCCCCGCCCCGGGGCCCTTTGGTTTTACAAGGCTTATATAGGGAAAATCTTTAAAAATCTTCTTCTCTGAAACTGCAAGGCCCAGGTCTTTGATATTTGGTTTGAATTTTTATCTGGTGGACCCCTACCAAGATTGTTCAAATTATAGTGCTGGGGCCAAAGATGCCCCCGCCCCGGGGCCCTTTGGTTTTACATAGGCTTATATAGGGAAAATCTTTAAAAATCTTCTTCTCTGAAACCGCAAGGCCCAGGTCTTTGATATTTGGTATGAAGCTTCATCTAGTGGACCCCTACCAAGATTGTTCAAATTATAGTGCTGGGGCCAAAAATGCCCCCGCCCCGGGGCCCTTTGGTTTTACATGGGCTTATATAGGGAAAATCTTTAAAAATCTTCTTCTCTGAAACTGCAAGGCCCAGGTCTTTGATAATTGGTATGAATCTTCATCTTATGGACCCCTACCAAGAGTGTTCAAATTATAGTGCTGGGGCAAAAAATACCCCCGCCCCTGGGCCCTTTGATTTAACATAGGCTTATATAGGGAAAACCTTTAAAAATCTTCTTCTATGAAACCGCAAGGCCCAGGTCTTTGATATTTGGTATGAAGCTATCTAGTGGACCCCTACCAAGATTGTTCAAATTATAGTGCTGGGGCCAAAAATGCCCCCGCCCCAGGGCCCTTTGGTTTTACATGGGCTTATATTGGGAAAATCTTTAAAAAATCTTCTTCTCTGAAACTGCAGGGCCCAGGTCTTTGCTATTTGGTATGAAGCTTCATCTAGTGGACCCCTACCAAGACTGTTCAAATTATAGTGCTGGGGCCAAAAATGCCCCCGCCCCGGGGCCCTTTGGTTTTACATAGGCTTATATAGGGAAAATCTTTAAAAATCTTCTTTTCTGAAACCACAAGGCCTAGGTCTTTGACATTTGGTATGAAGCTTCAGCTAGTGGACCTTTACCAAGATTGTTCAAATTATAGCCCTGGGGCCACAATGCCCCCGCCCCAGGGCCCTTTGGTTTTACATAGACTTATAATAGAGATAATCTTTGAAAATCTTCTTCTCTGAAACAACAAGGCCCAGGTCTTTGATATTTGTTGTGTAGCTTCATCTAGTGGACCTTTGCCAACATTGTTCAAATCATAGTCTTTTGTTGATATTTGGTATGAAGCTTCACCTTTTTAGACCTCCCTCAACATTATGCACATTATAACCCTGGGGTCAATAATGGCTCTCCCCGGGGCCCACTTGTTACTCTATGGATCAGGTGAGCGATCCAGGGCCATCATGGTCCTCTTGTTTGATTATTTGAAGGATAGTTTTTGTCAATTCTCCATAAAAACCTATGTTGTGGGTATTCATCAGAACCACCTTGGTGAGGTGGTTCTAATGAATACCCACAACATAGGTTTATATAGAGAAATAAGGAAAACTATCCTTCAATTATCACAAAATACCCACCTTATCAGTTGCAGTGAGTTATGCCCCCGCCCATCGGGTTTTTGAGAAATAGATTGGGCTGCTTGGAGCTTCTCCACAGAACTGAAACTGACCGAACATGAGTCCTGGGGCCAGTTGTTCAAAACATCATTAGCTTAACGAGCTCGTTAGTGGTCATATTGTTAATTCTTCTAGCAAGTACAATATCATAAATTTTGGTATTTTTGCTGAAAAAATGTGAGCAGCTTTTGCGTTCGCAAAAGCTGCTCACATTTTTTCAGCAAAAATTTCTGCATATTTCCCATATTTAATGATCAAAGTTTTAACGATACGTTAACTAATGACATCGTTAGTTTTGAACAACTGGGCCCTGGTAAATAGAAGCTAAATAGAAGTGAAGGAAATGATCAGGAAACTCAACAATTAATCCACACCTCCCATCAGAGACAGCAAAGGGAAAGAAACACAAACATGAAATAACTAGACCCTAATGGAAACATCAATTGTGTAAAGCCAAAATGACAGTTATTTTCCCACAAAATGGCCAATTGGCTATCCAAAACAAAAAGATATAAGCGATATACACATTCAAAGATGAACTAAAACAAAAATAATCCACAACAGACTTTGCCCAGGCAAAATGATGCGAGTTAGACCATCACTGCTTATACACCCTGGCAGTTTCTTTTGGCAGTAGGACTTGAGATGTCATTTCATCTCTGAGACAGTGTGATGGTAAAATTCATGCAAAATTGGAAGCAATGTCTCCAAAATGAGCTAAGTAGTGACAGGTACGTAACACCAACAGACAAAGAAATTAGGTTAATGTCAACTGTCTCCTACACAAACCACAAACAGGCACAGGGCGGGAAAATTATTCAAAATTTCACTCATCCTGCATGACCAAGAGCATTTAGAGTTTGGTAAATTTCATAGGGTCATGACAAAGTTTTTACTTGTCCTGCAAAATTTCTACTCCTGATGGTGAGCGGGCAAGTTGAATTTTGTAGCCTTGAGGCAATGGTGTGTTTATCTATAGAAATAGTACTCCACATTTCAGGCCCATGAGATGGTAAGATCTGAGATCTTAGAGCAAATTTTCAACAGAGTGGTTACCAAAGCAACTTCACCAGTTACACATTATCTGGGTAAGAACTGATATTAGTTGAATAAATTGCATATAACTGTAAAGTCTTTTTTATTTGTAAGAACTTTAATTTGCTTATATTCGCGAACTTGTTCTCTTGCAAATTCGAAGTCCTTTCCTATTAAATATTGATCAGCTGCAATGTTAATAAGTGTTTTTTTCCAACTATCAGAGTTGAGAACAGTTTCCTTAATTGTGTATTTTTGACAAGGGTATTCATTTTGTGCAAAGAGGTTCATCATACAATATACTATACAACAGAACCTCTTTATAACTTTGATTATAATTATTAAACATCTTGGATAAGACAGTTTAAAGATGTATCCCCAAAATTACATACAGTCGAACTTCAATGGCTCATACACCTTTGGGACCTCGAAAATCTGTTAGAGACAGGGGTAGTTCGAGCCACTGAGGGTTACTGTTAGGAGCATAACGATATACTTTGGGACATCTTTTCGGTGTTCTAGAATAAAAATGTATGTAAATAAAAATGTATGCTGTGTGTACTCATTAGAATCGCCTCATTGAGGCGATTCTAATGAGTACACACAGCATACATTTGCAAGATAAAACACCAAAATCTCCTAAATTATCACCCAATGTTTCTTATGTAGAAGAATTTCCTAGGGGCTCAAGAACGTGTTCGACTCAGCCATGGTAAACGAGCCATCGGTGTTCGAGTCATCAAAGTTCTACTGTATATAGAAATATGATCCCTTTATAACCCTGTCATTATAACAGTTTTGGATATAACATGATGGATCCTAAAAATGTATTGAATATACAGAAAAATGAGCATTCTGTATATATTCTATACACTAATGTTTGTATATAACACAGTTGTTAAACTAACACGGTTTCAGCTCTGGATCCCAACAACAATGTTGTGAAGAAGTTTCTGTGTTTACTGATGTACAATGAAGGACTTGATCAGCACCTACATATGTACACCTCCATTGTTGCACATAAATAATTTGAATGCGGAAAAATCACACTTTGCAAATTAGCAAATCCTCAAATGGGCCCCGTCAAGCGATTTTGGTACTTATCGCCAGACGCCTATGCGAGCAGCGAAGGTTCAGGCGAGCCTGCGCATCTGCGCAGTCTCGCCAGAACCTTCGCTGCTCGCTCATACAAGCAGTGAATCAAGAGCAACCTTCAGACAGAAGCCATATCCCTGGCCCCTCTGGATGGCTGGGCATGCTCAGTTAAATATTTGTCATGACGGAATACTCGAAGACACAAATTCGCTTGGCAGGGCTCAAATAATGCTGGAATGACACAAAGTACACGTAACACAAAATTAAGAAAATAGACACTACAAAGAATTCGCTACAAACCTAGTTTGAGACCACCTTTGGGACTGTACAAAAGTGGTCTTAAAGACCACTTTTGAACAGTCCCAAAGGTGGTCTTATTATAGGTCTTTTACTGTATAATTATGTTATCGGTGATAGATTTTCATGGATTCATAAGTCGTTTAAAATGTAGACAGTATAATTAGAATGTTAATGAATAATGATAATCTTATTCAACTTCGGGGATAACTATATTCAAAATTGTCATTTGGGGAGGTAAATCAGAGGTTTTACGGTTGGAAACTTCGTTTTACGGCTCCGCTAACGCATTGCCATAGGAAGTAATTTGCGAATGTAAAACCGATGATTTACCTCCCCAAATGACAATTTTCATTACAGTTATCCCCAGTCTAATGCACTTATTCACTTGTTTTGTTAAAACTTGTACTATTCTGCACATAGTGGCAACCGCTGTGAGCTGCGTAAAATCAAATGGCAGCCAATGAAAAGCGACGTTCCGTGATGACCCGACAGTATATCGCAAATACACTGTCACAAATGTTTGACGTTATTCAATCAGACGTTGCATTACATATAGGAAAGTGCATTAGAATTTTTGTTTTACCCTTAGATTTTTTTTCTTTTGATTCAAGAATTGCTAGGCGACACAGTGTATGCAGCACCACAGATGTTACTGGATTCCACTAACAAGGTTCGAGAGATGTTTGACTACCTTGCCCTCCTGTCTCCAGGATCAGCTGAGGGTTTACTTCATGCTATACAGCCCCTACTCAAACTGAGCATGTCCCTCAAAGATAGCCTGATTCTAGCACTGAGGAAAGCTATGTTTTCTAGGTAAATGGAAATAAGGATGTAATTGTCATTGAATTTGAAAGGGCAGATTAAATTCCTGCCGCTTGTTGTTTTCTTCCTTATGCATTTGTGGCAAGATACTTCTTGCACATCACATAAGGAAATCCATAGTGTTAGCCTGGGATAGAAATTCTGTTCTTATCCTGGTTTTCTTACCCAGACAAACTACATAAGTATAGTGTGCAAAAAAACAATATTAAATAAAATAAAATGAAAGTTTTCGGTAGTGTTGTGCAAGAAAAAGAATCTTTTATGGTATTCTTTTGTAGATGGGTGTTTCCAACACTCGGAATGACCATGTTGAGCAGAACCCATGCTATAAAGAGGTTCTGCTCACCAGGGTCATCCAGGGGGTGGAACTATGCCGAGGTTTTGCTCAGCATGATTATTCCAAGGATTGGAACTACACCGAGATTCCGCTCAGCATGGTCATCTCGAGGGTTGGAAATGCCAAACTACAACAGAACCCCATATCAGATTTCTTATAAGATACACAGTCAAACTTCAGTGAGTCAAACATCTCAGGTACCATGAAATTGTGTTTGAGACAGGGGTAGTTTGAGCCATTGAGGGTTAATCTTAGTGCCAGGTCAAGAGACATATCAGAGATATCTTTTCAATCTTCTTTCATATAATTTTTTGTATGTATACATTTTTGTTTGGATACGAGGGCAAGTCAATAAAAAACCAGCCTAATGTATTTCTGCGTGAGATTGATCTCTTCTTTTTTGATGTAATTGCCCAGTAGAATGATACACTTGGACCGACGCTGTTCCAGTGCCATCAGCCCAGAACTGAAGAAGCCAGGGTCCTTGTCTCAACTGCCGCCACGAATTCTTCTTTGGACTGGAAATGATGTCCATGGATATGCTTTTTCAAGTGTGATTAAAGGAAGTAGTCACTAGGAGCTAAGTCCAGAAAAAAGGCATGGTGCGGTATAATAAGAATCTTATATGGGTGTGAGGGGTGGATAGAAAAATATCGGTCCCAAGGGTCACTGTCCGGCATCACGAGGCTTGCCGAGTGATGCCGGACAGTGATCCTGAGGGACGGATTTTTCTATCCACCCCTCACATCCATATTGGATTCTTTTTCTTGCATATGTTCCATTTCTTAGCGCGGAATTTCAATGCTACAGTCACTTCGGTTACCAACGGCCGCCATATTGTGTTGACACTGCAGGAATGTAAAGTGACGTCACGGATCGTGCATGACGTCAACCTTAACGATGGCGCACACAAGGTCGTAATCAACCAGTGCATTTATTTTGGAGTCGAAACACCAGGGTCAGAACATAAATTTCTATCCCAGGGTAAAATCACGGATTTCCTTGTCTGGTGTGCAAGAATAGCTCATACCCATTCCGCTCAACAACATCCATTGCAGTTTTGCAAGTGTGGACTCTTGCATTGTCCTGTTGGAGCAGAACACAACATACCTTTTCAAGAATGTGTACAACATACCTTTTCAAGAGTGCACACAACATACCTTTTCAAGAGTGCACACAACATACCTTTTCAAGAGTGCATACAACATACCTTTTCAAGAGTGCACACAATATACCTTTTCAAGATAAAATCAATGATCAATAACTGGAGCTTTGGGACATTTTCTCAAGGGACTCCAGAACTAGTAGAATTAGCTATAGTAAAGAACCCATCTGTGTTCGAATTATCACACTTCTCTGTATATGTAATCTAATGCTCAATTGCATTGGTTTGTTTGTCTTGAGGTTTTACATCCCAGTCAACACTATTTTAGGTCAATTTGGAGATTTGCTTCCCCGCCAAAAGAAATCAGGGTTTTTATGCAGGGACAGTCTGACTCACCACCTTGCCTGCGCAGGCTTAGACCTTCCAAGCGGTTTACCAGTACTCATGTTCGGCCAGTTTCAGCTCTGCACAGAAACAACATGCAACCCAATCTATTTCTCCAAGGCCTGAATGGCGAGGGCTCAAATCATTTGCATTGGTATTAACCCTGAAGATACCAATCAAAACAAATGTGGTCTGCTTTGTCATCTGCTGGTTACTTAAAAAGTCCTCTAGGAGCAGTCTGATGACAGTTCTCACTCTCCCTGTATGCAAAACTAGGTTGGAAAAGCTTGCAAGAATATGCAGCAGACGACATAAAAAGATGACATTTTCAGATGCAGTTTTTCTTGGCATCTTAACGCTCTGCATACTGAGAATTTTTTGCAGCACACAGTTTTAAATAGTTTCTTGTTTTCCCTGAAAACAGGATTGACATCTTATGCAAATTGTCTCCTATGGAGACAATTTGCATGAGATAAGTCCAGTTTTCTGGGAAAAATAAGAAAAATATCAACAATTTGTCGTCTGCTGAATTAGCATGGAGAGTGGTAAAGGCAAAGGTCTAACTAAATTTTTCCATTCCAGGCAACTGGACTCAAGGAAAATTGGTGCTAGTGGGTTTTTGATGATTCTGAAGCATTTTAAAATTCTTGGAGGGCTGAGATCAAGTCAGGCTAGCCAGCCGTCATTATCATCTAGTCAGGTAATGGTTAGAAAGCTTAAATTGTGCACTGCAGTGACATTTATTTGATATGTAACCATCAAAATTTAAATGTAAAGAGTAACAGTTAAAAAATTATTTGAAAACAAGGCCGCCTGAATTTCCTTCTGAAGCAGGAATTACCATATTTACAGTATGCATTACGACGGGCCTGAGCAAACAATGTAGACCCAGGTGAGACGCCACAAAATGCGGCATCTCATCTTGGTCTGCACTGTTTGACACTCATACCGCAATTCTTAGACACAACATCGGGTAGTAAATTTACTTTTTCAATTTTTAGGACAAGTGTAGTAAGGGGTCTAGGTGTCTTAATATTTAGGGTAAATACGGTAAGAGTGTCAGTTCCTGATGTCAAGATAATGGCATTAGAGCCACAATTACTTGTGAGGAACTTTCCATTTAACCTGTTTCCCTTTTTAGTTCACTTCGACAGAAGTCCAGAAAGAGCTAATGCACTACCCATGGCATTGGAATCTAAATTGGCGTTCTTATTTACATTAAAGTTTTTTTTTAGAGCTTATGATTTCCAAATTGTACGATGGATTGGGTTCATATTTGGTTTTATGATAGAGGTCCAACGTTTAATTCAGCACTACCCTTGGCCCATACGCAAGACGTCAAGGTCATTGAACTTTCCAAACCATAGGATGAATTTGGTTTCTATTTGGTATGATGATATAGATTCAAAGTTGCATTCAGCAATACCTCTGCTCCTGCTTGTAACCTCATGGTCAAGGTTATAGATTAAGAAAGAAGTCTCCATTGTACAGTGGATAAGCTAATTGCCACACAAACCAGGGGTTGTGGGATCGATTCAGTGTTTCTATGGACTTTAGGATAAGTCCTAAAACTGAAGTCCCATCTCCATATGACCTTAACTGTTGGTGAAATGTAAAACTGAAACACACACACAGACTTAGAAATTTTATGTTAAAGTTATTTAAGAGCTCATATTTTCCAAACCATACGATTGATTTTATTTATATTTTATATGACGATAGATTAGGTCCAAAAGTTTATTCAGGTACTCCACCACTTATGCCTATGACCTCAAGGACACTTTACCAGGTAAACTATGCTATTGGATGACAGCTTTTGTTTGCCATCTTTTCTGTTTGGAGACTACAGACAGAATACACTTTAGAATGTATTTATACTATGATACCTTAGTAACACTGTTGGATCCAGAGCAAAACTGAAAAAAAGCAGCTCCATGTTTGTTTTGATTTTAGCAAGTCCAATCCATGATAGTGCCATTTTCCATTTTGTTTATCTAAATTAATTTAAAGTATCATGGCATATATACATACAGTACAAAATTGGCTGACTATTAAAAAAAATCCAGGAAAGTGAACAGACCTTTTTGATAAGACTATTTTCTCTATAAAATCTACGTCTATATATTTATAGCCCCGCTTTGAAAAAGTGGGGCTATATTGGATTTGCCATGTCCTTCTGTCATTCCGTGATTCCGTTAATTTGTGTTGGCTCCATAACTTTGTATCTGCTTAAGATATTTTCATGAAACTTCACACAAATGTTAAACACCATAAGACAATGTGCAGAGCGAAGGAATTATAACTGTGGATTGCCTACTTTTGGAGTTATTGCCCTTTGAACATTTTCCGTAATTCCGTAATTCCGTAATTCCGTGATTCCGTTAATTTGTGTTGGCTCCATAACTTTGTATCTGCTTAAGATATTTTCATGAAACTTCACACAAATGTTAAACACCATAAGACAATGTGCAGAGCGAAGGAATTATAACTGTAGATTGCCTACTTTTGGAGTTATTGCCCTTTGAACATTGAAAAATGGCAATTTTAATTGTGTCCGCTTCATAACTCAAAAACCGTTTGAGATATTTTTTGGAAACTTCACACAAATGTTAAGCACTATGAGACGATGTGCAGAGCGCAGGAACCATAACTCTGCATTGCTTATTTTTGGAGTTATTGCCCTTTGAACATTGAAAAATGGCAATTTTAACAGTGTCCGCTTCATAACTCGAAAACCGTTTGAGATAATTTCATGAAACTTCACACAAATGTTAAGCACTATGAGACAATGTGCAGAGCGCAAGAACCATAACTCTGGTTTTCGTATTTTCTGTGTGTCTGTCTGTGTGTCTGTCTGTGTCTGTTAACAATTTTCGTGTCCGCTCCATAACTTTAAAACCCATTCACATATTTTCATGAAACTTCACACAAACATTAAACACCATGAGATGGTGTGCAGAGTGCAGGAACCATAACTCTGGATTGCCTAATTTTTGAGTTATTTCCCTTTGAATATTGAAAAATATCAATTTTAGCCGTCTTTGCTCTATAACTCAAAAACCGTTTGAGATAATTTTATGACACTTCACACAAATGTAAAGCACCATATTACGTGTGCAGAGCGCAGGAACCCAAACTCTGGATTGTCTACTTTTTCAGTTATAGGCTTTTGAATATTAAAAAATGGCAATTTTAACTATGTCCGCTTCATAACCGTTTCTGATATTTTCATGAAACTTCAAATAAATGAAAAGCACCTTGAGATGATGTGCAGAGTGCAACCATGAGATGGTGTGCAGAGTGCAGGAACCATAACTCTGGATTGCCTAATTTTTGAGTTATTTCCCTTTGAATATTGAAAAATATCAATTTTAGCCGTCTTTGCTCTATAACTCAAAAACCGTTTGAGATAATTTTATGAAACTTCACACAAATGTAAAGCACCATATTTCGTGTGCAGAGCGCAGGAACCCAAACTCTGGATTGTCTACTTTTTCAGTTATAGGCTTTTGAATATTAAAAAATGGCAATTTTAACTATGTCCGCTCCATAACCGTTTCTGATATTTTCATGAAACTTCAAATAAATGAAAAGCACCTTGAGATGATGTGCAGAGTGCAGGAACCATAACTCTGGTTTGCCTACTTTAGGAGTTATTGCCCTTTGAACATTTAAAAAGGCAATTTTGACTGTGTCGGCTCCATAACTCACAAACCATTTGAGATATTTTCATGACACTTCACACAAGTGTAAAGCACCATGAGACAATGTGCAGAGCGCAGGAACCCTGACTCTGATTTGCCTACTTTAGGAGTTATTACCCTTTGAACATTGAAAAATGGAAGATGAAATTTAGTATAAACATGGACATTCTGGTAATGTATCATGCTCATTGAAATGAGGGACAAGGGCTCACAACTCTTAGAGTTTTTCCAGATAATGTAAAATTTTCAACAGTTATTTCTTGTTCATAACTGTTTTCTCTGCAGCTTAAATAACTTTCTTCTCTGACAGCGCTGAAGCGGGGCTATAGTCAGATCCTCTGACAGCTCTAGTTACATTTCCAGTGTCAAGTCTAATGTAAACCTATAGAAAACAATGTAGTTCATACTTCCATGAACACATTCAGTCACATGATTTTTAGTGACGTCAAGTGACCTCATTCTAAACCATGGTTCTCTACGGTTGATGGTAACATCAAGCCTGTTCCGCTGTTTGTAGAAAAACAGCGTGTAAATGTTTTTCAGCTTTAAAAGTTAGCCCTATAAGCATTTTTTTCGCCCAGTGATGAGGGGCAAAGAATGTAAATATAAAGAAAGAACTTATTTTTTCTGCTTTTCATGAAAGTATGAACGACAGCAGGTCGCTAGCAAAGTTTGCATGAAACCTCAGGGTTCATTTACTTTGCACGTGACCCACTACATTCATACTTTCATGAACAGCAGAAAAATAGAATTTGTTTATTAATTGAATACAAGGTTGATGTATAATACTTTACAGATTCAAGTAGACATCCACACACCTTACAACCCATCCAGCAATGAAGCCTTATGTTTAGAGATTCTTGGAAATCTGCGGAGATGTTTATCACAGCAAGCTGATGTGAGACTGTTACTTTATCAGGTATGTTGTCAGCATCATCATTTTCATCATCATCATTGTCATCATTTTCAATATCATCATCATGAGTTTGTTTATCATGGGCTTTATTGCTACACACATCAAGGAAGATTGTGATGTTCCTCTGAGAGGGAGCTGCTCTTAATGGAAAGAATTAGCTTTCTAGGGGAGCAAATACTTTCCATTTAGTGTGACCCCTATAGTTAATAATATTAAACTTTTTATTTTAATAAGTGAGCATTGTTTGCTCAGGCCTATCTGCCCCAATACTTAGGATCATTACAGTTTACTTATGATGTATTACTTCTGACTACTACTTTTGAATTGAAATACTTCACATTTCTTTCTAGGGTTTGTTTGATGTACTGAACAGAAACACACAACTGAAAGATGCCATTCTGGAAATGCTTTTGACACAGGTTTGTGTACATACATTTTAGCTTTCCTGGGTCCAGCTGTTCAAAATCATGTTAGCTTAACGAGCTCATCAGTGGCCAGTGTTAACTGTTCTAGTAAGATCAATATCTTATGCGGGCCCCAGCCCATCGGGGCTCGGAGAAATAGATTGGATTCATGGTGCTTTCGAGCAGAGCTGAAACCAACTGCACATGAGTTCTGGTAAACATTTTAGATGGTTTAAGCCAGCCGAGGTAAAGTGGTACATGTTGGACCATTCATGCATAAATCATATTGGTTTAATTGTGTGGCAGGGCTTGAGACCACACAAGACTTGAGATGTCATTTCATCTCAACATTCCGTAAAAGTCCCACAAATTTTTCACCAGTAAGTCTTGTCTCTGCAACTCCTCTCGCAGTTTCCAGTGGATTTTAGTGAAACCTACCAGTCATTGTTCTCATGGCCTGACGAGGAGCATATTTTATTACATTTTCAGTAGTGATTAACTGAGATTTCTCAAATCTATAATTCAGCCAAGTGAATTAATTCATTTCGAACATTTTGGTGACACAATTGCTAGGCAACATTGCTGTCGCTGTTTGTAACAACAATAACAATAGCTGATTTTTGGTGGAAAATCTGATAAAATTGTGGAAATCAGGTTTTAATTTTCATGTCCGTTTAATGTTTCTGAGGAAACACCTGCAACACAAAGATGAAATATGATTTTCTTGATAATACAGTTCTACTGTCATGACAATGCTGCATCTGCATTTCAAGCACAAGGCTGACTTTTGCATGAAAATGAAAACAAGATGGCCACTGATTTTCAAACTAAAATTTATACCCTGACTAGAACTATTTTGGTAGGAAATTAGTATGGCTGAATTTGAAAATTCAAAGGTAAATTATAAATGAAAATGTAATAAACAGTTTTTTTGTTGTTGTTTTTAGCTCACCTGAGCACGAAGTGCTCAAGGTGAGCTTTTGTGATCGGTCTTTGTCCGTCGTCCGTGCGTCCGTCCGTCCGTCCGTCGTCAACTTTTGCTTTAAACAACTTCTTCTCCTAAACTGCTGGACAGATTTTGAAATAATTTCACAGGAAAATTCCTTGGGTGACCCTCTACCAAAATTGCTCAAATCGTTCCGCTCGTGTGAACAAAATGGCCGCCAGAGCTAAAAATAGAAAAACCTATAAACGACTTCTCCTTAACCAGTGCAAGGATTTTGATATAATTTCACAGGAAGGTTCCTTGGGTGACCCTCTACCAAAATTGCTCAAATCGTTCCGCTCAGGTGAACAAGATGGCCGCCAGAGCTAAAAATAGAAAAACCTTTAAATGACTTCTTCTCCTTAACCAGTGGATGGATTTTGAAATTATTGCACAGAAATGTTCCTTAAGTACCCCTCTACTAAAATTGCTCAAACCGTTCCACTCGGGTGAACAAAATGGCCGCCAGAGCTAAAAATAGAAAAACCTTTTAACGACTTATTCATCTTAACCAGTGGATGGATTTTGAAATTACTTCACAGGAAAGTTCCTTGGGTGACCCTCTACCAAAATTGCTCAAAATGTTCCGATCAGGTGAACAAGATGGCCGCCAGAGCTAAAAATAGAAAAACCTTTAAACGACTTCTTCTCCTTAACTAGTGGATGGATTTTGAAATTACTTCACGGGAATGTTCCTTGGGTGACCCTTTACCAAAATTGCTCAAACCGTTCCGCTCGGGTGAACAAGATGGCCACCAGAGCTAAAAATAGAATAACCTTTAAACGACTTTTTCTCCTTAACCAGTGGATGGATTTTGAAATTATTTCACTGGAATGTTCCTTGGGTGACCCTTTACCAGAATTGCTCAAAATGTTCTGCTCTGATGAACAAGATGGCTGCCAGAGCTAAAAAACAGAAAAACCTTTAAACGACTTCTTCTCCTTAACTAGTGGATGGATTTTGAAATTACTTCACAGGAATGTTCCTTGGGTGACCCTCTACCAAAATTGCTCAAACTGTTCCGCTCGGGTGAACAAGATGGCTGCCAGAGCTAAAAATAGAATAACCTTTAACCGACTTTTTCTCCTTAACCAGTGGATGGATTTTGAAATTATTTCACTGGAATGTTCCTTGGGTGACCCTTTACCAAAATTGCTCAAACCGTTCCGCTCTGGTGAACAAGATGGCTGCCAGAGCTAAAAATAGAAAAACCTTTAAACGACTTCTTCTCCTTAACCAGTGGATGGATTTTTAAAATACTTCACAGGAATGTTCCTTGGGTGACCCTCTACCAAAATTGCTCAAACCGTTCTGCTCTGGTGAACAAGATAGGCTGCCAGAGCTAAAAATAGAAAAACCTTTAAACGACTTCTTCTCCTTAACCAGTGGATGGATTATGAAATTATTTGACAGGAATGAGGTTTGAGGTTTTTAGCTGTGGTGGCCATCATGCTCAGTTAAGCAAAATATTTTGAGCAATTTTGTTAGAGGGTCACTCATGGAACATTCCCATAAAATTGCTTCCTTTTAGAGACAGATGGCTTTTGAAAGTTTTGACCCCCACCCACCTTGGCTGCAAGGTGCTTCTTCAGGAGTATTGGTAAACCACTTTGAAGGTCTTAGCCTGTCCAGGCAAAGTGGTGCGAGTGGAACCATCTGTGCATTTAAACCCCATTGGTTTCATTGGGCGGCAGGGATTGAGATGTCATTTCATCAAAAATGACTTCTACATGTACTTCTCAAAATGACTTCTGCTCTTAAACAGGCAGACTGATTTTGAATTAATTTCACAGAAATGGTCTTTGGGTCCAACCAAAATTGCTCAAACCCTCCACACCACCATATATTACCCACAATTCCGTTTGTACAATATGGATCAGGTGAGCGATCCAGGGCCATCATGGCCCTCTTGTTTTGTTTTTTAGCTCACCGTCACGTAGTGACGAGGTGAGCTTTTGGGATCACTTTTTGTCCGTCGTGCGTGCGTCCGTCCGTAAACAATTTCTTCAAACGACATCTCCTCCTAAACCACTGATCGGATTTGGCCAAACTTCACAGGAATGATCCTTAGGTGGTCCCCTTTCAAAGTTGTTCAAATGGTTCTGGTCCGTTGCACATATAGGTCACAGGAGCCAAAAATTGATTTTTTTCACCGAAAACTTAAAAAATCTTCTTCTCTGAAACTGAAAGGCCCAGGCCTTTGATATTTGGTATGAAGCTTCATCTAGTGGACCCCTACCAAGATTGTTCAAATTATAGTGCTGGGGCCAAAAATGCCCATGCCCCGGGGGCCCTTTGGTTTTACATAGGATTAAATAGGGAAAATCTTTAAAAATCTTCTTCTCTGAAACCGCAAGGCCCAGGTCTTTGATATTTGGTATGAAGCTTCATCTAGTGGACCCCTACCAAGATTGTTCAAATTATAGTGCTGGGGCCAAAAATGCCCATGCCCCGGGGGCCCTTTGGTTTTACATAGGATTAAATAGGGAAAATCTTTAAAAATCTTCTTCTCTGAAACCGCAAGGCCCAGGTCTTTGATATTTGGTATGAAGCTTCATCTAGTGGACCCCTACCAAGATTGTTCAAATTATAGTGCTGGGGCCAAAAATGCCCCCCGCCCCGGGGCCCTTTAGTTTTACATAGGCTTATATAGGGAAAATCTTTAAAAATCTTCTTCTCTGAAACCGCAAGGCCCAGGTCTTTGATATTTGGTATGAAGCTTCATCTAATGGACCCCTACCAAGATTGTTCAAATTATAGTGCTGGGGCCAAAAATGCCCCCGCCTCGGGGCCCTTTGGTTTTACATGGGCTTATATCGGGAAAATCTTTAAAAATTTTCTTCTCTGAAACTGCAAGGCCCAGGTCTTTGCTATTTGGTATGAAGCTTCATCTAGTGGACCCCTACCAAGATTGTTCAAATTATAGTGCTGGGGCCAAAAATGCCCCCGCCCCGGGGCCCTTTGGTTTTACATAGGCTTATATAGGGAAAATCTTTAAAAATCTTCTTCTCTGAAACTGCAAGGCCCAGGTCTTTGATATTTGGTATGAAGCTTCATCTTGTGGACCTCTACCAAGATTGTTCAAATTATAGCCCTGGAGCCAAAAATAGCCCCGCTCTGGGGCCCTTTGGTTTTACATAGACTTATATAGGGAAAATCTTGAAAAATCTGCTTCTCTGAAACTGCAAGGCCAATGTCTTTGATATTTGGTATGGAGCTTCAACTAGTAGACCTCTACCAAGACTGTTAAAATTATAGCCCTCGGGCTACAAATGCCCCCGCCCCGGACCCTTTGGTTTTACATAGACTTATATAGAGATAATCTTTGATGAAAATCTTCTTCTCTGAAACAGCAAGGCCCAGGTCTTTGATATTTGATGTGAAGCTTCATCTAGTGGACCTCTATCAAGATTGTTTAAATTATAGCCCTGAGACCAAAACTGTCCCCGCCCCGGGGCCATCTGGTTTTACATAAGCTTATGTAGGGAATATCTTTAAAAAAATCTTCTTCCCTGAAACTGCAAGGCCCAGGTCTTTGATATGTGGTATGTAGCTTCATCTAGTGGACCTTTGCCAAGATTGTTCAAATTATAGCCTTTGTTGATGTTTGGTATGAAGCTTTACCTTTTTAGACCTCCCTCAACATTATGCGCATTATAACCCTGGGGTCAATAATGGCCCTCCCCGGGGCCCACTTGTTACTCTATGGATCAGGTGAGCGATCCAGGGCCATCATGGCCCTCTTGTTTTTTGGGTTTTTTTTTCACAGAGAAATATTTCACACATGTTCTAAGGCTTTCATGTAAAAACCTTGTTTGCTATCACTGACTCATTTTTAACTTGGAAGCCTTAGAACACTTGTGAATCATTTCTCCATAATCTATCAAAAGATACAAATAAACCCAATATAACAAGATTACTGAATTTGGATGAAACCTTTCAGATATTGTTCTCATGACCTGAAGAGGATCATATTATACCAAGGTGACTTGATTACATTTTACAAAATTTATGACTCTTTGTTAGTTTTAGTCATGTTGCCAACAGAAATTGTTATCTCTGCAACTCCTCATACAGTGTTCAGGAGATTTGGATAAAACTATCCAGATATTGTTCCCATGACCTAAAGCTGATCATTCCTAAGAAGGGATGCAAAACTGAAAATGCCACAGTTGGTTTCCCTGAAAGTGTACCCTGTCACCTTAAATAATCATCATTTACAGTTTTAAAGATCACTTTTTCTTTATATTGTTCCTTACAACATTTAGCAAAATTAAAAAATTTGTTTAAAGGGTTGTAAAATCTCAAGACATTGTTTAGGACATTTATGTTGTAGACATATTCACCACATACTGACATTTCAACTCTCGGGGGACACTTGGCCTGTTGCCGTTTTGTTCTTAAACATTAAGTTACCCACCACCTAACATTTGTTTGAGCTAAAAATACATTAAACAACTGAATTGTTTGTATGACTATTCCAGCTGAAGGGCTATTACGAAAGTAATGAAGATGTGAACCCACCTTTGAAGTTGGAACTTTGTATAATGGCCCAGGGAGAACAAGTGTTTCTGGCAGAACCATTTGTAAGTCATAGCAATAGCCTATTGGACGTTCTAGTGCACTTGCAATTGTAACAGACCCTCTGATTGGGTAACATCATTCATTTGTATCTTTACTGCCTTGAATTTTGTACTGTTCACCAAAGGAATACATACATTGTTGTCATGACTGTTTTAGCAGGTTGTAGTAACATAGAGATCACTTTCCAGCTCCATTGTCGTTCACTCAACAATATTAACCCTTTTTTGTACCAAATGAAATCTATGCCCCCGTCCAACCTGGCTTGATAAATAGATGGGCAGCATGATGCTTCCACGCAGAGCTGAAACCGACTGCACAGGAGTACTGGTAAACCGCTTAGAGGATCTAAGCCTGCCCAGGCAAAGTGGTGTGATTCGGACCGTCCATGCTTATAAAC
This sequence comes from Lucinisca nassula, assembly GCA_963580285.1. Lineage (NCBI taxonomy): Eukaryota > Metazoa > Mollusca > Bivalvia > Lucinida > Lucinidae > Lucinisca > Lucinisca nassula. The sequence continues at coordinate 185,095,553 of OY757010.1, forward strand.
CCTATTGGTTTCATTGGCGGACATGGCTTGAGATGACATTTCATCTCAATGTTGGGTAAAAGTCCCACAAAATTGAAAGCAACGTTTCCAAAATAACCTATACAGTGTTGACGGGGACGTTAAACCTAAAAACAAACAAACCACCATGACATTCTGACTAGTGCTGTCAGCCATTATTGACCTTGAAGTTCTTTTGACACTGGGCTCTAATTCCATAACTCTGATGCCTCAGGCGCCCCCGCCCATAGGGGCTTGAAGAAATATATGGGCTGCATGATGCTTCCACGCAGAGCTGAATCCGGCCCGCACACTAGTACTGGTAAACCGCTTAGAGGATCTAAGCCTGTCCAGAAACCGTGGTGCGAGGCAGACCGTCCATGCTTATAAACCCTATTGGTTTCATTGGGGGACAGGGCTTGAGATGTCATTTCTTCTCAATGTCGGTTAAAATCCCACAAAATTGGAAGCAACATCTCCAAAATGACCTTTACAGTGTTGACAGGGATGTTAAACATTAAAATCAAACAAACAAACTCTGATGCCTCAGAATTAATGAAACTTCATAAACACATCCCCCATTATGCACCCTGCCTAATACTATCAACCATTGTTGTCAATGACCTTATTTTTCACTGTAGTCTTGGTTAATAAATGTTAAGTCTGTGCTTTAAGCTGTGTTTCTGGAACACAGAGGTCTCTATGCTAATCTTACTTCATACAAAAATCCTCATTGACACACCTTGCCTAAAAATCTTTCCAAAAGTATGTCATAGTAAAATATAGTAAGATACAAATGTGATGTTTAAATAATTGAGCAGTGTTGCATACAAGTTACCATATTTACCTATGTATTCAGATATACAAGCCTGAGACCCTGATGAGCACCACAGATTGCAGCATCTCATCACGTTCTACGCTGTTTGCAACTCATGCAGCTATTTTTAGACACAAATTGACATAGTAAAATGCACCTATTCAAATTTTAGAACTACACCACAACCTCATTATAACATGGTTCATTATAACACGGTTTTGGATATAACACCGATGAAGATGGATCCAAAAAATGTATATATTATATAGAAAAATAATCAATACATTTATGTTTGGATATAACACGGTTGTTTAACTAACACGGTTTCTGCTTTGGACCCCTTTATAGTGTTATAAAGAGGTTGTGGTGTAGTATGGTTAGGAGATGGGATGTAGGAATATTTGGGATAAATACCCTCACACAAGATATGGAAATAAACCAACCAGTATGATATGATCAAAACATTCCACTGTTTTTGGACCTATGTTGTGCTCCATTTTTTCAGGCCCATCTGTTATGTTGTATTCAGCTGTGCCTTGTGAAATCCACCGAGATCAATGCCAAACAGAGCTCAGCAGATGAAGATGCCGAGTCTAACATACAGACAGAGTTAGAAGATATGATAGAGTCATTAACACAGAGGATGATTACTTCAGAGATGGAAGACTTTGCACTGGTAAGAAAAAATAATTTCAGGGGAATGGATACACCTTCAGGGGAGGCAACTCCTGCAAAAGTATTTTTGGCTCCCATATCAATAGGGGTCAACTCAAAAATGGAAAAATTTGCTCCTGAGGAGCAAATTCTTTCCTTTAAGAATAGACCCCTTTTTCAATGGGACAGGGCTTATTAGAAAAGTGAACAGGAAGTCCCAAAAGTTGTCTCCCTTTGAAAAATGGCAGAAAAATCTGCCAGGTGTTCTCAGTTTTTTTGTTTGTTTATTTTGAGTTTATCGTCCCAGTACCAGTCAACACAGTCATACCGAGCTGGTCAGTTTATATAACCACACTTCCTTGGCAGGCTCATACATTAGCGGTTAACCAGTTTCTTACTGCCCTACTTGAATCATCAGAATGACCAAAGAAAAAAAAATTCTTGATCAACCTCTACGAAAGAATGTAGCCAACCCCGGCAGGTAATCAAACCTGTGACCTCAGGATCACCAGTTAGATGCGCATCTGACTGTGCTACCGAGGCAGGCTTATAAAGAAATTACAAGATTTTGGATTCCTGCAAGTACTTTTATACTAAGAATCTAAAACATACACATATTCAAAACTAACAAGGTGTTAGTGAAATTGTGGTTAAAAAACGTTTTTCATGCTGTATACCTATATTTAATACATTGATATTTTTGTGGAAACATTGTTATATCTTCAGTACTGTTAACAAGTCTGTGAAAGGAGCATCCTTGAGAACCAAAATTTAAGAGGAGAAAAGGTCATATGTATATATAATATTGTTTGGTTCAGTAATATAAATTGTGTGAATTGTCTAGAACTGCCTCAATCAAAGCACTGAAGGCACTGTTGGTCTGATTGTCTCATTGCGAGGTAAATAGTCCTGAACGGATAATTAGGCTGTTCCATTTAACCATGATATTCATTATATTTTGGAATCATTGTAGACCCTGATCAAACACCGCCTTATGCCACATCTGATCTAGGTCTACACTGTTTTTCAGTGACACAGAAGATAAGCCAGTCAATGTTTTATAGATCTATATCCCTATTTTAAACTACAATCTGATGTCACAATGATAATAATAGTGGACCTATTTCTATAAATAACTGTTGCCTAGATTTCAAACAAATCGGTGATAGTCATGTGGTCATCAACAACATAAAACTCCTGTTCTTTAGTAACTTTTTAAGACAAATCAATGATAGTCATGTGGACATCAACAACTAAAAGCTACTGTACTTAGTACCTGGGTTGACCCAGTAGAAACACATGTTGTGTGTGGATGTTTGTTAGGAAAGCCTCAGTGATATTTTTCTAATATACAGTCGAACTTCAATGGCTCACACACCTTTGGGACCCCCGAAAATCTGTTCAAGACAGGGGTAGTTAGAGCCACTGGGGGTTACTGTTAGGAGCATAACGATATACTTATGGGACATATTTTTCGGTGTTCTAGAATAAAAATGTATGTAAATAAAAATGTATGCTGTGTGTACTCATTAGAATCACCTCATTGAGGCGATTCTAATGAGTACACACAGCATACATTTGCAAGATAAAAGACTAAACTCTCCTAAATTACCACCCACTGTTTCTTATGTAGAGGAATTTCCTAGGGGCTCAAGAACGGATTCGACACAGCCATGGTAAACGAGCCATCGGTGTTCGAGCCATCGAAGTTCTACTGTATATCCAAATTCATATAAATTAGGCTTTTCTCAGATGTAATTGCTTAGGATCACACACCCAAGACGTTGTGGTGTAGTATGGTTAGGAGATGAGGTGTAGGAATATTTGGGATAAATACCCTCAGTATAACACACCCAAGAAAAATTAGGCTTTTCTCAGATGTAATTGCTTCGGATAATACACCCGTGCGTCATGTCTCCAAAAATGACATCTGTCTGATGAGAAATCGTGATAATTTTCTTGTTTCTAGTCCAAACATAGATTGTGGGTACTGGTTAGAACTGCCTCATTGAGGTGGTTCTAGCCAGTACTACAATCTATGTTTTTGACAAAGCGTAAGGGAAAAAATGTAAACCTTTAAAATATAATGCGGCTAAGTGGCGTTTAGAGGGTTGTTCATTACACCAACTAGCTTAAGTTTTTAGGAGATGAAGTCTGTAAGCCACAAAGCTTACTGTCAGATCCATATCTTATTTATATATGTGTATTGTAAATGTATGGAAGCTTGAAATAAAATATTATGCAAACCAAAGTCATGGATTTGTGAATGTGTGTAAAAAATATTTTCTAGGACAAATCAGCTGACTACTCATTGGCCAATAGTGTTGGTGTAAGAAATAACATCATTGCCATACTTATCCTCGGAACATATGAGGTTTTGATGGAACATAGTTACATCCTGGGAAACATGAGGTAGGTCATGAAGGTGTATAAGGTGGATAATGAAGGTGAAACTGATTATAAATGTTCTAATGTTCCATAAAAGGGTAATCCCATAGAAGCAAGGACTTTAACACAGAACTGAAAACCATGGTGTGTATAAGTTTTTTCTGGGCTAAGTTTACCAAGTATACTACATAGAATTTCGAATGAGGGGATTCTAATGTATGCTGTGTGTACTCATTAGAATCGCCTCAATGAGGCGATTCTAATGAGTACACACACATACATTTATATTATAGAACCCAAAAAAGAAGTCCCAGAATTATCCCGTTATTCCTCCTGGCTGTAGCACTCAGTGGCTTGAACTACCCCTGTCTCAAACAGATTTTCATGGCCCCCAAAGGTGTTTGAGCCATTGTAGTTCGACTGTACTATCAATCACTATAATGGAAATGGACACACTTGGCACATTTTACACTTTCTTTTGAAAAGCAGACAACTTTTGGGACTTCCTGTTTCCTTTTCTGTAAACTGGAGCAAATTCTTTCCTTTAACCCTTATCTTGCTGTTCACGACAACCCCTATCTTTGCAAACAGTGTAGATCCAGATCAGATGGCTTCTGAAGAAGCCATCTGATCAGGATCTACACTGTTTGGCATTCAGTTTATGAATTTGTAGCAATAAATTACATCAAGTAATTTGATTGGTTGATATACAGAAATGGGTGTGGCTAATCTGAATATTCAGCAAGAGAAGGGTTAAGAGACCCCTGTTGACATGTGAGACAAAAGCATGCTTGAAACGGTTGTCTAATCTGAATGTGTATCTGTTTCCCTTAATAGTCATTGTTTTGTCATCGCCGACATGTAAATTTGTTTGATGTGATATTTCTTATATATTTATAACCATAAAATACCTAAAAATTTGGACACGTTAAGAACTTGCCATAGTTCTCCTAAAGTTTTTAGAAATTTGTTTCACGATCCAGCAAGGAGTTCAAAGAGTGCACAGGGAATAGCAAACAGTGTAGATCCTGATCAGACTTCATTTGAGGAGCAGTCTGATCTGGGTCTGCACACACTGTTTGCAGTCTGATCTGGGTCTGAACACACTGTTTGCAATCTGATCTGGGTATGCACTGTTTCCTTATCTCTCCCAATACTTAGGATAATTATGGTATTTAATGCCATTTCCATGTATAAGCCACAACAGAACAAAATATAGCTTCAGAACTTAATATTTTTCATATTTCTGCTCTAAACAGATTGTGAGGTGGTTCTAATGAGTACCCACTATCTATGTTTTTGAGCATAAATAAAAAAAAATAATGTATACCCATGTAAACCCCAGTTTTACTGTGTAAAAGTGGGGTTTGAGGGACTCAAAATTATATAGGCGTGTTTTTGTAATGTATTATCTATATTCTATAAAACATGTACTCATTGACATCAACTCTTAAATGTAATTCTAATGAGTATAAATGAGTATACACACCATATATTTTCAAGATAAAAGTAGGAAAAACTCATCAGATTTTCCCTTGAGCTACGGGAAGAATTCTGTAGGGACTTAAATATGGGTTTGACTTAGCTTTGGTAAACAAACCATAGGTGTTTGATTCATTGCAGTTTCCCTATATTTTGTTGAAGAATAAAAAAATCTGTTGTAGATGGACGCTGCCAAGGGTCTGCTCAGCACGATCATCCGGAAGATTGGAAATGCCCATCTACAACAGAACACAATATAAGATTCTTTTCCTTGCATTGTGCGGGGTCTGATTAGGGCCTGCATTGTTTATCATTGTCCTGTTTTGGGGTTTCCCATATAAAATGAGTTAATTGTTTGTTTTAACCTCGGTTTTCATATTTTACATATCGAAACAACCTTCTCCAAGCATCATTTGGTGTTTTCATAAAGCTACAGAAGTGATGTCACACATAAAAAAAGAAATTATGACATCATTCTTAACCCTTATAACGCTGCATAAATTAAATAAATTAATTTACATTTCAACCAATTAAATCACTTGATGTAACTTATTCATCAGCAGACTGAATGACAAACAGTGTAGATCCAGATCAGATGGCTTCTTCAGAAGCCATCTGATCTGGATCTATACTGTTTGCAAAGGTAGGGGTTGTCATGAACAGCAAGATAAGGGTTAATAGCATGAGTTGAGTTGTCGGGGCTGAGGCAGAATTTTCAAGCATAACTAAAATTACAGTAAGAATAGCATTACTCAAGTTCTCACAATTGTTTGTGTTATATATTTATAGCCAGAATAGTATCACCAAAGTTCTACACCTGTTTGAGAACCATAAGAAGTTAAGTGATATTCTCAAGGAGAAAGTTAATACAGCAGCAGGGAAGAAAGGGAAAAGTTCGGCCAAATCTCCACACAGTCTCCTCTCACTGAAGATGGTTACCATGGTATTAGAGGCTGTTATTGGGTATGTTATTTTTTGTTTTGTTTCATACTGAACCAGACTTTGATTAAGGGCCCAGTTGTTCAATGCACTGTTAGCTTAACGAGCTCATCAGTGGTCAAAATGGTCAGTAAATACAATAACTAATACAGTGGTATTTTTGCTGAAAAATATGAACAGCTTTTACAAATGCAAAAGCTGCTCATGATTTTTTCTGCAACAGTATTTGTATATTTGCCACATTATATGATCAAAAGTTTCAATGATATGTTAACTGACCATATTCTTACGTTTGAATAACTGGCCCCAGATGTTTAGCTCATCTGAGCATGAAATGCCCAAGGTGAGCTATTATGATCACCTTGTGTCTGTGATATGTGCATCAACATTCACCTTGTTCAACTTCTAAAGGCCGCAATGTTGTGTTTTACTTTAGTCACTATCAAACTTTTTTCTTTGATGATATCTGGGTTTGAATAGGAGTCATTTTCGGGTCAAAGTCCCACAAAATTGGAAGCAAAGTCTACAAAATGGCCTAAATAGTATTGATGGGGATGTTTAACATCAATTCAAATAAACAGACATGTCGGGTCAAAAATTAGTTGACAAGGTCAAATTTCTTTTAAACCTTGTTCACCCTCTAGAGCCCACAGTTTTGCTTCAATCTCATGACATTTTACCAGAACGTTGGTCTTGAATATGGGTCATGGCAGAGCAAAAGCTAGGCCACTGGGTCATATTTCTTTAGAACCATGTTAACCCTCCAGTGGTGGCAGTTTTGCTTCAAACTTCATGACATTTTACCAGAATGTTTTGGTCAAATTCAAATATTGGTCATGTTGGATAAAAAACTAGGTAACTAGGTTAAATTTCTTTAAAACCTTGTTCTACTTTGCCTCCTCCACTAGAGGCCAAAGTTTTACTTCAGTCTTCATGCATTTGCCTTGATGATATTTTGATCCAATTTGGATATGGGTCATGTATGGTCAAAATGTAGGTGACCAGGTCAAATTCTTTAAAACCTTGTTCTCTTTTTGGGGGCCCCAATTTTGCTTCTATTTTTGGAAGCTATTCTAGAATGAACCAAAGTTGAAGTGGAATGTGGGTTGATTTGGAATATGGGTCATATCAAGTCAAACCCTAGGTCACGAGGTCTAATGTCTTTAAATCTACTTGTGCATTCTAGGGGCGAAAAACGACTCAAGTGCGTGATCCAGGGCCATCTTGGCTCTCTTGCCTATTGTGATACAAACAAGATTAATTGAGCCACGAGTAGTGAAAATTAATCTTCAGACATGTGTGTACATACATAGAAACAGATATGGTAAGTTTTTTGTGATAATTGAAGGATAGTTTTCCTTATTTCTCCATATAAACCTATGTTGTGGTTATTCAGTAGAACCGCCTCGGCAAGGCAGTTCTAATGAATACCCACAACATACCTTTTTATGGAGAATTGACAAAAACTATCCTTCATTTATCACAAAAAACTTGCTTCATCTGTTGTCATGTACATATAAGCCTGCATCTGTGCACTATATGGATGGGTTTGCTGTGCACTTTATGGATGCCTTTTGACCCAGAGCATCTTAATGTAGACCATGTCAGGGCCCAGTTGTCCAAAGCGTTGTTAGCATAAGGAGCTTGTTAGTGGTCAAATTATTAACTGTTCTAGTAAGTAGTCTTATTTTTGCAGAAAACATGAGAGCATTTTTTGCTTTTGCAAAAGCGGCTCTCTTTTTTTTCAGCCAAAATATTAGAAAAATATTAGAACAAATGAAGGCAGCTTTTGCAAAAGCTGTCCTCATTTTTCAGCAAAAACATTAGCATGTTTACCAATTAAATGATCAAAGTTTTAACAATTTTTTAACTAACAGCATCATTAGCTGTGAACAACTGGCCCCTTGGCTGCAATGTTACATAAGCTGAATTGAGTCTTAATTGAGTTTAAGTGTTCAGAGACCCAGCTTAGCTTGGCACTGCTAAATTCAAAATTGAACAGAAATCTTGGGGATCTTGGGGATCTTCAGTCAGACATTGCCTTGTAGTACTGTAAAATTCCTTAAAATTCAGACATCTTGAGGACTTAATGTAATTCTCCTAAAATTTTAACAAATTTGTTCCATGATCCAGCAAGGAGTCCAAAATGTGCAGACGGAATGGCAAACATGTGTTTATTGCCTTGGGGATCTTCAATCAGACATTGCCTTGTAGTACTGTAAAAATCCTAAAAGTACAGACACCTTGAGAACTTGCTGTAATTCGCCTAAAATTATAACAAATTTGTTTCATGGTTCAGCATGGCAGTCCAAATGGCAAACAGTGTAGACCCTGATCAGACTGCTCCTTCGGGAGCAGTCTGATCTGGGTCTGCACTCTTTTCTTAGGCCTATCTGTCCATATACTTAGGATCATTACGCTTAGATGTGTTTTTTTTTTTTGTTGTTGTTGTTTTTTTCTATTACAGAGATCAAGTACCTAGTCAAGAAGAGAATGTGGAAGCATTGCGGCAGCACGCTGACTTCCTCAAATATATACTAGGTGTCACTCTACAGAAGTTACAACAAATACAGGAGAAAGGCCAGTGTGATGGAGCGGAGGGCAAAGATAAAGCCAAGATTTTCAAATACTGCTGCACTATTGGCAGGTACCCATAAAAACTTTCTATCAAATTGTTATTGGTCAGAGCAGTGTTATAATATCTGTTCATATTATTTGTTTGTACTATGTATGTTATTGCATGTTTGTTTTAGAGTTTTACTGCACAGTCAACACTGCTTGGGTGATTTTAAGCTGGTTGGTACCGTAAAAATCCTAAAAGTTCGGACACCTTGTGCACTTGCTGTAATTCTCCAAACATTTTAATAAATTTGTTTCAAGATTCAGCAAGGAGTTCAAAGGGTGCAGTGGGAATGGCAAACAGTGTAGACCCTGATCAGACTGCTTCAGGAGCAGTCTGATCTGGATCTCCACTGTTTGCTTAGGCCTATCTGTCCCAAAATTTAGGTTCATTATGGTATCCACACTTTTCCTGGGCTGGCTTAGTACTAGGCAGTTGACCAATACAATAGACTTTCTTTCACCACTTTTCTTAAATCAGATTTATCACCATACTTCTTCATGATCAATCTCCACAAAAAAAGACCATATTACTAAAACACACCTGTGCGACAAAGTGCATTTTTTTCACATCCCGAAAATGGTTATTTTTCTGATGAAAATTCGTGATATTTTACTTATTAGGGCCCCGCACTGAAAGTGTGGGTGCCCTATAGTAATCACTCTGTCCATCTGTCTGTCCGTCCACAAATTTTTACTCCTCTGATAGCGCTGCCGGGGCCCTAGTCAGTTTCACTGACAGCTCTAGTTTATACTGCGAACATAGGTTGTGGGTGCTAGTTAGAACCATGCCCACAACCTATGTCAAGGAGCGGAAATAAGAAAAATAATATATACTCCTGTAAACTTCAGTTTTCACTATATAAGGCGTGGTTTAGAGGGATGTTTATTAAATGGATTTGTTAGCACAATGAAACACTGATCACGTGTCAGAGGATTTATTGGTTATCAAGCAGTCTGATCTTGGTCTGTACTGTTTTTGAAGGCATTTATGTCCCTTTTTGATAATCATACTCATTCGACAGAGATGAGACTTTTGAATTGGAATTTCAACTAATCCCCACACCTTGTGGCCTTCAGGTCCTGGTCAAGGACTTGAAAATTTTATGCTTAATGGCAAGATATGAGCACAGCCACCGCCTATCGGGGCCTAAAGAAATAGATAGGCTGCATGATGTTTCCACGCAGAGCTGATTCCGACTCATCACACGAGAACTGGTAAACTGTTTAGAGGATCTAAGCCTGCCCAGGCAAAGCGGTGCAAGTCGGACCGTCCATGCTTATAAACCCTATTGGTTTCATTGGTCGACAGTTTGTTTGATTTGAGATTTAACGTCCGCATCAACACTGTAAAGGTCATTTTGGAGACGTTGCTTCAATTTTGTGGGACTTTACCCGACATTGAGATGAAATGACATCTCAAGCCCTGTCGCCCAATGAAACCAATAGGGTTTATTAGCATGGACGGTCCGCCTCGCACCGCGGTTCCTGGACAGGCTTAGATCCTCTAAGTAATTGGTCGACAGGGCTTGAGATGTCATTTCATCTCAGTGTTGCTTGCTCATATCTCTGTCACCACACGTTTGATTCTCTTCATATTTGGTACAGGATAACTCTATAGCATTACCTTTCATTTGGAATATCTCAGCCCCTGGGTCAAGCCCCTTGGTGGGCTGTCCATCCGTTTGTCAACTTTTACGTCAAAGTTTTGTGTTAAACCTTTTTGATTGCTCATATTTCTGTCACCACATGTTTGATTCTCTTCATATTTGGTACAGGATATCTCTTTAGCATTACCTTTCATATGGAATTTCTAAGCTCGCGGGTCAAGCCCCTGGGTGGGCTGTCCACCCGTCAGTCCGTTCATCAACATTTACGTCAATGTTTTGTGTTAAACCTTTTTGATTGCTCATATCTCTGTAACTACATGTTAGATTCTCTTCATATTTGGTAAAGGATATCTCTATAGCATAACCTTTCATATGGAATATCTAAGCCCCTGGGTGGGCTGTCTGTCAGTTTGTCAACTTTTACGTCAAAGTTTTGTGTAAAACCATTTTGATTGCTTATATCTCTGTAACCTCATGTTAGATTCTCTTCATATTTGGTACAGAATATAGCTATAGTATTAACTTTTAATGGAGTATCTAAGCTCCTGCGTCAAGCCCCGGGGTGGGGCTAGGGGTTAATAATTAGGACTTACACATTTTGATTACATCCAAGTTTTGTGTTAACTGTTTTGGTTTAAACAATATTTATTAGAATAAATTTACATGTATATGCATAATAGTATATGGTACAGGATTTAATAACTGTTTTCATTATACTCCTTGCATACATAGTATATCAAAGGTTATAGTTTTTGTCTTTCCAGCTGTTCATTATTAGTTAGTTTGTTCTTTTTTTATGCTGTGACCCTTGTCAGATTTGTCAGCTTATATATTGGTCCTTGTGATCTTAGAAATTACAGCGACTAGAACTGTTAAATTTTGCAGAATATTTTCTCTTGAAATGCAGACAATAGTAAATGCAAGTAATAATGATAAAAAAATGCATTGCTTTATTATGTCATTATACAGCTACTTTAATTCAGCAAATGTTCTATGACAGCCTATTCTATGTTTGTTGTTTCCAGGTAAAATTGTTCCAAATTTTTATTATTCAGCAAAGACAAGCAGTTTCATCTTTGGATATGACAAATTATACTATATTTGTTGAAATGCAATAGTTATTCTCAGTGGACTAAATGGAAAGTTTATATGGAAAGGTTCAATGCTACAAACAAATTTTCATTTCCACTAAAAGGGGATGGCACTGGTCGGGGTATACGTGCCCCACTGGGCACTTTCTCTAGTATTTATGCTGCCCAGAAAAGTGTGGTAAGCTAATCTGGCTCGCTCGACATAACCATGATGGTGCTGGCTAGGTCATTAGACTCCAAACCTAACTGAAATCTAGTTTTGAAACAACCAGGCCCTGTTAGTTGATTTTTATACAGGGTATTGTTGGGGTACTATGTGGAGAAGCAGAAGGCTGATGGTGATCAGAGAGTTCGAGAGAAACAGGTGTTGTCACAAACCTTAGAGGGGTTGGTGTGTCTGACAACCATAGTGACACAGAGATACAAGCAGGAGCTGGTCAAATTTCTCACCAGTCTAGGTAATGTTTTACTTTGTCATATATGTTATTTTTTTTTTGCCGATCGGGGCTTGGAGAAATAGATTGGGCTGCATGATGCTTCCACGCAGAGCTGAAACCGACCGCACATGAGTACTGGTGAACCGCTTAGAAGGTCTAAGCCTGCCCAGGATAGTGGAACAAGTCAGACCACCCGTGCGTATAAACCCTATTGGTTTCATTGGGCAGCAGGGATTGAGATGTCATTTCATCTTAATGTCGGGTAAAAGTCCCACAAAATTGGAAACAATGTCTCCAAAATGACTTAAATAGTTTTGATGAGGATGTTAAACCTCCGATCAAACAAACAAATATTGTTCTTTTTAATCTTTGTCCTGCTGAATACGAAAAATCTGTCTTTACAAACAGTGTAGATCCAGATCAGATGGCTTCTTCAGAAGCCGAAGAAGCCATCTGATTAGGATCTACACTGTCATTCTGTTTGTGAACTGAACAAATCATTATGTTATTTGATTGTTTGATAGCAAGAAATGGGTGTGGCAAAAATAATTTATTCAGCAGGACAAGGGTTAAGCAGAATACACTCAGGGGATGCACCTCTTTCAAAAATATTTTAATCTCTTTAATCAGTATTTGTTTATCCTTAAAGGGCAAATTCCCTTTTTATGTCCCTGGTAGGGATAGTGGGGACATATTGTTTTTGCCCTGTCTATTTTGTTTGTATGTTTGTTGGTTTGACAACTTTAACATTGAACCATTTGAGATAGAGCCTTCATATTTGGCATGTAGGTTTCTTGTGACAAGGGCTTTTACACTCATACAAAAAATTTTGACCTGAACATTTAACCTTCTTTAAAGAAAAAATTGATATTGGTCCTAACTTTTGCATCATACGAGTTAGAGCCTTCACATTTAGCATGTAGGTTCCTTGTTACAAGGGCTTCCCACTCAAGCAAAAAATTTTGACCTTTGATCTTGACCTTGACCTATGTCCTACTTTAAAGAAAAAATTAACATTGGTCTTAACTTTTGAACTGTATGAGATAGAGGCTTCATATTTGGCGTGTAGATTCCTTGAGAAAAGTATTTTCCAGTCATATAAAACATTTGACCTGTGACCTTGACCTGTGACTTACTTTAAAGAAAACAAATAACATTGGTCATAACTTATGAACAGTTTGAGGTAGAGCCTTCATATTTTGCATGTACGTTCCTTGTGTTAAGGAACTCCCACTCATTGAAAACATTTTGACCTGTGACCTTGACCTTTAAAGAAAACATTAACATTGGTCCTAACTTTTGAACCATTTTAAAAAGAGGCTTCATATTTGGCATGTAGGCTCTGTGTGACAAGAGCTTCCCAGTCATATTTTTTTTTCAGGATTAAAATAAAAACAACAACAGGACAATACATTCCATACCCAATAATCTAGAAACAGCTCTTTGTGTAACCATATTCCCTTACCATAAAAATCCTTAAAATTTGGACACCTTGAGAACTTGCTGTAATTCTCCTAAAATTTTAAAAATTTGTTTCACTATCCAGCAAGGAGTCCAAAAAGTGCAGAAGGAATGGCAAACAGTGTAGACCCTGAAGGAGCAGTCTGATCTGGGTCTGCACTGTTTACTTAGGCCTATCTGTCCCAATACTTTGGATTATTACGGTATTTGCTTTCAGAACAAAATAACACTGACGTTGATGGGGAAGCAGACAATGTGAAGATCTATAAATACATCAGGGTTTTCCAGAAACTAGTGACAAATATATTGAATGCGGAGGAAGACAATCAAAACATGAAAGACGTCACGTCCTTGTTAAACTGCATCTTCCTTCTTTCCCAATCAATGACAACTGACTGTGAGAAATTCGAACAAGTTCAGAGCTGGGTACAGAAATTATGCACAGAAAAAAATATTGGTGAGTCTGAATTTGAAAAACTGTTGTCTGCTTTGTTGTCTCCTGGTTACTTTCAAAGTCACTGTTGCAAACAGTATGAACCCAGATCAGACTGGGAGCAGTCTGATCAGGGTTCACACTGTTGCCAGTATGCAAAAATATGTTTGAAAAGTTTGCATGAAGGCACACTAGATGACATTAACAGACACCAGTTTCAGATGCAGTTTTTCATGGTATTTTAAGGGTTAAATTGTCATATGTTCAGGTTTGACTAATATTCATCATATAGAATAGAAAGTTATACACACAAACTGCTGTAAAACAGTTTATTAAAACACAGGTTTGGACAGTGATTTATCAAGAACTAGACTTTGATTCAAATACGTAGTTTATCAATTTGGCGGCGTTATTGCGTTTGACTTGTGATTGAGAGGTTGTAGGTTTGAATCCGCCCACCAGAGAGGAGGTGTGTTGTTGGACAAGACATGTAATGCCACAGCCTCACTCCACCCAGGTATAATCGTGAAGCAGTGGTGTAAAAGTCACTGCCTCTCTCGCTCGCATGTGCAAACATCCGGAATGAATGTTCAAGAGTGATTCAAATAAGCTTGAAGCTTTCATTGCAATCAAACTAAAATAAATCAGTATAAACTATCAATTCCACACACTGAAATTTCCAAAAGGTGTATGATTGCTCATTTGCCATCTGTTGTATTGATTCCTGATCATTGCCTTCACTTCTACTTTGTGTACCTTTATGATGAAAATTCTAGAGTTATCCACATTTTGTAATAATGATTGTCCAGGTTCCATACCTTTATGTCATATCTAACGCAAGATAAGAGGGAGTAACAAAAATAACTTTGGGATAACTTTCCTTATTTCTCCATTAAACCATGTCCATGTGGTGATTCTAACAAGCAGCCTAAACATGTGATTCTCACAAGAATGGGGTAAATTATCCCGTCATTAACCTCATTACTCCGCTTTATCTGGGTCCAGTTGTTCAAAGCCTTGTTAGCCTAATGAGCCAGTTAGTGGTAATAATGTTAACTGTTTTAGCAAGTACAGTATGTAAAGTTTTGGAATTTTTGCTGAAAAAATGTGAGTAGCTTTTGCATATGCAAAAGCTACTCACATTATTTCAGCAAAAATATTAGTATATTTTCCATATTAAATGATCAAATTTTTAACGACTGGTATACAACGTTTTGAACAACTGGGGGCCAGTTTTTCCTAGCATCATTAGCTTAGTGAGCTTGCTAGTGATTCTTAGCTGTTCTTGCAAGTAAAATATCTTTACTGAAAATTTTTTAATATATTTGCCACATTAAATCATTCAAGTTTTAACGGTTGGTTAACTAACGACGTTGTTAGTTTTGAACAACTGGCCCCTGGAGTTTTGTATAATACCTGACGTTGAACTATTCCAGACGATCTCAATCTTTGCAAACATTTACTGTCGTCTCTTCTATGGATGACTCAGAGGTTAAAGAGCAGCTTTCACCTGGTACGAGATCTTGCCCAAGACATACACAGCCAGCTAGGTGATATTGATCAGGTAGGAGTTTGACTACAGCCAGGTCCCAAGGAGGCTGTTTGATCACCAGGTCAAGCCATCAAACATCTTCCAAGGCACCAGGCAAATGTTTACCCTTTAAGATGCCAAGAAAAACTGCATCTGAAAATTTCATCTGTTTATGTTGTCTGCTGCTCTTCTTCCAAACTTTTCAACATATTTTTGCACACAGGCAAACAGTGTGGACCCTAGAGGAGCAGTGATCTGGGTTCACACTGTTTGCAACTATTGCCTTTTAAAGTGACCACATACAGCAAAGCAGATGACAAAAGTTGTGATTGGCATCTTAAGGGTAAATGCATTGAAACAAACATGAATGATCATAAGTCTTGCATAAATTATGTTTCTATAGGTAATTTATGTTGAAACATTCCCTAAAATCAACTTTGTCAAAAATGCATAGAACACCATCAGTAACAACCAAGGCACATTCAGAAGATTGTAAACCATGACATTATTTTTGTGAATATCAAGCAGACACTGATGTCAACAAAAGTTTGTAAAAAAAGCTTATTCCAGGCTGGCAACTCTTTGCAGCATAAAGTCACCCAAACAAATGATCCGTCTTGAGGATTTTGAACCCTTACTACTCTCTGGGCTAATTCAGCAGTGGACAAATTGATGTTCTTGCATAAATACCTATGCGCATGGCTGTTTGAAGCCATTGTCAAATGGACCGAAAGCCGTGCTCAAACAGCAAACAACGTGTTCAAATCATGAAATTCGCGTGCTCTTTGAAAATGGATTTTGAGCTTTTGATATCACAAGACGGGCCTTGCTTTGTTTACGTTACGTTGAGCGACGTTAAGTTATCGCCCTGAACAAAGCGTTTTAGGGTTCTATGATGACGTCAGAGGGTTACTGCATGACAACGTCATTGTAAACAACATTCTGAACTCGCCGCCATTTTGGTTTGCCTGTTGCATTTGAAGAGTTTATATGGAATTTATATGGAGGTTTTGGGCGTTTTCGTCAAATTTTTCGGTCGGATTCGTAAGTTATGCAAGAACAACGATCATCCATGGTTATTTCATTGCATTAACATTTGCCGAATCCCTTGGAAGATATTTGAACATTCGGCCTTGCGGCCTCATGTTCAAACAGCTTCCTCGGGACCCGGCAAATGTTAATGCATGAAAAAACATGGTTGATCCCTATAATATTATTCTTATTTTTTCCTTACATGGAGACTATTAGCATGAAATGACATAGTGACAAGGTGAGCTTTTGTGATCACTTTTCGTCCATCCTCTGTGCATCTGTCCGTGCGTACGTGTGTGCTTCCGTAAACAATTCTTTAAACGACATCTCCTAAACCACAAATCCAATTTTGAACTACATGTACTTCACAGGAATGATCCTTCGGCGGTCCCCTTTCAAAGTTGTTCAAATGGTTCCTGTCCATTGCACATCTAGGTCAGAGGAGCTAAAATTAGATTTTTAAAATGAAAACTTAAAGAATCTTCTCTGAAACTGCAAGGCCCAGGTCTTTGGTATGAAGCTTCATCTAGTGGACCTCTACCAAGATTGTTCAAATTGTAGACCTGGGGCAAAAAATGCCCCCGCACCGGGGCCTACCAGTTTTACATAGACTTATATTGGGAAAACCTTTAAAAATCTTCTTGTCTGAAACCAGAAGGCCCAGGTCTTTGATATGTGGTGTGTCGCTTCATCTAGTGGACCTCTACCAATATTGTTCAGTTATAGCCCTTCGGCGAAAAATGCCTCCGCCCAGGGGCCCTTTGGTTTTACATAGCCCCCGCGCGGAGCCCACTGGTTTTAGATAGACTTATATAGGGAACATTTTTAAAAATCTTCTTGTCTGAAACCAGAAGGCTCAGGTCTCTGATATTTGGTATGAAGCTTTGTCTAGAAGATCTCTAGCAAGATTGTTCAAATTATAGCCCTAGTGCCAAAAATGGACCCACCCCAGTGCCCACTGGTTTTACATAGACTTATGTAGGGAAAACATTTGAAAATCTTCTTGTCTGAAACAGAAGGCCAAGGTCTTTAATATTTGGTATGAAGCTTCATGTAGTGGACCTCTACCAGAATTGTTCAAATTAGTGCCCTGGGGCCAAAAATGGGCCCACCCTGGAGCCCACTTGTTTTACATAGACTTATTTTGGGAAAACCTTTGAAAATCTTCTTGTCTGAAACCAGAAGGCCAAGGTCTTTGATATTTGGTATGAAGCTTTGTCTTGTGGATTTCTACCAAGATTGTTCAAATTATAGCCCTGAAAACCTTTGAAAATCTTCTTGTCTAAAACCAGAAGGCCAAGGTCTTTGATATTTTGTATGAAGCTTCATGTAGTGGACCTCTACCAAAATTGTTCAAATGAGTGCCCTGGGGCCAAAAATGGGCCCACCCCGGAGCCCATAGACTTATATTGGGAAAACCTTTGAAAATCTCCTTGTCTGAAACCAGAAGGCCAAGGTCTTTGATATTTGGTATGAAGCTTTGTCTTGTGGATTTCTACCAAGATTGTTTAAAATAGCCCTGGGACCAAAAATGGCCACATCCCGGGGCCCGCCGTTTTTCTATAGACTTATATAAGGAAAAACTTTAAAAATCTTTTTGTCTGAAACTAGAAGGCTCCGTCTTTGATATTTGGTACGAAGCTTCACCTCTTAGCCCACTACCAAGATTATGCAAATTATAGCCCTGGGGCCAATAATGGCTCACCCTGAGGCCCACTTGTTAACCTATGGATCAGGTGAGCGACCCAGGGTCATCATGGCCCTCTTGTTTTTTGTTGTTGTTGTTGTTGATTTTTTAAAAACAAATAACCCAAAGTGCTATTGAATGTTATTTAAAAACCATAATCATGATTTGAACATGGATTTTTGTTGTTGTAAAAACAACATTTTTCTTATGAACATAGATTATTTAGGGTGCTTGTTAGAACCGCCTCAGTGAAGTAAAAAACTCTACCTCCCTTTTTAAAAATGACAGAAAAATCTTCCAAGTTCGATCCATTTACCATTTACAGTAAAATTCCTATATTAAGACCACCTTTGGGACTGTTCAAAAGTGGTCTTTAAGACCACTTTGAACAGTCCCAAAGGTGGTCCATGGTCAGAGAACACTGTATACAAAAAACAACAATGAAAGAATAAAGGCAACCTACTTTTTAAAGCAGAATTAGTCTTAATTTTAGGTGGTCTTAATAGTGGAATTTCACTGTAACTTGTTTTGATGTTCATTGTAGGAGATAGAAGTTGACAGTCGGACAAACTTGGCCATGGTAACTCCTCGTACCGCAGCTCCCTGTGTCGTCTTGCTGGTGTTACAACATTGTGAGAAAGAACTAGATGACACAGACTGGGTCATAGCTAGAATCAAAGCTGACACATTGAACTCAGCTGTTACACAGTCAGGTGAATACTCTAAAACTTAAGTGGCTAGGAAACTCTGATGGCTCAAACTCATTCATGAGTCCCTAGGTTTTTTTTCTCATAATGCCAGATATCAATATATTTAGAATAATTTGTTTTGAAAGTGTATTTTGTGTG